>JAOEGL010000005.1:4865000-5465000 GCA_034509955.1 Urosaurus nigricauda | reverse complement strand
ATTCATAGATTTCAATTAAAATATTAATGACATGCCACTACTTCTGTGGACTTGGAGCATCCATAAATAGTTTTTGTTCAGACTGGGTAGAGATGGGAGGGACTGGGTAGAAAGAAAGAGCCAGAAGGGTACACTTACGGCTGGGACAACAGATTGTCTTTGTAAAAGCGTGAAGAAGTGGGCAGTTGCTATGTATCCTTTGGTATATAAATGCTAAACCCATGCAAATATCTATGATTCCAATAGTGTATTTATAAAGCAGTGACTTATTTGAGACAAGATGTATGCTCAGGTACACATGAAGCTTGTTGCTGGCTTTTCCATGAGTGTTTCTGGGACATAGGATACTCTCTTTGCCAGCATTACAATTTGCGTCTGAACACTGCACGATTGTCGCTGTTGGGTGCCATCTGATCAGTTTCAGCTTAGCATACTTTGGTGAATGAGAGATCTCCAAAACAACTTGGCTGGCCTTCTCTTTGAATTTATGGATTTGTAACCTAGAACAACGGATCCTTGTTGTTGTTGTTGTGTACCTTCAAGTCTTTTCTGACTTATGGTGACCCTAACCTATCATGGGGTTTTCTGGAGTTGAGAGTGTGGGACTTGCCCAGGATTACCTAGTGGGTTTCCATGGCTGAGCAGGGAATTGAACCCTGATCTCTAGAGCCATAATCCCAATGCTCAGACCACTGAACTATACTGCCTCTCAAAGGATCTTTAACTGTTCCATATTTCATGCATCTGAGAAAGTAGATAATGAATGGTCATGGCGCCAGCTTCTTTCTTTCAATTAGTCTCAAAGATGCTACAAGATCCTTTTGCACTCTGTTCCATATTTAGTGATGCTAGATATACATGAATGTGACAATGTTACCACAATCTTAACTGCAATCCCAAACCCACTTTAAACTACAAGGAGCCACTCTGAATGATGGAGGTCTGTAGCATGGTCAAATGGGGCACTTTGGGATTACATGGCCAGCTCCCTTTTGGCCACTGTTATCTTGAAGGGATGAGGCTGACTTTGTCATTGTGAACCGGCCCACTTGACCACACTACAAACACCTGTAGCTTGGAGTGGCTCCCTGGAGTTTAAGATGGGTTTTGGGAGTCTGTTCTTTGAGTCATTGGTTGCTATGTTTATGATATTGGTCATAGTTAAAGAGCCCTGTTCAGGTCTTGCCAACTCAGGGAGGATGTGGCTTTCTTGATTTCTAGAGCACAAATGGCGGAAGACTCAGCTCTTGTCTGACAGAATTCACCATAGGCAGCATCTTGGCGCCTATCGGGAGCTTTGCGTGCAGCATGGAGATCCTCCTGTTCTGCACGCATTGTGTCCTGCCCAGTCCCGCCCAGCAGAGCTGTTCAAGGTTGTGGGGGGAGTTGATGCAGGTTCCTTCTGCATCAAACCCCCTACTGGAGCCTACGGCAGCCTGCTGTGAGGCGTTTAACACCCACTTTGCAGATAAAATCTTTCAGATAAGGACTGACCTAGACGCCAATATTCTACCAGTGTCCATAAATGAGGTGTCCAGTAACTCCGCTGTTGCTAGTTTACTGGATGAGTTTCAATCAGTGAGTACCGATGACGTGGACAAGCTCCTTGGTAGTACAAGGGATGTGATCATTGTGTCCCTTAGGGAAGGCACTATTCCACCTTGTCCGAAGGAGGCGGCTGTGAAGCCTCTCCTGAAGAAACCTTCCCTTGACCCTCTGGACAGGAACAACTACAGACCAGTTTCCTTGCTGCCTTTTCTAAGCAAGGTAATCGAGAGAGCTGTCGTCTCCCAACTCCAAGCTGTCTGGGATGAAACCGATTATCTCGATCCATTTAAAACCAGCTTCATGACAGGATATGGAGTGGAGACTGACATGGTCGCTCTGACAGACGACCTCTGCCAGAATATCGACAGGGGTAGTGTGACGGCACCGCACTTTTGTGGTTCCCGTCCTTTCTCTCTGGCAGATCCCAAAGGGTGAGGTTCGGGGACAGTTGCTCTTCTAAAATCGAGCTTAATTGTGGCGTCCCCCAGGGCACCATCCTGTCCCCGCTGTTATTCAATATCTATATGAAGCTGCTGGGTGAGTTCATTCGGAGGCATGGAGCCCAGTGTCATCAGTATGCTGATGACACTCAGATATATTTCTCCATGACCAGATCGTCTGCTCAGACTTCAGATGGCGTCTCTCCTCTCAATGTCTGTCTTGCAGCGGTAATGGATTGGATGAGGGAAAACAGATTGAAGCTTAATCAGGACAAAACAGATGTACTTACATTTACAGGTCCGAAGCCAGGTTTGGGAATACAACTTCCAATCCTAGATGGAGTCACACTCTCCTCGAAGGACTCTGTTCGCAGTCTGGGGGTACTCCTGGACTCGTCGCTTCACATGACTAGTCAGGTGAATGTGACGGTTAGGAGTGCCTGTTATCAGCTTCTGCTGATACGCCAGCTGCGTCCTTTCCTGGATGTGAGGGATCTGGAAACTGTGGTACATGCGCAGGTAACCTCACGTTTGGACTACTGCAATGTGCTCTACATGGGGCTACCCTTGTGCTTAACCCGGAAACTACAACTGGTCCAAAATATGGCAGCCAGGCTCGTTATGGGAACATTTAAGAGAGAGCACATAATACCAATGCTTAAGTCTCTCCACTGGCTGCCGATTAGTTTCCGGGCACAGTACAAGGTGTTGGTTTTAACCTTTGAAGCCCTACATGGCTTGGGTCCATCCTATCTTAGGGACTGCCTCTTCCCATATGACCCTCCCCCCGGACACATCGGTCCTCTGCTATAGCCCATGAAGACTAGGCTGTCGCAGACCTCCCAGAGGGCTTTTTCAGCTATCGCCCCCAAGCTGTGGAAGGGCCTGCCCGATGAGATGCGTCTTATTGTATCCATTGACAGCTTCAAAAAAGCCTTAAAGATTCATCTCTTCCAGCAGGCCTTCCCAGACAATGCTTAATATCTCCTGGCTCCAAATCCAAGGTCTAGAGTTTTCCCGGCTTCTTTTCTCCATGATTTCAGCCTTCACCCATTCTGCTCAAGAATTTCAGGTTTTTGATATTGTTCCTGTTTTTATGTGCCATGTTTTAACTCATTGTTAATTTAATCTTATTTTAAGGGGTGGGTGGTTGGGATGGGGCTGTTTCTATTTTAACTGTTTCTATTTTAAATTTGTTGTAACCCGCCTTGATTGCCTGTTCAGAGGGGCAGGCTATAAATAAAAAATATTATTTATTATTATTATTATTATTATTATTGATTTAATTAATCCATCTGTAAGTTAGTCTTCCTCTTTTCCTACTGTCTTCAACTTTCCCAGCATCACTGTGTTTTCCAATGATACATATTTCTTTCACTTTGTCCAAAGTATTGTGTGATCCTGATATTTCCTCCAAAATATATTTGACCCACGCCTCTTGGGAGTGTCCAGCAGACTTGTTTTTGGTCACAATTATCTTTTCCTGTGCTCTGTTTGAAACATTTACAATGCATTGTTTGAAGGTGCCCCTAAGTATCTAGCTCCACCACAGTTCACTATCGCTTCAACCACACAGCTCTTGCCATTCAATCTGTAGTAAAACAAAATCGAATATTGTGAAGGTTGATAAGCAGAAGGTTAGGACAAGATAAGACAGAAACAATGTTGATCTTGCAGAAAATAAGATCTGTCTCAGAAGCTTAATTGGTGCTTTATCTACATTCCAAACACTTACAGTCTTTCCCACTGCAAATAAGATAAGGTTTGGGGTCTGGAAACATATTTTCTATGCAGTACAATAGAGACTTTTATTGTAAACTCAAATTTCTTCCTTCTAACCATCCATTTAGTGGGATCCTATTCTCTGCCCATCACCTTGGGTAGCGGTTGTCTAGAGTTGGAAGAAACCATAAAGGCCATCCATTCAACCCCTTGCCATGGAGGAATACACAAGCACTTCCAACAGATGGCTATCCAGCCTCTGTTTAAAAAGTTCGAAAGAAGCAGGCTCCACCACACTCAGACACAGCATGTTCCACTGTCAAACAGATCTTACAGTTAGGAAGTTTTTTCTAGTGTTTAGATGGAATCGCTTTTCCTGCAGTTTGAATCCACTGCCCTGTCTTCTAGTCTCTGGATAGCAGAAAACAAGCTTGCTCATTCCTCAATATAACACCCCTTCACATATTTAAACTTGTCTATCATGTCATCCCTTAATCTTCTCTTCTCCAGGCTAAACATACCCTACTCCCTAAGTCACTCCTCATAGAGCTAGATGGTTCCAGATCTTTCACCATTTTGGTAACCCTCCTCTGGACATGCTCCAGTTTGTCACTACCCCTCTTGAAATTTGGTGCCCAGCACTGCACACAGTATTTCAGGTGCAGTCTGATCAAAGCAGAATAGAGTAGCAATATTACTTCCCTCTGTCTAGACACTATATTTTATTGATGGCGCTTAGCATCATATTGGCTTTTTTAGGTGTTTAATCTCACTGTTGACTCATGTTTAGTTTGTGGTCTACCAAGACTCCTAGGTCCCTTTCACATATACTCCTAGGTCCCTTCCATATGTGTCAAGCCAGATGTCACCCATCCTATATCTTTAGTCTTAACTGATGGAAGAGTTCCCCCTTTCCAGAAATTGGCCCTAGATGCGTGATACAGTTGCTCATCTTGTACTCCTTTTTCAGGAGAGGATCAATTTGGAAATGGAGAAATGCACAAAAAGCATAGCATTCCAGTTTGTCAGGATTTACAGGATTTTGTTCTGCCTTAATTTAGGTTGAGTGAATGTTGACTTGCAGATATGAACACAGTGCAGTCTTCCTTAGCTGTGTTAGCTCACTAACTAATTTATGATATGAAGACAATGCAGTGATCATCCTCTGCAACAGATGCCAAAGGGACATTGAAATAAGGGGTAAAAGTCCTTCACTATTCAGTGTCAAGATGGAATTGCTGTAGCTTGTCATTGACAGAGAGGCAGAGTATAAATAAAATTTATTTATTTATTATTAGCCAATCATTCCTAAACTGTAGGGTCTTTCCTGAGTTCTCTCCTGCTTGGATTAGATATGCCTTCACCAAAGCACTGTCCCCAAAAGAGAAATGAGGCTTTGTTCATCATGCCAAAATTGTAAGCAATAGTGTCTTGAGTACTGTTTTCACTGAGAAGTCATCCTTCAGATAAATTTTGTGTTGTGACATTGGAACAGTTCCTGAAGCAAAAGGAAAAGATTAATATCATGTTACAGATGGATTAATTCTCTCCATGGCCCTGAATTTGTAAGACAGGAGCAGGGCTATATTAACAGGTTCTTTGGGAGATCTCTCATTTATAGGACCATCATAAGTAAAGGCCAACGTGGTGACATATTACAATAGTAAAATTTGCTTCAACTGGCTACTCCTGTACAAAATTATCTTTAATATGCTTTCCACCTCTGATTCTGAGATCATCTTGTTGCAGCTATGAATGTAAATGTATGTAGTTGATCTTTTATTGGACATAAAGGAAAATAGGTGAAACACTGTTTCCACTAATGGAAGCAAAGAGTTCCTCTAAAGTTTATCCCAAGTTACCCAATTCATGGTCTCATGATTAAGATTTCTTGCGAAGCCTGCACAGATTGCCCGTGGATGGAAAAATTGCATGGGACATACCACTCTTTTGGCTCTGAAAAAATCTAAGAACAAGATGTGAGTTTTCTGAAATCGCAGAGAGGTTGCATATCTGTCCTGGTGGATCTCTTTATTAGGACCAGCCACCAGACATTTCCCTTGACTGCACCAATTTACAGGAAAGAAATAAAAATATTCGTGAAGACAGAATGGAAACTGAGCAGCAGATGGTCCAGCAAATGTCAATGAGGCATACAGATTGAAATTTTTAAGAGAAAAGGTCAACTTGCTAAGAGGAAGACGAATAGGAGTCTAACACAGAAGAAGGGGCACAAAAGTCAAGCCATTATTTTCCATCTTTCATAGCAATTTCTGAGGAAGAAATAGGTGCCATCCGCTGGTATGAAAATGGATGAAAAATCTCTCCCAAATTAAACTGTATGGTGAATAATGTAGAAGCCCTTTCCTTACCCTGGGATAAACCAGAAATACTGTATATCTGATATAAGACACTGTTGTCCTTTTCCCTTACTGGCTACAGGTATCTCTCCAATAGTTTACATTACTATGGGTTGGGATAGAAGCTGTGTTTTCTTCACCCTTCAGCCTTACATGTTAAGATTGTCAGCCATCTTTACAATAAATATACCTCCATTGACTCTAAATAAATCCTAACAGCATTAGGTGCTGAAAGACTAGGTGGTGAATCAGTTTATTGACTTTAAGGAGAGGTAGGATCTCTGTGTCAGAATGATACTGTGCACACTGTTCTAATTGCTGGATCCCATTCCTAGAAAGAAAAGTGTTATTATTTTATGCAATTGTATGCCCATTTTCTTTCCAATATTGAGACTCAAGGAAGCTTACAAAATATTAAAACCATAATGCATAGAACTAAAATCATAATTAAAAGACAGAATATAAAAACACCAAAACAACACAACCATTATGAGCCTATTGCAGCCAATTCCTGAAAACCAGCTGGAATAGGAAAGCTTTCACTTGCTGGTAGGAACAGAGCAAGGAGGAAGCCACCCTAGAGAGGGAGCTTGAAAGTCTGGAACCAGCCACTGAGAAGGCCCTTTTCTTTTGCACACATCCAATCTGTCTCAGAAGGTCGTGGGACTGAATAAATTGCAAATTTATAAATTTCTTAGAGATAAAACATATAAAATACAGTTGAATAATACACTGGAAATTAAAATAAGGTTGCAACCCCAAATTCACTTTCATCGGCACTGCCTCCAACATGAATCAACAGAACTTACTTTTGAACAAGTTTGCTTTTAAAGAGTGTGTGTTAATGTGAAATACAGTTTTATCACTAAGAAAACTCATATGTAGAAGAAACTGCTGTCCTTAATACACACACACACACTTTCTTCTGTACAATACCTAGTATTTATTTGGCACCATCACTATTACTAGGTTCCTATCAGGCTGTGTAAATTTACAGCGCTATATAAATAAAGGTTAATAATAATAATAATAATAATAGGTCTAGATGATACTGAATGAGACTCATAGTAGAATATTAGACATTTGGAATCATGTTTTTTATTACTAGTGTGGAATGAAAACCGCTGGGACAAAGCCCAAAATGGCAGCTCAATTTTGAGTTTCCCTCTTCTCAAAATGGCAGTCCTGCACTGAGTTCCCCCTTGCTGTCAACAGTATGTAGTTCAGGCTATTTCATGAAACAATGTCATTTCTCTATGAATTTCTCCATCACTCCATATCATGGGATGCCATTTGCAAGGGTGGAAAAATAGACACTGTGCTGTCATGTAAGTTAAATCCTCTCCAGGCTTGTGCAGGAGAAAAAATATGCCAGCTGCCATTTTCAGTGGCAGCCATTACAGTGTGTGTAACTTACCTCTGAACAGAATCCAATAGTGTTAACCTAAAATGCTCACTTGAATGAGCAGTCTCAGTTTAAAAAGCATGCTTGAGCCAGCATGCAGAAAATGCTGCAGACATCCTGGAGATCCATACTGCAAGGCTGTGTGTGTTCTTTCATCCCTGCCCTAGTCTTGATTATCCTTGACATTTAGAGTTAGCCATGTAGGGAAATCTAAGCCATCCTTACCTATAATAAGAAGGAATAATTGTAAGGTCATGGCTCCTTCTTGGCTGCTATCGCAGACACAGATGATGCTGGAGAATGTGGACCTCTCTGGGTGGATAATGGCAAAGTCAGAAGCCACTACTGCCATGTGAGAGAGTTCGCATAGGTTCAAATGCCGACAAGCGGGCACAGCAAATTTTGTAATCAAAAGAAGGGAGGCCTTCCGATATCTGAGATCAAGAAAGGAAACAGCAAAAATGTACATCCAGAACACCAGACTTCCGAATATATGCAGACCTCCCCCGACACATCTGCCTTAGATGAGAAAACTGAGAAGATGAAACAACCTCTTCCTAGACCTATTTTTATCTTCTTCAGCATGTTTCCAATGTTCTTTAAACTAATATTTTAATAGGACTGATTCTTCCATGGTTTTAAAACTTTTCATTACTAGGGCCAAGATCCTACATCACAGTCTGTGTTTCATAACTTTATTAACCTGTAGCTACATTATAGAAGTGCAACAAACTCCTGTTAGTTATTTGCAAAGATGCACATCCAGGTATTGGCAAGAGTGCTCCAATGTGCAGTGGGCACTGGGCACTTCTGATGTACATCAGGTAATAATAATAATAATAATAATCTTTATTTGTATACCGCCCTTCCTACGATCAGGGCGGTGTACAGCATTTTTACAATTAAAAAACATTCCAAACAGTGCAGTAAAAACATTACAATAAAACAACAGGTAAAAGCATTATCGTCCCAATGCGGTGTACAATGGTTATTTCCAACGGCTTATCGGGGGGGGGGGGGGGGGTAGCAATAACAAATGGCAATCAAGGATAAGCCTGGTTAAATAAGTGCGTTTTCAGCTCCTTTTTAAATTGGGGGAGGGAAGCAATCAGGCGGAGCTCAGCAGGCAGTGAGTTCCAGAGGCTCGGAGCAGATATAGAAAACGTTCTCTTGGCAGTTGTCGATAGCCTAGCCTCTGGAACTCTTAACAAATGTTGCCCGCTTGATCTAAGTGTGCGGGGCGGATTATGTGGGGAGAGACGGTCCTTTAGGTACTCTGGGCCCAAGCCATTTAGGGCTTTATAGGTAACAACCAGCACTTTGTATTGGGCCCGGAAGTGAATAGGCAGCCAATGAAGGCCTTTTATGATCGGTGTTATGTGGTGGGTCCTGGATGCCCCCGTGACCAACCGTGCTGCCATGTTCTGGATTAGTTGTAGCTTCCGAGTGTGGTACAAAGGCTGCCCCATGTAGAGCGCATTGCAGAAATCCAACCGAGAGGTTACCAGGGCGTGTACTACAGTTTCAAGGTCCCTCCGGTCCAAGTAGGGACGCAGCTGGCGTATCAGCCAAAGCTGAAAACAGGTGCTCCTGACCGTCGCATCCACCTGAGAAGTAAGATGGAGGTACTCCTGTTGTGCTCTGGCACTTCCCATGCCATGTCCAGATGTTCATCAGGGAGTGCCCAGATGCTCATTGGACCATGGGGCATCAGTCGCTTCACAATTGTACAATGGATGCCTGCACATTGTAACAGCACAATAGCCTTTAGGGGAATATGAACTACTCAATTCAGTTTTCCTTCCACTCAAGTCCAGTTACAAAGCCATTAAGTCCCAAGCAGAATTCCAGCCTTGGTTTTTAGTTGCACTGTTTAATCTGTATTGTAAGTGACTTGGGTACTATACCAGGATAAAGGTAGGATATAATTGAATGAATGAATGAATGAATGAATGAACGAACAAATGAACCAGGGTTGGGTAGATTGTAACCTCCAGGTGTTGTTTGCTTGACACTCTTGTCATCCTTCACCACAGGCCATGCCATATAGAACGGATGGGATCTGCAGTCCAGCAACATCTCATGCACAAAATGTGATGTGTGGGCCTTGTGTGGCCTTTGGGAACCCGAAGTTCTTCCAAAGACCTTAGGTCTCCCCTCCATTTTTTTAAAATTTGGGTAATTTGGGGAATATTTTTCATCTAAAAACTACCCACCCACCCCCAATTGTTTGCCAGCAGAGCAGTGTGCTTCACACAGCCCCCCAATTTCTACCAAAGCCCCCAAACTCCAACATTTTTAAAAAATGGACCAATAATTTGCTAATATTAAATTCAAAAACTGCCCAAAAGCTCCCCAATCTACCTGCAAATGTAGCAACTTGCTTCCCATAACCCCTGAGAGCCCCTCAACACCCCCAAAAATTGAAAAAGGGGGAAATCATCCGAAAAACAGCCAAAGTGACATCACTTCTGTGTATCCAAAATACACCAATATAGTCCCCCAGGAAGGTGCGAGGAAGGGGAATGGCTCATCCCACCCCACCCCATCCCTCACAATTGCCCAACCATGATCTACACACCTGTCACCCACTCTTGCCCTAAACACTCTCAGAAAATGGCTTCTGGAACAGCAGTGTTGTGGATGAGGAAGAGAAAGAACCCAAGGGACGTTCCTCATCTTTCCATGTGAATCTTCTCTGCTTCTAGGAAGCTGCTTTCTCTACTATACAAGTGCCTGAAGCGTTAGGAGGCATGCTAGCACTGCCTTTTTCACTGGTGGATGTGAGGCACCAATCTCTATGGTGGGGGGATTTCAGCTGGTGGTGTATATGGTTTGCGCCAGGCAGTCTGTGGGGGAATGAGAATGAATGGGACTTTATCATTCCAGCCTGCCGTCCTGCCACAACCAAACTAGTTTAAGAGTGGAAGTATATTGGTTTGGCATAATTTCTTAACACATTTTCCTCACAATACCACTTTGGTGATCCATGGAGGAGGCACAAGCGATCCCAGCTTCTAACTGCCTCCCGAAGCTGGCTGCTTTGTGAATGTGCACACAGATTCTGGCTTTGGGAAGATGTTGGCCATCAGCATCACTATGAAGGGGAAGGAAAGAGGGGTGGGGGAGAGAAACAGAATCACCCCCACTTACACCACTGCATGATAAGTGCCATGGAAGGGACCTATTGCACAATGGCAGTAATGGAAAGCAGTGAGACTGACAGCCTGTTAACAGGTTTTGCCTGTTAATAAAAAGGTGCACTACAGCAAAGACACTTTTATCCTGCTAAAATTCCACTTTTGAACCTCATCTGGTAACATCTGTAGTCTTCTACCACAACACAGTGTGTATGTGTTTGAAGGAGACAGAGAGGCGAACAGGCAGATAAAATATGTAAACAAAAAGTGAAACCACATAGATGCCAGAGAGTTGAACATTTATGGTGAAATTACTCAATTCTCTATCTCTCTCTCTTTCTTTCTTTCCCCCTTTGTGCACATGTAACACAAACTTTAGAGTTAACATGACATTTCTGGCTGCTATCATGTGAAGTCTACAAGAACACATTATTGCATTTATTTCAAGCCTTTAAAAAAATAAAGAAACACAGCAGTTTGATTAGTTTGAGCAGCTCCCCATCACCACCAGCCTGAGGGCTGAATGTGGAATGAAATTTCATTATAAAATATAGTGACTTCAGCTTGAGTCAGGGTTGCCATTTCTTTCTCCCTGTCCTTCAGGGAATTGACATTTCTTCATGTACAACCCAACTCTTCCTCCAGTCCTAAACTAGCTTATTATCCCTAAACAAAACTATAAATTTTGCTTCCTTGGAGCCAGAGATGGTCCAAGCTACTTAAATTGACTCAGTAGGCAGAAAGGAAAGACAGATCATTAGGAAACAATGGCACCCCAGGTTACAATTAGTTCTAGAAAGATGATTCTGTAAACGGTTTAAACTGATATTTTCTTGAAATGCAGCTGGGCTTTGGAGAAAAAGTAGTGAGGTAGTGGAGTCTTCAGGGATTTGCAGAACATTTGAAATATGTGTCACAACTACATTGTGCCCAATTTGGTAATAAATATTTGGTATTGTTCCTCTAGCTTTTCAGAATGATAATCTTTAAAGGGTGGGGGCTCTAATCAGATGGTGGGATTGAACAAGAAAATAACAAGAAAATAAGTATACTGTACTTTTATTTATTTAAATCAAATTTTAAATAAATATGTTTATTTTATTTTGCTTTAACAGAGAGAACTTTTTCAAAACAAAATTTCCCAAAAGATAAGGCTGTCCCATGTTATTAATTCAAAGCTTATGCATGGTCAATTTGGAGTTATGACCTTGACATTTAAGCACCTCCATGAATTTCTGTTGTATCTGCCATTGCAAATTATTTGGGCTAGTGGTCTTAGCTACCCTGTTTCCCTGAAAATAAGACCTAGTAGAGGTTTTGCTGAATTGCTAAGGCCTCCCCTCAAAAGTAAGACCTAGCAAAGTTTTTGTATATAAATATATCTACAGTATATAATACATGTTCTTTTTTGTTGTTGTTCAATTATAAATGTGAATTTTTCTACATGGAAAAATAAGACATCCCCTGAAAATAAGACCTAGCACATCTTTGGGAGCAAAAATTAATATAAGACACTGTCTTATTTCCAGGGAAACACGGTATCTGTGAACCACTCTTCCACTGTTTTGCTCATTTGCCTCCCTGCTGCTATCTTTCGCATTATTGGAAACTGCTGTATCCTTTCCGAGCTTGTGTGTTCTTCCTCATTAATAATCTTTACCACCTTGACCATACTCTGATGTTTCTTGGCCACATGTGTCCTGGTTTTCATTTGTGAAATGTTGGAGGATCATAGCCTGGCTATGTGACAAATCCTGTTGGCCTTTTTAGAGCTGTCAAGTTGCTAATGTTTTAAAAACCACAGGGTGTGTGTGTTCCCTTCCTTTTGTTTTAGTTTGAGCGATCAGTTATCACCGCATCTGTATTGATACTACATAGGTTCTGCTTTAACTCTGCTTTCCAAATAAACTTCAAGCACTGGTTTCAGATCCTTGCTAACAAATCATGCTTAATATGCAAAGGGATGTCGTAGCACCTTTGAGACTAACTGAAAGAAAGAAACTAGTAGCATAAGCTTTTGCAGCAAGTATACAAAATCTCATGCTAGCATCTGCTTTCTTCAGTCCTCTGAGAGGAATCTGCTTCAGCCTATAAAAACTAAGCTGTCCCAGACCTCCCAGAGGGCCTTTGCTGCTATTGCTCCCAGGCTGTGGAACGACCTGCTGGATGAGATGCGTCTTATTACAACCTTGGAAGGCTTTTAAAAAGCAACCAAGACGCATCTCTTCCGGCAGGCCTTCCCAAATAGTAACTAATTTCCCACCGTCTAATGACCCCCACCTTCATCCAGCTGCCTACATGGGACTTGAATGAATATGTATTTTAAATCTTGATTCTTTTAATCATGATTAGTTTAATACTGTTTTAAGGGGAGGGAGGTGCGTATGTTTGGAGGATTTTAACTGTATATGTTTTTAACATGTTGTACCCCGCCCTGATTGCTCGCTCAGAGGGGTGGGTAAGAAATAATAATAATAATAATAATAATAATAATAATAATAATGCTGTTTTAAGGGGAGGGGGTGGGTTTGTTGGAGGATGTTAACTGCATATGTTTTTAACATGTTGTACCCCGCCCTGATTGCTCGTTCACAGGGGCAGGTAAGAAATAAATATTATTATTATTTCCATTGGTCTCAAAGGTGCTACAAAATCTCTTTGCATACTGATTTTCTAGATGAATACAATTATGTCTTTCAATCATGATTAATGTCAGGACAGATGTTGCACACAACTGTATGTAAGGACAATGGAATGGAGGTATAAATTAGTAGCAGGGAGGAAAGGAGAGGAAGGATTCTTTTTGTCCAAGTGAGTGCCAATCTTTTATCTTCTTGAGCAACTGACGTCTGCTGTACACAGCATCTCACCTCCTGGGTGGTCGCACTACTTGAGTTGACAAAGACTGTCTCAGATTGAGAAACCCTGGTGTGATTATTCTGGCAGACCTGAATAATATTCATGCCAAGCCCACCAACTCTGGAGTGGCTTTGCATGTCAGGGTTTTCAAGTCAATGATAGGGCTCTCCCAAACTGCTTTTGGTCCAAGTCACACAGCAAAAGAAATGCTACATATACTTTTCTCTTCCGGGCAAGAGGATAGCAATGCGAATCGTGTTAAATGTTATAAATGTTATTGAACTGGAAGTCCCAGCAGGGCTAGCTAACATAGACATGCTGGAAGTTGCACAGTGACAATATTTAGAGGGCTACATGATTCCTACCCATGATATAAATGGAGGAAAATTGAGAGCGGATGCATTCAGACACTAGTACAAGCTCCTTGTGTAACCTACCCAGTCATAGTCTTCTCCATTGTCATCGTCACCTCCTCTCAAGGTTGCCTGTCAAAGTGATTCAGGGCTTCCTAAAATCCACTCCTAATGGGAAAGCAGTTGAATCTCCAGAGGAATGCTCTGACAATTTTAAAGTCATTTTGAAGATAAAAATCACTTACATCTGTCACAATTTGAACTCTTCATTTGGTTATCAGTCTGACAGTGAAGGTATTCAAGCTCTGTCTTATCCTATACTGGCTGGTTAATTTTTTTATTTTTTTAAGGCCCAAGAGAACAAGTGAGGTTTCAATCTGAATTCACTGTTACAGTAGATAATTCCTTAGTCTGAATGAATGGGATTCAAGATGTTTTGTTTAGGGTTGCTCTCCCTCTGAAGGCCAGGCCAGTGATTTGGAGATGCTCTTGGGTCCTTCACTGCCATTTGATGGTGAAGTGACTTCTTTTCATGGAATTACAATAATCCCACTGTATTCACAGATTCTTTATCCACGGATTCAAGCACGTGTGGCTTGAAAATATTGAAAAAATATTTTCAAAAAACAAACAAACAAATCTTGATTTTTTTTTCCATTTTGTATAAGGGACACCATTTTACTATCCATTGTATTTAATGAGACTTTTGCATCCAGGGATTCTGTTTTCCTTGGGAAGTCCTGGAACCAAACCCCGGTGGATAACCAAGGACCCACTGTATTTTTACCACTTTATGCTTGCATACCAGCTATGATCCTAAATGGTCTAACGTTAAAGACCATCTTCCATATCATGCACAGCTCTCAAGAGAAGTCTAAATGCTACATAATGTCCTATTTGGATTTTTCTTGACTGTGGTGGATGATGTGGAAGATGGTCTGGAGCTTTAGATGATGCAAAATATGTCAACAACAGTTGCAACGAGGACAAGGATGTACAAATATATTATGCCTTGTCTTTTCTACTTTGAGTTTCAGTTTGTTTCTGAGCTCAATTCAAAATGTGGACCAGGTTTTGGCATATAAAACACTGAAGTTTGAAAGTTCAGAACTTTGCAGAATAAGTTTTTGTTTGTTTTTTTGTTGCCATCCCTGGCATTTAAAGATATATGTTGTTTTAATCCTTCTGATATTTTGGTGCTAGGTGCTTTTGGCTCCTGTATTTGTTCCTTGGATTGGCTTTTGCCTTTGTATTATATTTGTCATGTTGACTTTTGTTTTGTTGAGGTTTTAGATTTGCGTTCGATTTTATGGTATTGTTACTATGTTTATAAATGATTATGCAGCACTGGGAGAGCATGTTTTATGGATGTCTTATCTCATAAACACAAATAATAAACAAAATAAACTGCATTTAAGAAATTGGAAGTGTTATAGCTGCAATGAACCTTGAACTACCTATTTACCAGGTGCCCACACAATACAGGCTGGCAGAAAATATCACTAGATATTAGGGATCAAAGGAATATATTGTGTTATCTATTTCTCGTTTGAAAAATCATTTTCTATTTTTTGTTTCCTGGCAAGGAATGCCTATAAGGAAGAGTAATAGAGTAGCAAGTAGTAGAGTTGCACAGTTTTCTCTCAGCATTTAGATGCTCAAAACTATTCCAGAGGATTTTTCTGTTCATGGCTTCCCTCATGAAAAAAACACATTTTCTGTGCAGAAAATGTTCTCTGCATGGGAAACACAGCATTTTGTGCAAAAATATGTTTATCCGTGCAGAAAAATCCTAGCAAACATTTTGGGACACTTAGAAGGAGGATACTATTCAAAAATATTTCTTTTCTCCTGGAGTGGGGAGGAAACTACAACAATTATTCATCCTTGCATGAAAGGATGAAATAATCAAGGATTTACATCCCTACTGGATATTGACTATACAGTTGTATAATGAGGTTACAGAAGAAGTTAAAGCCTTTAAAGAAAAACAGTCACAAGGCTAGCCTTTCCACAGGTGGGTAAGAGTCCTGCTATAGCTGCAAATGCCATGTTGCTTGTACAAGTATGCAGTCACAGGATGGACTCATTTGGATCCCTGTCTGCTGAGGCTTTCAAATCTTGCAACAGAAGACCTTGACATCTGAGAGAGAAAAGCTCTGACTCCTTTTGTAAATTGAAGCTTCTGTTTCTATGAGTAATTTTTCCCCACCCTTGTTTCCTTTCCTCTTGCTGCTTTTCATTCAATGCCAGAATACGTAGCGGAATTATTGCTTCCTGCTCTGGGTGACAATGGGTTCCGTGCCCTTCTTCTTGAAGTATCGCAAGTGGTGAAAAATAGCAAACTGGAGGGTGGGAGAACAAAATCATTGTCGCTTTCTGGACACCGATGGTTATATACGAGCTGTGTTCGCAAATAAACTGGCCTTCTGTTTCTTTTGGTATGTTTCACTCAGAAATATATGGAAGAGTAAACTTTTTCCCCCCTCTTCCTTTCTCTCAAGAGTTTGCAAAATTAGGTTTCTGACACAGTGACTTCTATGGAATTGGTTTTTATTAAAGTCTGCAGGTTACTCTGGTGCCTGCCACGGCTTTGATTAAGCACGGTATTAGGATCATATCCCGGACTAACAGCTTTTCCAAATCCCTGGCTGTGTTTTCAAAGAATTGTGATTAAAGTTCTGGCTGCTTTCCCACAATTGCTAATATCTGTTGAGGGGGTTCAGTTACCATCTTGCCTATTGGCGCTTGAGTTTCTTTTGCAAACACGCACGAAGCGGGTTTGGGGAGAGCTCTCTGTGGCTTTCTCACCCCTCTCGGCTAGCAGGGTCTTTCAGGAAGATTTCTTCTGCATTGAAATGCACGGATTAAGCTGTAACCAAATTAACACCGGGGTCTCGGGGGTTCTCTGATGCCTCCAGGGATCCAGAGTGTGGGATGCTTTCGAATGCCTAATGCACCTTTGATTGAATCTTGGGCAAAACAAAGCGTTGAAATGAGGAGGTGGGGAAAAGCCCCTCAGAAAAAGATTATGGATGAACAGGTTGAGTAATGCCATCTGACAGCTCCGATTCCAAACAGTCTGATCTTTTCTGCTGCAGATGGGAGTTGTAGCTTTGGACTTTGTGCTTTGCTGGCATAGACAATCCATTTAGTGTTTTCTCAGGGGGAAAGTCCATATTATTACCCAGATTCTGTGTACACATTACTTGATAATGAATTAATTCAGACCCCCTTTTGTGTTTGGGGGAAGGAATGACAGGCTTTCTTCCTCCCCGCCACCCCTTGTTCATGCAGATTGATAGAGATATCACAGCTCAGTGTAGCCAAGTAGGATTTTTCTCTTGCCTGGATGTAGCAAACAAGACCGGCAATGTTTTCTTAGCCCACCGAGTCCACCAGTGTCAGGAGCAATTTGTTAAACCTGCCCCTAGGGGTTCAGCAGTCACTCTGACCCCGAAGCTGGCAAAGCTCCTTAATCTTTTGGCATTTGTTGTATCACTCCCACAGTTGCCATATTAAATCTATTTAGGATTATGCATGGGGACACACTGTCCGTGGGTTTTATTGACCCAATTTGCATGATTAGGAGTAAATGATAATAGCTATATTGACTTAAGAGTGCTGTTCTAAAACAGTTTCTGTCAACCTCAGCATGAAATTTCAAGTTTCAGTCCCACCAAATGGCAGGCCAAAGCTAGTGCCCATTCACAGGCTATTGTATATTTGGGGGGGAAATCTGCCATTTTGGAACACTGGAAAATAAAGATTATGCATGGGGACACACTATCAGTGGGTTTTATTGACCCAATTTGCATGATTAGGAGTAGATGGTAATAGCCATATTGACTTAAGATTGCTATTCTAACACAACTTCTGTCTACCCCATCCCCAACCTGAAATTTCATGTTTCAGTCCCACCATATGGCTGACCAAAGATAGTGCTCATTCACAGGCTAGTGTATATTTGGAGAAAATTCTGTGATTTTGGCACACCAGAAAATAAATTACCCAGCTGAGTATTAGACCAACACACTTTCCTTACCTTCTCCTACAATAGTGGTGGGCAACTGTCAGAGGTTAGGGGACTACATAATACCTTATAAGTCCTTGGAGGGTCTCCTATCTCTGCTGCACCCCACCTCCCATTATCTGGAAGTCTGGAAGATGCATTTTTCAACCTGAGTTTAAATGCTGTTTCATTACTGGAATGATCTGGTAACCACCTTTCTGTGGTGTCCTGCCCTTATCTGTGTTCAAGAGCACAAAGGTTATTTGCTTGCTACTTCTCTAATGGGCCTTCAAGTCTAGTCAACTTATGGTGAATTCATCATAGGTGTTTCTTGGCAAGATTTATTCAGAGAAGGCGTGTCATTGCCTTCCTCTGAAACTGATAGAGTATGACTTGGCGAGTCAGTTCCTATGACTGAGTGGGGATTTGATCCCTGGTCTACCAGGGTCCTAGCCCAACACTCATACCACTGCACCACTGGAATGGCAGGAAACCAAATATTGATATAGGATGGCAAGTAGTAGCAGTGGTGGAACAGCATGCAGCATTTGTATATTACAGATCATGTTGATTGTACTTTAGGACCAAAAGTGGTTCCACATTTTCCCAGTGGAATTTGGGGTGAGGTGAGTGTCTGTGCTCCAGCCATGCTGTGTGGCAGCCTTTCCTTATATCTGTGGATTGGTGTACATAGGAATTTAAGAGAGGCAAGCCAAAATAGTAAACACGAGAGATGACAAATACATTAATCATACTTCCTGCTGCTGAGTCCTGACTTGGAGGAGAACCTTACATTTTAGAAAGATTATGGAGCAGAAAGGAAATATTATATATGTGCTCGATGCACTGATCAAATGATGAATTAAAGTCAAATTAAACAACAACCTTTTGTACAACCTGCAGAATAAAGGTGCACAGTGCAGTCCCCCTCTCCCCTGTTCCCTTTTTGAGTGGACTGAGAGAGACTAATACAAGTCTCCCCCACTCACCCCCACCCCATATCCACAGATTTTTTTATCCATGGATTCAACAATCCACAGTTTGAAAATATTCCAAAAATACAAACATTCCAAAAAGGAAATCAGGATTTTGCTATTTTATATAAGAGGGCACCATTTTACTATGCCACTGTATATAAGGGGACTTGAGCATCCACAAATTTTGGTATCCATGGTGAGTCCTGGAACCAAACCCCAGCAGATACCAAGGGCCCACGGTATCAGCCTTTGAAATATTAAGCAGCAGCTGGCTGAAATTCATGTGCTGGTGGATCTCAGACAATAGGAATTTTGGGAAACAGTGATAATGTTGGAGTCAGGGCAATTTCTGCACGTGGGCTGTCTAGCCATCTTTGAAGAGAGTACAGTCACATCAATTAACAAAATCTCTGATGAAGAAGCTCCTTTTTACAAAGGTTTCTTACATCTGCAATAGAAGTATGGTGTCTGGATTAAGGGAATAATAGTGCCACTGTATTCTGCTTTGGTCAGGCTTCACCTGGAATAATCCTGCATCCAGTTCTGGGCACCAGAATTCAAAAAGGATGTGGAGAAACTGGAATGTGTCCAAGGGCGACTAAAATGGTGAAGGGCCTGGAAACCATGCCCTATGAGGAAAGACTCAGAGCCTGGAGAAGAGAAGGTTAAGAGGTGATATGATAGCCCTGTTCAAATACTTGAAAGGATGTCACATTGAGGAGGGAGCAAGCTTGTTTTCTGCTGCTCCAGAGACTAGGATGCGGAACAGTGGATGCAAACTGCAGGAAAAGAGATTCCACCTCAACATTAGGAGGAACTTCCTGACAGTAAGAGCTGTTCGACAGTGCAACACGCTCCCTCGGAGTGTGGTGGAGTCTCCTTCCTTAGAGGTCTTTAAGCAGGGGCTGGATGGCCATCTGTCAGGGATGCTTTGATTGGGAGTTCCTGCATGGCAGGGGGTTGGACTCGATGGCCCTTGGAGTCTCTTCCAACTCTATGATTCTATGATATGATAGCCTTGTTTAAATACTTGAAGGGATGTCACATTGAGGAGGGTGCAAGCTTGTTTCCTGCTTCTCCGGAGAACAGCACCCAGAACAATGAAAGCAAGCTACAGGAAAAGGGATTCCACCTCAACATTAGGAGGAACTTTCTGACAGTAAGGGCTGCTTGGAAGGTGATGGCGTCTCTTTCCTTAGAGGTCTTTAAACAGAGGCTGGATGGCCATGTGTCGGGGATGCTTTGATTGAGAGTTTCTGCATGGCAGAATGGGGTTGGGCTGGATGGCCCTTCCAACTCTAGGATTCTATGATTCCCTTTACCCCTTATCCTCTGTTTAGTGGAAGTTTTGTTTTTGTTTTTAGCAGCATCACGAAAATGATGAAGGAAGTATAAAGAAACACAGAGTTTTGATGTAGGGCTGAAGCAGTCTGTCTGCAGTAAACAGTGCAATAAAGCTGTGAAAGAATGGGATTCTACTCTAGCTGGTCTTACAGGAACATGGTCCCTGTTCCCTATGGATAGGGGCAGACTGTAGGGTCTACTTTCCCCCGATCCTTCACCCTTTAATTTTTGCATTATTTGCCTCTCATCCGTTTGGGGAAGAGAACATAAAGGTGTATTTGTTTATTTATAAATTATTTATATACCCTCTCCTTTTGGTCCTAAAAACAACCCCCAAGTCTGTTTACAACAATTAAAATATCTTTGTAGTCCTCAAAGGATACTTCTCTTTCTGTTTAGCATCAACAACCAGAAATTATGCAAAAATATTCATAGCTGAATGAGTTACATCCTCAAACAAGGAGCACCGTATATTTTCTGCTTTTTAAATTATTGATGTCTTGCCCTAGTAGCTCACAATGGTGTTCATGGAGCTAAACTCCCAAGATCCTTGGCTAGGATAGTATATTTACACTTTTAATGGCTCTGGCACATTCTCAGGGAATGGTTTCTTGGGGAATACCTTCTGGATTTTTCACTGCTAACAATGTTGTTGAAGTGTTTTATCCAGGTGCCATTAAATAACAGCTATAAGATTCCCCCCGCCCCTGCCGCCTTTTCTATTAAAATATTTAGAACTTCCACTGAGTACAAATTTCTTCCAATTGTAACAGTCAGCAAGAGGTAAAGAGGAGTAGTTTGGGCAGGTTTTAAAACTAGAACAATCTGAAACTTTTCTGAGGTCCAAAACACACTGCAAAAATAATCCAGCTGAGACCACTTTAATTGCCCTGGGTCAATGCTATGGAATTCTGGGAACTGTAGGTTTGTGAGGCCTTTAGTCTTCTACAAACTACAATTCTCAAGTTTTCCTAGCACTGATCTAGGGCAGTTAAAGCAGTCTCAAACTCAATTATTTCTGCAGTGTGTTTTGGACCATTGAGAGGACATCAGAGATGTGAAATCCATTTCTTTCTGAAACAAAGCATCCTTCAAACTGAGATCCTCCTCCCCCCCCCCCCCCGTAGCTATCTGTATTTTATTACTAAACTTCTCTGAAACTTTCATTCATTCAGATACAAACTGAAAATTTCATATTACAAGAAGTTAGCTGAATAACTTGCTTTCACAGGTTATCTTGGCCTACTTGATGAGAATTGTTGCTGAGGATGACAGAGTAAATATATGTGATGGACATGGAACACTTGAATGGCACAAATTTTTTGTTGTTAAATATTCCTAGCTTTATCTTATTTATTATTTTGAGAATCATAGAACCCTCCAGATATTGATCTACTCCAGCTTCCAGCATTCCTCACCATTGACTGTGCTGCCTCCCAGAGGTTATGAGAAGATTGTATTATTCTCCAGAATTGGTTGTAGCTCAATGATGATGTGTTCTCAGCTGGAGACTATAGGTGACTACTTAAGAGTGTTCTGCCATTTTTTGCTTTTGATGTGTGATCTGTCCTCTCGTAGACTGTTCTAGGTACTAAGGTTCTGCTACATTCCTTTCCCCAAGTAACACAACTACTTCTTTGAAAGCTCCCTCAACTCGTAGCAGACTCCTTACCATCTTGATTGTCTTCCTGTGGACTTCCAGATTGGAAATGGCTCCTATAGAGATAGGAGTGAAACGTAAACCTGATACCAATGAAGCAACCTTCTTTAAAAATATTTAGAGTTATGTTGCTATGTGCTGCCGCCTCTTGCACAGTGTTGGTTGCCATCTCTTCTAACTCTTTTTTAAAATGCATCCTTAGCAAGGCCTGTTCGTCTCCCACACTTTTCATCATAACAGAGTGCTGACATTTCAGGCTTCATTACAGAAACCTTCGGCTGCCTTGCTAATGGAGCCATCTCTTGACTCCCACTCATGAGCACATCCAGGTAGGCACACTTGGCTGAAAGAGTCAGCAAAGTGAAACCAGTCTTAACTTTGTGATAAATTTTGCTTCACCTCCAGCCTGCCTTTCCCCTGCAAGGAATGGGGGAAACACCTCTTTCCCCAATAAGAAACCTTCTAGTTTATTACTAGACAAATTAAATCACCACGCAGGCACTCTTTCTTTTATAAGGCAGCTGCAAAATATTTAAGCCTTTTCTGCTTGCTGTAAAAGCAGCCATAACCCACTCCAAGCCATATGAAAAATACTAGATTCGTTGGTATGCAGAAGAGATTTCTGGGAATGGGGAGGTCACTGAAAAAGCCAGGGTTCCTGGAATTCTAAATAGTAAAAATATCTCTCTTTAAAGTGAAGGTTGTGTCCTTATAGAGCCTTCCTGCTGAGAACTCACAGCCACCTTGGTATCATCATAACTGCAGTCATTTTCAGAACGGCTCCGAAATGCTCTGTAGAAACCCAACTAAAATATCTACTGATGTTACAAAAATATGGGTACAGTATTTGATAGCTTATGAAATATATGTTCCTTTGTTTTGTTTTAATCCTGGGAACATCTTCAACACTGTGCATTAGGATGGGGTATATAGCTTTTATCAACAGATTTAGGATTAATCCATTTTTTGGTCATGGGTCCGAAATTGTTCAGATAAGCAAGTTTGGGATATAGATGTGCTGCTGCCCAATAGAAACGAGTGGTTGCCAGAAAGCAAGTTCTTTCTTGTCCCAATGAATTGTAAAGTCAACCCAGGCTTTCCTAAGCTAGATCGGTGAGCCAAACCGATCTATACACTCATCCCTCCCCATTCGCTGGGGTTAGGGGCACAGGACCCTGTGAATATGGAAAAACTGCAAATAACAAAAACACTATGTTTTTAATTAAGAGAACACTTCTCTAGAAATCTCAAGGTCCTCCAATGCAACTCTGTGGTCAACATCTGCCAAACTTTGACCATAGAATTGCACTGGAGAAGTTACAAATACCTAATGAAGTGTTCTTTCTAGGAATCTCTAGATCCTTCAGTGCAACTTTTGGTTAAAGTTGATCATAGAGTTGCGCTGGAGAACCTAGATATTCCTAGAGAGAACATATTAATAAAATCCATGAAAGACAAAGCCGCAAATGCAGAGGGACAACTGTATACTAGAATGAGAAAACGCAGTGGGGTTGTAGGTCTTAAGGAGATTAAGCATAACTTCATTACAAAGCCAGGTAGTGAACAGAAACGTCTACCTGTTCCTACCCCTATGCTGCGCTTACCTTCTGAGGCCTTGTTCCACATTCCATAGTCTTGTAAAAGAGGAACAGCTACGAGGAACAAAGTCTTTTCTTTGGTGGCTTCAACTTTCTGGAATGGTCTTCCTGGTGAGATCTCATTTTCTCTTGACACTTTATTCTTTCCTCCATTTGGTTGAAAGCATGACTATTCCTGGAGGCATTTGATTGCATGTTTTCATGACTGTCATTTTACTTGTTCTTGCTGTGTCGCTTCAAGTCATTTCTCACTTACGGCAAACCTAAGGCGGACCTAACATGGGGTTTTCTGGGGCTGAGAGTCTATGACTTGCCCAAGGTCACTCAGTGGGTTTCTAGGGCTGAGCCGGGATTCAAACCCTGGTTGCCCAGAGTCCTAGTCTGACACTCAAATTCCTACACCACGCTGGTTCTCATTTTACATCTCGTTTTACTACTTTTTTTAAATGACCGTTTTATCATCTGTTGTTCATGATCTGGTGCTTTAATTTTATTGTAGTTAGGTGTTTTTTAAACAATTGTTTTGCCTTCACTGTGTGAAAAGGGCATTTTAAAAGTCTTTTAAATAAAAAAAATAAATCAGGGATGCAGAGCTGTTTCTTTCCCCACAAAGAAATCCACTGTCAGCTCGTGTCCATGATCCATGCCTATGTCTGAAGCGGCATCTCTTTCCATGCATGCATGGCAAATTTAAACTCTTTTTTCTTTGCTTGCTGAAATCTAAGCCTGTGTCTGTATTGTGTGGGTATGTGTGCAAAAATCTCCCCTACTCCTCTAGCAAGATATGAACATGTCCCTGCTAGTGATGTCAGTCCTTGATGATTTTATCCTTACATGCAAGAATGAAGAATGACTAGATTTTTTTCCCCACAGCCAGAAAAAAATGCTTATTTCTCCACCATATTCTTCTCCTTTCCAGACAACTCAAAGTATTGTAGAATTATCCTGCAGAGAAACGTGCATGGTTTTTTGTTTGTTTGCTTGTTTTGCTTTTAAAAAATACACCATATTTTCTGCATAAAAACAGGTTTCTTCTGTAGGGAACCTGTTTTCTGTGAAGTAAACTGCTCTTTTTTTTTGCACAAAGAGACCCTGTGTGTATTTCTCCACTAAACATTTCTGCCACAACACTTCAGGATGTTTGAATACTTGGAAAAACTATGCAAAAGTCTTAGTGCAATAATATTTTCTCCAAGAGGTTTCCCAACTCTCATTGTTGACCTGGAAACAAATGATTGTGAATATTCTTTCCGTCGAGTTCCTGTTGCTACTTGGGATTTCAGAAATTAGAGAAGAGCAGCCCAATTCATAGTCTTAGGCTCATGGAGAAACATCAGTGTGGTTGGTACCCCAGTATCAAAGACCAGACAGGTAGCGGCTAGAAAGAGTCAGTCCTAAAGTCCCAAGGGCCTGTATGGTGTAAAGATTATGCTATTTGCAGATCGTATTTATTATTATTTCAACATCTTAGGCACTGAGAGGAACAGAAAGCTCATTCTGCAAAAGCTGATTCTTGAATAGCATGGCTGGAGAAGATAAGACAGATTGCTTAATTCCTCATTCTAAAGTTCAACTCCGTCAGTAATATTAATTAGTGCAGGTTAAGCACCCGCTTTACTTAATTTCACCCTATACTTGCTAAAGGTGCACCCAGACAGATTTAAAAGACTACAAAGTCCCAGATTTTGTTCCTGTTCCTTCTGATTTTTATTTTGGAGATCCATAAAGAATTTGTTTATCCCAGAATATTTTCTGTCAGCTCCCACTCCAATTAGGGATTTTTTTAAATGCCAACTTCCCAGGTCAAGTTTATTTTTACCAAATATAAAATCAGGGGGAAAAAACAAAGAACAAAATCTGGGACTTTTCAATCAGTCTGGTTGTGCCCTTTAAATGGTTTATACCAGTATGATGCTGGAGGCTTGGATGAGGTTTTTGATAAGCCACATTGGGAGGGATGCCCTCCAATAGAAGCCACTAACGCTTTTCCACATTACATACTCCTTCCATTTTGATTGATTGTATGTCATGTCTATATGCATTTAAAGAAAACAAATAGTTGTAAATAAGTTTGATACTTAATTTAGGAAAATTCTCTTCTTTAACTGTATTCCAGAAAATGTCTTTAAGTGTATTCAGACTTGTTTCTCCAAACTCCTCGAAGGCTTCATGGAAGGTAGAAAGAATTTTGTAGGGAATCTCATTCAGTTCAGTTTTGTTACTACTTCAAGTCTGTATGCAGAGACCAAACTCACTTATTAATCTTGTTAAGTAGATCAAAGCACACAAGAAATACACACTTATCCTTCTTCTAATACATTATTTCAATTCTTAGAAGTGTGAGGGTTATTCTTCCTCTACCTGACATTTCCCTGAGTCTAAACCTATATCCTTTGCCTCTTTACCCACTGGCAGTTGAATTTTGGAAGACTTGGAGTGTTGCAACTATGATTTTTTTAAAACCTGGATTAGTATACTTCTTATGTTGCAGATTGAGAGTTTGATGTCTGCTTTCCTTGTTTTTCATGTTTTCCGGCTCATCTTTTTCTTAAAGATACCATACAGCTAGAAAGGGTTCAGATGAAGAGAAACCAAAATGATCAAAAGTTTGAAGTACTTTAGACTTTCAGTGGTTCCCAACCTTTGGTCCTCCATTTGTCTTGGACTTCAGCTCCTAGAAGTCTCAGCCAACTTGGCCAACAGTCAGAAATTATAGAAGTTGAAGTCCAAATCATCTGGAGGACCAAAGGCTGGGAATCACTGGAAGAGGAAAGAATGAGCATGGAGGAGGGGGATGGTAAGGGTTTGTAAAATTATGGATCATGCAAAACAGAGTAGATAAGAAATTATTAGACCTCTTTTTAAAAGCCACAATCTGATTTTTACTAATGATGGTTTACATTTTTAGGAGTAACTTTATGAAATTGAGAGAACAATCCAGTAACAAGGCTGAACATAGACTGTTTGACAAGACCACAAGCAATTATAGCCCACTGGGCTTAGAAATGTTTCCACTCTTTGGGCGCGTGAAGAACTGTCAAAATTAGATGTGGAAGGAACTGATATTAAGTAGCATGAACTTAAAACCCATTAAAATGTCTCTCAAGTGAAGACTCTATGCCTTTTCCCTCACGGTCAGGAAATTTGGAATTATTCTTTAAGATGAGTTGTTATTGGTAATGGGCTTCTCCTGCAGAATATTGTATATATACATATTCTTGCAAATAAATTAATGTAAGTTGATTCCCCATCTGCCCACAACCTGTCAGTATCTGGAAAAAAGAATGGACTAGACAAAGTCCGATTTTAAAAGGTGACAGTCTGATCTGTTTTATGCTAGTTCAGTCCATGAACCATGAGAAACTTGAAAACCAACACTTTGGCATTTGTCTGTTTGTTTCCTTTTCAAGGAGGACCTGATGACAACTTGATAGAAGGCGGTGGGACAAAGTTTGTCTGCAAGCCTGGCGCCCGAAATATCACCGTCATCTTTCACCCGCTTCTAAGGTAACACTTTATCATTAAACCTGTATGTATGCAGATTGATGTTGATGTACAGAGGTCTGGGCCTGTGATCACACTTTCATTTTGTTGGCAAAGCTTTAAGCTGTTTATAGAAAGGCAGCCAAACCAAGTAATTTGGTTCTGTTTATAGAATTCAGTGTCTTAAGACCATTATATTTCTTTGAAACAAGGATGGGCAACATTCAAACCTTTTTTTTTTTTTTGGACTACAATACCTGTCACAGCACAGCCTTGGCTGTACTAACTAGTCTGATGGGAATTGCAATATGGCAACATAAAGCGGTCTGCATATTGGCCATCCCTGACTGCAAGAGAAAGAAAGAAAAGACAGGTTTCTTGAAACATAGATTTAAACATGGATTGAAAGTATAGTGGCAGTGCTTCAACAAATCTCAGAAGCATGGAGGGAGATTTCTCACTATATGGAGGCTTTGGTGCATCTTCAGTTCCTTGTCTTTGTCCATTGTTAGCAGAATGACTAAACTACAGAAATAATGAAAATATGCTGGCTATGAATCCCTGGATATAATCCCAGGTACATCTACGCTGTAGAACTATTGCAGTAGAACTATCACACTTTAAGTGTCGTGGCTCCATCCGATGGAATCCTGAGATTTGTAGTTCTACAATCCCAGGATTCTATAAAATGGACACATGGCAGTTAAAGTGGTGTCAAGCTGCATTATTTCTATGATGTAGATGCACCACCTGTCTTTTCTAACTTTAATTATGATGAATTTTCTAACATTAATTATGATTAATTATAACATCTCATTTTGAATTAATTAGTCCCCCCAAAAGCCAAATGTGTGTTTGTGTATATATTTGTTTGTTTGCTTATTTAAGCATTTATACACCTCCTCATATTCAAAGATATTGGGCAAGTTAAAGTAAAATCAGTTTAAAATAACAAATTGTAATTTGTAGACATTGTAATGTGTACAACTGCCCAGAGGACCTTCTTGGCTGTTGCTCCCAGATCATGGAATGGCCTGCTGGACGGGATCCATCATATGACCACCATAAATAGCTTCAAAAATGCTGTTAAGACGGATCTCTTCCGGCAGGCCTTTCCTGAATAAGATGCCTGGCCACCACAGAGAATAAGCAAGGTATTGATGTTCTTCCTGTCCTATTAGTTTATATGCTGTTGTTCGCTTGTACACTTATTAATTGTTTTAATTTTTTTTAAATATTAATACAGTTGGCCCTCCTTATCCACGGATTTTTTTATCCATGGATTTGAGCATACACAGCTTGAAAATATTCCAAAAAAGTATAAATTCCAAATAGCAAACCTTGATTTTCTATTTTATATACAGGACACCACTTTGTTGTGCCATTATATTTAATGGGACTTGAGCATCTATGGATTTTGTTACCCACAGAGGGTCCTGGAACCAAACTCCAACGGATAACAAGGACCCACTGTATGTTTTAGATTGTAAATTGTTTAATTCTATTTTAATGGGGGGAGGGTTGGGGATATGATGTGTGTGTGTGTGTGTATTTAATTGTTGTAAGCCACCCTGGTGGTTTGAGTGCAGAAAGGCAGGATAGAAATAAAATTATTATTATTATTATTATTATTATTAGTAGTAGTAGTAGTATTTTAGAAGACAAAAAAATCTTAAAATTATATATCAGTTAAAACTAGACTTAAACCTGAAAGTGTGTAGATTATGTACTGAGTGAACAGCAAAATAAATCAACTCCTTCTGTTACAATCAAAGAGAAAAGTAGATGTGCAAAAACATTTGGGATCTAGCAATCTATTTACCGTGGCGTGCCCGTGCTTTTGTCATATATGGCTGTGTAGTTTTCCTCGTAACCTTGCCGCAATTGCACTCGCTTGTCTTCTTAAACACTCAATAGCAATCTTGGTGGATTTATTTGTCTGCTCGACCCCCTTTGGCAGCAAACAATGTAATTTATTATTGATCAGGAGTGGGGAAAAGTTTAGTTGTGGCTCATAGCAAATGGTTTATCATTTACTGCCAGTTATGATTAATAAGCTGAGAGTGAGCATTCCAGCCACTGCAAGGTAAGCTGATTTCTTGATAAACAGGTTTCAGCTTTGTAAGACTGCAAATGAAGCCACTCTGCCTTTGGAAGCCGAGCGTCAATTATTAAAATACATTAAAAATTCTCAGTTGGAAAATAATCAGCGGCTACTAGGACTTGCAAAAACTAGAGCTGAGTAAGGTGGAATGGGGAGGCTTAATAGAACACCATTCGGGTTTAATCTCCCCACGTCTGCCATCCAGTCTGATTATTAATTTTGTTTTTTATCACCATATCTGAGTAGCAGAAGGTTTGTTTCCCTGCTTGGTATCTAATAGGCTTTGTCTGCTGATGTTCATCTGTGTTTCCCAGTTTTCTTCTGTACCTCTTCTCTCCTTTGTTTTTGGCTTTCCATGATATCGGTGTGGGACAAGATCTTTTTTAAGAACTGCTGTTTAAAAGATTTGAGTGAAATTTGTACCACCTGGCAATTCTGCCCTCTGTTTTAGGATACTGGTATTGGGACGAAATGGGAAGGATGTGTTGGGACTGTTCTTAAAGACTGAAACAAACACATGCTCTCATTATTATCTGTTGCATTATTATATTTATTTGTAGTTTACCTTTCTCCCACTCCTTGGACTGAAGGCAGCTTACAAAAATTAAAGCACATAATATAAAAGTCAATAGCACTGAAAGACAAAGTTAAAATAGATTTATTCCATCAATAGGGTTAAATGTAGAGACCCAGTGTGGTGTATTGGTTTGTGTGTTGGACTACGACTCTGGAGACCAGGGTTCAGTTCCTAGCTCAGCTGTGGAAACCCACTGGATGACCTTCAGCAAGTCACACTCTCTCAGCCTTGGAGGATAGCAATGGCAAACCCTCTTTGAAGAAACTTGCAAAGGAAACCCATGATAGGTTTGTGTTAGGGTTGCCATAAGTCAGAAACTACTTGAAGGCACACACTATCACCATCATACAGCACTTTGTTAAAAACTCTTTCCTTGTAAGCAGTTGGTCCTAAATGGCCAAAACAATAACAGCAAGAAAATAATTTGCTGCCAGAAAGACACCAGGAAAGGAGCCAGTCTAGCCTCTCTAGAAAGGGAGTTTCACCATCTGGGAGCAGCCACCAAGAAAGCTTTGTGTATCTTAATCATCTTATCAGTATATGAACATCTGTAATAATAGCCCAAGAACTTTTGTGGCTGGGAAAGCGTGATTTATGACCATGCCATTCACATTAAATAGCACATGACAAATTGAGTAATTTACAAGAATCAATTCTCCATTCATATCAGATACTTATTGGACATGGGGTCGCACTGCCATTGAAAGCATTGCTTAGAACAGCCCTGTCATTATCTGCTGCTTTTACTCCCACATTACAGGTTGTGTAGAACAAAATATACATAGTCCTGAAGTACAGTTCACAGGTATAACCATAATCCATCTTGGAAGGGTTTCCTGAGATGTCATTGAATTGTACATTAATAGAAAGTAGAAATAGTTAAAAAAAAAAAGTTAAACAATTTATAAAGTTAAAGTCAGTAAAATTCATTAAAAGGCTATATATAAACCAACAAAACAACATGGCACACCATTAAAAACACATCTCTGTCAATTTCAGAAAGCCTGATGTAATAAGACTGGCTTTACTTGCTGGTGGAAGGAGAGCAACAAGGGAGCTCTTCTAGACTTCCTAGACAGGGGTATAAGTGTGTTCCACAATCTGGAGCAGCTGCAGCAAAAGCCCCCTCCTTCATTCCCAACCAGTGAGCCAAGGAAGGTAGTGGGACAAAAGGAAAGGCCTCTCAAGAAGATCTCAGGGCACTAATGGGCTTTCATGGGGAGATAGGATTCCTCAGATATCCTGGATCCATGCCATATAAGTCTTTATAGGTCATCACAAGGACTTTGAATTGTCCCAAGAAGCAGACCTTCAGACTGTGGACCTGTTCCGACAAAAAAGTTTGTGGAAGGAGAAAAACAGTCCACCTCTTTCCTTGCCAGATCAACGCCGCGGCAACTGCTCACCATGCCCCCAATCCGGTGCTTCTCCAGCACTAAAAAGAACAGCAGAATGCCATTCCTGTTAGCACTGGCAAAAAGGCGCTCTTGCTGTGGCAGCAGCAGCTTTTTGGCACCCCTTTGGCACAGCATGTCTAAATGCTGAGCCAATGGAGCAGCATAACACCCCCCACCATGCAGTTGGTGTCAGCGTGATACCGGCACTTCAGGCTGGTCTGTTTAGCCCCTAACTCTCAAAACCATGTTTTGTCTGACTCAAAACACTGGAAGTTTAAGAGCTGGTATGATATGGTATGTAGGATGTCACATTGATTGTAAGCCTGAAGGCAGGGAACTGTCTAATTAAAAATAATAATTGTAAGCTCTGATAGCCTTCAGGGTATAAATAAATAAATACATTATTATTATTATTATTATTATTATTATTATTGAGGATGGAGCGAGGTTTTTGTTTTGTTTTGTTTTTTGCTGCTCCAAAGACTAGGACCCAGAACAGTGGATGCAAGCTCCAGGAAAAGAGATTCCTGCTCAAAATTAGGAGGAATTTCCTGACAGTAAGAGCTGTTCAACACTGGAACATACTCCCTCGGAGGGTGGTTGAATCCCCTTCTTTGGAGATTTTTAAACAGAGGCTGGATGGCCATCTGTCAAGGGTGCTTGGATGGTGTATTCTTGTGTGGCAGAATGGAGTTGTACTGGGTGACCCTTAAGGTCTCTTCCAACTCTTATGATTCTATGAGACACCAGGTGAGTCAAATTGCTTATGGGGCTGAGGTCCAAGTAGCAGTCCACAGTTCCCTACCCTTATTCTACATGAAAGTTTGCCTGCTTGAATGCCTGACTTAGACTGTGCCAGGCCTCCATTGCTGAGTCTTTTTCCCTTCCTCCACCCCATGTTGCCTTTCAAGTGATTGATGTACAAGGTACTGGACTTGGGTTTGTTTTTGTTTTTCTTTGTTTTTTGGCAGGTGGGGGGTGTCTCTTTCCCCTTTCTTCTTAATCCTTTGACAAGCAATCTGTTTAGATTCCCTGTTTGTGAAGCACTTGCCACTAATGACTGTGATGTCAATAAACTCTCCCTGGCTTCAAGCGCATTTCCTGCCATCCTCAGCCACCGTGTTGTGACAGGGACAAGGACTGTTAGGGAAACACTTCTTCTAAAGTGACCGCTTCCCTGCAGTATGTAGTTCTGACTGTTCATCTTTAGTGTTTTTGTCAGCTTGTCACATACAATCAGATACTATCTTCATTGCTGATATTCAACAAGCATGTAAAGCAGAATGAAAACTTCTTCTTCTTCTCTCTCTCTCTCTTTCTTTCTTTTTTCCTTCCTCAGTTTCCCTCCTTCATCTCTTCCCTCTCCTTACCACTCTTAGTCCCAGCCTCTGCCAAACACAAACAACACATTTTGAATAGCACTTTTCATGACACACTTTGGTTTCATTACCAGCTTGATGGGTAGACAGTGGAAATAATGCATGTCATAAAAATGGTTAGGGCAAGATTTACGGCAAAAAAAGATCTCTCTGCCTTGTATAGTGCACTTGTCACAGAAGGGAGGATGGCATTTCCTACATCTTAACCTACTACCCCCCTCTCTCTTTTTTTGCCAAATAGCACAGAGGTAATTATTCGGGAGAGGAAAAACAGTTTCATGGAAGAAACCCTCCTACTTAAGCTTACTAGGTAATGGGGACTGAGAGAGACCAGATAGAAGAGGTGTGAACTATAAAGGTTTGTTACGCATGATGGCACCAGTATTACCTTTCAAAGCAATGGAGGGCATTGTGAGAAACTGGTTCCTTTCTATGGCTGACTTGGATACAATACTGTGTTACTATGGTTGAGTAGCTGGGCCATAGAAAGGGCTGAAGTTTGGCAGAAGGTTAAGGGCAATGCTCTGAGGAGGGATAAAGGAGTACTCTAGTGGTGTTTCCTTTCAGCTAGTTAATTTGATGGATTTACTCTGGTTGAAATTAACCAGTAGGATTTGGGCCATATCTTCATAATTCACACAGAAAGTAGTAGTAAGATGGTGAAGGGTCTGGAAACCTGCCCTATGAGGAACGACTTAGGGACCTGGGGATGTTTAGCCTGGAGAAGAGAAGGTTAAGAGGTGATATGATAGCCCTGTTCAAATATTTGAAGGGATGTCATATTGAAGAGGGAGCAAGCTTGTTTTCTGCTGCTGCAGAGACTAGAACGCGGAACAATGGATGCAAACTGCAGGAAAAGAGATTCCATCTCAACATTAGGAGGAACTTCCTGACAGTAAGGGCTGTTCGACAGTGGAACACACTCCCTCGGAGAGTTGTGGAGTCTCCGTCCTTGGAGGTCTTTAAGCAGAGGCTGGATGGCCATCTGTCGGGGATGCTTTGACTGGGAGTTCCTGCATGGCAGGGGGTTGGACTGGATGGCCCTTGTGGGCTCTTCCAACTCTATGATTCTATGATTCTATGATTCTAGTATTTATATCCCGGGGCTGACTCTTGTTCCCTTATAAATTGGAATGTTTATTAACATTCCACTATATCACAGCAGTTCAGCAAATTATTAGATAAGCAAGAATTGTGCATGGAGTTTCCATGCATACTTTTCATAATGTGAAAAAAAAAAAGAGTAGACGTGAGAGGAATGGTAGAAATGAGAGGAAGAAATGCAATATTCTAGCCCTATGTCTTACTAGTATATATGGTTAGATTACTGTTCTGCATGGGACAGCCCTTGGGAAATGTCCAGAAATGTCAGCCAACTTTTTGTAGATTGTGTAAAAAACTGGTGTTGAATCAGCTGCTCGGGTTTCCAGTTTGTTTCCAAATCCAATTCACAATCCTGGTATCTTTCTGCCTTTTTGAAAGACTTTGTCTGAAATTTGTGTGCATCATATAGTCAGAGACCCTGTTATTTGTCCAGCATCTTATGATGTAAAGCTGACGGATACCCAGAATATGGCCAATATAAAATTCTATCCCCTGAACAGCTTGATTGTCATTTAGACAGCTAGTGAAGGTGATATTATTACTCTTGATATTTTATAAGGAAATAACATGGTTCAACATTTGCTGGGGTTAGGGGTGAAAAACCCTTGTGAATGTGGAAAAAAAAAACATTTTTTAAAAAAAACAAACCCTGAGAGAACACCTCTCTAGGAATCTGCAGGTCCTCCCATGCAACTCTGTGGTCATCATCTGCCAGAAGTTGATCATAGAATGATGCTGGAGAACCTACAAATGCCTAGAGAAGTGTTTTCTGTAGGAACGTCTAGATTCTCCAGCTCAAATCTACGGTCAACTTCCAGCAGCATTGCATTGCAGGACGTAAAGATTCCTAGAGAGACCATATTAATCAAAACCGCAAATAATCAAAGCCGCAAAAGTCAAAGATGCAAATGTGAAGGGCCAACTGTAGAACATTTTTTTTATTTTAAGTAAATTCAATATTTAACTCAATGCAAATTTTACATATAAAAAGTTTTAGAAGAGGAGGAAGAAGAAAAGGAAGGGTGATCAGGGCCTCCAAATCTCGTGCATCCCTTGAGCAATTCTTGTGCCTTCCTGGGGGATTCTATCCTACCATTTGAGAAACAGTATACTAGACTGTTCTTCCCAAACCTATACCAAATTTCTGCGACAAGGCAACAATCCGGTAGCAAAAATCCAGCGTGACTAAATTTCTAACAGAGTGACAGTTTGGTTAGTCTGTTTTGGCATGCAGAGACATAAAGGAATCCATTAGCATTCTGGACACTAGTTGGGAAAGAGAAAGTTTCTAATCTGGAGAAGTTTCTAATCTGGAGTCTTCTATGGACTCATCAACTGAGGAAATAAACCTATTCTATCAAGGCTCATGCTACAATGTCTTCCACATAGTTAGTCTCAAAGGTGCCTAAGGATCCCTTTGCATACTGATTCTCTAGACTAACATGGCTATATCTGTGAATTATATGTAAGCGATAAGGGATAAAGTTACCCAAGAAGATCTCTCATCTGCAAAAATGTGAATGAACATAAAGAGTCAAAATTCTTTGCGCTGAACATTTTAATGGGAACAATAAGCCAGAAATTGGAAATGGAGGAATGTGTTGGCCCTGGGGTAGACAACCTAATTTCCAACAGGACAAATGTAATGCACAAAGGCCCAGATTAATCACCAGTGCTTAATGGGGCTCACTTGTATATAATAAATGAATAACAGATATTATTTTCCAACAAGCAAATGGTTCCTTGGAAAGAGTTGATTCCTGGGAGTTTATTCTCCCCCCCCCCCTTACCAAGTCATGAAAAGCTAATTAAACATCCAGCCTGATGAGTACATATGCGTGATTTTTCCTTGATTAGATATTGTAGGGGGTGCTGAAGTATGAAAATTTGGACTCGGCAAAAAGGCTGGTTGCTGTGCCTGCTGTCCACTGATAGCCAACATCTGCTTAGATGCTAATATTCCCAAGGGGAGGCAGGCTTGCTCTATGGTTGAGCATTTCCCATTGGCGAGCAACGATTGAGGTTGACCAAAGCTTGTAAGTTGGTAGGTGTGCTAAGGAAACTCACATAGTCCAACAAGCCTTGCATAACATTTGTTCAACATCAGTGAGTTTTCCTTTTGTTGGTTTCAGCTGGCGTTTGAAAGGCTCTTGGCTCTTCAGGGTAATAATAATTCTACATATGCTTTATGAACCTGTTTTATTACCAGACAATTGGGTAACAGATGGCTTCAGTCTTGAGGCTGGTGGAGAGAAGGCAGTGAAGAAACTGGAGACAAGGAGGGCGAGGGACAGGAGACCATAGCGTTTCAGGCTGCGGAAATGCCATTAGTCTTAATCCCTTTGAATGCCACTAGGATATCTTCTATCAGCCACACTTCATTAATATCAGGCAGCAATTAAAAGTGGTTGCAGGGAAGGAGCAGGGAGCAAAAGGGCTCATTGGCCTGAAAGCAGGAGTTCCATCTAAATCACTTCATTTGTATATCACCAGGAAAAGTGGAGAAGTTAAATTATGTTGGCACCTCAGCCTTTTCTCTCCCTGCCTTAGAAGGAAGCAGCATCTGTCAGGCAACAGAGTGCTGGATGGAAATTTGACAGTGATACATCCACCAGCACTTCTTGGGTTGCTGCCTTTGATTTAGTGATGGGAAGACTAAAGCACCGCTGAGATCTTGTCTTGGATAAAGCCAGTAACTGGCAAAAAGCTGCTATTATTGGTGTGGTGAACCTGTTGGATGACACCAAAAAAGTGCTGCTCACAGCCAGACCAAACAAACCGGAGAAGCCTGTCACTCTCATGCACCACTTGTCATGACCCAGACTGGCTTTGGGAGAGTCACTTGTACAGTATGAGTCACTTGTACAGCCCTGACTCCCTGAATAATAAAATGGCATAATCTCACTTCCAGAAAAATTTACATTCTTTCCTCTCTGTCAAATGTTAATATTTGAAATCCACAAAACAGTGATACTTTACCAAGGCCAACCAAAATGCACAAAATATGTGTTTCCAGCTCTTGAAGTTCCACTGGGTCCTTCATAAAACAAAGGTGTTAAAAATCATACAGGAGAAAGATGAAAATATCTATTTTATCAAGATGTTGTTGTTCTCCATTTAAGATGGTATGGAGGAGTATTCATGTAGGCAGGCCACTCCTCTTCCTGGCCACTTGGCTTCTGAGAGACAAAGAATCATAAAGTACAGGAAATAAAATTTAAACTCCTTTAGCAACACCAAAAATGCTTCCTACACACTTGATCTTAGCCAAAAGGCCGAGAAGCAATTATCAAAAAGATACTTCCTTTCAGGTCCAGGTTTATTTGGTTAGAGAGAGCAGGGACCAACTCTACTGGTGCAGTAGCTAAGGATGTTACATATAGTATGAGTCTTCCCATATCCTGAGATCCACAAGTCAGCCCTTCTTTCAATTCACAGGCATGGTTGGTAGGAACATGAGAGAGGGCCTTCTCAGTGGCTGCACCTAGATTTTGGAATAATCTCCCAAGAGAGGCTAGAATGGTCCCCCTCCTTGCTTTCGTTCTGCAGGCAGGTAAACACAGACTTTTACAAATTGAGGCTTTTAAAAGGGAAGGGATGTAAGACATGTATAGTTTAAAATTGATTATGATACTATTAAAAATATACAAAAACTCAACATTGAAACTGAACTATTAATCCCATCCAAACAAGTTTAAACATGCATTTTAAAAATGTTCTTGTTGTTAACCTTATTTATACCCTACCTTTTCCCTAAGATTGGGACTTGAGGCGGCTAACAAAGTGAAATGATTATGATACGATTAAAAACATACAAAAAGTCAACATGAAAACCAAATTGAACTATTAATCCCATTAAAACAAATGTAAACATACATTTAAAAAAATAAACAGTTAAACAGTACATTTTAATTTGTTAGCCGCCTTGGGAAAAGGCAGGGTATAAATAAGGTTAACAACAACAACAACAACATAGTGGACGAGACAGCCAGCTACAGATTCTGCTATGATACAGAGGTCAAAACATACAGATACAGAGGTCTTCATTTTTCAAAGTTATACAATCATGGAGTATAACATAGAGACCCCAAGAACCATCCAGTCCAACCCGTGCCATGCAGGAAGACACAACCAAAACACCCCCAACAGATGGCCATCCAGCCTCTGTTTAAAAACTACACGGGCATGATGAAATGCAGCACTGTGGCCCACAGGAGGAAGGCCAAGAGGAAATGGTCCCATGCCTTCTGCAGTTGCCCAGCCCTGGTCTATGTTAAATGTACAGCAAATGTCAGAACCAGTTTTTTTTCCTCTGTTGGTTCATTCTTCCAAGTCTCCACCATTCAGCTGTATATAGCTGAATTATGCAGGAACATTTAAATTTAAAACAAAATGAAAACTGGTTGTTTTGACATTGCTAAGAGGTTATAAAACCGGTCATTAGAGAAGCTGTGTATGTGCGGTGAGGTTGCAGATTCATTTTTGTGCCATTGTTAATGCTTTATGAGAGCTGACACTCTTGCCACCCATGCCTTATTAGAGGTGACAGCTTATGAAAATCCTTCAGGTGAGGCAGCTCCTTTCCTCCACCAGGCAATAATGTGCCCCCTCCTCTTTGTGACATGCAAGCACTGGGAAGCAGCCCCCCAAAATCCCCCTTTCCCTTGTAGGATGCATTTGTCTTGTTCTCGTCTTGTCAGGGAAGGCGCTGCATCTGATCAGTCAAGTTTGGATTTTGCAAAGATGTTTCATGTGCGCTATAAATCAAGACAGCCTGTCATCGGCTCCCTCCCTCTCCAGCTTTCTGTTCTCCAAAACAAATGTGGCGCAAGACTAAATAATATACACATTTTGACACATCCTGTTATACTAGTGGCTGACATTCATGTGTGGTGTTCAGACTCTTCACTAGGAGCACAAAAGTGCAGGTTCTTCTGATAAGGTGCTTTTAGCATTAAGAGACTGTAGTTCTCCCATGTGTCCTCTTTTCCTCTTTCCAGGGGATTTTTTCTTTTTAAATTGGATAGGGAAATCCTTAATCCTCTGGAGAAAACAAAGGGAAAACTGCTTTTGATGATCTTAGCTGCAAAATTTGATATGGCCATATCCACACAAGGGAATATCCATGAGCATTTGGTTCCTATGTTGTGATGCAAAACAGTGCAGAGGTATTTGGCAGATGTGGGCATGTAATGGTTCAGATTAAAACAACCTGTCATTTGCTCAGGTTATCTGATCTGGAAGAACTGGAACTGGTTTGCATGCTGCTCTGACTGGTTTACATGGGGTATAAATGAGAGCCATGGGGGACTTCAATAGGAAATGTGTGTATGGCAATCCCTGGTCCTGCAATCCACTGCTAGAAGTATTTTTGTGGGTTTTTCAGGCTGTGTGGACATATTTTGGAAGAGTTCATTTGGGCCACATAGCATGAAAAACCCCAAAAATCTATGGATGCCAGACATGAAAATCTTTGACTTCACATGTTTGCACCCCCATTTCTGTTTGTTGAACCCTGCAGTGTTTCCTTAGCCAGTGTGTCAGAGACTGTATTTCAATCTATCACTGGAATAAGCAGAGAACATGCTAGTGCTTCTGAATGAAACACATGAAACTACATGTTTCTTGTTTAGAACAAGGAAATATAGAATCATAGAGACACATAATTGTCAGGAGCAATTTATTCCAACCCACTGCGATTCAAGAATACACAGCTGAAGCATCCTTGGCAGATAGATATCCAACCTCTGTTTACAAATAAACAAACACAGAATCCACCATCTTGTGAGGCAGTCTGTCCCACTGTTGAACAGTTCTGAGCCTGAGGATGTTTCCCCCAGTGTTTAGGTCATATCTCTTTTCTTGTAATTAAAAATCATTGGCTTATGTCCAAGTCTTTTTATCAGCAAAAGACAAGCTGACTTCACCTTGTAGATTAGGGCTACTCAAAGTGGTGCTCTGTGGGCCCCAGTACCAGTCCATGATTCAATGGTTGACAGTCTTTGGTGAGTTTCCAGGAAAGAAAGAAAGAGTCAATGGGTACAAACATGGTATTGGTCCCTGGGCAGTTCTTGTTTCTCTCATGTACATTGAAACACTCTGAGTTTAGAGAAAGCATACATATGATTTCCCATAGAGGAGAGGCTAGAGAAACCAGCTTGTGTTTCAATGCAGCAATGTCAGAGGTTCATTAGTGAATGTCAGAGAAAATAGTGGGGATCACATTAGATGGAAATGACAGAGTTGCCTGGATTCAGACCAGTGGGAATATGTGTGATACACCTGTAGCAGGAAGCTACTGTTTGTGTAAGTTATATAAGTTGTGTATCAGATCTGACAAATACATTTGCTCTCATATCATCCTTATGTTACCAAGTAGGTCTTTTTTTCAAGAGAAAGTAATATGTAGAAAGAGTTTTTATTTTAGTATGAACATACTATCTCAACACCTTTCTGCATACTTATGTACCCTGTTTCCGCGACGATAAGACATTCCCAGCAAATAAGACCTAGTAGAGGTTTTGCTGAATTACTAAATATAAGGCCTCCCCCGAAAGTAAGACCTAGCAAAGTTTTTGTATATAAATATGTATAAAGCATATAATGTTCTTTTTTGTTGTTCTTGTTCAACAATAAATGTGAATTCTTCTTCATGGAAAAATAAGACATTCCCTGAAAATAAGACCTAGCACATCTTTGGGAGCAAAAATTAATATAAGACACTGTCTTATTTTGGGGGAAACATGGTACATGGGTGAAGCTACTGGGAAAAGGGCTAAATGAAGGCATTGACCCTAAATAAGAACTCTGCCTGCCATAATATATATATTTTGTCAGTCCCCAAATTTCTAGCATTTCAGTAACTTAAAGGTTTAATTGAACATTTAGGAATAACGTTAGGCATCCCATGAAAAAAAGATGGTAGCGAAATTAACCAAGAGAATGCAGACATAGCAAATAGAAAAGTCCTAGGTGTAAACAGTTTTCAGTGTCTGAAAACTGTCTGCAATACTAGCAGTTTGGTCCTTGAATGAAAATGTCATTTGGGCCAGCAAAAATTCTTGGGGAATGGATAGTGCCCTCATTCCTCTCTCTGCCGGTTAAACCCTTGGTTATGTTAAAAAAAAAAATTAGAGCAAGACATTTTCAAATAATTTTGCCCTTTGCCTAGATATCCAGCAGGATATTTCTGCCTTGCAGGTTTGCTGATGCAGATAAAATTGGCACCAGACACATTGTCAGTTGAGGGCAGCAGTGTCGCCATATCTTTAACATCCTAAATATAATGCTAACGTCCTTAGGACAGCTGCTGGAAGAACATCTGGTCTCTTTCTGAAACTCTTCTGAATTGCTTATTTCAGTAAGACAGATCGATTCCTTAATAAAAACAAAAACACAATATTTTTCACTGTGTGCTGCCAGGTTTTGACAGTGCAGAGGAAGCAATCCTTGCATTTGGATTCCCTTCCCCATTCAAGGATGCCTAGTAAGACTACACATAGCCCAGCCTCAAAAGCAAGAAACACATGGTGTAGTAGTTCAGATGTTGGACTACAACTCTGAGGGCTGGGATTCAATTCCTGTATTGGCTATGAAACCCACTGGGCCACCTTGGGCAAGTCACACTCTCTCAGCCTCAAGGGAAAGCAGTGGCAAACCTCCTCTGAATCTTGCCACAAAAATCTGTCTCCATAAATAGGAAACTACCGTATATACTCAACTATAAGTCGAGAAATTTATGCCCCAAAATGGATTCCAGAATCATGGGTAGAATTATCTATGGGGCAATAAGTTAATGCTGCTTCTAAATTTCTTGAAAGAAGTGCCCACCTTCCTCTGTAGCCAGGGATCTTGCCTCCCCGTTTGAGTCCCGCTCCCCGGTGCGCTCTCTCTCTCTCTCTCTCTCTGCATGTGTGTGTGTGTGTGTGTGATCTCAGCCTTCCCTCGGAGCTAGAGCTAAAAAGCAAGCAGCTGCTACTCAGGTGAGACACACAGAGAGAGTATGCCCCCAGGCTTGTATCCAGTTTTGCAAGCTAAGCCTTGAGGTGAAGAAGAGAGAGAGAGAGAGAGAGAGAACGGTCTGTCCCCTTTTGCAACCCCTGAGTCTAGTTGGGAATCCTGGGATGGGAACAAAAAGAGAGAAAAAGCTCTGTCCCCTTTTGCAAGCCATGAGTCTATTTGGGAATCCTGGGAATGGGGATGAAAGCAGAGAGAGGGGGGGGGGGGTCTGTCCCCTTTTGCAAGCCATGATCTTGGAAATACTGGGATGAAAGCAGAGAGAGAGAGAAAGGTCTGTCCCCTTTTGCAAGCCATGAGTACTGGGAATGTTTCTGGTCTAGAGAAGTGTGTGTGTGTGTGTGTTGAGGTTTGTTTTCTTTTTCCCATGTTGAGACTATGACCCTTGGGAGAGGCCCAGAGAGAAAGATGTAGGGAGGGAAGTGGTGTTTTGTTTTCCCCTTTTGATCTTTTGTAACAATGCCCCTGTGTTTGACCCTCAATTTATCCACGGATCATATCAAAATCCATGAATTTTCTCCCCAAAACTGCCCTCAACTTATACACGTGGTCGACTTATACTTGAGTACATACTGTACATGAAGGCACACAACAACAGCAAGCAGGATGAAACCTGACTACAGGGAAGTTAGATTAGTGAGAGTGCCAGCGTCCAACTCTTTGAATCTTGTTTTCAGCATTGCTACCTTCTGTGTGATGTTTTCTCAGATTCATGCCTCTCAGAACTGTTCTTTGTAGACTTCTCTCTGTCATATTGGAATGCAAAGGCATAAGTGGAAATTTGTATAGAGATGTCCACATCTGGCATATTGAACAATCAGTAATTGTTGAATATGTCTACCATTAAAGATGTGCCAAATGTTCCAACCATGGCTGATTTTGATAATAAAGGCACAGTTCCACAGGTGGGGAAGCAATGCTAAAAGACTAATCATTTCCCTCTGCTAATGATAACTCCCAGCTAGGATGCAGAGTTATCTTTTTGGCACGACAGTTGCCATAGTGATCCAGGTTTTTCAGCATGATGTTCAGTTATGATGATGGCACTCTGTGATAATGCATTTAATTTAAAAGTGTGCAAAAAGTATTTCCTTCTTTAAAAATATTCAGGCGCGTGGAATGCCTACAAAGTTCTATGTGTGAGTTTTTGTTCGCAGAGAAGTCTAGGTAAACTTGAACTAAGGTCAAGTATCTTTCGCCCCCAGTAATTTTCCTTATTATTTATGAATGTTTGATTTCAAGTTCTTGGCTGTCTTTGTGGGGATATTTAGGTCATGTACTAAAATTAAAATCTGGTTTCTGTATACATCTGTACAGTATAGCATTTTCTACCATATTATCACTCTCTCTTTCCTTCCTATCAGACTTTAAGATGAGGTAGGACTCATCTAGACTTCCAAATGCTGTTGGACTACAGCTCCCACTATTCCTTGCCATTGTCTGCACTGGGTGGGTTTCTTGGGAATCCCAGAACATTTGGTGGGCCAAACAATTCCCATCCCATCTTTAAGATATTGATCGTTCTCTGTACTTGACTAATATGATAAGAAGATATCATACAACATTCTGGTTGTTTGGTGGTAGTGGTTGTTATGCACCTTCAAGCTATTTCTGACTTAGGTTGACCCCAAGACAAACCTATCAAGTTTTTTTTGGCAAGGTTTGTTCAGAGGAGGTTTGCCTTATTCTGAGGCTGGTAGACTTGCCCAAGGTCACCCAGTGAGTTTCCATAGCTGAGCAGGGATTTAAACATTAAGAGGTCAGCTATGAAGGAATGAGAAAAGATTTTAAAATACCAAGATATACAACTGAGCACAAAAGTTTGAATTGTGCAAGCCATTGTTTTCCCCATGACCATGTATGACTGTGAGAGCTGGACAGTTAAGAAAGAAGATAGGAGGAGAATCAATTTATTTGAGATGTCGTGCTGGAGAAGAGCGCCGAGGATCCTGTGGACAGCCAAAAAGACAAATAAGTGGATCCAAGAGCAGATCAAGCCAGAAATCTCCCTGGAAGCCAAGACGACAAAATTGAGGCTGCCATACTTTGGACACATCATGAAAAGGCATGAATCATTGGAATAAACAATAATGATAAGAAAGGTGGAGGGAAGCAGAAAGAGAGAAAAGCCACATGCTAGATGAATGGACTCTATAAAAGGGATCACTGGTATGAATTTGTAGGACTTAAGCAGAGCAGTGGAGGACAGGGAGTCTTGGAGATGTCTCATCCAAAGGGTTGCCATGGGTTGAGATTGATAATAAGGCAGTTAACAACAACAACAAACTTTCAGCTTTCTTAGGCCTCGTTCCCACTTACAAATAAGTCGGTTTGCAAACCAAATCAATGGATCAATTCAACAGTGGAGCATGGGTCTCACTGCATTTGCCCCAATCACAATTTTTCCCCCCTGTAAAATAACCCACTTGTCATTCACGTTGACAAATGGAGCCGCTTCAGCTGGCTGAAGAGCAAATTTAAATCAATTCCAGTCCACATCTTATTCACACTTGTGCGGAATTGATTTATCTCGGAAGCTGCTGGAAAAACCAGCATCAAAAAGATGCGTGTTAAATGGATCTAGCACATGGCTGTCCTTTCCGAACTGCTTCAGTGATTTGGTTCAAGTGCGAACCAGGGTCATTTAAAGGTCGTCTTAAAAAATAATAATTGTAAGCCGCTCTGATAGGCTGAAGAGCGGGGTATAAATAAAATAAAATAAAAAAATAAAATTTAAAATGCTTCCAACCAGTTTACAAACTGGTTTAAAACGAAATGGGAATGAGGCCTTAGAATGTGTAAAGTGAGCAGTGAATCCAGTGGGCATCTGCTAGGCATTCACTGCAGAAAACTGGATGCAATGCAGTGGTGGAGCAGTTTTTTAATCTAGAAGTTCTAATATTGAACTAAACTTGCTTCCCTGCTGTTCTAAAATGGCCGTTTCAATTTCAATTGAAGAGGTGACTAATTGGTTGCAGCTCTTCAATCATTAGCTGCAGCAAAGATGCTAACCTCTATGTTATCTAACTAGTTTCCAAAGCATTTACATGCCCAGCATGTTAGCAGCTGCATGCTGTGGTGGTGTTTTGACACCTTTCAGCTCATCTTAAAGTCACTTAAGATTTATTAAGATTTAACTCAGTGGCATAGTGTAGTGGGCACTGTTGGCCTGAACCACAAACCATGATTTAAACCTTGATGTCTCTTGAGTTGAGTAAGATTGGTATCAGATTTTTTTAATTTTATCTTGTTTTTAATTTTAATTTGTATATTATATTTTACATCTTTTTCTTATATCTGATAGAAAACTAGAAGATTTTTAGATTTATTTATACTGGCTTTTCTTATTTTGCTAATATGCGACAAATTCTTTTTTTTAAAAAAAATTCCAGAAGAGTAACTTTTTTAGTCTTTAATGGACCACAACATTCTCCATAAATCTTGCTGGTCTTTGAATATAATTCTTCATTAGATTATGTTATAATTTCACACATTTAAGACCGGAGATGAATAACTAGTTCTCATTGCAAAACTGCAGATTAATTTGCTGATGATTTCACCTGAACAACGTTTTTTTAAAAAAAAGATTTTGAAGTGGAGTGGGAATGGAACAGATTGGTATGAATTTTTGAGAATTTGAGTGGGTGAGGGATTAATATGCCATAACAAGCACACCCATGTGGCTTTGTGTATCTAAAGGACTTACACCCACCTCTCAAGGAGACAATTTTAAATCACACTATTGCCTTACCTCTTTCATTGAATTTTACAGGGGCTTCAGAGAGGGTCAGTCTTCATATGTAACCCTGGGGGATTCCCCCCAACTTCCTATTCTGTCTTATAATGGAAAATGCATTAAGGAGAAAAAGTTAGAATAACCATAAATATGTTTATTCCCCCTTGCGGACCAACAATTCACACCTGTAGTGTTTAGCATCTCATAAAATATTTTTTTTCTCCTTTGAAACCAGAAGTAGATTTCTAGCCATGGTTGGCTGAATATTATTTTATTTTATTTTATTTTATTTTATTTGTGTTCCACTTTCCCCCAAAACTGGGACTCAACGCGGCTTACATTTGTGTGTGTATGTGTATGTATGTGTGCAACTTCACGCCGCCTGTTGACTTATGGTGAGCCCATGAATTTCATAGGGTTTTCTTAAGCAAGGAATACTCAGAGGTGTTTTTTCCTTCTTCTGAAAGGTGCTTCCAGCACCTGGTATTTGTTGGTGGTCTCCCATCTAAATACTACTCACAGCTGATCCTGCTTAGCTTTCAAGATCAGACAGAATCTGGTGCATTTAGGGTGTTCAGGCTTTTATATCTCACCTTTTCCCCCAAAGAGGAGATGCAAGGTGAACTACTTTAACTGTCATGACTCAGTGCTATGGCATTATTGACAGTTTGTTGTGGCACCCAGGCTCTCTGACAGAGAAGGCTAAATATCTCACAGAACTAGAATTTCCAGAATTTTGTAGAATTGAGCCATTGCAGTGAAAGTGGTGTCAAACCGGATTATTTCTGCAGTGTAGATGCAGCCACATATTCAGTGCCTGTGCATTGTGGACACCTCTCAGCCTCTGTGAGCCTTTGAGGCTGGGTTAGCTAACCTGTCAACTGATGGATTAGGTGCTTTGTGCCTCTGATGATATTGGCTACAGGATATGGACATTTATGTCATAATAAAATAAGTGGTGCTGTACAAAAGCTTGAAATGTGATAGTCTTTATGGTGCTAGTTAGACTCTGTTATATTAAAAGGTTTCATGTTTACAACATGAAATCCATGCCATTTCTGCTTGGGCACTGCAAGCTAATGAGCATATATCTTATTCTGTTTCTGGAAGATCCAGGTGTTGGCAACTCTCCAGTGGTTAGTCACTGCATTTTTAATATAAAACTCCATTTTAACTTCTGTCCCCAGTAGTTTTTTGTGGTGTTTTCGGGCTATGTGGCCATGTTCTAGAAGAGTTCCTTTCTGACGTTTTGCCAGCATCTGTGGCTGGCATCTTCTGTGTATGTCCCCAGTTATGACACAGCCCCCTGCAGTCACCAAGCTAGTGTGTATACATAGGAGACCTTTTGCTTGGATATGTTCTCAGACTGAATTAGACCGTCATTGGATGTTCTGTGTATGAGAGTGTGTTTGGGTAGTTCAGGGGTGTCATTTTGAGGATGGAGCAAGCTTGTTTTCTGCTGCTCTAGAGACTAAGACACAGAGCAGTTGATTCAAGCTACAGGAAAAGAGATTCCACATAAACATTAAGAAGAACTTCCAAACAGTAAGAACTGTTTGACAGTGGAACACACTCCCTTGGAGTGTGGTGGAGTCTCCTTTTTGGGAGGTTTTTAAAGATAGGTTGGATGGCCTTCTGTCGTACGTACTTTGACTGTGAGTTCCTGACTGGCAGAATGGGGTTGGACTGGATGGCCCTTGTGGTCTCTTTCAACTCTGTCATTCTGTGACTTGAGTTTTTCCTTTCCCATAGATAGGCTTATAAATGTTGCTGGGCAGGGAGGAAGGTAGACAGGATACAAGAAAACAGAAATCTGTTAAGAGTTTTATTAAATTTCCTAAGATTGATTGAGATTTGGGAAGGACATCTATGAAAGAACTGGACAAGATAATAAAGTCTAAAGACATAACTCTCAACACTAATGTAAGGATAGTCCAAGCCATTGTATTCCCCAACACTATGTATGGATGCAAAAGCATCCATACATAGTGAAGAACAGTGAAGAAAGTGGATAAGAAGAAAGTCAATGCATTTGGGATGTGGTGCTGAGGACACAATGAACGGCCCGAAAGACAAACCAGTGGATTCTATAACAGAGCAAGCTAGAAATCTCTCAGGAAGCCAAGATGATTAAATTGAGGGTGTTGTACTTGGTCCGCATCATGAGGAAAATGAATCATTGGAAAAGATAATGATGCTCTGAAAGGTGGAAGGCAGGAGAAAGTGAGGAAGACCACATGCCAGATGGGTAGAATTAACTGGGGAGGACAGAGACCTGAGTTTCCAAGACCTAAGCAAAGCAGTGGAGGATAGAGAGTCTTGGAGATGTCACATCCACAGGGTCACCACGAGTCGAAGTCGACTCAGGGGCAGTTCACAACTAACAACAAAATTGACTACTGTACTTTATTTCTGGACTCTCTTGTAACAAAACAAGAACAACAACAGAACATCAGGAATGCCTCCTGAAATAAATGAACTAACGTCTATAGCCCTGCTGTCATTTATTTCAGGGACGGTTGTGTACGATGCGCTCCTGATGGACTGTGTTCTGAGTCTTGCTCTTGTTTTATTTTCTTGGCAATGAATGATGGCAGGCTTGAACCTGGAAGAGCTCTCTATTTCTATTGGAAAACATTCCCAGTGAGTCATGGCTAAGGTGGGGGAACTGTGACCCACCAAAAACAGTTCTGCCTTCTGTAGGAAGCCTGACTGCTTTAAAGAAGCCAGGATTTAATTTGTTAAATGAACCTTTAAATTCAATTGTGCCGCTTGATAGTGTCAGCTCTTGTGTTGTAAAAAAGCCAGGAAGCACCATTTTAATGTCACTGATTTAGACTTATTTATGTCATTTGGGTTGCTGCATTGCTTTTGAGTTTTTCCTTTCTGCAAACACTGTGAAATAAATGGCAAAGAGGAATGCAAGAGTGTTACCTTTTTATTTTATTTTAAGGGGGGGGGGGGGGACTGCTTAAGTGCTCCTTCATAGAACAGCACTTAGAACTAATGAAGTGGCAGTTCTATGATGCATTTCAGACTAGGAGCGAACATCTTCTATTAGGCTTTTATATTGGTTTTCTTGCGAAATGATAGTCCTGCTGGGGAAGAGTATACCAGAAATGCCATTTGCTTTGTGACTGAAACAGTTGTGGATCTTCTCGTGCAGAAAAAAGAAGAGACTTGTATGTCTGTTCCCCTCTTCCAAAACCCACAACTGCCAGAAATGTGACAACAAGCTTCTACACAAGGAATTATTTGCACATTGTCTCTTAGAGAATCAGTTTACTAGATCAGATCTGGCTGCAGCCCAAGATTCCTCTTACTGTTTAGAAACAATATGGGAGATTCCAGCCCTGAAGCATTCTTGGCTTCTCTCATCCTTTGTGAATCTTAATCCTGGGTTTCTCCACAGCATGAGTGTGAAAAAAATCTCCTTAACCCCACTTCTACCATCAGTTGTGAGTGTTAAGCACCTGTTGGACCACTGTCACCAAATATGAGGACCTCCTCATCTCCCAGCATTATGTCATCTAATGTGGGTATCTTCTAGATGCCCTCGTGATTCTTCTGTAAGGTTTTGTTTGTCTGATCCCATCACTAGGCACCACCGCCCTTGAGTTACTGCTACCACTGCAAACACCATGTGTCAGAACTCAAGCATTCTAGTAACATTTATGTGGTTATCCAGTGATATCTCACAGATTTCTAAATTCTTGGAAAGGATCTGAATCAATGATGGTCTAAAATTCCAAGCAGTAATATATGGTAGATTGTGAAACTAATACTAATGATTTTTGTTGTGGTGGTGGTGGTTTTTGTTATAACAATAAATTTAAATTTGTGACAAGAGACCTAGAGATCCCCCAAAATAAATAGGGCTGTTCTTCTTTTCCTGATTGTTTGACCCACCTACATTGACCCACTGACCAGTTTATCCTTGACAATGTGCCCTAAGGTTTCTTTCTTTCTTTCTTTCTTTCTTTCTTTCTGTCTGTCTGTCTTTCTTTCTTTCAAGCAAAACACAATTGTTCTTGTTAGCAATGAGACAGTATTGTTGAATAACGAAGCCAGCACCAACTTGGGTTTCTAGGAAATCTTCAGTCTCCTTACAGTGCTGAAATTACAAGTAAAACCGGGAGTATGATCTCTCAATATTATTGCTGTGATTACGAGACATTTCTTTGAAGCCTTCTGGAAATAACACCAAATGTTGCGAGAATGCAGAAAAGATCCAAGGAAGTGACCGAGTCCTGTTTTCATCTAATAGGTCTCCAGAGCTCCAGGTACAAACTCACCCTTCTGCCAAGTTTCATTTTTGATGAAAGGGACCAGCAGCATTTTTCCCAGAGCCCTGGTCTAGTTAGGGCCCAGGCAGCAAAAGAGATCACAGCGCTGAAGATCAAAACATCCAGGTGCACAATGGGAAAGTTTTGAAATTTACCCAAGTTTTGAAAGGTTTACAGAGGGAGGAGGAAAGATTTCCTCCTTGCACCTCACCTTCACAAAAAGGCCACACTTCAACCCAGGAGCAAGTTTTCCTCTCTCTCTCTTTTTATTTATACTGTACTGCCAGTTAAGCTTCACATTTTCTTTCCAAGTTTACACTTAAGAGGTAGTTGCATTGAACAAAAAGTTGTCTTCGAAAGGCATTCATTTCAAAGATTGCACTCCCTGCCTTTCTGGACAATGAAATATATATTTTCTGAACACTAAAGCTGGATCAGATGCTGTAGCACAACATCCTTTTTAAAATCTTTTGAAAGCTTCTCTTCTCTCTCTCTCCATATCAATTCCCACTCTGTTTTTTCTATACATGAAAATTTCTCTGTTAAACCTGTTTCTCTCAGTGTCTCCCCCCCCCCCCCCATATCTGTCATTTTTTCCCATTCCAGTACCATAATCTTGGAATTCCACACTCATCTTTCTCTTATATCTGTTATATCCATCCATCTTACATCCATTAAAAAAAGTAAAATAGACTCCTTTAAACAATGTTTCTCCCATTCTCAAATAAATTGATTTGTTCTTCTCTCACTCCACCTTCTCCTACAGACAGCATGGCACATACAACAGTGATGCTGAGTTGTTGTTGTTTGTTTGTTTGTTTAGAAAGCTATGACACCGAAACCCTTTTTCAAAGAAATTCTCCTGCTCTCCCTCCTCTCTGCTGCTTCTCCCACCCTTAAAACTGGGATAACACAAATTTAACGGGAGATTGTTATGGAGCCCAACGGGCACAAACACCTCTCCAGCTGAAGCAGGCATCAGCTACAGAGAGCCATGTCAGTGTGTCCTGGGGTCATGGCTTGCCCTGTGTTCCCTGGCTAATCCCAGCAGCTCAAAGCCCAAAGAAAAGTCAGGCTGTCAAAACCGTTTGGGGTTGTCACATCAGAGACCTTCACAAGGGCACCCTTGTGGAATGCCCCTCCTTGGTGCCTTGGAGTAACTAGGACAATCAGCCCTAATTCCAAGGCGATGGCAGCTCCATCTCTGTGGCTCTGAAATGAAATTTCCCTTTTGCCGACAGTGACAAACTTGTACCATAGTTACAGTAGGTTTTTAAAATATATTTTAATTAACAATTTACATTATTTAGTTGCAAACCCAAATGCACTAGATCCTGTCTGATCTTGGAAGCTAAGCAGAGTTAGCTCTGGTTCGTACTTGGATGGTAGACCACCAGTGAATGTCAGGTGCTGTAGCCCTTATTTCAGAGGATGGAATTGGCAAACCACTTCTGAATATTCCTTTCCTAAGAAAACCCAATGAAATTCACGGAGTTCCCATAAGTCAACAAACGACTTGAAGGAATACACACACACACACACACACACACAGTGTAGTAGTAAATTTTCCCCTACCCATCCTCCTCCACCACAGCTAACATCCCGTGAGTCAAAAATCTAGTCCAGCAACCCTGATGGCGCAGTAGTTAAATGCCACTCACTCAAAACCATAAGGTGGCAAGTTCAATACCACAAAAGGGCCCAAGCTCGACTCAGACTTGCATCCTTCCGAGGTTGCTAAAATGAGTACCCAGATTGTTGGGGGCAAGTAGCTTACAGTTGTAAACGGCTTAGACACTCCTTAGGCGGTATGAAGCGGTATATAAATGAAATGAAGCTGTTTGTTGTACTATCAAAGCAAACAACAACAACAAACCATAACCATATCCAAACTGTCCTCACCAGGATTGCTTCCAAAATTCCATATGGTTCAGGAGTGGACCATGTCTAGAATTGCATATATCGCAAATGCTATGGAGTCTGAAAAGTGCCTTCGACTATTTCGCCTTTAGCAAGGTAAGGTTTGAGTGACAAGTGCTGTAAAAATATGAGAGTCAGTGCTTGATCCATCTAGCAGTGGAATGGCTTAAGCCTTGCAAGATCTTCCATGTCCTTGCTTTTTTTGCCCTTGATGCATGCAGCAGGGTAGATAAAAGAGACATTTTCATTTTCTTTATCCCAGTTTGATAAAACAACAGTATTTTGATATACATGAGTGGTCTGTGTTTAAACAGCTGCTCTTATGTTCTTTCAAATGGTTTTGCCTCAGTACTGGTTGGTGTACCTCTGTTGAGTGAGTATAGCTTTTTTCCTTCCAAACAGACATTAGATGAGAAAAAGAGCAGTAAAGATAAGTAGAAGAATAGAAATTGGGGAACAAGGTGCAGAGAATTGAAAGCAATGAAGTTGGAGGCAGCAGAGGTTGATCCAGAGCTTGGAAATGCTATCCAAAAAAGTATCTTGTCACTAAGTTGCAAGTAATTTAAAAAAAATAACTACTCATGACATAACTAACATATTTCTATTAAAATTGCTTTAAGTCCCCCACAAAGAATAAGAACATATGGCCAGAAATATACAAGTTATCCGCAAAAAACATTTTTTTGCACTAGTGAGTAAATTTTACTCATTAAGCAAAAATTGTAATGCTTCTTTCATTTTCTTTGAAAGATTAAAAAGTGATGATTTGGGACTTCACTGGGTTTTTTGAAAGAGGTACACCATTCGGAACAACATAACTGTTTTTAATGTTTTGTTTCCAAGGTCTGATAAAAAGCCAGACAGAAAACACTTTGCTAACAAGATGAAATTCAACACAGAGAAATGTAAGGTTCTGCACTTAGGGAGGAAAAATGAAATGCACAGATATAAAATGGGGGACACCTGGCTGAATGAGACCACATGTGAAAGGGATCTAGGAGTCCAAGTAGACCATAAGCTGAACATGAGTCAACAGTGCGATGCGGCAGCTAAAAAGGCCAATGCAATTTTAGGCTGCATCAATAGAAGTATAGTGTCTAGATCAAGGGAAGTAATAGTGCCACTCTATTCTGCTTTGGTCAGGCCCCACCTGGAATACTGTGTCCAGTTCTGGGCACCACAATTCAAAAAGGATGTTGAGAAACTGGAGCAGGTCCAAAGGAGGGCAACTAAGATGGTGAAGGGACTGGAAACCATGCCCTATGAGGAACGCCTTAGGGAACTGGGGATGTTCAGCCTGGAGAAGAGAAGGTTAAGAGGTGATATGATAGCCCTGTTTAAATATTTGAAGGGATGTCATATTGAGGAGGGAGCAAGCTTGTTTTCTGCTGCTGCAGAGACTAGGACGCGGAATAATGGATATAAATTGCAGGAAAAGAGATTCCACCTCAACATTAGGAGGAACTTCCTGACAGTAAGGGCTGTTCGACAGTGGAACACACTCCCTCGGAGCGTAGTGGAGTCTCCTTCCTTGGAGGCCTTTAAACAGAGGCTGGATGGTCATCTGTCAGGGATGCTTTGATTTGGAGTTCCTGCATGGCAGGGGGTTGGACTGGATGGCCCTTGTGGTCTCTTCCAACTCAATGATTCTATGATTCTATGATTCTATGATCTTTTCTGACTTAAGGTGGGCAGCATCAAAGGGTCCGGTGGAGATTTTCCACTTGCACATGTACCTGCTGGGAGCTGTACCACTGTAATGGGAAATATGTTACAATTTGCCAACAGTTTGCCATTTTGTGCCCTGCAGGTTAGAAGTCCAGAGTAAAGTGCCAACTGGCTAAAACAAAACAAGAGATAAAGAGGCAATTCAGCCACAGCTGCCCAAATAAATAAAGAAGCGAGCTTGTTGATGTAATAAACTCCATGATACAGAAGACTCCAGTATGGTTTGTTCCTGTAAAGAGGAAAAACAAAAGGCACTGTTACCTTTTTCCAGTGAGAGGAAAAGAGATACCATATAAAGATGGCAGGAAACCTAGGGAGAAAGTCAGGCTGGACTTTTGGACTTTTCAAGCTGGGGAGGCATTGGAAGCTGTCCTTCTCCTTTCCTCATTGACTGAGACACAGGGTGCATTACATTGGAGATACAATGCAGTTTGACACCACTTTAAGTGCTGTAGCTCCATCCTATGGAATCCTGGGATTTGTCGTTTTGCAAGGTCTACGACACCTGCCAAAGAGTGTTGGGGCCTCACAAATCTCAGGATTCTGTAGAATGGAACTAGGGAAATTAAAAGTGCTGTCACCCTACATTATTTCTACAGTGCAGATGCATCCTTTATTTTTGCAAGGTAATTCTAGTTGCACCTGGCTTTGTGGAACTTCCAAAGGCTTCCCTTACAGATTATCAGAAATCAAAACACACGCAGACACTCTAGTCACTAACATCTCCGGTTATTAAGATCAAATGGTGGATGATAAGAAGGACTTCTGACCAAGATTTTGGCAAGTCACTGCCAGTAAGAACAGACAATGATCACAGAATCATACAGCTGGAAGAGACTCATCTAATCCAATTGGTAATGAACCAATTGACAAACCAGTTATATAAAGCACCGTTTGTGTCTGTTGACAAACAAGAGCAGTGCCTACTTAGTGCCAGACTCTTCAGTAGCCCTATACTGTACAATTTTAACTAAATTTAAGGACTTCTGGAAGCAAACCCAATTCTGTTATTCTCTGAAGATGCCAGCCACAGATGCTGGTGAAACGTCAGGCAGAAACTCTTCGAGAACATGGCCACATAGCCCAGAAAACCCCCCAAATACTATCAATTCTGTCTCTTTTCTCCATTGGTGTTATCCAAATTCTATTCCTGTCCATCATTTAGCAATTTTCATAAAACCGTAGGACCACTGAGATAAATATCATGGGGAGGAAAAGAGAGAAATGAACCCACAAATAACTTTCAACATGACCTTGAACTTATTTTTTTTTTAATGTGCATTTCAGAAACTATATATCTTTGTCATAACATAAAAGGGGATGGCGGTGGCAAAGTCTCCCTTCTCATGAGACCCCTGTGTGCAGAAGCCAACATGTCACAGGCCATTAGCTGTCATAGTTTTGTAACTCAACCTGGCAGGTCTCCTCCCTGTGGCAAGCTGCATAGAGATTCCCCTTGCAAATGTGGAAGCATTGGAGGGGAAGGGACATTGTGAGCCCATGTGGTTAGCGGCCCTTTCACTTGAGCAGCTTGCTGGAATGGTCATTGGCCCAGAGGGGGCTTTGCATTTGAGTTGTTGGAAAGCCTCACATGGTGACACTTTGGGTCTGCCAAGAAGCACATGTTGTTTGGCAATGAATGGAACGCATGCTCCAAGCACAGACCTTCAAGGCATGAATGTGGTTCGTTCATGTGGTGTCAGAGAGGAGGAGGAAGAGAGAAGCCTCTGTGTCTCCAAAGCCCTCTGTGACACAGCTGCTGTATATGTCAGGAAGGTGGTCAGCTCTGTGCATTGCTGCCTCTTAGGGCTTTTAGTAACTTCATTCCAAGTTACTCTCCCCTTTCTCCAGTGGAATGCTTGTCAACAGCATGTTGAATCGAAAAGTGATGGCCCCGGTTTTTGACAAGACTCTTGGTGTCCCGCATCCCTGTATCTGGAGCACTCTTTCACCCCCTGTCTGAAACAATTCATTCAAGCCTATGAACAACAATAATGGTGCTCATTCAAGGTTGGGAGAATATTGGTATTTGATATCAGCATTGGAGACAACACTTTCAGCATGGTATTTTTCTACGTTGTATGTCATTATGGGCTGTGAATTTATATACCACATTCTCTTTGTTATGGGTCTTCTAGGGTTTTTTGTGGGTTTAACTTGTTTTGAGACTTTTTTAGTGGTTGACAGTGGCTTGTTGTTGTTGTTAATTGCCCTGAGGTTGGCTTCAATTTACGGTAATCCTATGAATGAGAGATCTTTCAGTCACCTTGCCATGATCTCACCTGCTTGCATCTTGCAAACACAAGGCCATGGCTTCCTTGTTTGGATCTATTCCTCTTTTCCGACTGCTTCCCAATTTACTGAGCATTATTGTCCTTTGGGATAAGTCATGTTGTTTCCTGAGAAGGAAAGAAGTGGCCTGACTACTGATGACAGGTGGGTAAGCAGTGAAGAAGAGCAGGATAAGGCAGACAAAAGGTGAGCAACTGCTGCTGGTCTTTACTACAGTTCGACAGTGGCTTGAATGGGCACTAGTGCCCTTTGATTCTTCATTCCCACTCCCCAGTGCCCACCTCTGGAAGGCATGGAAGCCAAGAAACCTTCTTGGTGACTTGGGAAAACCTGTTTATTATGTGTGGTGAGTATAACTGTACAGGCACACCCTTTGCCTCTTCAATCCCACCAAGAAGCAAACATGTCCTGTGTGAAGATAAATGTGTGTAGCATTTTAGGTCTTTTGGGCTGGAGTCTGCCTGCCTGCCTGCCTGCCTGCCCTCTCTCTCTCTCTCTCTCTCTTTCTTTCTTTTTTACAAATACAATAAAACTTAGGTAAACTAAACAAGGAATTTTTTTTTTTTTATTGATTTATATCGTATGAACATATCATATCAAAATATCCAAATAACCTAGAAATATTCGTGTATATTACATCCATTATATTAAAAAGATGAAGTATATAGAAAAAGAAGAATAAAAGAGAAAAAACCGCACAAGGAAAGAAAGAAAGAAAACAAGAAGAAAAATGTAGTACCAAAATGTAGTACAGGTATATATGAAAAGATATAAGTCTTGTTAGAATTATATTCGATATTCAACTTAATAAATCTTTATCAATGTTGAACCTGTTTCCCCAAAACACAGTAATAGGGGACCATTCCTCCTCCCATTTGTCCTTGGATTTGTTGTTTATCAAAAACGTTAACCTATCCATTTCTTTAAGTTCTTGGAGTTTCAATAACCATTCCTCTGCTTTCGGGGGTTCCTTGCTTTTCCATTTTTTTGCTAATACCAGTCTTGCTGCAGTAGCCATATATATAATTACCCTCCAGTATTTAGTTTCTATTTCTTTATTTATCGTTATTAACATATTTAATAGATAGAATTCTGGTGTCATTTCAAATTGTGTCTTGAAAATTTTTTGGATTATTACATGTATTTGATTCCAATATTTATGAATTCTATCACAGGACCACCACATGTGGAATAATGAACCTTGTCCCTTATTACACCGCCAGCACTTTATATCCGGGATTTTATATATTTTCTTCAATTTAACCGGTGTAAAATACCATCTGTTGATGATCTTCATGTGATTTTCTTTGAGATTTTGTGATGCTGTAAATTTATTTGTTTTAAACCATGTTTTTTGCCAATCCTCATAGGCTATCGGATGGCCTATATCTTGCGCCCATTTAATCATATACTCTTTTATAGTTTCCCTTTCCAATTCTCTATTTATTAATATTTTATAAAATCTCGAGATCTTTTTCTTATTAGATTTTTCCCAAACATCATCAAGTTCATTTATTGTGGTTTCTATCCCTTTATGTTTATTGTCTTCCTTGAATTTAGATTTAATCTGGTTATATTCCAACCAATGCAACTCACTTCCTTCATTTAATAATTCCTCTTTACTTTTTAATTCGAGCTGTCCCTTTTTATTAATTTTAGTTAGTTCTTTATATGTCAACCATTTTTGTCTTGTTCCTCCTCTTCCGAAAAAGGCCTCCTGTATTGATGTCCACAATGGTAGTTTGTTATAAAAATCTCCTTTAATTTTCTCCCATGTATACAAGAGGGCTTTCCTTAAGTAATGATCTTGGAATTCTTTATAATTGGTTTGTTCTTTGTATAGTAAGTAGGCATGCCAGCCCTGTTTCAGGCCTGTACCTTCTAGATTCAATAAATCAAAATCTTTTAATTTGATCCAATCTTGGATCCAGCATAGTTTGCTTGCTCTCATGTAAAGTTTCAGGTCCGGTAGTGTATAACCCCCTCTTTCTTTGCTATCTTTGAGAATATCCCATTTAATCCTTGGTTTTCCCCCTCTCCATATAAATTTTTTGATATCTTTCGTCCACTGTACAAATATTTCTTCTTTTGTGATAATTGGGAGGTTATAAAATAAGTACATCATTTTAGGTAGTACAGACATTTTAATAATCGCTATTCTGCCGAGGATTGATATATTTAATTTATTCCATTTTCTTAGGTCCTGTTGGATTTCTAGCCAAATTTTTTTATAGTTGTTTTCAAATAGATTCTCGTTGTTACCTGTAAACCATATTCCTAAATATTTGACTTTCCTCGTTATTCTGCATCCTGTTTTATTTATTAGTTTTGTCTCTTCCTTTTGGCTTATATTTTTGACTAACATATTCGTTTTATCCTTGTTTATCTTGAATCCCGCGTAATTCCCAAACTCTTTCAGTTCACACATTAAATTATCAATCCCCTTAATAGGATTCTCCACTATTGCGACCAGGTCATCCGCAAAGGCTAATATTTTCCTCTCTCTTCCTTTTATCTTATTACCTCTTATCTTGTCATTGTTTTTGATAGCGTTGATTAGAACTTCTATGACACAAATGAATAGTAACGGTGATAAAGGGCACCCTTGTCTCGTGCCTTTGTTAATTGTAAACTTCCCTGATTTCCTTCCGTTAATTTTAATTTCTGCACATTGTTGATTATAAATTTGTTTGATGTTATCTATAAAATTCTTACCTACTTTCATTCTTCCCAGTACCTCTAGCATAAATTCCCAGCTTATGTTATCGAACGCCTTTTCGGCGTCGATGAATAATAGAGCTAATTTTTTTCCTTTATTTTTATGGTTATATTCTAGTACATTCAATATGGTCCTAATGTTATTTTTGGACTGTCTACCTGGTAAAAAGCCGTTCTGATCTTTTTGAATTATTTCATTTAATACATATTTTAATCTTTCTGCTAGTATCATTGCATAAATTTTATAATCTACATTTAGTAGAGATATTGGTCTGTAGTTATTAACCGATGTCAAATCTTTTCCTTCCTTAGGGATCAGCACAATTGTAGCTTTATCCCAAGTGCCAGGTTTTCCTTGGTTTCCTATTTCATTCAATAACTTATGTAGAGGTTCTATCAATTGTTCCTTGAAAGTCTTATAATAAAAAGCTGTGAAGCCATCTGGCCCAGGTGCTTTACCTTCCTTTAGCTTCTGAATCGCGTTTACAATCTCTTCTTTATTGAACGGTTCGTTTAATCTATCTCTTTGTTCTTTAGAAATAGTAGCTATCTTTTTCTTTTCCAGAAATTTACTTATTCCTTTTGAAAACTCTGGTGTGCAAGTCTCTTTCTTATAAAGTTCTTGATAATAGTCTTTAAATATTGCAGTAATCTCTTCATGCTTATTTATTATTTTCCCCTTATCTCTGATTTCATTGATAGTTGTAGCTTTTTTATCTTTTCTAATTTTTTTAGCTAACCATTTACCTATTTTGTTAGCGTTCTCAAAAAATTTTTGTTTGGTTTTCTTTAGTTCAAATGCAACTTCGTCCGTTATTTCGTTTTTAAGTTGATTCTGTAATAATTTAATTTTTTGTAGTATTACTTTATTCTGAGGGTGTTGTCTTTGTTCCTCTTCTGTTTTGTAAAGCTCTGCTAATAGCATTTTCTTTTTATTTTGTCTCCTTTTTTTAATTGCGCTTGCTTTTTGTATAAGAAGTCCCCTTATTACTGCTTTACCTGCGTCCCAGGTTATTCTCATGGGCATATCCCCTATGTCGTTTTCCTTGAAGAACAATTCTATTTCCTTTCTCAGGTTAGAGACCACATTTTCATCAGTCAATAAGTCTTCGTTTAATTTCCACTCATAGTCGATCCTTGTCCTGTTCTGTATATATAACTCTATGAGATTGTGATCCGATAAAATCCTCGGTGCAATCTCCATTTTACTAACTCTTGGTAACAAATTTCTGGAAATCAAAAATAAATCTATCCTTGAGTATGAGTGGTGTACCTCTGAATAAAAAGTAAATCCTTTCTTATCCCCATATAATGTGGGCCAGATGTCTACCAAATCCTGATCATCAATCATTTCTTTCCCCGTTACAGGCATTTTACCTTGGTTATATTTTATTGCTTTTCCTGATTTTCTATCTCTAATTGGTTCAATAACACAATTAAAATCTCCTGTCAAAATAACATTGTCTTTATTAAATTCTATAAGTTCGTTATTTAAGAGTTGAAAAAAAATGTTTTTCTTTTCCATAGGTGCATAAATATTAGCTATTAATAGTTTTTCCCCCTGTATTATTACCTCTATTATTAACATTCTTCCCTCTGAGTCATTGTATATTTTTCTGGCTTCATACTTCTTACTAACAAAAATCGCCACACCTCGTTTTCTTTTCTTCTCTAAGCATGACCAAAAAACATTCCCCAGTTTTGGGTCTTTAAGCATTTTAATATCTGTTTCTCTTAATTTGATTTCTTGTAGACATGCAACGTCAAACCCTCCTTGGGCTATTGTATGGTATATTTGTTTTCTTTTCTTTTCTAGATTTAAACCTTTGACATTCCAGGAAGCTAGTTTTATTGTCATAATAGTTTCTTAGGTGTAACCTTCAGCTTCTTTTTAATTGCTAACTCTCCTTTCGTTGTTTCTAGAGTTTGGTGTTTCTTTCTCCACAACTTCACTACTAGTTTTCCTTTGAATTGTATTGACCCTTTCTAATTTCCTTTCTGAACTAAGTTTTTTAAAAAAGTCCTTTGCCTTTTCTATTGTGTTGATAATGTGTCTTTTCTGATTATATGTTATCACAATACCTTCTGTTCTTCCCCACTTGTAGTATATATTTTCTTCCTGTAGTAAGTTTATTAAAAATCTATAATCCTGTCTTTGCCTCAATATCTGGGGGGGAAGATCTCTATAAATCTCAATTATTTTACCGTCGATGATTAATTTTTCCTTGTAGTTCTGTTGGAGTAACTCTTCTTTTATTCTAGCATTTGTGAAACAGATCAAGATATCTCTTGGGATTTTCCTCTCTGCTGCTATTCTAGAATTAATTCTAAAGATTTTTTCTATTTGGGCATCCAGACAATCTTCCGCTACATCCATAAATCTTGCTAAGTGTGGTATAATTTTTTCTAGCAATACTTCCTCTTTTTCTTCCAACACCCCTCTTAACTTTATGCCTCTTTCTCTGAGTTTATTTTCCAGTAGAAGGATAGTTTGTTCATCCTGTTTTAGTTTAGCTTCTACAAATTCTAATTTCCTTTCTAGGTCTGTTGTTTTGATAGACAATCCCTCTACTTCCACCTTAACAACATCAACTTCTTTATTAGTTTTATCAATTTTCTCTGCTAATCTCTCTATTTCTTTATGGATGTCTTGCTGAATCTCAGATCTGTTTTCTTTCAATTCTTCTCTAATTTCTTTTTTAAAAGATTTCTTGAACTCCCTTAACTCTTGCAGAATTGTTTCGCTAATTTCTGTTTGTGTGTTGGTTGGTTCATACACATCACTTTGGGGGCTATCCATTATCTGATTTTTAGAAGTATTTTTCTTCTTAGAAGGCATTTTTGTTGTTACTATTACAAAGAAAATCCCCCCTTTATACAACTAATACCTTGAATTGACCTATAAGTTTGACTAAATTATATATACAGTTCCTCTTCGGAATTATTTCCAGGTCAAACAAAAAATTTTCAATTTACTTCGGACCAAGTGAGCAGATAATACTATGTGAATTCGTACAAACAATATATACCAAAAAGTTCAACCGAACTAGCAAGAGGCTAGTACCTCCTCAATGAGATGTGCCCAATACCCTAGCCGTATCTTGTGTATTTTAACTATTAACATAAAATTTTCCCCAGCCCCCCTCTGTCCTTCCTAAGGAGAACAGAGTACAAATGGTATTGGGAAGGTATCTGGAGTATTCCCCCTGATACCTAAAGCCTCACCAGGTCGTAGATTGTGTTTGGGCGGATTAAAAAAAAAAGAAAGAAAAAAAAGCTACCCCGCCATCACTAGGAAGAGGGTTTGGAGCCTAAATAGGCCCAGATGGTGCTCCTCCTCCTTCCTCTGGTGCGCTGCCCGGTGGGTTGCTGCTGCTGCCGCCGCGCTACTCCGCCGCCACGCCGCCGCCGGGAAGAGTGTTTGGGGCCTAAATAGGCCCAGGTGGTGCTCCTCCTCCTCCCTCTGGTGCGCTGCCCGGTGGGTTGCTGCTGCTGCCGCCGCGCTACTCCGCCGCCACGCCGCCGCCGGGAAGAGTGTTTGGGGCCTAAATAGGCCCAGGTGGTGCTCCTCCTCCTCCCTCTGGTGCGCTGCCCGGTGGGTTGCTGCTGCTGCCGCCGCGCTACTCCGCCGCCACGCCGCCGCCGGGAAGAGTGTTTGGGGCCTAAATAGGCCCAGATGGTGCTCCTCCTCCTCCCTCTGGTGCGCTGCCCGGTGGGTTGCTGCTGCTGCCGCCGCGCTACTCCGCCGCCACGCCGCCGCCGGGAAGAGTGTTTGGGGCCTAAATAGGCCCAGGTGGTGCTCCTCCTCCTCCCTCTGGTGCGCTGCCCGGTGGGTTGCTGCTGCTGCCGCCGCGCTACTCCGCCGCCACGCCGCCGCCGGGAAGAGTGTTTGGGGCCTAAATAGGCCCAGGTGGTGCTCCTCCTCCTCCCTCTGGTGCGCTGCCCGGTGGGTTGCTGCTGCTGCCGCCGCGCTACTCCGCCGCCACGCCGCCGCCGGGAAGAGTGTTTGGGGCCTAAATAGGCCCAGATGGTGCTCCTCCTCCTCCCTCTGGTGCGCTGCCCGGTGGGTTGCTGCTGCTGCCGCCGCGCTACTCCGCCGCCACGCCGCCGCCGGGAAGAGTGTTTGGGGCCTAAATAGGCCCAGGTGGTGCTCCTCCTCCTCCCTCTGGTGCGCTGCCCGGTGGGTTGCTGCTGCTGCCGCCGCGCTACTCCGCCGCCACGCCGCCGCCGGGAAGAGTGTTTGGGGCCTAAATAGGCCCAGGTGGTGCTCCTCCTCCTCCCTCTGGTGCGCTGCCCGGTGGGTTGCTGCTGCTGCCGCCGCGCTACTCCGCCGCCACGCCGCCGCCGGGAAGAGTGTTTGGGGCCTAAATAGGCCCAGGTGGTGCTCCTCCTCCTCCCTCTGGTGCGCTGCCCGGTGGGTTGCTGCTGCTGCCGCCGCGCTACTCCGCCGCCACGCCGCCGCCGGGAAGAGTGTTTGGGGCCTAAATAGGCCCAGGTGGTGCTCCTCCTCCTCCCTCTGGTGCGCTGCCCGGTGGGTTGCTGCTGCTGCCGCCGCGCTACTCCGCCGCCACGCCCCTAAACAAGGAATTTATCACATGAAGGAGATGAATTTCCGATATCATTTTTTTGCGCAATTGCATGATAATCATTCATGCAATTATTCATCATTTTTGCTTTATTTGTGGGATGCTTTAAATGCACTTTAATCTCTCTTTAATACCAAAATTAACCCCAGTGTGATAAACTCCCAAGAAAGAGAAAGAAAAAAAGTCTGAAATACGAAAACAAGATAGAAAGAGTGAAGGAATGGAAAAAGGACAAAAGGCAAAGGAAAAAGATGACTTCCAGTCTTCCTTGTAGCAGTTAAAAGTACATTTAACAGTATTTAAAAGTAAAAATTTAATTTATTCATTACTCCCCTCCTATCAAAATCAACTTTCCTCTTCTTTCAGTAATCTGTTCTCATAAATTTGCAAAATTTGAGTCTTCCCCACCACCAAAGTTAAGAAAACTGTCATCAGCAACAGTTCTCTAATCAAATCCATTAATATATCAATTCTTACTATATTTACTTACTCTCGTGTCCATATCTCCTTCTTAGATACTATTTCATTCTTCCCTCTTATTTAAATCTTCCACCTTCTTCCATCTCTCTTCTGGTTATACCATTTCTATAGTTACATCCGTATCACTACCATTTATACTAAAACATTGCTACCAACATTTCCCACACACATCCAACTCTATATAGAATATCCTCTTCAAAATCCTAACATACTGCAAATCTCTAGGAAATAGCATTTCTGATGCTTTCAGTGCCATTACTTGTTTTTGCATGGATTCCTCATTTGCATGAACCATCTAATTATAAGATTGTATGTACAGCACTGTGTAAATCTACAGCGCTATATAAATAAAGGTTAATAATAATAATAATAACTGCAGTCAGTCCATGGTTGACTTTATACATCAGGCCCATTATATCTATAAACCTTATTATTTGTTCATCTGTCTAGACAAATCCATTAATCTCTCTAATGTAAGTGAGGCATTTCTCTACTGTGCCGTAGATAACGTTGCCCATTACAAAACTATACACTTTGCACCTTCCCCTAGAATGTTTGACTTGATTCAGTTCTTTGCATTTGCTGCAGCAATATAGTCTGAAAAGATTGTAGTGTTTCTTCAGTTATATAGTATAGAATGTGGTTTGTTATTTTGTGCCTGCAAGTCATTTCCAACTTATAGCAACCCTAAAGTGAGCCTATCATGGAGTTTTCTTGGCAAGTTTTCTTCAGAGTGGGTTTTGCCTTTAGGCTTTCTCTGAGGCTGTGAGAGTGTGTCTTGCCCAGTGGGTTTCCATGGTTGAACAGGGATTCAAACCCTGGTCTCCCAATGTGCAAACAGAACCATTATAGTGGTCATGATCTTAATAACGCTATCAGACCAGGTCTTAACGGCTATACAAATCTAGTTGTATAGATTGTCCAATTTGCTTTGGGTTGGTTGGTAATGCAGTTAAATCATACTGATTCTGAAGCGCGAATGAGCCCATCTTGATGGAAATGATGTTAATGACATTATCAAGTCTTACAACAACAGAAATAAGACAATCTAACAGCAATATCAACAATTTTATAGGTTGTGCATTTTGCTACTCAAGTGGTTAGCACCAGTATTTCGTGACTTCAGGTCCTGTTAAACCCTTTTGTTCCTCTGAGAAGTTCAAGGTTCAGATGGAACAGTGTTTCTCTCCAAAATCAGAACCTTGCCAAGCCATGGCATTTGTCCCTGTGAAGCTTCCTCTATGTCCTCAGGTTGTCTCTGACACAAAGCAATGCACATGATGTTCCTTTCAGAAAGGTCAAAATGACATTGTTCTTTGACATTAAATGGCACCTTTAGATTTACATTACAGACAACCCTTTTTCTGCCAGAAACTGAGTGATGGCAGATGGCTGAATTGCACTGCAGCTGACCTATTTCTTGTATTTTTACAATTTTGAAATAGCTGGTTTTGGGCTTTGCTGATTGCGTAGTTTGGGGCTAAACTGATCATTTAAGTGTGTTCTTAGTAAAAATGCTGACAGATGTAAAGAAGAGGAATATAGGGAGCATCGCTGTACAGACTGAGGCTAAATGTATATTTTCTGAGGACTTGGGTGTCCATAGAGATCTATTTAGTACATGTGCCAGGTTCATACAGTTCTCCCTAATTCCTCCCCTGGTATGCTATATTGGAATGAAGAAGGACTTGGTCTGTTTGGCTGAGACGAGGAAGGATGTTGAATTGGTATTAGGCTATGCCACACTGTGCTGCCTTTTGAGAGGTCTTTTGTAAATTGCTGAAATGAACCATTCTAGTCTTGTCGGTAGCCAAAGATGGTGTAGGTTACATCATGGCTCTTGAAGAGGTATTATTTCTACATTTGCCTTTCTTGAGTATTGCTTGATTGACTTGAGATTTCAAGGTGGCATACAGGAATAATAACACTTAAAATAGAAAAAGAATGAATTGCCTCAGTGGGCCCTTGGTATTCACTGGGGGTTGGTTCCAGGATCCCCAGTGGATAATAAAACTCATGGATGCTCAAGTCTCATTATATACAATAGAGTAGTAAAATGGTTTCTCTTATATAAAATGACAAAATCAAGATTTGTGGGGGGTTTTTTTTTGGGGGGGGACGGGATATTCAAACAGTGGATGGATGAAAAACTGTGGATACAGAGGGCTGACTGTATCTATGATATCCATAAAATAGATGGTAGACATGAGTACAACATGAAGATTTGCTGAAATAAATAAATATTTAATATGTGTCTCACTTTTTTAAAAAATAAATTGTTGGATTCTATCTGATAATAGGGGGAGGAGTGTTTTGATAGTGGGGGTGATGACATGAAGGGACCTGCTCTTAATCAGTGTGGCAAACGTTGCTTTGAGCTTTTATGTTTTGGGGAGGGATATCTTTGGCCCTCCAGATGTTTCAGCCGGCATCTTCCATCAGCATCATGTGGTATAATCAGTGTTAAGGGATTATGAGCAGTGTAGTTCCAAATATCTGGAGGGCTGAAGTTTCCCTTCTCTTGTCATAGCTGACTTCATTTATACCAAGAATGTGCCTGTTGGTCTTGGGCAGTTTACTTCTTGCAGGCTTAGGAGTGAGCACAAAGAGCTATGTCTGCTGGAATCTTGTAAGTTCTTTGACATTGCTTTGCTTTGCCTTATTCGTTAGATCCTTTGCTATATGTCCCTGAGTTTTACCCTCAACTTATCCATGGGTCATTTCAAAACCCATAATTTCGTCCCCAAAACTTGCCCTTGATTTACACATGAGGTCGACTTATAGGCGAGTATATACGGTAGTCTCAAAGGTCCTACAAGATCTCTCTACACCTCATCTCCAGAGTCACAGTCCAACATTCAAATGGCTATACCACATTGGTGTCTACTAAATGAGATCTGTATTCAGGAGCTAAAAAGGTTTAGCTTAGTATTGGCTCCGAGAGCTTCTGGATTTAGATAGTAGCCCCCACCCCACCATCTGAATGAGACAAGTCAAGGAGAACGAGGTCTCTCTGATGCTACCTGTCAGTGACATGGGTGTGATGATGGTGGCACCATTTGACCTTTTCATCCTTTAGAATTGGTTTTTGGCCAGCTAACTTCCCATTAATTACATCTCTAAAATCATCTTCACACAGGCTCTTTGGCAGGCTTGCTAAGTGAATCTTTATTTTCCTTCTCATTATAAGTCTGGATTTGCTTTGCATATCAAATGTAAGGACAACCCAGGTAATAGCAGTGCTTTTGGTGAGATTCCATATGCCATTTGGTATTGTTGTGAACCTTCTGAACTGCATACAAAGAGAGGATGTGTTTTGATATACTCCTTAATAAATAAATGTCGAAGAGGTTGTGACTCAATTGCTTTCCTTTTCTCTCTCTGTACAATTAGCCTTGAGTCCATGTCTCTTGGATCCCTCTCCCAATAAAAATATTGAATTTTCCTAATTTAGTTGAATCTGTAATGGTAGAGTAATATATTTTCTTTTTCTTTTCATTATAGTTAGGATTGGGAGAGGGTTGGTTGGAGCCTTATTATGTTTTATATGTCTTTTTTCCCCTTTCCCTACTTCTTTCTCTTTATGTTTTTTATGTTAACATTTTTTTTATTTTTGAATATATTTTTAATGTATATTATCTTGGTTTTTATAAGAAAATCAGATAGCCATGGTTAAATAAATAAATAAAAAATTGAAAATATCCAATTTATCTCAGAAATTTCCATTGTTTGAACATTCACAGGCGGAGGCTCATAGTTATCTGATGATATGCAAATAGCATCTTCTAGGCAGAAAGTCAAAGATTCGCTCAGGAGACTTGGCTGATATTGATAAATATTAAGAAAACTTTGGTTAACCTGTGTGGGTCCCTAGATAGACGGGAATAACTTGTGAAACATTAATAGATATTTAGCTTTGACTTCAGTCTTATTAATTCCAGTTCCCTATTCGTTCGCATTCTTTTTTGCTGCTGTGTAAAGTCAATGTCTTTTAGTTCAAGGGCAAAAATGGAAGTGGAGAAAGATTGTGATGAGCTTGTCTGCGTAGAATTAGAAAGAGTAGACTTGAAATGTTAATTGCATGCAAACGAGAATTGGAAATGGGGTGATGGAAGGATTCGGGAGGCAGATTTCAGTGGGATTATTCTCTTTTTCCACCACCCACAACAAACACTGATCTTAGATTTATTTCATAAATTAATGAAATACTTTTCCAGCATGTTTTGATATAGTATGACCTGGCCCACACTGAAAGCCCAAGACAGTTGTTGTTTTTCACAACAAGCAAACATAAAACTTACATGTTTTGTTCTTTCATTATTCTTTTTACTCTATAAGTCTTTGGAGAATGAATATTTTAAACAAAGGGCTTTTATGAGGGTGCTATACTCTTTTCAAACTACTTTTTATTACAGTTGGCTCTCCGTACTCATGGATTTTTCATCCATGGATTCAATAATCCACTGCTTGGAAATATTAAAAAATATATATAAACTCCAATATGCAAACCTTGATTTTGCCATTTTATATAAGGGACACCATTTCACTATGCCTTTGTATTTAATGGGACTTGAACACCCACGGATTTTGTTATCCATGGGGGATCCTGGAACCAAACTCCAGCCGATACAAAGGGCCCACTGTACTTTTAATTGTGTGTTTTAAATTGTTTTTAAAGATCTTGATAGTTTAACTCCATTTTAATCTTCATCTTTTGTATGTTTTAACTATATTGTATTTCTTTTACACAACCTGAGTCTCAGGTGTGGAGTAAAAACACAGTATAAATAAAGATGAAGATTATAGATGAAGATGGATAGATAGATAGATTTTATGGGAGGAATCTGATTAAAATAACAAAACACGACCACTGAAACTACTAGTTTGCTGTCGTACTGCAGAATTAATGCAGTTTAACACCACTTTAAATGTCATGGCTGAATGCTAAGGAATCCTTGGATTTATCCTTTGTTGTGGCACCAGAACTCTCTGACAGAGAAGGCTAACTATCTCAGACAACTACAAATCCCAGAATTATATAACATTGAGCCATGGCAGTTGAAGCAGTGTAGATGCAGAACCTCCCCCCCCCCCCACCTTCGTCATCCACATTTTAAAACTTTGTTGAAGGTCTAGAAAATCAGCAGTGAGTAGGAAGTTTGGCAGAAGAGACAGTTAAGAGGTGATATGATAGCCCTGTTTAAATATTTGAAGGGATGTCATGTTGAGGAGGGAGCAAGCTTGTTTTCTGCTGCTCCAGAGAATAGGACCCGGAGCAGTGGATGCAAGCTTCAGGAAAAGAGAGTCCACCTAGACATTAGGAGGAACTTCCTGACAGTAAGGGCTGTTTGACAGTGGAACACACTCCCTTGGAGTGTGGTCATTGTCAAGTCTCCTCCTTTGGAGGTCTTTAAACAGAGGCTGGATGGCCAACTTTTGGGGGTGCTATGATTGTGAGTTCCTGCATGGCTGGGGTGACCAAATTGAGGCTTCCATATTCTGGCCACATCATAAGGAAAAAATGAATGATTTGAAAAGACAATGATGCTAGGAAAGATGAAGGGCAGCAGACAAAGTGGAAGACTGCATGCTAAGTGGAAAGACTCTGTCAGGGAGCACACAAGTCTGGGCCTGGAGGCCCTGAGCAGAAAAGTTGAGGACAGGAGATCTTGGAGATGTCTCCTCCACAGGGGCTCCAGGAGTCCAGGTCAACTCAAAGGCAGCTAACAACAACAACTACAATGTTGGGAAAGCAACGAATACTATCTTGTGTAGTTTGGTTTTAGAAAAGTAGCTGCTTGCACAAGAATAGATAAGCTTCAGTGTCTCCTTCTGTTGCTAACTTCTCCGATTAGTTTGGAATTTCACCAGCACACTTCCCTTGGCTGTCTTCAAGGCGCCTACCTGCCATGTGCTAAGTGTCAGACGCAATTAAAACTCTCCCGTGTTTAATTATTTGCTTTCATATGGTCGAAACACACTGAATGGATGTCTGTGTGGGTACATGGGTGTTTGCAGAGGGATTGTAAGGGCTGGGGGTGGGGAGATTGGCAACTCTTAGTTTGTTATGACACTTTCAAGCCTGTATTTAGTGATGGCAGCATTGAATATTCCAGACAGCGCAACTATGGAGCTCTTTTTTTCTCTCGGAAATGTGCCAGATTTCCATCACACAATACAGATTTGTAAGACATTTTAATAAATATGATTCTGATTTGTTTTATTTTTTAGTAAAATCAGCACTAATGTCTTGTCAAAGGACCTTATCTTCAGATTGACACTTTCCTTCCCATACACAGATTGGCCAGAGACCAGGGTTATGTACTTTCTTGGATCCATAGCCCTTGATTTCTGGAAATCCCTTCTTTTCCCTCTAGCCAGTAAAACATGAACACTTGCATCCTGAGATATAGTAGGCCCTTGGTATCCACTGGGATTTTGTTCCAGGATCCCCCGTGGATATCAAAATCCATGGATGATCAAGTCCCATTAAATATAATGGCATAATAAAATAGTGTCCTTTATATAAAAGGGAACAATCAAGGTTTGCTTAAGGGAATTTGTATATTTTTTTACATATTTTCAAGCCATGGATGCTTGAATCCATGGATAAAAAACCATGGGTAAGGAGGGCTGGCTGTATTCTGTTTGCTGCTTGGATGAGTACTAGAAATTTGTTTTATAATCCTGTCAAGTTAGGAAGTAGATCAGAACAGGTGACAGGAGGTGGGATAGATGTGCTGATAGGAATGAAAGGCAGAGTTGTCAAGAGTATTTATTTATTTTAATTATATCCTGCTTCTGTCCCATATGGGACCCAAAGCAGCCTATATGTTAAAATGTCAATGCCCACATGGCATAGTGGTTTGAGTGTTGGAGTACAACTCTGGAGACCAGGTTTCGATTTCCAACTCAGCCATGAAACCCACTGGGTAAGGAAACCCAGCCTCAGAGGAAGTCAGTGGTAAACCTCCTCTAAACAAATCTTGCCAAGAAAACCTCATGATCGGTTTGCCTTAGGGTCATCATGAGTCAGAAGAAATGACTTGAGTATGTTTTGAGCACGCTTCTATAGTACCCTGCAAAGTGGCTGGGAGCCTAAAACCTTCTTATACAGTATGTACACTTTGCAGAGTACTATAGAAGCATGCTCAAAGCATACTCTGGCTGGGCTTGAATATCACAGAGCTTAGGAACTTTATTGAGATGACAGCTTCCAAAATCCCCCTAGCCATCATGGCTAGAGTCTCCAAGCTACATAATTTTGTCAGAGAATTCACAGAAAGGGATGAAGACAATATTGGAACACAGTATTGCACAGCATTGAACCAAAGCAGTAAGAGTCCATGCAAATGCTGATGGACATGGCAGTGAGACATGCCAGAGTATGTGGCGGTGGGGTAGAATTAGGGATGGTGGGGAAAGATCAACCATGGTGACTGAAATGCCTTGCCTTTCTCTTGTTATTCCAAAGGAATGATTAGATGGAGATGTTAATTATTTTTGCAACTAGAAATATACTCTGGTTTGTCGCAGAGTAATGCCTGAAGTCCTCTGCATATTACTGATTTCAAAGATATGTACAGGAAGAGAGCAAGTGTGGTGTAGTGATTGGAGCATTGGACTCTGGAGACCAAATTGTCACTCGACCGTGGAAGCCCACCAGGTGACCTTGGGCAAGTCACACTTTCTCAGCCTTGGAGGAATGCAAAGGCAAATACCCTCTGAACAAAACGTGCCAAGAAAACCCTATGATAGGGTCACCATAAGTCAGAGAAGACTTATAACAACAAACACAAACTCACGCTCTGAATTCCCCTTTTCGAAATGGCAGATGCCAAGAATGATGAAAGCCATGGTGTTCTTTGGTTGGGAGGTTATGTCAGCAAGCTATGACATGAGGAACATGATGGTGACATGTTCACATATGCAGAACCTGCAGTCCCACAGTGTCACAACTTGCATTCCAGCTGCCTCATTTGATCACATCTATATCAAGATGAACACATTCCCTCCACCACACCTGCCAGCAGAATACCCACTCATCAGTCTTTTATAGAGTGCCTATTAACGGTATTTGCTTGAGTTAAAGGAGCAACTGCAGCCTCTGAACACAATTCATTTTGAGGAAGACATTTAGCACTTTGGTGCTATTTATTTACTTAGCGCTGTGAAACCTTAATGCAGCAAATAATGGGTCCCGTGTGGGCGTATAGAAGCGAAGCCAGTGATAATTTTCTCTGCAGGCAAAAGGGCAGGGCTCAAGCAGAGAAATAATGATCCCAACTCCACACTGTTTTGTCTGTTTCCCCATGCCATTTATACACCTGACTGCAAACACAGTCTTTGCCCATTGGATCGGAGCATAATGAGTTAGGAAACAGGAGCATGCACACTGATGCTGGGAAAATCAGTGTATAGCACAATAGAGGATAGGCATCACTTACTTGTAAATTTAAGGCAGGGTCTCTTTCCTTTATGTCCACTTGTGTAGTCACAGTTGTCTTAGAGTTATAGAGTTGGAAAAGACACCAAAGGCCATCCAGTCCAACTCCTTGTCATGCAGCAACATGCAATCAAAGCACTCGAGAAAGATGGCCATCCATCCTCTTCTATGACTGCAAATTCCACACAAATACAATAAGCCGTTCATATCCACTGGAGTTTGGTTGCAGGACCTTTCATGGATATCAAAATTCATAGAGGCTCAAATCCCATTTAATACAATGGCATAATGAAATGGTGCCCCTTACATAAAATGTCCAAATCAAGGTTTGCTTTGTGTGGGATGCCTTTCTTTCTTTCTTTCTTTCTTTCTTTCTTTCTTTCTCTATCTTTGAATATTTTTGAGTAGTGGATGCTTGAATCCCTGGATAAAGAATCAGTGGATACTGAGGGCTGACTGTACCCAACAGAAGATATACAGAAGGGGGTATGCTCAAAGCAGAACTGATGCAAGATATTTGGGGTCCTGCTGTGGAAAACCCAAATGTTAGCACGGACATTCTTGCTACTTAACAGGGGGCATGGTCCTCTGTCAGGTTCTCCTGTGGCACCGTCATACAGTGGCCACATAACCTAACACCATTGTGACCCGATGCGGTTCCTTTTCATTCCAATGGGATTTGCAGCAAAAACACCTCTGTTGGTTGTGCCCCATAGAGTCAAGATCTGCCCAGTTTCTGTTCTTCCCCCTCAAATTCTGACCCCTAAAATGACTGGTGTGCATTCCACTTCATGGTGGGACAGTCTTTAGATAAAGAAGGAGAAACCATGCAGGAACATGGTTAGGTGGTAGAACATTTTCTCTCTTATTATCACTTCCTCTGTTTGAATGTTTGTTTAGTATGGTACGCATTTAATGGGTGAGCTTTATTTTTTACATTCTCTTGAGTAGTGTAATATTATGGGCAGAAGAAGCGTTAATTTACTACTGTCATTTAAAAGCCACAAAATTCTGGGTGCTCTCCCATGCCTGAAAATCCAAGGGTAACTATAGAAGGTGAATCCCAAAATTCATACATGGGCAATACCTTTATTAAGAAAGCAAAAATTTTCAATATTTCTGTTATGGTCAGTACATCTAACTCTTAATTTTAAAGCATTCATTTAATAAGCTACATACATTTTTAATGAGACATTCTCTGTCATTATAAGCTTTCAGGCTAAATTAGAATATATTTTCTGAACTTGAGGAAATTACTTTTTGAACAGTAGCTCCCAGAATCCGCAGACCAACATAGCCAGTTGTCCAGGGATGGACAACTGTGTGGAGAACAAGGGCCATTTTCCTTTCTGGACCCCACCACAAGCTATACCGTCCACAACAAGCCCAAATATCTGTTTTTCTCTGCAGTTCCTCTTGAAAGAGAGACAGAAAGTGACATTGTGTGACTTGTGTTGCACAGAGTTGTGGGATAAAAAATAAATTTTATTATTATTATTTTATTATTGTTGTTTGCTTTCATCTCTTTGGGGGTTTTCTGCATGGTTTGGGGCTAAAATTGTCCAAACATTGCACTATTTTTTTTAAAAAAAATTGATGGCTGGAGAGGCATGGGGGGCTTCAGGTGTTGGGGCTTCAGGGGCCACAAAAGAGGAGCTCAGGGGCCACATGTGGACCACAATCCACTTTTTGCCTACATTTGCAATAGCAAAAAGAATTAACATTTCTAGGCCTTTATCACAATTTCATCTTGTCTGTCTTCTAAACCATTCAGGGAACTGTAATTGGTCCCTCATCCAACTCTGTCATCTTTTCCTAAAGTCTTCTAATACTATTTGCCTTTTTTGGTTTTGTTCTGTCCAGTGAGAGACACAATTCATGTATCTGTCTTTTTCGAACACTAGCCTAGCATTATTCTCAGATCTGTGGGAGTACCTAATTCACATACTTGCTGTTCCATATTTTGCAGCTGTAAATGAGGTTACTGTTAGCTTTTGACATGCCTCATTTTGGTAACTATTCATCCTTGTGAAGCTGAAGGCATCCATAGTTCTTTGTGGGTTTTTCGGGCTATGTGGCCCTCTTCTAGAACATGGCCACATAGCCTGAAAAACCCACAAAGAACTATTCATCCTTGCTTTCGTCTGCTGCTTATACAGCCACTATACAAATGCTGTGAGATTTAGTATGCAAAGAGATCTTGTAGCACCTTTGAAACTAATTGTGCAAAAGATGTTGTAGCAGAAGACTAAGTTTATGGAAGCTTGTGTTACCAAACTATTTCATACAGTTAATCTCAAAGGTGCTACAAGATCCCTTTGCGCACTGATATTCCAGATTAACATGGCTCTCTCCTCATATGAGATTTAAGACAAGTATATAAAGCCTTAGGCTTAGACTAAAGTTTTATCTTCACTCTTGATTGTAGCCTCTCATCCCTTATCGTCAATATTCAACCAATGCTTCCTAGAAGTCTACACAAGTTGGGAAATGTAAATTCCCAACATGTGAAATATTTTTACTGATAATATTTTCCTAGACATGGTTCTGCGAACACTTCCATAAAATAAGTGCAAATACTCATCATTGCAACCTATCCTCCTAGAATTTTTGGTGGAATTTTTGGAGAAAATGTCTCAGTTTTTCCTCTTCATATCTCTAGGATCAGGTTATATGGATTAAGTTAGAAGTTAAAATAATAAGAAGAAACTTGATCTAAATGCTGGAGTCAATTTTTATTTGTTAATATCCCAGTGCTGTTGTTGCTTATAGGTCTATGAGAGCATCCTTTCTCAGGAGTACAATACATACAAATTTCACTTTGTTTATGAAAGCTACCTTAACATAATTTACAATATGTGGCCATCATAGAGAACAAATTGGCAACTCTTGTGGTATGATAGTTTGGAGGTTGTGCAGTTACAGAACTTAGTTTCTATGCCCACTACCTCATATCTCTTTCTTGATAGCATCTCCATTTGGGAAAAGAATAATGCAGAATTTTCTTCCTGGATTATAAATTATTTATTATGGGCCCATACAGACAGGCCAAAATAACGCTGCTTCGGGTCACTTTGGAGATATGTTGTTTAAATGATGCATGCGTCCTAAGAGTCTGGAAGCCATGCCAAAGCCACGTTCCAGTCCTAAGGACTCCTGCCATGGCCAAATCAGCATCTCAGAGGAGATTCACAAGTAGGACCTGATGAGAATATCACTTCCCATCTGTTAGTCCTCAGAATCTGACTGTGGAGGTTTCACATGTTTACTAGCTACCAGTAAACATTTCCTTTTGGTTGTTGTCATCATATTCCTTCAAGTTGGGCTCAGTTTATGGTGACCCTGTTATGGGTGTGTGTAGGAAGGTTTATTCTGAGGAGCATTCTTCTACGGACAAAGAGATTGACTTGCTGAAGGCCACACAGTGAGTTTCCATGACCAAGCATGGATTCAAACCTTGGTCTCTCAGAGGCCTAGTCTAACATCCAACTATTACACCACACTGGTTCTCCTCTTGGCATCTCTTTTAAAAGCCATTTAGGCTCATTGTGGCCATGAAAACATCCCGTAGCATGGGATTCTGTGGGGTTTTTTTGCACTTTCTTGTGAGCTAAGTATAAAGTGCAAAAACCCCCACAGAATCCCATGCTACGGGATGTTTTCATGGCCACAATGAGCCTAAATGGCTTTTAAAAGAGATACCTATATGGTAGGGAGGTGTGAAAGAGAGATCATATAGAGCAATTGTGAACAAATTTCAGGGATTGGGGAAACAGTCATGTCTTAGGCTATGCAGTGCAATTTAAGGATGAGCACGAAGTTACTCCAACCTTTTATGGGGGTATAGCATCCCTACCTAGTTCACCCTGTTTGGAAACACTCTCACTATAGCCAGTTGTTTACATTACCATTTCTGTCTGTCCCATATGTATATTTTATTTTGATTGATACCAATTCTACAGCTTTATTTTGCGGGTTCTGTCAATGATCCAGTCAATATTTTACTCTACCATCTAAAGTTTTTACAAAGAAATACCTGCCATTGAAATAACTTCAGTACTGCTTCCCCTCCCCCTTCCCCAATATTCTGGATGATACCCCATTGCTTGTCCAATAACTATTTCATGTGCATTGAACAACTGTCGGTGCTCATCAGAATGCGTGCGTAGACAGACATATAATTATTCCCAGCTACCTGGCGCACTCAAGATTGATACCAATTCAATAAGTTTCCCAAGCCTAGGAAAAAAGTCGTTTTTGCGCTATTGATCTGTTCTAGCTTCAATTTCATAATACATGTCCTTAAGTAAGAACAAGCAGTCATTTATAAAAAGCTTCTCTTTAGATTTCACTTTGCAATAGTTGAAGATTGAGATTGTCTGTGTGGTTAGCACCTCCCAGGCGCTCTCCTCTGGGGCCTTGGCTTCAACTGTTGTGCACTGCCTATGATTTTCACCATGGAGGGCTATGTCTATTTTAGTGCTAATCTGTACCACATTTAGTGTGCCCGTTCCAGGACCGATCATGGGATGTAGAAGGAGAAGGTTCAAAAGGACAGACAAATAGAGGGTTTCATGCTGTCGCCGCCCTTTTGAATAGTATAACTCAAAGTGATTGTCCACTTGGTCTGTGAGCTATTGACTGCTGGTTCATGGCAAGAAAGGAACAAAACAAAAAATCTGGAAAGCACATATTTACGATGGAAGAATAAAAGAAGACAAAGTCCCATGTGTAGTATGATGGCCAGAACCATTTATTTTTTAAATAGTCCAATGTGTTTCAGCCTTATATTATCACAATAGCTCATCTTCCGGAGCTATTTAATTCTCATACATTTCTGGAATTGCAGTCAGCATGCTCTGGAGTTGCAGTCTGCACACTACAAACATGGACCTATACAGGTGAACCCATTTCTTCTAATCATCAAATGTCCACTTCTGTAGAGAGGCGATCGTTATTGTTATTGTTGTAGTGGGTCTTCAAATTGTTTCCGACTTATGGCAACCTTACAGTGTGGTTTTCTTGGTAAAATCTGTTTAGAGGGGGCCTACCATTGTCCTCCTCTAAGGCTGAGAAGGTGTGACTTGGTCAAGATCACCCTGTGGGCTTTCATGGCGGAGCAGAGATTGGAAACTTGGTCTCCTGTAGTCTCATAATCCAGTGCTCAAACTGCTACACAACACTGGTTCTAAAGAAGAGATAGCAAAATAGAATCTTTCCCAGTGGCCCTTGTTACAGAATCCCATCCTCTAAATCAAAATCTGAAAGAACCAAAAAGTTTTAACATGGGTTTAAATGGTGGTTTATATATTTAGAGCTATAGATTCATTCACCCTGAGCATTCAGAATAGGACAGAGGGATTAAGTTGTTTGAAATCTTTGTCCTCTTGTCTCTACTCTGCCTTTTTTGAACACCAAGTGGCTTACGAATATAAAAGAAGAAAAAATATGAAACATTGCATATAAACAATAAAACTGCAGGAGCAGTGTTAAAGTAGTATTAAATGAGAAGGATGTTCAATTATCAGTTATCTCAAATGACCTCCCAAACAGTCTTTCCTTGCAGTGTGAGATCCAGCAATGAGAAAGCAAAATGAATATCCCTGAATTAATTAATATATGTTCCATTAAATAACTGGCAACACAGTATTGACTCAAACTCACTACTCTCATTGGCCAAAGTTTCAGACATTGCCTTTACCAAGTGCTGTACAGATTGAGTCTTGTCTGAAATTTTGCAATTTGACATACTCTAAATCACAGGTGGCTGAGATAGTGACAACTTTGCTTTCTGATGGTTCAGTGTACACAAATTTTGTTTTGTGCACAAATATTTTTAAAATATTGTGTATAAAATTATCTTCAGTCCCTGTGTAGAAGATGTAGATGAAATATAAATGAATTTCTCATTTAGATTTAGGTCCCATCTCCACGTATCACATTATGTATATTCAAGTACTCCACAATTTGAAACACTTCTAGTCCCAAGCATTTCAGATAAGGAAGGCTAAAGCAGTTATTTCTTTAGTGTCGCCACTGTATGTAGCTTTGTGCAGAGTATTGAAAGCACTCTGTATTAAATTTTTAACACATACAATCTAGATTTTTAGCAGTGGAGAGACAATAATCCCTTCTGTGATGTGAGGTCCAGGTTGGATTACTGCAATGTACTTTACATAGAACTGCCTTTGATAAGAGTCCAGAAGCTCCAATTAGTTCAGAAGGCAGCTGGTAAATTACTAATTGGAAAAAAGACTTGCATATTTTTTGTCACATTGACACACCAGGTCAGTAACATGGTTAATAGCCATAAGATAGATAGGATAGGTAGATAGAAAGGTTTTATCTGAGGACTTTTCTGTGCCAAGGAACCATTGTTGGTTTGTCCAAAATGCATTGTATTTTGTACAATGGTTTGGGTTTTTTGTGTTGCAAAAAAGTCTTGATGTGTGAAAAAATATTAGAAAAATCTATAGGCATAGAAGGGAAAAAGAAGTGAGAAAGGGAGTGTGAGATCATATAGGAAAGTGTTACTTTCACAGTAATGTTTACTTAATTTGTGTTATTAATTTGTATGCTGCATCCTTCTACAGATTTGAGGGATCTTCCCTTTAAATTCGAGGTAGCTTCCATTCAAATAATGAAATACAAATAAACATAGAATGATTAAGAACATGTGAAATTGAAAACACGGTATACACATAAAAATAAAATAAGGTTCTTGGGACAGGTTGGTTTTGAGGAGGAATTTGAAGGAACTCAAAAGCATCTTGGGAGGCAGTTTGGGGTCCAAAATGCAACCTGAATCAAAGAAACACTGCTCAGGACTGCTCCATGTCTGTGTTTGGTCTCCAAATCATACAAATGATCCTGGTGGCGCAGTGGTTAAATGCTTGTACTGCAGCCACTCACTCAAAACCATAAGGTTGCGAGTTCAAGACCAGCAAAAGGGCTCAAGCTCGACTCAGGCTTGCATCCTTCCGAGGTCACTAAAATGAGTACCCAGATGGTTGGGGGCAAGACACTCCTTAGGCGGTATGAAGCGGTATATAAATGAAGTTGTTTGTTTTTATCCCCTTGTATTCCCTTGACAAACTCCTGACCATCCAGGGATGCAAGACCTCCTTGGCTTCTTTTGCACTCCTTCCACTTCTGGGCAGAGTAGAGACTCTAATTCACAGAAGTTGTTGTGAGTTGATTATCACTCCAGAGTAATTAGCGTGGAGTGCATGCACTTGACCTAGACTGCATGGCATTAGACTCAGCATGATGAGACGGGAGAGGAGTAAGCCGTGCCTTAAAAGTCTAGCTGAACAAAAGCATGGAGATCTGACCGTTCCATGCCAGAGGAGCTATTTCACCATGTAAGATAAGATAACATATGGATGGGGGGAAAGACATAAATTAAGGGATCTTTTTCCTGCCTTCATTTCCACTGAAGATCTTCAAGTCTTTCTAGCATGTTTCCTTCAGCCCAATCCACACTGCAGCAATAATCCGGTTAGATACTGCTAGCATTGAGCCAAGAAGTATCAAACTGGATTATTTCTGCAGTGTAGATTGGACCTTCCAGTCCTCTTACCATCCTTCAGTGCTGCCCCATGATATCTGGATTCCAAAGTTTTTGGTCTGCTTCCATCTCTCTTTTTCTTTCCTTGTGGATCCCTCTTATTCTGAACTATTGCCATTTCCTTAATAATGCTTTCCTCCTCGGCTTCCTGGGGTGTGTTTGTGTGTGTTTGGCTCATGCTATCTGACATTTTTCAGAAACAAACAGATGAAGGGAACCAGCTGAGCCCAGGAGGTAGAATTTGAACATCATGCAGATTGTATCACTTGTAGGAAGAACATGACTCTTGATCCTGTTGTTGGTCCTGGTTCAAATAGACTGAACATTATAACTCCAGAATGGATCAAGTAATATACTGTAAATATAGAGTTAAAAATTACTGTTTTTGAAGTATGCGTAAATGCGTACTTGCACAATTATTGAAACAACTTATTCATACTTCAGAAATGACCAGGTATTGATGTCATGAAAAAGAGCATACAGTTCACAGTATAGATGTGTAATTATGAACATAAGATAATTGAATACACAATCTTATCGGTTATCACAAAATATAATCATGCACAGAGACAAGACAATAATATGCAAAAAGCTCAGAAGGCAGTAATGACATAAAGGATACAAACTACTCAGATAGGAAGATGACAGAATTGAATAGTGACGGATGTCCATTCTCAAGATGTTTCTACTGATTGGACTGTTTTGTGATCATACATTTATGCATCCTTCATGAACAGTAGATCTTTTAAAACTAAATATTTACAGTATATTCCCTGATCCATGCTGAAGGTTAGTATTTAGTCTCCTCTGTGTGCTATTCATTCGAGCCATTGAATCAATTGGCTTTACCTATGTGTTAGCAGGGGCCAGAGTGGTGTCTAATTTCTGCCATTGTTTGTGATGCAAACTTCAGATCCATGCAGAAAAAAATAATGCCAAGTCAATGGATTGATGGCTATTGATTCATTCCTTCAGCCAGAAAACAAGAAGAACTTACTAGAAGGTGGGTTCTTTGAAATTCCACTGTGGTGATGGAGAGCAGCTTGACTTGTAGCATCTATCCATACTATGAGCCAAGTGTTAGCATGATTTCTTAGTTGCTTTCCCCATTGCTCTTTCTGGTCCAACAGCTGCTCTTTTCCCAAGATTGTTTATTTCATTTTAATGTTTCTCCATCTGTCAAACAAATCTATAGCAGGCACCCTGAAATGGTTCTTTGCCACATGATTTGTGGGATTGTTCTGTAATGGTTATACATTAGCACCCACTAGCTCTTTAGTATGTTGCCATTCTCATAAATCTTTCAAAGGGGTTGCTATCCATTTTGTTCTGATCGATAGTTCTGAGAGTATATTCTAGCTTTCCAGTTACCCAGGTTTCATAGGTAGCCATGGAAAGTGTGTTCATATCTAAGCTGGAAGACTAGACCTACCCTGTCAGCTTTCTGCCCCTGAACATAGGAGTAAATGTCACACGGTAGAGTAGAAACACTGTGACACAGCACTCCCCAACACCCACATAGCTTCAAGTACACAGCTGATTGCTTTGGCTGGTGTTCAAGCTAATGCACAAATGTCCTACAAATTCCTGCTTTTTCAGTTGCATTGTGAGACACTATATCAGTTCATTGCTTGTAGTGGAGCTACTGCAGAGAGTCTAAATCCACACATCTACATGCAGAGAGACTTGTCCTTCTAGAGTTAGAAATAAAAATTATAGGGTACATTTACACAGCTTGTATGTATAAATATGTTTCCTTTATTCCACCCCAGTCCCTGGCAGTTAGATCTGTTGCATTTGCTCACAAATATGTTCCTTTTCTGAAATGAACCCACACGCTGGGATCTGAAGTAAATTCATCCAGTGGAGACTACTTCCATTTGGTCTCCCTTGACATATTACAGTTCTACAGAGGTAACATACTGCAACACAAATAAAACAACAACAACACCTTTTCTAGTTCTAGCTCTAGGAGGAGTTGATATAGTAGACAGATGTCCAGATCTGCAAAACATGTCCTTCTAACTTCCATCTCTTTAATCCAGGAGGAGTAGACGTGATATACAAAAGTCTAGGTTCAGTCATACCAGTAAGTGTATTAAAAGCTAATCTGCAATTTAGTGTAGGATGAACGGGTTGCGATTAAGTGACAGCTATTCTACAAAAGTGCCCTTCATGCTTCATTTGAGAGTGGCTAGTGAATTCACAGTGTATTATGATTTATTTAATTCAGTTCAGAGTTAGATTTTGTTATACAGAATGTACAAGAGCCAGTGCGGTATAGTGATTTGAGTGTTGGACTATGACTCTGGAGCCCAAGGTTTGATTACCAGCTTAGCCATGAAACTCACTGGGTGACTCTTGGCAAGTCACTCTCTCTCAGCCTCAGGGGAGGGCAATGGCAAACCTCCTCTGAACAAATCTTGCCAAGAAAACCCCTTGATAGGTTCACCCTGGGTCACCATAAGTAGGAAACAACTTGAAGGCACACAGCAAAACAACAGTACAATTTATACTGATGTAAATTAGATTAACACCATCCAAGTCAGTATAATTAAACGTGCTTTGTAATAAGTGAGATGACGTTGGCCCTTTGTAGGGAAATGATGTTCACTCCCTTTTACATAGTCTAGACCTCTCTGACTACATTTTGAAGCACCTCTCCCTCCCCTTTTCAAAAAGGTATGTAACACCTAAACAAATACTTTGGATTCATTGCACTACAATCAGATCCTTCAACTAAAAATGCTGTCTAATCCAAGAAGTAGTACTCTTACAGGGAGAGTGCCATTTACTAATAGATCTTGAAGGGGAAAAAAAGCTACGTCACATTAGGTCCCTGCCATGGGCAATCCATTATGTGGGAAGAGGTGTGTGTACCTAATGAGTTTGTGTGTTATGTTGCTCTAATCTATTTTATTTATGTGCATTTAATGTAATTGGGAAGCTTCTCCGAGAGGGAAATGGATCTTGGAAAGGAAGGGGGGGGGCACATGTGAAACAATAGCTCCCAGCATTTTTGCTCAAAGCCCCAGTGGATTAGCGGTAGTCGTTTGCATTAGGAATGACAGTTCAGAGATGATTACTCTTCCCTGGAGAGCTCCCGAGCCCGAAATGGCGCTCCATTATGCTGCTCATTAGTATTCGGTGCGGTAACTGTCACTGCAGGCTGCAGAGTCCAAAGAACAGCATCGAGCAATGGCTTTTAAATGAATAAAAGTTTTATTTGAAGGGAGATGAAATTATTGACACGAAGATGGTGTTTGCTTTGTGCTGAAGTGATGAAATAAATCTTCTTCATAACAAAGGATTTTTTTTTATTGCTGGTCTTAACCCCTCAGTTGAAAAATTATTGGGAATCCCATAGAATCATAGAGTTGGAAGAGACCTCAAGGGTCATCCAGTCCAACCCCCTGCCATGCAGGGACACATAATCAAAGCACCCCCAACAAATGGCCATCCAGGTTAAAAAACCTGCAAAAAATGATATTCCACCGCACAGAGGCAGCATGGTCCACTACCATACAGTTCTTACTGTCAGGAAGTTCTTCCTAATGTCGAGGTGGAATCTCTCTTCCTGAAGTTTGAAATCCACTAATCCATGTCCTATTCTCTGGAGCTGCAGAAAACAAACTTGCTCCATCTTCAGCATGACAACCTTTCAAATATTTAAACAGGGCTATCATAACACCTGTTATATGAACTGGACTTCCGCCACTGGGTGCAGCAAAATAATTAGCAAGGCCATTAAAGAGACATTCATAGTATCAAACTGCAGGGGCCATCCAGTCCAACACCACTGTCATGCAGGGAGATACCATCAAAGCTCTCCCAACAGATGGTCATCCAGCCTCTCTTGAAAAACCTCCGTAGAAGAAGACTCCACCACACTGCAAGGGAGCATCTTCCACTGTTGAACAACTACAGCCATCAGGAGGCTCTTCCTAATGTTGAGGTGGAATCTCACTTCCTGGAAGTTTATCCATTGCTCTGGGTCCTATTCTCTGGAGCAGCAGAAAACAAGCTTGCTCCATCTTCATTATGACATTCTTTCAACTATTTAAACAGGGCTATCATGTCACCTCTTGAACTTTTCTTCAGCAGGCTAAATACACCCAGTTCCCTAAGTCTCTCCTCATAGGGCATGTTTCCAGACCATTCACTATTTTTGTCACTTTCCTCTGGATACGCTTCAGCTTGTTCACATCCTTTTTGAATTACAGTGTCCAGAACTGGACACAGTATTTCAGGTGAGGCCTGACCAAAGCAGAATGGAGTGGTACTATTATATCCCTTGGTCTAGATACTATACTTCTATTGATCCAGCCTAGAATCATGTTGGCTTTTTTAGCTGCCACACCACATTGTTGACTCATGTTTACCTTGTGATCTACTAAGACTCCCAGATCCCAGGACTTCACATGTACTGTTGTCAAACCAGGTGTCCCTCGATTTTTTTCAGTCTAAGTGTAGTACCTTACATTTTTCTGTGCTCAAATTCATTTTGTTAGTTTTGGCCCAGCTTTATAATCTATTATTCATTTTGAATTTTGATCCTCTTTTCTGGGATATTCGCTATTCCTCCTAATTTGGTGTCACTTGAAAATTGCTTCCATATCTTCATCCACATCATTGATAAAGACATTGAATAGCACTGGTCCCAAGACAGAACACTGTGGCACCTCACTGGTCACTTCTCTCCAAGATGAAGAGGAGTCATTATTGAATATGCTTTTGGTTCAGTTGGTCAACCAATTACTAATCCACTTTATAATAGCACTGTCTATTAGTGCTGTTTAAATTTACTGGGTATAAGGCAGAGAGATGTTAAATTTGCCCAGCATACGACAGGTGGAAGTGGACATCAGTCCCATTAATAGCAATAAATATGGGGTGTTTTGTGATAGCCAGAGTTTTTAAGAAGGTTGGTGCAAAGGATGGGTCAATCAGGAAAGATCTACAGTATGGACTTATAAATGCCTGCTTTAGCAGCACATTTTCCCAGACACCCAACTTCAAACGGTTTGGGAGCATTTGTTATTCTCTCCCTGCCCTTCCTCCGTCCTGTATTTTGTGGATAATGCTGTAGACTTTCAGAAGTACTACCTTTTTTATATTTTACCTATATGGGGAGCCTAGTATTTATTTTGGAAAGCACTACTTGCCCAGTCACCTATGGGGAGTAAGGTTTGTTTTCAGGCAATCTGATAATGTTTTGCAAACAGGTGGAGAGTTGGAAGGATTTTTCTAACATTCAGATGATTCATGTGCCACAAATCTTTGTCATGTGTATATATGGGAAGGCAAGGAGAGCAATCATGTTTCTGGACTCATTTACAATGCTGTTATGTATTATATGCACCATATAAATGTGGATTAACTTCCTCTTAGTTCCACAGTGTGTTATTCATTCCTTGATGGATTTATTTGTATGTGGGGCAGAGAGGCCATAACCATTGAGACAGTGTATCTATTTAAATTATTAAAATCCAGGTTTTCTCTCTATCTAGCACAGACCTAGAAGGGCTAAAGAGAGTTAAGACCATCTTTCTAGTCTACTTTAAGCTTTTTTGTAAGCTACTAAAACACACAAAGTTGAGAAGAATGTCACCTTTACAGCCCCGCGAGATGGTGAATGACTCTCTTCACCTTCCATTAAGCTTTCTGTATATAATCCGATTGAGACTGAATTGGCTCTCAATGAACCCAAAATGAAGTAACATATTCTGCTCTGTGGCTTCCTGGGTTCTCAAAGCCATATTACTATCCTGCCAGGAAGATCTGAATATTTTAAGGACACAGATTCACTCTTTAAAAAAATATAGCTCAGAATATCACTTTAGAACTTTAGAACTGTCAGACCACAACCTCCATCATCACTCACCATTATCCATTGTTACGCATTTTAGCTAGGATTCCTGGGACTTACAGATAAACAATATCTTGAAGGTTGCATGATACCGACCCTTCTTGTAGTACATAATGGAATTGATCAACTCAGCAGCAAATTCTTTTATTTGATTTCAGCAAGCAGGGTTGCATTTTTTTTTACCATGACAGCCAATAGGTAGATTCTCATTTTGACCTCATGCACTTAAAGGGTGGATGGCTGGTTAGATCGATAGATATTTCTTTTACATGGAGTCATATCATTGGTCCATCTATCTAAGTATTTTCTGTTCTTTCAGCTTCCCTCCACCTTCCTTGTATTATTGTTTTTTCCCCCAATGAGTCCTTCCTTCTCATGATGTCTCTAAAGTACGATAGCCTCAGTTTTTTCATCTTGGGTTCTAGGCAGATTTCTGGCTTGGTCTGCTCTAGGACCCATTTATTAGTCTTTCTGGCTGTCTACTGGATCCTCAGATCTCTTATCCAGGACCACATCTCTAATGAATTGATTTTCTTCCTATCTTCTTTCGTAAATGTCCAACTCTCACATCCATACATTGTAATAGGGAATACAATGGCTTGTATGATTCTAACTTTTGTGTTCAATTGCATTGAGCCAACTACAAAAGCTTTAAAGAAGCACAAAAGATATCATGTTTTGTGCTGTCTAGTTGGTTCTATGAAGATATCAGTGTTTTGTGGATTTTGGATTTTGTAATATAAAAGCACCAGACCCTGTTTTTGGAAGTTAAGCAGAATCAGCCCTAGTTAGTACAAGGTGTTGGTTATCACCTTTAAAGCCCTAAATGGCTTGGGTCCAACCTATCTTTGGGACCGCCTCCTTCCATGTAATCCTCCCCGCACACTCAGGTCCTCAGGGAGGAACTTGCTACAGCCTCGTAAAACAAGGCTGTCTGTGACCTCCCAAAAGACCTTCTCAGCTGTCGCACCCAGATTGTGGAATGGCCTGCCAGATGAGATCCGTCATATTACCACCTTAAGTAGCTTTTAAAAAGCAGTAAAGACGGATCTCTTCTGGCAGGCCTTTCCTGACTAGTCTCTCCGGCTATCAAAGAACTTTGGAACTCCGACCACACTTTAGTCACGGTCTATAGTTTGTGCTGTTACTGTTGTTGTTTTGTGTGGGTTTTTTTTTAAAGTATGTTTTTAATTCTTATATTGTTTAATTGTATTTTATGAGAGGGGGATTGAGGGATTTGATCGTATGTTTTTATTCTTTGTAAGCCACACCAATTACATTTTGTAGAGGGGCAGGATATAAATAAATTTTAGTAGTAGTAGTAGTAGTAGTAGTAATAGTAGTACAGTACTTGGAGGGAAGACCATGAACAAATAGCAGGTGCTGAAGATTATATTTCAGAGGAAGGAACTGACAGAAAACTACCTCTGAGACTTCTTTGCCTAAAAAAACCTTATGAAATTCATGGGGTCACCATAAATCCACAGGTGACTTGAAGGCACACACACACACACACACACACACACACAAGAAATAGCTGCCTCTGTGACAAGATAGGTGAAGAAATAAAATTGAAAATCATCTAGCATCCCAAAACATATGCATATCTCTCCTTATAGTCAGAAAGGGAGGAGCTGTATACCTCAACAGAATACTCCTTCAACTGGAATTGATTGAAGTGGAGTTTCTAGCATTGTACTGGAGACCAGATGCCTGGTCTCCAATAAATTTCACCACAGACAACCTTCTTCTCTTCCTAGGGAAATAACATTGTTGTCTGAGAAGAGCTCTCCCCATTGCTGTGGGTATTGAGCACAAAAGACAGCTGCCTCGGAGCATATGGGCCATTATGTTAAACCACAATCAATGCCTTGTGTTTAACTAGAAGCAGATTGGGCTTGTAAAAATTCAGTACCTGGCGCACAATAAAAGGCTGGAGGAATGGTGAAATTGGGTAAGCCCCGCCGAGGTGGAAGAGGTGGCGAAATCCCATGAATCTTTATGAAGATTCAAGAGGAACAGTCTTATTTTCATGTCAGACAAAAGACAGAACACCTGTGGGAAAATTACTATGAATTTCCTCCCCCGTTTCTTTACGAGTAAGGCTCACCACCACCCTGATGCTTAATATTACTGTAGAATAAGCTTTGCTCAAAAAGTTTTTAAGTGCCCTTCAAAAGACGGGAAATAGTTTTCTCCCTTTCCTGTCACCATCTTGATATTCAAACCAGACAGTAATAGATACCACATCACCTAAGCTTCCTCAAATTGGGATCTCCTAGATATGGTGGACTATAACTTCATTTTCCATTCCTGACACCAGGATGATCTGAGTTGTAGTTCCACACATTCCTGAAGATTATGAGGTTACTGAAGGCTGCTCTACCCTTAGAGTTGTTTTTATCTCTAGGTAAGGTAAGGAATGGCCTCCAGGTTGCTCTGATTTTGGGAGTTGTTACTTTTAGAGGTAAGGATATTCTCTAAGCAGATCTCCCATTAGAATAGTTTTTGTTTCTGGCTAAGGTTAGTTTTATAGACTATAGCAAAGCCTTTGACTCCATAGATCATGAAAGACTATGGAACTCTCTCAAAGACATGGGTGTGCTTCTACATTTTATAGTCCTGATGAGAAAGATGTACTCAGGGCAAGAGGCTACTGTAAGTATAGAATTTGCAAAGACAGATTGGTTCCCATTTGGCAAAGGGCGTCAGGCAACACTGCATTCTATGACCCTATTTGTTCAACTAATATGCAGAAAATATCATAAGAAAAGCAGGATTAGACTCAGGAGGAGGAATGAGGATAGGAGGAAAAAACATCAACAAGCTAAGATACGCTGATGACACCGTAAGACTAGTGGAAGACATCACAGACTTGGAGCAATTACTAAGGAAGCTCCAACATGAAAGTGCAAAAGTAAGCTTAGTGTTGAACATAAAGAAAACAAAAATAAAGAGCATACATAAATTCAACCTAGATAATGGTGAGATTGAAATAGTCAAGAAGTTCCCATTCTTAGAATCAAATATTGGTCAGAATGGTGACTGCAATCAAGAAATAAGAGGAAGACTAGGAATGAGAAGGGTAGCCATGAAAGAGCTAGAAAAAATCCTAAAGAGTAAAGCTACACAACTGAGCACTAAAGTTAGAATTGTCCAACCCATCACCATGTACGGGTGTGAGAGCTGGACAGTAAAGAAAAAGGATAAGAAGAAAATCAACTTATTTGAGATGTGGTGTTGGAGAAGAGTGCTGAGGATATCGTGGACAGCCAAGAAGACAAACAAATGGGTCCTAGAACAGACCAAGCCTGAAATCTCCAGAAAGCCAAGATGATCAAATTGAGGCTGTCGTACATGAGAAGGTACAACTTATTAGAAAATACAATAATGCTAGGAAAGGTTGAGGCAAGTAGAAAGAGAGGAAGACTGCATGCTAGATGAATAGACTCATTTAAGGAGGTCACAGATATGAACTTACTGAATCTAAGCAGAGCAGTGGAGGATTTGGGATCTTGGAGATGTCTCATCCACAGGGTCACTGTGGGTTGGGGTTGACCAGAAGGCAGTTAACAACACCAACAAGGTTAGTTTACCTAAGAACAAAAAGAATCCTGAGGTTATGGCAGCTTTGCACAACCTGGTGATGCTCACCTGTGTTGGACTACAAATACCATCATTTCACATGTAAATGTGAAATATCCCAGAGGCTGCAGATTAACAGGAATGAATGCAAGGAGTTCCTAGTGAGTGGAGTCAAATATTTCCCCCCTCTTGTTTCCAAAGGAAAGCATTGCTGCTGCCATGATCCACCACCAGATTTAACTGCAGAATGAGCTTTGTTATGAAGTTTTAAAAGGTCATCAGGAGCTAGGAATGTGTGTGGATTTTTGAGGCTTTGTGCACTTTTTGACAGAATGAGTCTCAGGAGGTGTGAAATGGATAATTTTGGAAAAAGTTTCAGTTCTGTTTCCAGCCCTAGCATTTCACTGCCCAGTTTAATTGGTTTTATATGCTGAAAATGTTTTATTCTCTGTTTGCCAGTTTTACCTTGTTTTTATATTCTGCTGCTTTAGTCATTGTTTTCTTGTATTCTTCTATTATTATTCCCTGAACAGGAGGGAAAACCCTTTGGTTTCAAACAAAATGTTGGAACTGTGCCACGCAAAAGCAAGGCTATTCAAACCACAGATCAGCTTCCTCCCATTCAGAATATAGAAGCCTTTATTGTTTCTTCTCCCCAGTACTACATCTCTAGAAATGCAGAAGACACAAAATGAAACACAGCCTCTGACAGCGTCAGGATCTGCACACAGCAGATTTGCAGCTAAGTTCTGTCTGTGGATAAACCACGTTTACTAATGCACTCCAATATTTGGGGGAAGGAAATTATCCCAGATTGTGTTTAATAGATTTAGGTCCAGTTAAGACAGATTTCTAAGATTCCACTTGTACACATCATAGAAGCTGCAAATAGGATTGCAGCCTTAGTAGTAAAGATTCTCTCTTACTGTCTATTGTACCTGTTGATAATGGTATTTGTCCTCCTCATCCAAACCTGCTCCTAAAATAGATGTTCAGTGATGTATTCAAGTAGGCTAATGAAATCTGTCCTAAATGTTGTGTACTACACTCTAGTTCTGAACTTTAGGTCCTCTAGTTGGTTTGGATTTCAACTCCCAGTGGTTCCAGCCAATAAGACCAGTGCACAGTAATTCTGGCAGCTGATGTTTTAAACTCCTGAAGGACCAAAGGTTGAGAACCACTGGCCTAGAAAGTATACAATCACTTTTTTTCTGTTCTGAAACAAGGGCCATTCCCTTTGTTGCATATGAGGAAGTGGACCAACCCTATAAAACCTTATACAAAGTGCCTTGGTCTGAGTCTCCAGCCATGGGACCCTTGGACTAACCTTGTAACTCATTGGTGGACCCAGCCAGTTCCAACAGTACACTTCAGTTTGATGGACCATTCATTACAATCCTTCACCATGATCTTTGGCCTTTTGTCTGGTATCTTCCAGATATATTAGATCATAAATCCTGTCATCTCCAACCACTATTACCATTGGGCATGCTGGAATAGGCTGATATGAGTAGTACTCCAGTGCATTCCAAGAGCAGCAGTTTAGAAAAGGCTGTCTCTTGCATACCTAGAGGGAACCCACTTTCACTACAGTTGTCTTCCGGAAGTGGAGGGAGTTAGCTCTCAACTAGAAATCATAAAATCGTAGAATCATAGAGTTGGAAGAGACTGCAAGGGCCATCCAGTCCAACCCCCAGCCATGCAGGAGCTCTCCATCAAAGCATCCCCAACAGATGGCCATCCAGCCTCTGTTGAAAGACCTCCAAAGGGACTCCACCACAATCTCAGAGAGAGTGTGTTCCCCTGTCCATCAGCCCTTAGTGTCAGGAAGGTCCTCCTAATGTTGAGGTGGAATCTCTTTTCCTGGAGCTTGCATCATTTTTCCAGGTTCTAGTCTCTGGAGGAGCAGAAAACAAGCTTGCTCCCTCCTCAATACGACATCCCTTTAAGTATTTAAACAGGGCTATCATGTCACCTCTTAACTTTCTCTTCTCCAGGCTAAACATTCCCATCTCCCTAAGTACATTTCTCATAGGGCCTCATAGTTTCCAGACCCTTCACCATTTTATTCACCCTCCTTTGGACACGCTCCAGTTTCTCAACATCCTTTTTGAATTGTGGTGCCCAGAACTGGAAACAGTATTCCAGGTGGGGTCTGACCAAAGCAGAATAGAGTGGCACTATTACTTGCCTTGATCTTTACACTATACCTCTATTGATGCAACCCAAAATCATACTGGCCTTTTTAGCTGCTGCATCACACTGTTGACTCATGTTCAACCTGTGGTCTACTAGGACTCCCAGATCTATTAACTTCTTCTATTAACTCAGATGTGAACATACTCCAGGGCTACCTCATTGTGACCAGTGTTACAGTGCTGTCTTTAGACAGGAATGGCTTGTAGTTTTGAAGCCCTTGTTATCGTCATTGAAATTGTAACCTTCACATAGTTTTAAAGCCGCAGTTATTGTTGTTTAAAAAACAAGACAATGCCTTAAGTCAAATCATTTTTATATTATTGGACTGTATCATACATCTGTATGTTTGGTGTGTGTGTGAGGGAATGGAGCAACTGGTTTGTTTTTTTCAAAGACATACAATTTTCAAATGGATCAGCCATTCATCAGAATAGCGCTATACAAGAAATAAGAATTTAAAAAAAGAGTTTGTGTGTGTGTGCGCGCAATGGGGGAATATTAGTAGTGTTGTTGATAAAAACTGCATGGAGGATGTACTGCACCCACAATGGCTCTATTGAACAAAGGCAATAGAAAACGAACAGTATTATTTCTCACTCACTTTGTTCAGTCAGTGATTGAGGCATTTCAGAGCACAACCAGGAAAATAATAGGTTGCTTTCACAATGGCAGGAGTTTAACAAATGCTCAGTCATTCATCCGACATCATTGCCATCTTGAGCATGAGAGCTTTACCATATGATATTGATGCCGGGCTTCGTTCTTATTGCCGTATTCTTTTCAGATTCAATCTGTCTGCAATGGACCACTAAACATTTCAATTTGCTACCTGTAGAGCCGGATTGAAAGGCTCAGGCAACGGCAAGTGGGGAATTATTTGGGGTTTGGGGGCGAGACACAGATTGATGTATGAATAAGGCACTGCATCCACTAAAATGCAAAAACAGCCACATGATTTTCTTGTGAACATCTCCCATATGGTGTAGTGGAGAAATAAATATCCCTTTTTGCCTGCTGACAGTGATTTTCAACACACAAACCTGGCAAAATTAAATTACCAACTCTTTAGTAGAAGGGTGAGCAGACTCATGGCTTACAGTATACCCGTCTGGTCTACTGGTGTGGTGTTAACATTTACAAAGCAAGAGAACATACTTAAGATCTTTTCATAAATAATGCTTAACTACAGTGCCCTGAGAATAATTTGTCATAGGGTGACTAATGCATTGCATCTTTAGATTAAAAAAAAAAAATTCTTCATTGATCTTGTGTAAGAAGCTAAGATGGCTAAACTGACGCTGTCATGTTTTGGACATGTCATGAGATGATGTGACTTGTTGCAAAAAAGAATAATGCTCTGTAAAGTGGAAGGTAGTGAGAAAAGAGGAAGGCAGATGTATTGATTCAGTCAAGAAACTCACATTCCTAAACACGGCAGTTTATGTCTGCGACTCTTTGAGATCATTCATTCATAAGGTTTCCATAATTTGAAGTGGACTTGATAGCAAATGACAGCAAGGAACTTTTGTTTCAGTTCATAACAATAATTATTATTATTATTAATTTTATTTATATAGCGCAATAAATTTACACAGTGCTGTACATACAATCTTATAATTAATCCCTGCCCTCAGGCTTACAATCTAAAAGACAACACAAAAGGAAAAGGGGGAGGTGGTGGGAAGGGGATGAGGTCAAGTAGTTCTTCTCTCCCTCTGGGGCCTGGACCAAGGCAGATGGACTGGAGGGAGGGCACGGCTTCTTAATACATAGTTAATAATAAGAGCGCTAGCATTCCTTGAAAGATTCCCAGTACTAAAAAGACCATCAGAAACAAGCCAGTGATGGACTGGTGGTCCAGGGTTTTCCTTCTGCTTGTTTTAGATCATGGGTTTATACCATAAGCTAATGGACATCATCTTGATACACTGAATTGCTGCCTCCAGGGACAGTTTAAAATCTCTTGCCAACTGAAATGGCTCAACAAATGACCACCAACCCATCCCCATTATTTTCCATGTAGCCATCATTGATTTATGGCAAAACCCATTTCCTTCAACTTCACCAAACATTATCATCTTTTCCAGTCAATCATGTCATCTTATGATATGTCCAAATTGCAGTAGCCAAGGATATCCAACTGATTTTGCCACGTGAGTTGAAAAATCTCACTCATTCCTCTCCTTCTCTGGCAGTAAAAAGAATAACAATGAATTAAATGACCGACAGTTGTTGCTCTTTGACCACATCTCAGACCTGAGGTGGTCGTCTCACTCCCCTTAACATTTGCCTTTGAAATGAAATTTGTAAGGTGAAACAGTGGATTTTATACCAAGAACAAAATCCCTAAATATGCACATGTGCGAGATGAGCCAGCGTCCAGAGTTAGATTTTATTATATAGAACTTATAAGAACCAGCGTGGCAATCCACAGGGAGAGGCGGGAGATACAAATAAATTATTATTATTATTATTATTGTTGTGATTTAAGTGGTGGACTACAACTCTGGAGACCAGAGTTCGATTTCCAGCTCAGCCTTAAAACCCACTGGGTGACCTTGGGCATGTCACATTCTCTCAGCCTTAGGGGAAGGCAATGGCAAACCTCCTCTGAACAAATCTTGCTAAGAAAACCCCATGATAGGTTCACCTAGGGGACACCATAAGTCGAAAATGACTTGAAAGCACACAACACAAAGATGTGAATCATCTAGGTGAGGCACCTACTTGAAAAGGACTGTGTGGTTAAATATCACATTTTATTTAATTTTTTTTGAATGGTTAACCCAGCTTTTCTGTCCAAAGTATTAAGAACCACTAAATGGAAGAGGAGGCAACAGTGCAATTTTTGGATTTAAAAGGCCAGTGTCAGGTTGGCTTTTATTGACCAGAAGTATTCTGTGTAATGTATGAGTTCTATACCACTGCTAGTATTAGAATCTCCAGCTGCAGTTCACAGAAATGGTTATGTAAGTTACTGTTTATATTGGTTTTGTAAATCAACCATGCATTGTACATAACACACATGTGTATATGAAGAAGGGAAATTAGTTGGAACAGATTGTTGGGAGAAGGTTGTAAAATTTGTCTCAGATACTAAGTGTCCCCTTTGTACAAATCATGCCCTGAAAACCCTGTGATAGGTTAGTCTTAGGGTCACCCTAAGCTGGAAGCAACTTGAAAGCATACAAGAACACAAACAGTTTAAAAATGCAACAGTTGGGTATGCCAAGACTAGAAAATTAGATAGGCTAACATTCCTCAAATAAGGATTTTTAGGTTCAGCTACATCTGAAGAGTAAAATCTTCCAGATACTAGAAATACAATGTGCTACAATTTAATCTGTTGTGTCATCATGCTCTACAAGTCCACACGCTTGAGCAGAGAGTCACCCAACTTGCTGTAATGTGTAATTGTGTAATGGGACCTAATAGAAGACTGTAGGAATATCTTGGACACACTCCAGCAACTGTTTCTCCTAAAGAAGAAATATCCCCATGGCTGCATTGGAATGGTTCAGGAGGCCATATCGGTGAACCAAGGATTCAGCTTTGCTGTAAGAAATAAATTTGTGTCCCACACACTGAAATACACTTTGCTGAATAAGATGAGAACCTTGAGGTCAAGAATCCCACATTCTAAGGTAAAAAGATAGAAAGGAATCTTGTGACACCCTGGAGACAAAGAAGAAGAATTGTTTCTAGCATAAACTCATGGACTTCAGTCCACTATCAAACAAACAAACAGCTTCATTTATATTCCGCTTCATACCGCCTAAGTACCGTCTAAGTGGTTTACAACTGTAAGATGCAGATCAGTCAAATGTCGTACCTGAAAAAGTGGACTGGAGTCCATGAAAGCTTATTCTAGAATCGCCCCTCCCTTACTTAGTCACTATGATATTACAGAATTCCTCTGTATCTTTTTATGTTGATACAGACCAACATGACTAGGTCTTTGAACACTACTATATTCTAATATAGGCTGCAGAATTAATGCTGTTTGACAGTGCTTTAACTGTCGTGGCTCCATTCTGTGGAATCATAGGATTTTGTAGTTTTTGTGATGCCACTGTTTTCTGACAGAGAACGTTAAATATCTCTCAAAACCTCAAATCCCAGGGTTCTATAGGATGGAGCCATGACAGTTAAAGCAATGACAAACTGCATTAATTCTGCATTGTAGATGCAACCATAGTGTCATGGCAATGTTCCACGCAGATAACACTGCAAGGCTACTGTGATGTTTATCTGGGAACAAAGCATGAAACTTTTTTTCCATTTTGTTTTTGTTTTTCATACTCAGTCTATACCAAGTTGTCTTTTATCAGGAAACCTTTAAGGAAAATGTACCTTGGTATTGCAAAATGCACTGGGAAGTCAAATTCTTTCGTGCTTGCAACATTTGCTTATATATTCAGGCTTATAGTAGAATTTGATCCAAACAAAGCCATGTTTAAAAACCCTTACAACCTCAAACACTTGGGATTTCTGCTTTGTTTTGTCACTCTCTCTACCTCTCAAATGCACCGATTTTGACATTTCAAGTCTGAAAAAGTAGACTGAAGTCTATGAAAGCTCATGCTGCCAACTTCTTTCTTTCGGTTAGTCTGAAAACTGCTACAAGAGCTCTCTACGTACGTACCATTTTACAGACTACAGGCTCAGACTTCCATGAAACAAAGGACTGTGGGTGATAGTCAAACTTTAGGTTTTTTCAAATTGTAAGTGAACATCTTTGTCAAGCCAGGCAATGCCAATTAAACTTCCTGGTTATGTATAGCCTTCCTGTTTGCTCTGTAAGTGATCAATACTGTTGCCTTGCCAAAAGGTAGCTGTTTAAATCCGAACTTAGCTCCTGACTGGGGAGCATCTTTCATAAACTCTCATAAATTATGGACTAAATTTTGCATCTTCCCCTTTTCACATCCCTCAGGGTTTATAAATTGCCAGGTTTGGAATAAAAAAAACAAAAGAGAAATCAAGTTGTTACTGTGGTCCTTGATAAGTCAATAAAACCGATTTGTCCTGCTAGGCAAGTAGCTCAAGTTGGCATGTTGAACAATGCTGGGTTTTAAAGGAAAGAAATGCGTAAGAATAAATGATCACAAATAGCTGGAAAATCAGCAGAAGCCGAGCCTCGTGGCTAACCATGCATCTGTTTTAGCTATTAAATGAAATAGCCTTTCAGCATGAGCATTTTAGTGTTCCAGGAAACTAGTGTGATTATATTTAAAAGAATGCAGGTATTGCTCATTGGAAAAATGCAGTGTCTTTCGTAGAAACCTAAGGATCATTCAGTTGGTGAGTTATCTGAATGATTTTGATGCCATAGTCTTTTGTTCTCTGAAAATTGGCACAAACCTTGCATCAGTGGAGGTTTATTCAACATCATTCTTTACAATGTTTAGATCAGTGACAGGAATCATGCAGATGTTGTTGGACTCCCAGCAGTCTGAGCAAAGATAACCTATAGTAGGGAATGCTTGGAGTTACAATCCAACAACTTTTGGAGGTAGTTGGAGGTTGGTGTGATTCCCACCCTTGATTAGACTCATAATGTTATTTAATCTGAAAACAGAAACCAGAGAAAGTAAAGGGAACGAAATAGGATATCTGCATTATGTTGCTTTCGAAAATTTAAGAACCTGGAGAGGGAAACTGTAGTCCTGCTGCTGATTTGGCATTTGGCTTTAATTCTGGATCCTTCAGCTGGCTTGTTTTTTTTTTAATAAATGTTATTGTTAAAACAAATCAAATATACATCACTAAAATCTCATCTACACACAATCTCCTCTATCCTATCATCATACATACAAAGTATCAAAATTTCGGCATATATTATTATACATAGAAAGAGTGGGGCCACAGTTCTTTTCATCTTTTAAACCTCTCTTCCCTCCACTTTATCATCTCTCATCCTTCCCCCCCAAAATAAAACTATCAACAGATACTGCATTCATTTACTCTTTCTTGCTTGCAAAAATCTACCTATCTACTTCCTTAAACTTCCTTCCTTAACCTCTCTAACTATCTTCACTTCTTTCTTTCCTTCCTTCATCTTATCCCTTCTTACTCCAACTTAAAATTCATCTCTACCTACACTCACCTTCTACACTTACTGTTATACCTTCCTTAACTTCAAACCATTCTCCCTTCCCTTATAATGCTCTGATATGTCCCCTTGTATTACCCTCTTCTTCCATTCACCCTACTGCAACCATACTACTTGCTTCTTGCAATATCTGTCTAGTGTATAATATGACTTTCTTAAATGTAACTACTGTACATATTACTTCTCTTACAGATCCTATCTATGTTTTCTGTATTACCCCCATTACATATTCACTACTATTTTACCCCAATACTGTTCAAGGACCCTTCAGCTGGGTTTTGAAGGAATAGAGACTCTTTATCCACAGCTTCTTTATCCATGGATTTAACCATCTATGACTTGAAAATATTTTTAAAAATAAATATAAACCCCCAAAAGCCAACCTTCATTTAGCCATTTCATATAAGGGATACATACCATTTTACTATGCCACTGTGTGTAATAGAACTTGAGGATCCTCATATTTTAGTATCCACAGAGGGTCCTGGAACCAACCCTAGTAGGTTTGTCTACCTCAAAAGAATGTAGTAAAATTCGGAAGCATTTACTGTAATTGGATTGATGTGTTGTTGTTGTTGTTGTTTTGCTTTGTTTTCAATCAAGACTAGTCATATAACATTCCTTGATCTTCTCCACCTCAGCCTTTGGTTCGCTCTTCTTTTCGCTCCATTCTTGATGTTGGTTCTTCCAGAAATTGTGCACCCTAATGATGATTTTTTCCCAACTAAAGTTAGATGTAATTTCTTTGTTTATCACCCAACTCCAGTTTTGATGCTAAATGAATTTTTAGAAGGATCCTAAAGATTCAGCAATTGGTCATATTGGCCCTGGATAAGTTTCTTCATATTGACTAGAGCAGAGCATTGGATAGGGACCCCTTTGGTTTATATGTTACAGAATCCCCAGACAGTTTGGACAGTAGCCATACTGTCTGGAGGGTTCTGGGCTCTGCTTGCTGTGGGATTCTGAGAACTGTGGTGTTTTTCTTTCTTTCTTTCTTTCTCAACTTTTCCAAGCTCTGGAGGAGAAAGAGGCTGCTGCCACACTGCAGAATTAATGCAGTATGACATCACTTTAGCTGTCGTGGCTCCATCCTATGGAATCCTGGGGTTTGTAGTTTGTCGTGGCACCAGAGCTCTCTGACAGGGAAGGTTAAATGTCTCACAAAACTACAAATCCCAGCATTCCATAGCTTTGGGCCATGGCAGTTAAAGTGGTGTCAAACTGCATTAATTGTGCAATGTAGATACAGCCACAGTGAGATTACAAAGAACTCTTCCTTTTCCTCTTACCCCGTATAAATCCTGCATCATCCTGTCTTGCTGATAGATCCAATTAAAGGGAGAATAGGACATGGAGGAGACTGGTTCTTATTCTCTGCAGAATAGTGGGTCTTTTGTGTTCTTCTGCCGGCACAAGCCCCACAGAACAGGCTTTCTTCTTGCAGGACGATTAAGAACAACCTTCTTAATTTGCACATTTATCAGCTGCTCCATCACCTTGCAATTTACTGCTTTCCTTTGCTTGAAGAAACCTATTATAAAGAAGCAAGCTGTTTCAACGAAACCAAGGACAGGGCTCCCTCCCTTCCCCCTTTTTGGGCTTTTAAACCTGCTGGGATTGAGAATTACAAACGAAAAGGCCATTGCAGAGAATGACAGCTCCAAAATTTAATCCTCTTTAGTAATAATGGTGTTTTTCTCTAACTTTTCCACCTGATCAGGAGAAATCTCTCCAGCTCCCTAAAGGGAGGGGGCAACCCTGTCACTGCTTGACCTCCTTTGCCCCAGACCTCTGCAAATTGGAGAGCTTGGGGCCTCTTTCCAATCAGGATTTCTAATGCTGAACCCCAGGATTAAATTACAGAGAGGATCCGGCATGTCATCACCTGTTTGCCAGTGCAGTAGGTAGCTTAGCGTCTCTCAGGCAGAGGTCTACAGTTTTATATCTCTGCAAGTATGGAATGAAACTTTTCCCTTATTCAGCACCCTGTTCATACCATTTTAATCAATTTGTGTGTGTGTGTGTGTGTGTTTGTATTTGTGGGGTTGTTTTTTTTTGGGAGGGGGCTATGTAGTTATGTTCTAGAAGAGTTTATTCCTGACATTTTGCTGGCATCTGTGGCTGGCACCTTCAGAGAATGCTGACATGGAACTGAGTGGGGTGTGTGTATATATACCCCACTCACTTCCATGCCAGCATTCTCTGAAGATGCCAGCAATAGATGCCCCCAAAACATCAGGAATAAACTCCTCTAGAACATGGCTACATAGCCTGATAAACCCACCAAAAATGATGTATGCCGGCCATGAAAGCCTTAAACTTCCCAATTTGTGTGCAGCTTTCAAGGAACATATAGAATAAGAACAGAAAGATCTGCCGTGTTGTTGGCACTCACTTAATTGCAAGGGCAGTGTTGTTGCTGAGCAAAAAGCAAATGGATCTAAAATACCATTTGTTGTTGTTGTGTGCGCCTTTATGTTGACTCTATATTATGGTGACCCTCTCTTGGGGTTTTCTGGACAAGATTTATTCAGAAGACATTTCCCAGTGCCTTCCACTGACCTGTCCTAGGTCACCCAGTGGGTTTCTGTGCCTGGGTCTGACACTCAGACCACAACACCGCACTGAAATACCATAATGAACTATATATGTGAGAAGTTTAAAGCAATATATTTACCTATTAATATTTTTTTAAAACCCACCTCCAGATGCTTGGAGCAATTCACAACATTATTGAGAAGGGGAAAAGGAGATGTTCTGTGTTGTGAATGGGTGTAGTTCCAGAGCTCCCCAAAGGTTCTTTTGGTGCCAAACACTGACCCACATTACTGCTAGGCATAAGGTTTATTAGTGGTAAATAATACAACAGATAGTACACAGTAGAGAAGCATTCCAGTCATTTTCCTGGTGGGGTCCAGTATCCCTCATAATCAATGGCAGAATAGGGCCCCAAACTAATCCTGCTCAGACTATCCCCAGCCATCAATGAGTTCCCCATCACTGCTTAAATGGGGCACCTGGGCTGGGATGCAAAACCCCCACACACATAAACCTGACCAAGGCTGCTGGAAAATACTCCCAAGGGTTATGTAGTGAAGACACAAACAAGGAAACCATGCCTTATGAGGAAAGTCTTAGGGAGCTGGATATGTTTAGCCTGGAAAAGAGATGATTAAGAGATGATATGATAGCCCTGTTTAAGTATTTGAAGGGGTGTTACACTGAGGATGAAGCAAGCTTGTTTTCTGCTGCTCCAGAGACTAGAACATGGAACAGTGGGTGCAAACTACAGGAAAAGAGATTCCACCTCAACATTAGGAGGAACTTCCTGATAGTAAGAGTTGTTCCACATTGGAACGCACTCCCTTGGAGTGTAGTGGAGTCTTCTTCTTTGGAGGTCTTTAAGCAGAGGCCATCTGTCAGGGATACTTTTATAGTCGAGTTCCTGCATGGCAGGGAGTTGGACTGGATGGCCCTTGGGGTCTCTTCCAGCTCTATGATTCTATGATTCTATGATTCTAAGAGAAACAGAAATGCACAGACATGACCTATGTCTTCCCAGTAATTATTGGAAGTGTGCAAGCAGGTTGATAACAGAGAAAAATTGCCTTCCGTAGTTCATTTCCTGACTTCATAGCTTTTCCCTGCTTCAAACTGCCAAGCTGATTTAAAAAAATCTTGTTGTTGTTGTTGTTGTTGTTGTTGTTGTTGTTAGCTGCCTTTGAATTGTCCACAACTCATGGCTTCCCTGTGAACCAGCCTTTCTGCTGAAGTCCTGCAAGTTCAGGCCATGACCACCTCTCCTTCTACTGCCTTCCACTTTTCGTAGCTAATGAGCCATGCCTTCTCATGATGTGACCAAAATAAGACAATTTTGGCATCTTGGCTTCCAGGGAGAGTTCAGGCTTGATCTGATCTTGGACCCATTTGTTTGTCATTTTGGCTGTCCACAGTATCCTCAGTGCTCTTCTTGTGAATACCACATCTCATATCTCTCACATCTCTCTCCATCCGCCTTCTTCATTGTCCATCTCTCACCTCCATATATGGTAGTGGGGAACACAGTGGCTTGGATTTCAATTTTAGTGTTCATTTATATATCTTTAGATTTGATCATCTTGTCTAGTTGTCTCATAGCTGCCCTTCCCATTCCTTCTGATTTCTTGACTGCAGTATCCATTCTGATCAATGTTGATCCAAGGTATGGGAAATCTTTAGCTATTAAGATGCTACACCAGCTTACCCAGGAGGGAGTGAAGAGACTGGAGAGGCCTAGCAACACCATCAGGCCTGGCCTCTAGTAGAAGAGCCCTCTCTCCATGCTACACTATCTGGCCTAGGAGAAAGTGAAAGGACAGGATAAACTCCATCGGGCCTGTCCTAGATTATGAAGCAGAGTCCTCCCTCCATGCCATAAGCCTTGGTCCAAGTGTCAGAGGGAGAGAAGAACTGCTAGACCTGATCCCCTTCCCCACCACCATTCCCTTCTCCTTTTGTGCCGTGTCTTTTAGATTGTAAGCCTGAGGGCAGGAACTGTCTAATTAAAATAATAATTGTAAGCTGCTCTGATAGCCTTTAGGGCTGAAGAGCGGGGTATAAATAAATAAATAAATAAATATTATTTCAATTCTCTAATTATCTAGGTTGAATTTATGTAAATTCTCCATGGTCATTATTTGACAGGATCTCACAGTCTTTCTTGCACTAGGCATCTCTTTACATTTGGCTATGATGCTAACAAAGACCTGTTGGCAGACTCCCAGCTCACTACAAGGGTGCTCAATCAGAATCCATCATTACGAAGCCAAGGAACTATATTTCACATTCATATCACTTAACATCATGCAGTCGTGACATAATCATGACCTTTGGCCATAAGCAGTAACAGTTTGACCCCACTTGGTCCTGGCAGTGAAGGCCATAGGCCTTCTCAATACATTCACAATATCTGTGGCAAGAAGCCTCAAGTACTGTATTCTACTGTATTTGCAATGGTACAGGTTCATATCCATAAATATAAGAGTAGCATTAATCAATGAAGATTGTTGTTGTTGTTGTATGCCTTCATGTTGTTTTCAGCTTGTGGCAACCCTAAGGGTTTATCATGGGTTTATCTTGACAAGATTTATTCAGAGGGGGTCTACCATTGTCTTCCTCTGAGTCTGGTAGAATGTGACTTGCCCATTGTCATCTAGTGGGCTTCCATCATTGAGTGGGGAGACAAACCCTGGTCTCCAGCATCTTTGTCCAACACTCGGGCCATTACACCACATTGGGTCTCAGGAAGCTTCTACCATATTTGGAACGGTTGTTGTTGTTATGTGCATTCAACTCGTTTCCAACTTTTGGCTACTTTAAAAGGACCCTATCCTGGGGTTTCCTTGATGAGATTTGTTGACAGGGGGTTTGCTATTGCCTTCCTCTGAGGCTGAGAGAGCAAACTTGCCCAAGGTCATCCAGGTTTCCATGGCCAAGCCAGGAATTGAACCTAGGTCTCCGGAGTCATAGGTGCAAAACAGACCACCCCTTTGCACCGCTGTCCAGGTAGCTTCGGAGTGTGGCATTTTGACGCCGCATGCTCTGAAGCCGTCTGGAAGCTGGTTTCCGGCTGCCCCCACATGGACCCGCTTCAGGGCATCTTGCGGGAATGGTGGTTACATGCTGCAAACCCCCAACATGCCAGGAAGTCACCATGGGGCCACAGAAGAGCTGCTAAAGGCAGCTTTTCTGCTGCTGAAACAACTGCTCCTTTTTCAGCCAGCGCCACAGCAGATTGGGGCCGCGGCATGCGGCTGCCACTGCCCCAATCCAGCTTTATCAATCCAGCTGTTTTGCCCCAAAGTCCAGCACTCAAACAACTATGCTATGCTGGCTGTCATTTGCAATGGTAGTGGTACATATCCATTATTATAAGAATACCATTAGCCATGGAAAATATCTTCTGTTATATTAGCTCACAGGCACCTTACTGAAGCTACCATATGCTTTTGGTGATTACACTGAAGGACAAATTGATATTGTGGGAATCTCTGTACATTACAGCATTGCTTCATCAAAAGGAACTTTCTTTACATCTCTGCAAGAGAACAGCAGTACTAGGCTCTCAGGAAGGTTCTAGTTCACATTAGCCTAGAAATCAGTGTCTAAGACATTCAGTGTCAAAGGCTTCAATGGCTAACCATTGGAGCTGACTATAGCTTTTCTCCACCTAGGTTCATAGCTCAGATCATGCTGTATACTTTTACGCTCATGGGTGCTTTCTGAATAGAATTATTATAATACACATGCCTTTAGATTTCCTGTAGTATATTTCCTGGCCCAGGTTATTCTTTCTTTATAGCAGACATTCCCCTCAGAGCAATTTTTGTAATATTTTGTTCAAGCTAGCAGTGTATCAGGGAACAGATATATTCTGTGACAAGCAAGAAGATGTTTTGGGAAGAGAAAAGTGGTGTAGTTAAATAAATATTCATCATTCCTATCTTTCTTTAATCCACAAGCTTTTGGTTAGGCCTTCCACAGCTTTAGCCATATTGGTAATAAAATTGTTGCCATAAAGAGAGGTGACAGCCATTGTATTGTGTGAAATAACTTTCCTGATCTTTGGAGAGGTCAAAAAAAGAGTTGGGGGAATCCAAGCACAGGCAACGTTTAACTAGCTGCATTATTTTAAGATCAATGTTAGAATTTTTCAGCTGATCACAATGCAAAAAGGCACATAATATCACTGCTCTAAATTGTCCCAAATTGCTGCATATATGTGTTTTTCTTTTTCTTTTAAAGAGAAATACCTGAACTGCCTTTGTTTGAATAATGGCTCCACCAAGTGCATTCTGCCTTGTCGACTGGATTATTTCAACTTTGGTGTCATAGCAAGAAAAATGAATGAACCATCAGTGTGAATTGTAGATTTACATACATTATTTAAGAGTGTGTGAAACCTTTCCTCAGGTCAACGATCATCTGCTTTCAGAACACTTTTACTCTTATTCCTCCGAGGGAGAAGATGGTTTTCTTTATGGATATTATTTATGAGCCCAATGTTGCTTTAGCATTTACATTTAATTCTAATGCATTATTAACATGTTTAAGAATTTGAGTTTAGTGTGTCAAAACTGATCTATTGCATTCCAGGTAATTTATTATGGTTGTCTCTGTTGGGGTGCTTTTGCTATAACCCATGTAGTAAATGTGATGGCTGTGTGAAGTCTACATTCATGTTCTCTATCCTGGTCTTATAAGTTGGTAAGTAATACCTAAGGCATGAACCTTAAACAAGAGATTGTATATTTCAAATCTCAGAAATCTCACAAATTCTTAACAGTCTTGGACAAGACTGCCCTCCTCCTCCTTCCTTCTTTCATTCCTTCCTTCCATCCTTCTTTTCTGTTCTTGTTTCACCTCTGAAATATCTAGATGGGAAACTGGTGTTACTGGGCCAGCTAGACCAGAAGTTTCTGATTCAGTGTAAGATAGTTCTATACGTATATATAATGTTGTGGTGTTCAGAGTGATAGTTGTTTAAGTCTTTACTTTCCATTGCACTATTAAAATGAAAATAACAGAAGTAATGTTAGTTAAATTATGGAATTCACTACCACAAGGCATAGTTATGGGTGCCAACTTAAGTGGTGTTAAAAGGGGATTGGATGAATTCATGAAGGATTGGGCCAAAAATATCTCCTGTTTTGATTGGCTATATGTTACCTCCCATATCTGATGCAGCCTGTTTATGTGCAACAGTTATTGTATAAAACTTGAGAGGAAGGGTGCAGTCACATTCATATCATGCTGGTGGGCTTCCATAAGTAGCTCTGTGACCACTGGGGTAAGTAGGATGTTGGGCTAGCTAGGCCTGTGTCCTGATCTAACATGGCTCTTAACTTCTTAAAACTGCCAACAACATCTCAAGATTGTCAGAAATATTAATAGCAGTGACAAATGTAGTGAAAAAATCAGGCCAATCACTAATATCCAGAACCTGACATCACTACACTAGAGCACAGCAGGAAAGGAAATAAGAACACTTAAGAGGGAGTTCCACGGTTTTAGTACCACTGCTAAAAAGGACCTGCCCTGGATAGCCACCAACTGTGATTTAGAGAAGGAGCAGACAATATGTTGGACTTCAACTATTGGCTGTGCTGCCTAGGGCTGAAGAGGGATATCATCCAGCAAAATCTAAAGAATCACATTGTTCATCTTTGCTCTGTAATATACCTCTGCCTGCAGTAACGTGGAGGAAGCAATATGTGCAAGGCTATCAAGGCTTAGGGCAAAAAAACCCAAGGCTTGGGGCAAAGGCTTAGGGCAAAAACCAAGATATCCAAAAATCAGTCTGCATTTTTTTAAAGGATCTGGGACTTTAGGGGGTTCTGGGACAGGCTTCCCAAAGGCTGCATGTGGCCCACAGACTTCACTTTACCTCCCTACCCTTACATAGAGATCAGAAATACTATGGTGTGGATGATCCTCACTTTGGTATTCAGTTCATATTACAATTGAGGATTTTATCTAGTTCATATTGGCTTTTCTAAATCCTAACCTCCTGCTCTCTTGTGACTGACAATAAGCAGCAGCACTTTAGCAGTGAAATTTGGGGGAAGCCTTCATGGCACTTTTCTTCATGACTCGGATGCTGAGATGCATGTGTGCTGCCAGTGAAGGTGTGAAGGGATTGTCATCTGACAGAATGACACAATGACACTTGCCTTTACCAACAAGGCCCTTTGGATGTAGAGCAGCTTTTGCCACTTTGTAAATATGTGGTGTAGATGTGGAAGAGAGTAATTGATTGGGGTTGGCATTCGACCATAAGACCAATGTTTGCACCATTGGCATTTATTGATTCTTGGTGCTTGTGAAAAATGAATATTAAAATGCAGTATGAATCCCTCTCTCTTATTTATAGAAAGCCCAGCTGAGTCAAGTTATTTCATCCAGGGAAATTTATAGACCATCTCATGTCCAAGAGTGTGTTTGTACATAAACTTACACTGCTCCCACTTTATTCCTTTAATGTTCAGAGTCTCCCTGAACAGTTGCTGACTGAACATTTGTCTTGAAATAAGGATTCCTCAATTCAGTGTAACATCTTATTTAAATTATTATTATTATTATTATTATTATTATTATTATTTCATTTTCTTATATCCCGCCTTTCTCCCAATATAGGGACTCAAGGCGGCATATTTATGTTTATGACATGTTGTATCTATTGTTGTTGTTGTTGTTAATTGCTGTCAAGTCAACTTCAACTTATGGAGATCTTATGAATAAAAGACATGAAAGAGCCTTGGTCACCAACAGCTCAGCTCTGGCCTTCCTAACTCAGGATAGTAGCTTCTTTGTTTGACTCTATCCACCTGTAATGCGGTCCATACTCCCCTCCCCAGTGCCTTCTTTTTTACTCAGCATTATAATATTTTCTAATGAGTCATGTCATTCCATGATATGGCCAAAGTACATTACCCCCACTTTAATCATTTTGGCTTCAGGGGAGAATTCAGGTTTGATTTGCTGTTAGACCCAATTACCGTATTTGTCTTTTTAGCTATCCACAGTCTCCATACAACTCTTCTCCAACCATTGATTCTCTTCCACTCAGCTTTCCCCACTTTCCAGCTTTTACAGTCATACATAGAAAACTGACTCAATTGCTGAATGGCAAATCAGCACTTTCATAAATCCCACAGATTCAATGGGTCTCCTCTGGTTGGACCAGCTGTTGGATTTAGATCAATGACTATATTAAGAGCCCTGGTGGCACAGTGGTTAAATGCCTGTACTGCAGCCACTCACTCAAAACCATAAGGTGGTGAGTTCAATACCAGCAAAAAGGCTCAAGCTCGATTCAGACTTGCATCCTTCCGAGGTTGCTAAAATGAGTACCCAGATTGTTGGGGGCAAGTAGCTTACAGTTGTAGACCGCTTAAGACACTGCTTAGGCAATATGAAGTGGTATATAAATGAAGCTGTTTGTTTGACTGCTGTAATCCACTTTGATTACCCACTGGAAAAGGCGGAATAGAAATAAATCCTATTATTAAAAGGTGTGTGAAACCCAACAGATTGATAGAGTATATTGGTAGACCTCATGCTTAATACACAGGAAAGCTCCAGCCTCGATATCTTATGTCTCCAGATACATGGATCGCACAGAATCAGGCTTGAAAAGAATCTGTAACACCAGAAAGTTCATTTTGGCCAGAACAGATAGCACTGAGTCAGTCACCCAGCATGAAGTAGATCTCTTGTGCTCAACAGTATTGAAACTCTGACCAACAACTCTGGATTGGTACAGAGTACTTGGTACTTGTAGATGGGGATAGAAATAAAAGTAATTAATCTAAACGTTGAGAAATCTCTAGTACAGATGGGCAAATTTCCCACTTTTATCTTCATTCAGTTTCTCTTTTTCTCAATCTTAAATTGGTTTTTGTGTATGTATATGTTTTTTAAAATTTGCATTAAAATTAATGCACAGTTTTGTGTGTATTTCTGCAAATTTTATATGCAGTTTTAAACAATAAACATATTTTAATAGTTACTTAATATGATGTATTTATTATTTTTACTAATAACACAAATTGTATATGCAGTTTTACACAATAAACATGTTTTAATGGCTACTTAATATAATATAATTCATTTATTATTTTTACTAAGCACTCTTCCCAAGTACTCTTTTTTGTATGCTTTGTGTCATCAGAGAAATGCATCACAAAATTCTGAAAAGTACAAATATCAAAGTACAATTGTGTTTCCCTTCACATATTGGTTCAAGAAGTGTGAATCAGGTCAGTATACATTAAAATGCAAGTCAGATGTATTTCTTCCTCAGTTAGTTATCTCTCATCTCTCCATTTAAAAAGAAAAGAATCAGCTCTTCATCAAATTGTGGGGCCCAAGGTTACCTGAGAGTCCACAAGAAATATGCAGATAATGGAAAACATTGAATGAATTAAAAAGTCCTGGAATGATGAAATTATATATCTGGAATGTGTCCCAAATAGGATGATGGTATTGCATAGCTGGAAGGTGTCCCAAAGGTCAAATATACAGCTAAAGCATCCCTGAAAGGAGGCAGTCTAACCTCTGTTTAAAAAACTCCAATGAAGGAATCTGCCTCTTCTGACATTGGCTATTCTGCTATCACAAATTCTTATTATCAGGATGTTCTTCTTTATCTTCAGTTGGAATCCCCTTTCTTGTTCCTTCCTTCTGTGTTTCTGATCCAGCCTTCTAGAACAGCAAAAAAGGTTGCTCCTTCTTCTACTTGACAATTGAGATATTTGAAGATGACTGTCACTCATTTAATTGTCTTTTCTTCAGGCTAAGCATTCTAATTCACCCATCCCATTCCTCATTCTTTGATCTACATAGGGTTTGATTCCTAGACTTTTCAAAAATTTTAGCCCTCCTCTTCTTGACACATTCCAGCTTTCTGATATTTTTCTGAAAATAGAATTGGAAACTGGGCACAGCACTCCAGATGATGTCTATGTCGAATGAACTCCTGAATTTAGGTCTCTTTTATTTCAGGAGATGTGCCATGTTAAGCACTAGACAATGCCTTCATCAAGCTTAGAACAATATTAATACATTTGACTACAAGAGCTTGGAATTTAGAGTGGTCCCTCCACATTCACTGGTATTAGGGGTGAAGGACCCCTGTGGAAATGGAAAAACCTCAAATAATAAAGCACTGTTATTTTTACCTAAGAAAACACATCTCTAGGAATCTCCACATCCTCCAGTGCAACTCTGTGGTCAACATCTGTCAGCGGTTGGTCATAGAATCATGCTGGAGAATCTACAAATGCCTAGAGAAGTGTTTTGTTTTTTTAAAGGAACTTCTAGGTTCTCCAGCACAACTCTATGGTCAACTTCTGGCAGAATTGTGCTGGAGGACCTAGAGATTCCTAGAGAGAACACGTTGATCAAAACTGAAGAATCAAATCTGCAAAAGTCAAAGCTGCACATGTGGAGGACCAACTGTATTTACTTTTAGCAGAGTTCCATGATTCCTTTGTCAACATTGTCAGCAGCCTTACTAGGTGAAGAATGTAGTTGTAGTTCAGAAAAATTACTTTTCCATGCTCTGTTCTGTCTCTCACCAAGATCCTTTTATATTGCATAGATGTAATATATCATATTATATCAAAGATGTAACCTAGGACCTTCTGTGTTCAAAGCACATGCTGTTCCATACAGATGCCCTCATGAGCTGAAATGCAAAAGGCAAAAAGTTTAAGCCCGTGTCTGAGAAACATTTATTTATTTTGCACCAAAGGAGTGACAAGGTTTCCCCCAGGTGACAAAAGCATGTTGTTGCTTGTAAGAGAAATTAAAAAATCCCCATGAAATTTATAAAACCCTACTTTCAATTATAATTCTGGCTATTTTTGTCTACTACATTGTTGGCTTCCCAACAAAGTCTATTGGCTTATCTCATTAAACCCCTAATTGCACCCAGAAATGCTTTCAGAGCAACCCATAAAAAACCACTTAATAGAAATAGGAAGGAAAATATTAATATTGACTTTTTAAAAGATTGTTTTCCCTCTGGGTTCCTAGTGTAGTTTGTACATGGTAAACACCCCTGATACAGACCTGTGTGGATTATCCTGCGTGTATAGAAGCCAAATTTTGTATCTGGAACTTAGTATTTAAAATGGAGAAATTAGCATAAATTTCATTATTTGAAATGGGTTATTATTAAATTAAATATTAAATATCAAATACTGCATTCATTATTCTGTGGATGAAACAGTGCATCTTCCTCCTCCTCTCATTGGACTGGAATATCAGCCAGGTAACAGCATACTACATATTGAAAGGTTCTTTGGATGTAGAGCCAGAGGGGGGCACAGTTTGGACTACCAGAATTTGTTAGACTGCAGCTCCCATCAGTCCTAGCCACTATAGCCAATGTTAAGGAAGGCAGGGAATGTTAGATCAACAACATCTGGCAAGCCGCATTAGAAAGAATGATGATATTAGTTATTGGAGACTAAGGGCAGGGATATGCAAGCATTGAAGGGTTCTCTGGCTGATTACTATCTGTAGGGAGAGGTGGGAATTATAAATTATTATTATTATTATTATTACTACTACTACTACTACTACTATTATTATTAGAACTCTGAACATGAGCCAACAATATGATGTGGCAGCTAAGAAAGCCAATGCAATTCTAGCCTGTAGCAAATGGAGTATAGTGTTTAGATCAAGGGAGTAATCATACCCCTCTATTGTGATTCGTCAGACATCACCTGTAATATTATGTCCAGTTGTGGGTACCACGTTTCAAGAGGGATATTGACAAGCTGGAGTATGTCCAGAGGAGGGGGACCAAAATGGCGAAAGGTCTGGAAAGCATGCCTTATGAGGAGCACCTTAGGAAGCTTGATATATTTATCTTGGGGAAGATATGTGCCTTCAAGTTGTTTCAGATTTATGGTGACCCTAAAGTGAACCTATCATGGGGTTTTCTTGGCAAGGTTTGTTTGGAAGAGGTTTGTCATTGCCTTCCCCAGAGTCTGAGAGGGTGTGAGCTGTCCAAGATTATTTTGCTGCACCCACCCAAGTGGTCCAGTTCATACAACAGTAGACTCCAATATAGGAGGTACGACAAAACTGTTTGGGAGGTCCTTCAGAGCTGGTTTTTGGCCAGCTGCTAAGGTGAGAGGAAGGGAAGAAACGATCTGAAAAGCCATCTGCCCCCATGTTGGTCTGCCCAAATCTTACAAGAGGTGGGTTTTCCCTCTGTCCCAGTACCCTCACAAACTCATGTAGTAAGGAGCTTTATCAGTAGCTTCTCTTAGGTTATGAGTGTATTCCTTTTAACTGGTTGGAGTAGTAAGTTGCGCAATGGATGCACTGTTATCACACATGGAAAACAAGGAAGGGGGTCTGTTTGCCTAATGGGGAAGAGAAAGCAGAATAGGGTCCAATGGAGCCTCTCCACTCATAGCCTAAGAACAGTTACTGAGAAGGCTCCCTCTAGCATCCTTACTACATGAGTTTGTGTCTAATGTATTTTTAATTGTATTTAAAAGAATGTTAAATGCCTTTGAAAAGGCTTTTGCGCCACTTGCTGTTTTAGCTGTTTTGTTTTAATGTACACAGTAAGTTGCTTTCATTCCCACACTGGGAGAAACATAGGATATAAAAAAAAATAAAAGAAGAAAGTTCGGAGACAGGTATGAGTGTCAGGTTATAGGTGTGCTTTTAAAAAGAATATTGAATTATACCTCCACCCCGATTTAAATGCAGATTCTCCAAAAATATCCCCTGCAAGGCTAGCTCCCAAGCATCTCTGCTTCCACCTGGAAAGTGAATTGCAACAATGCAATTTGTAGTCCCTAATGTGGTACGTTCCTGTTGTTCTTGGGACAAAGTATATCTGCCCCCCCCCCCTCGTTTCAGAGTCTTAAATATCACATTAATGCAACAGAGCTGGTGAGACACTCACTCTCTCATCTCATCTCAAAAATATTGCCAAAGTGGGAATCTTGTAAAATGAAAACAAAACAAAAATGATGAAGGTGGTTGTACAAACCCCGGGCATTGAAGTTCTGTCAACGCTGATATTTTACTTTTCCGCTTCTGAGTTCAATATATGGATTTTTATTCAAACCATTTACCAAACACCAGAGGATAGGTCCTTTGGCAAATCAGTTTAGAGAAAGCAGATGAATCGGTTTATTTTAGGCTGGAAACTAACAGGAGCCTGACACTAGAAGAGTTTTTCCTCTGCCTAGCCACTCAACTCCACTTTATTAGGAGAGCGGAAATTTTGCAAAATCTCTTGCATACTTCCACAAGGGGCAGGGAGGGATGGGCAGCAATTGTAATGGTCTGAAATGAATTTTCATCTCTTTCCATCATTAGCACTTTAACAAGGATGGGAGGACAGTGCCTCATGGCTGCCATTTCCATTACATTCAAACAAGAAATGGCAGAATTTAAATAGGATCTTTTGGAGTCACTTACCTGGAGATAATTTGTCAGGCATTTTGTTTCCCTTGTGGATTGACAAGAAGTGTTCATCCTGGTAATGTGTGACAAATGAGATTTTAGCTCAAAAGGCAGTGAGGTGGTCCTGGGTGTAGCCAAGACTCCAAAAGTTAATGCAACCAATACAACACAGCCTTATGGATTGCATTCCTCAAACTTTGATATCAACCTTGTCAGGTTTACCATTCTCATCTAGAATAATAACATCCATCTAAATCCAAAATAATAAATTTTTCCCTACACTAAAACCATTCTTTCCTTTCTTTGACTGGGGACTTCAGTTGGCCCTCCACATTTGTGGATTTGGCATTTGCAGATTTGATTATTTTGGTAATTTGATTAATATGTTCTCTTTAGGAATTTCTAGGTCCTCCAGTACAATTCTGCTTGATATTGGCCATAGAGCTGCACTGGAGATTACTATAGCAAACACTTCTCTAGGCATTTGTAGGCCCTCCAGCATGTTTCTATGGTCAACCTCTACCAGAGGTTGACCATAGAGTTGCATGGAGGACCTAGAGATTCCTAGAGAGGTGTTCTCTCAGGTAAAAACGTAGGTTTTATTTTATTTCTGTTTTTTCCACATTCACGGGGATCTTGTGCCCCTGACCAGCAAGACTGAGAATGTTGCTTGGTGACTTACAAGGCTAATGATATTCTGTATCCACACTGCCAAGCTTGATGGACCAGTATTTCCATATGGAGTATGTCTGTTCTTTTTAGGCTTCAGGTGGCTGGTGATTGTGCGAAAATTTCAGCAACAGTAAGAACAACAGCAGCTGCAACAACACTGCACCATCTATGTATATGGTGCTTTATAGAATCCTTTAGTGCAGACCCCTGCCTTGAGGACTTGCAGCCTATATTTTGACACAGAGGGGACAAGCCACAAGTATAAACCTAGCATGCTATGGAGTTTGGTTCTTGAATAGATTAAAGGTTTTTCTGTTGCTGTATTTAGGCATGCAGAGAGGAGTTAACACGTGAGGAAGGGCGTATTTTAGTTCTGCCCACCTCTGGCATTGCTTGGTGGCGCAGTGGTTAAATGCCTGTACTGCAGCCACTCACTCAAAACCATAAGGTGGCGAGTTCAAGACCAGCAAAGAGCTGAAGCTTGACTCAGGCTTGCATCCTTCCAAGGTCGCTAAAATGAGTACCCAGATTGTTGGAGGGCAAATAGCTTACAATTGTAAACCGCTTAGACACTCCTTAAGGGTATGAAGCGGTATATAAATGAAGCTGTTTGTTTGTTTTTTTGTTTGCTTCGATTGTCTGAAAACTGACTTTTTAAAAGAGGAGAATCTCTTCCATGTTTACCTGTCTGTCTGTCTGTCTGTCAATCATCTATCTGCCATGTGTGTGTGTAGATAGATAGATAGATAGATATAGAGAGAGGTAGATGTAGATTTAGATATATAGATTGTTCGGAGAAAAGAATTTGAGCTTTCAGTGCTCCTTGGGCTGGCTGAAATTGGTATATTACATTTTTTTCCCTTGTCTATTTTCACTAGAGATAGTCAACTGCACAGAGAGTGGGGGCTTTTGACATATCCCAGATAATACATAGTTCCCAGCTTTGGCTACACATTGCCCATTTATTGATATTTTGGGCAGTTTGGGTGTAGCAGGGACAGAGTGTCCCAAACAAGAATTAATTTTTTTGTGCTGGCTTGGGCAGTTTTTGCAGTGATTTTTCAGTTGTATTTTCCCTCCTCATTTAAAAAAACTTTCTGGGCAGATTGGGAATTTTGGAGATGACCTAGAAGGCCACAGACACCTATTCAGGGCAACATGTGGCCCATGAGCCACAGTTTCCCCAGCCCTAGTTTTTGCTGTCTGCCCTAATTACCCTAAATGTGCCAGATTCCATCTGATCTTGTAAGCTGAGCAGGACCAGCTCTGGTTAGTACTTGGTACTTGAAGACCACTAACAAAAGCCAGGTGCTGGGGGCTCTATTTCAGAAGAAGAAACAGGTTAAACCATTTCTGAGTATTCCTTGCCAAAGAAAACCCTATGAAATTCATGGGGCCACCATAAGTCAAGAGGTGACTTGAAGACACACACACACACAAACACATAGTTTTTGCTGTCAGTGTAGTTGTGAGAATTTGCCTGTTAGTGATAAATAGCCATGGCAGCAGAGACATTTCCAGAGGAAGGGCATGGCACACTCTTTGTGCAAATTCAGTCTTGGAGTGGTCAGTCTTGTGCCACGTTTTTGAGTTTGCAAAGGAACAGTCTGATTTGGGGGGGGGGTCACTTAATTGTGGTTTGTTTCTCACGGTCCACCGTTCTTATCACCAAAACGCCAGGCTCCGCAAGTTCCGTCGATAATTGCACATTTGCAGGAGGCAATCAATACAAAAAATTAAAACAGAGTGGGGCTAATTAAGCGAAAGCTGTGGCTTATGAGTTTTCAATAATTACTTTTAACTTCCTTCCTCCCTGCCCACGCCTCACATCTTGAGAAAAATGGGGCCTGATTGAAGGAGGGGATGGCATTTGACTTGAAGACGTGTCAACATTGCCACAAAAGAAAGAAGGAAGTAAAATTAGCGCCTTCTTGTCTTTTGGCGCACAAGATGGCAGGGAAACAATCCTCTTGATTCAGACTCCAATCTCTCACAGCTGTGCTCAGCTCCGTTACCTGTTGAGCCTTTTCTTTGACATCAGTGGTTTTCCCTCTACTTAACCTTTGGGAATCGTGTCCAGGAGCTTGAGGACATCCAAGCTCATGTTATCATGTAGACCTTGCTGTGGTCTAGATGTGCCTAGAGCACCCATTCAGAGCCTGGGAAAGCTATTTTTGGGCAAGAATCCAGACACTTCATTTAAGAAAGTACTTTCCCCAAGCTCTTTACCTATTGCAGCTCATAAGACCATAAGATGGAGCCTGATGGATCCACTCACAACCCTCTCTAGCTTGCTTGTGTCCTCCAGCGGCCTCTGGGAACCCCTACACAAAGTCATGAGTGTTGTGGCCTCTTCCCACTATTGTTTCCTAGGAAGTGTGTTTAAAGTTATGCTACCTCTGGACCTATCCTCTGATAAAGCAGGCTGCAGTCTGTATTCTTCCCTAAGAACCTGCCTTTGTTTTGAGATCTGCCCAGGAGGCCTATCTCTCCATCCCACCACCTTCACAGGTACATTTGGTACAAAGGCAAGAGAGGACCTTCTCAGTGGCTGCTCCCAGGCTCTCCAACTCCCTTTCTAGAGAGGTTAGCCTGACTTGCTTTTCCCCCACAAGCTAGTGAAGACTGTTTTATTTCAGGAGGCTTTCAAGCACTGATTGCTTAGAGGGAAAAAGGCCTTACATAATGTGCTGAGTTATCTTTTTGGTGTGTGTGTGTGTTTTAACAGGTTTTACCTTTTTGATATTTCAATTACACTTTTAACATTTGTACACTGTGAATTTGTAGCTGACTTTGGTTTAACAGTTGAAATTTGCCTTCCATCACAAAGTGGAAAAATGGTACAGAATAACAACAACAATGAGAATTAGTAGTAGTACGTGTACTAGTAGTAGTGATGATAGTGGCGGTGGTGGTGATGATAACAGTGATGATAATAAGGAAAAATATTATATATCCATATACTGTATATCTTTGCGCAAAAGAAATGTTTCCTAACTTTAAGTGAGGTAGGCAGAAAATGGTCACCAGATGAGCTTTGGCCAAAAGCAATCCTTCCTCCTTATCTCCCCATCACTGGTTGCATCCACTACCGGAATAACCATTTAATCTTTCTCTCCTTCCAGACCAACCCTGCTGAAGGCCTTCCTACCTTGGAACGCATAATACACGTGCATGTTCACACTGAGAAAAGCCATGTTTCATTACCACACACACTTTTTTACTCCTCTGTCGAAATTGACCTGTCACTCCAGGGTTCACAGAAAGGGCCTTGTATTCCCAAATCTCATTTTCCAGGCAGGATGCATCACAAGAGCAACACAAAGCTGCTAACCGAGGGACTGATAGCAGAGCTAATTCAAAAGAAGCACACAGGTCCTTTTCATTTTCTCTCCAATATTTCAGAACCGTTTGAGCGGATGAGAGTGGGGGTGTGTGGAAAGCCAACTTGCCTTTCTTCTTTATTATCCCTCCCTGAGTGACAGCCCCTGGATCTTGTACTGACTGTGTTTCGGGCCATGAAATGGAACATGTTGCTCTAAAGGTAGCTATCTTTTAACTCTAACTGCTGCAAAGGAAAGAGATTTGTAATATCTGTATTTATTACATTCCATCTTCACCCCCCCCCCCGCCCATTGCTCCCTCCTCCTTCCAAACACTTCGGCTTCTGAGTGGGAAGTGTCAGAATTAATTTAAAAGTGTGAGTGAGAAACGTTGTGCAAAAGGGGCTTTGGCTGCCAGAACAGAGACATCTGGGGAAGATGGTCAAGACTTTATTATTTCATGTTATTAATAATGCATTCTTGCCCAGTTTTTAAAAAACTCAAGAACAGGTTGAACTCTTTGGGCTCCTGCATTAATGGTTAATGGCACATGCTTTGCATGCATGGGATATTTTGTTTCTACCCCCAGTATCTAGCAGTAGAAGGAGCTCAGCCATGCTGAGAAAAGCCTGAGTCTAGTAAGGCCTATGAGAGCAATAGAACAGACAGAAAGATAGAACCTTGATGGCCCAGGAAGGTTAAAATCTTCTCATTGTCCTAAGAAAATGTGAGCCAAACTAGGTATAGCATCACAGGGTGTAGCCTACTGCATTGCGGTCCTTTTGGATGAAACTTGCATGTCGTAGGACAACAGCTTCATTGATTTGTGGGCAACTTATTTAAATTCAATTCCAGCTAAAGAACTGGAAGAAGATTCCAGCATCACCTAGAGAATGAGAGGCATGAAGTAGTTGATTCACTTGGTCCATGTATAAGAAGAAAAGAAGCAAACAGAGGTTGATGAAGTCTCTGGAAACCATGCCCTATGAGGAACAATTTAGGGAGCTGGGGATGTTTAGCCTGGGAAAGAGACAGTTAAGAGGTGATATGATAGACATGTTTAAATATTTGAAGAGATGTCATATTGAGGAGGAAGCAAGCTTGTTTTCTGCTGCTCCAGAGAACATGACCTGGAACAGTGAATGCAATCTCCAGGAAAAGAGATTCCACTTCAACATTAGGAGAAACTTCCTGATAGTAAGGGCTGTTCAACAGTGGAACATATGAGTCTCTTTCCGTAGAGATCTTTAAACAGAGGCTGGATGGCCATCAGTTGGGGATGCTTTGATTGTGATTTCCTGCATGGCCGAATGGGGTTGGACTGCATGGCTCTTGTGGTCTCTTGCTTCCAATTCTATGATTCTAGATTTGGGAGCCATACAGCTCTTTGGGTCTTGTTGGACTGCAGTTCCGTGCAGCCTTTGCCAGCACAACCAATGGTGAGGAGTGCTGGGAGTTGTCATAGAATCATAGAATCATAGAATCATAGAAATTTAGAGTTGGAAGAGACCACAAGGGCCATCCAGTCCAACCCCCTGCCGTGCAGGAAATGTGCAAATCAAAGCATACCTGACAGATGGCCATCCAGCCTCTGCTTAAAAACCTCCAAGGAAGGAGACTCCACCACCCTCCGAGGGAGTGTATTCCACTGTCGAACAGCTCTTACTGTCAGGAAGTTCCTCCTAATGTTGAGGTGGAATCTTTTTTCCTGCAGTTTGCATCCGTTGTTCCGAGTCCTGTTCTCTGGAGCAGCAGAAAACAAGCTTGCTCCCTCCTCAATGTGACATCCTTTCAAATATTTAAACAGAGCTATCATATCACCTCTTAACCTTCTCTTCTCCAGGCTAAACATCCCCAGCTCCCTAAGGCGTTCCTCATAGGGCATGGTTTCCAGACCCTTCACCATTTTAGTCGCCCTCCTTTGGACATGCTCCAGTTTCTCCACATCCTTTTTGAATTGTGGTGCCCAGAATTGGACACAGTATTCCAGGTGAAGCCTGACCAAAGCAGAATAGAGTGGCACTATTACTTCCCTTGATCTAGACACTATACTTCTATTGATGCAACCTAAAATTGCATTGGCCTTTTTAGCAGCTGCATCACACTGTTGACTCATGTTCAACTTGTGGTCTACTTGGACACCTAGATCCTTTTCACATGTTGTCTCATTCAGCCAGGTGTCCCCCATCCTATATCTGTGCATTTCATTTTTCCGCCCTACGTGTAGGACCTTACATTTCTCTGTGTTAAATTTCATTTTGTTAGCTTTGGCCCAGCTTTCTAGTCTATTCAGGTCATTTTGAATTTTGATCCTGTCCTTTGGGGTATTAGCTACTCCTCCCAATTTGGTGTCATCTGCAAATTTGATAACTAGGCTCTCAATACTGTCATCCAAGTCATTAATAAAGATGTTGAATAGCACTGGGTCCAGGACAGAACCCTGTGGCACCCCACTGGTCACTTCTTTCCAGGATGAAAAGGAACCATTGTTGAGCACCCTTTGGGTTCGGTCAGTCAACCAGTTACAAATCCATGTAACGGTTACCTTGTCTAGTCCACATTTTACAAGCTTGTTTGCAAGGATGTCATGGGGAACCTTGTCAAAGGCCTTACTGAAGTCCAGATATACTATATCCACAGCATTCCCTTCATCTACCAAGCTAGTAATTTTATCAAAAAAAGAGATCAGATTTGTCTGGCATGACTTGTTTCTCTGAAACCCATGTTGGCTTTTTGTGATTATGGAATTATCTTCCAGATATTCACAGACTCTCTGCTTAATGATCTTCTCCAGAATTTTTCCTGGTATTGATGTCAGACTAACCGGACGATAATTGTTGGGATCCTCTTTTTCCCCCTTTTTGAAGATTGGGACAACATTTGCCCTCCTCCAGTCTGCAGGGACTTCTCCTGTTCTCCAGGAGTTCTCAAAGATGACTGCCATTGGTTCTGATATTACATTTGCCAGTTCTTTCAATACCCTAGGATGTAGTTCATCTGGTCCTGGAGACTTATATTCATTTAGATTAACCAGGTATTCCTGTACTGTCTCTTTATTTATTCTGTGCTGAAATTCCCCTATTCTGTCCTCTGCCCCATCATCCTTAGGTTGGGCACCCTTTGCCTTTCCTGAGAAGACTGAAGCAAAGAAGGTGTTGAGCAATTCTGCCTTTTCTCTGTCTCCTGTGAGCATTTTGCCATCTTCTCCACGCAGTGGCCCAACTGTTTCCTTCTTCTTCCTTTTGCTGCGGACATATCCAAAAAAGCCCTTTTTATTGTTCTTAACGTCTCTAGCAAGCCTGAGTTCATTTTGCGCTTTAGCTTTTCTGACTTTATCCCTACATGTACTGGCTATTTGTTTGAATTCCTCTTTGGTGATTTCCCCATTTTTCCATTTTTTATACATGTTCCGTTTAAAACTTAGCTCATTTGTAAGTTCCTTAGTCATCCATACCGGTTTCTTGAGACATCTCCCATTTTTCTTCCTCATTGGAACTGTCTGAAATTGTCCCTTTAGTATCTCCCTTTTGAGGAACTCCCATCCATCTTGAACTCCCTTCTCTTTTAGTATTCTTGACCATGGGATCACCCCCAGTATTTCTCTAAGTTTATTGAAATCATCCAACAGTATCTGGAGGCCCATGCTTTGCCCATACCAGGCATAGGTGTTGTGTGTGTACCAACATTTTGGAGTCAGCATGGTTTGAAAGTTGGACTAGGACTCTGGAGATCAGGGTTTGAATCCCAGCTTGGCCAAGTAAACCCAATGGGTGACCTTGAGCAAGTCACATCCTCTCAGCCTCAGGGGATGGCAGTGCAAACCCTGTCTGAAGAAATCTGCCAAGAAAACCTTAGGGTTGCCGTAAGTCAGAAACAACTTGAAGGCACACAACAACAACACAGTGATATTTTCTTGGGAATGTCTTAATCATTTGGGGGATAAACTTCATAACACTTTTGATTGTCATGTTCTCAAAGAGTTCTCTCAGAATATGAGCCTAACACATTTGAGCTGTTCGGGTGGTTTGAAGTTATCTTACCTGTGGGGTGGGGGAATGCACCTGAGGGACATGTGTACTTAAGTTTCAACCCCAGTATTGGTGAGATTGTAGGATATATCTAATGTGTCACCTTTCTGCATGATAGTATGGTGCATGCCTGTTTTGAAGCAGAGGAGAGATCCAGCTGTGCCATTGTAGAAACCTGAGTCCTCTATTTAATGTGCAAAAGGTACACTGTAGAAAGCCCCTGTAACTATAGTGGTTGTTCAGAAGAGGGAAGTTGAGCAGATGTTGCTTGTTACCTGGTTGTGTGACAAGTAACACCTGCTGAAATTCCCTATTCTGCCAACCATTAAAGGTACAGCAACTCTCTCTCTTTTTTCCCCATCTGGCAACTTCTACGCAACAGAACAGTAATATTCAGACTGAGTGGAGCAAATCAAGACAAATGAAGGATTTTTTGCTCTGCAGGTAATGATAGTTTCCTGAACTGAGTTCTAATATCTTCAGGAGAAGGCCTTCCCTTGATCCCACCAACTTCACAAATTCATCAAAGGAGAGGACATTTTCAGTGGCTGCTGCTAGGTTTTCACACTTCTTCTTTAGTGGGGCTGGGGTGGCTGCTTCTTTCCGCCAGCAAGTGAACACTTTTCCAACCAACTTTTAGAAACTAGTTTGAAAGGCTTTTAATACTGCGCTGTTCTAGTGATTTTTAACCTTTGTGTTTTTAATGGATTTGTTTTAAATAAGCTTAACATTATAGATGTTTTAGCTGCAATTTAACAATATCTTTTTGTGTGATTTATGTACTTTTAGCTAGATCAGTTTTAGTTCATGAAAGCTTTAAATCCCAGTTTGCAGGGAAAGGTAGGATGCAAGTGAATTAAGTAATGAAGTAACCACAAGCTGAACATGAGTCAACAGTGATGCAGCAGCTAAAAAACTCAATATGATCCTAGGCATCCAACAGGAATGTAGTGTCTTGATTGTAATAGTTCCACTGTATTCTGCTTTGGTCAGACCTCTGTGTCCAGTTCTAGGTGTCACAATTCAAAAAAAGATGTTGACAAGCTGGAGCCTGTCCAAAGGAGGCAACCAAAGTGGTGAAATGTCTGGAAACTTCCAGGTCCTATGAGGAGTGGCTTCAGGAGCTGGGTATGTTTAGCCTGAGGAACAGAAGCTTAAGAGATAAATGGATAGCTATGTTTAAATATTTGAAGGGATGTCATATTAAGGATGGAGCAAACTTGTTTTCTGCTACTCCAGAGAAGAGGACTTGGAGCAATGGATGCAAACTACAGGATAAGCTATGTTTAAATATTTAAAGGGATGTCAAATTAAGGATGGAGCAAATTTGTTTTCTGCTACTACAGAGAAGAGGACTTGGAGCAATGGATGCAAACTACAGGATAAGGGATCCCACCTAAACATCAGGAGGAACGTCCTGAGGAAAGAGCTGCTTGACAGTGGAACACACTCTCTTGAAGCATGGTGGAGTCTCCTTCTTTGGTGGTTCTTAAACAGAGGTGGCCATTTGTCAGGAGTCTGTTGATAAATGTCTTCCTGCATGGCAGAATGGAATTGGACCGAATAACCCAAGGGATCTCTTCCAGTTCTACAATTCTATTATTTCAATAGTCATTGCAGGTTCAGCTGCTGGAGGCTCAGCCCATAGTGGGATGTTGACATGCATGTTGAACACGAGCATGTCATGCTCTGAGCTTCATGTGCAGGTGCCACAACATTATTTCATGTTGTCATATGTGAGTCATAGCAGAGGTATTCTCTCCTACCCTGCACTCCCAATTTATCAGGGGGCTTCTTTTGGAGACCTTTTATTTTATCTGCAAATGGAACTGTCACAATGTTTTGAAGTCCAGTTCATTTCTCAGCACATGGTGGTCCCCTGTAATTGGTTCGAATTGAAACAGTCGCTTGTCTTCCTCCTTTCCTAACAAAGCTCCATCTATTAGCATTTCTATGGTTGTTATTTGTAATTGCCTTGCCGTTCCTGATGCCTGCACATTATAATTAAATCATTTCGGATTCCTAGTTACAGCCCTAAAACAGCTGCACCAAATTATAGCCAAAGACTTCGCCTGGAAATATGCAGTTCCAATTAGCTAAATATCTGGGCCATCCGGGGGGGGGGGGGGGGTACTGCAGAAGCAGGCGAGGAAGCACCAAAATAAAACAAGAGGCCAAGAATAGGTTACAGCTTTTCATCTACTGATCTCTGGAACGGGCTGAGATGGTTGGATCAGAGGATTTAGAACATCTTTTTAAACAATGTCAAAATCCTCTTTTCATATGTCCACATCCCTTCTTTCTCTTTGCAATATTATTAATATTATTATCATTATTATTATTACACATTGTCATATATATTGCTGTATGAGTGTGTTGATGGTCTGGAGACAAGCAGATGATCACATGTGGGTGGACGGTCCATGACCTATTCAGTCTGGTTAAATTTAAACTAATGCAATCTAAAAAGAGGCAGTTTTAGCTTTGCCTAATATGAAATTATGTCATTACTGGTATGTATCTTGCATGAATTGGCTTATAGACTGGACAAGGCAAAAGTATATCAAGATTTTAACAAACATTATGTTACACAGAGTTTATTAAGAGTTTGGATGAAGGTTAAACCCAAATGGCTAGCAGCTTTATAGGCACAGGTGGAACCTTATTGGCTGATAGTCATCTGATCATTATAAATGAATGCAGCAATACTGCCCCCTGACCGTGTGCAGTGGCAGTGCTACAGAAGAGGAGGAACCAAGGTGCCATCTCCTTTCCCCAGCAAGCAATCTTCACTGACTTAAATCAATTAGGCTCTATTAGGTGTTACAATGGTTTCAGGTTATTCCAAAGGCAAACACTTACAGCTGATTTCCCCTATTTTTAAAAGATAAAATCTAATAGTTACATTTTTTCTCCAAATGGAGGCCAAATTGAATTATATTAACTAGTGCTGGATTGAAGGAAACCTATAAAATAAGTTCTACTGTATATTTAGATAGCAGATACTGATTTTCTCCAGTTGTAAAATATTACTCCTGAAAAGTTAATTCATAACCAGGCAACACCATCCAGTTTAGGTTCTATTGATATCTTTCCTGCCTTTCTGTTTTTCCTACTAAACCATAGAATCATAGATTTGGAAGAGACCATAAGGGCCATCCAGTCCAACCCCCTTCTGCCATGCAGGAACTCACAATCAAAACAACCCTGTCATATGCCCATCCAGCCTCTGTTTAAAGACCTCCAAGGAGAGAGACTGTACCATCCTCCGAGGGAGTGTGTTCCACTGTTGAACAGCTCTTACTGTCGGAAAGTTCCTCCTAATCTTGAGCTGGAATCTCTTTTCTTGTAGCTGGTATCCATCGTTTTGTGTTCTAGTCTCTGGAGCATCAGAAAACAAGCTTGCTCCCTCCACAATATGACATCCCTTCAAATATTTAAACAAAGCTATCATATCACCTCTTAATGGTCTCTTTTCCAGGCTAAACATACCCACTTCCCTAAGCTGTTCCTCATAGGGCATGGCTTCCAGACCCTTCACCATTTTGGTCACCCTCCTCTGGACACGCTCCAACTTGTCAACTAGCAACAGAGGACCCACAGAATTTCTCCAGCATCATTTCTTATCTGAACAGATTCTGTGAATGCAGAGTGGTCAGTTGTGCTTTTTGCCTGGAAAAGCAGTTATCCAAACTGGTGCGTATTTTCAGTGATGAGACAGTGCATATACTTTTGGTGCATGTTAAACACCTATGTTTCCCTTCTCTCTGACCCCAGTATTTGTACTGATAATTTTCTGCTTTCATGATGAAAAAAAAAAAAGATGGAAGAATAAATCAAACGAACAGGTGGTGATGATGGTGATGGTTAAATTGGAGAAAGGCAGAGAAAAGGAAAGTTTGTGATTGTTGTCCATACCGGGAAAAGAACCATATCCACAATGGAAATCGAATGTGGTACATTACTCCAGCAGCCCTGCTTTTAAAAGCATTCTTTAATCATGCCAGCAGTGTTGTTAGCCTGCTACTTAAATGCATTCAGAGAGCATTTTCAGCTGATTGTAGTTATGACGTCTTCCTAGGAAGGCATAGAGATAAAACCTCTTGAATCATACACTCCAAGTACGAAACTCTTTGCCCTGCTTCTTAAAAAAGAAGAAGAAATGAAGAACTTTGCACATTCTCTGCTTCCTTCTGGAGAATTTTCTTCTAAATCTATTTTGTGTTAAATTGTGTTATTACAGATTATTGCCTTGTGCAAGAGGGAGGATAAGCAAGCGCTAACATCCTGGCTTAGCATGGATGAGGCTCGTCTTTCTTTTGGGGTGAGCGTCTTTCATAGGAAGATAGCAGAATCCTGGCTCTAGAATGAGATTAGGGCCGGGAAGGGATTTTGCCATCAAAAGGAAGTCGTGGAATATAATAGTGCTTTAGAGCTTTGGTTAAGCAGCTCAGCCCTTTCTTTCTGGCTCTTTTTTTCCCCCTTAAGGAGAGAGGAAAGTAAGAAGAATAGCAGCAAATGTGTTTAGAAGGCCTAAGGTTTCCCATTTTTATTCCGACCCTCACTGTGCTTGCTGTTTCTGTGATTCAGAAGTCTGACAGGTACCAGGAGGATTCTGCAGCGCATGAGCAGTGCCTGACATTGGCAGAGACACAGAGCAAGAGAAATCCTCTTGTGGCACCAGATTTCAACTCTGTTAGTCAAATTTCTAGGCAAAGACAGAGGAATTTACAAAGCGATTCTCTCTTTTGAAGTCTGAGACTGGCAGAATCAGCCTGGCAAGGGAAGTGAACTGGAGTCCCTTGGAAATATTTAAAAAGAAAAACCCTGCACATTCTGCAGTGGGTGAAAACATGATCTAGGATTCTTGGATCACCTGCTTGATTGCCATGACTTCTAGTTTTGGAGGCTTTGCCTGGATGGTAAGTCAGCTGATTCTGTAAAGGCCATTGCGTACTCCAGAACTCTAGAGGAAGAAGTGGTGTGAAATACTGGAAACATTTGTCATACTCCAATTTAGTCCATGAGGATGAAAACAAAGGACATTTCTATACTGGCTGTTTAATCCAGAGCCAATCTGGAGATTATGTCCCTGTCCAACCATAATGGTGAACAGCACATACTGGGCAAATCCTGTGCAACACCACATCAGAGGTTTTGTTTCTGAGGAAAGAGCTAGGAAAGCCACCTCTTGAGGATAAGAAAACCCTATTAATGAAGTCCTCATAAGGTAAAGGTGTCTTAAAAGCACACATGGACAGATGGAGAATGAAGCTTAACTTGCTATGGACCACAAGGAGCCATAAGTTGTGCCTTCCCCATCTGCCTCCCATATGTCTTCTTGGTACCACTTTCCTGAAGAAAAGAACCCTCCCTCCATGCCATCTGCCCTGGTCCAGGCCTCAGAGGGAGAGAACCACCACTGGACCTCATCCCCTTCCCCACCACCATTCCTTTCTCCTTTTGTGTCGTGTATTTTTAAAATGTAAGCCTGAGGGCAGGGAACTGTCTAACTGTCAGGGAACTGATAGCCCTGTTTAAATATTTGAAGGGATGTCATGTCGAGGAGGGAGCAAGCTTGTTTTCTGCTGCTGCAGAGACTAGAACGCGGAACAATGGATGCAAACTGCAGGAAAAGAGATTCCACCTCAACATTAGGAGGAACTTCCTGACAGTAAGGGCTGTTCGACAGTGGAACACACTTCCTCGGAGGGTGGTGGAGTCTCCTTCCTTGGAGGTCTTTAAGCAGAGGCTGGATGGCCATCTGACAGGGATGCTTTGACTTGGAGTTCCTGCATGGCAGGGGGTTGGACTGGATGGCCCTTGTGGTCTCTTCCAACTCTATGATTCTATGATTCTATGATTCTATGAAAATTAATAATTGTAAGCCGCTCTGATAGCCATTAAGGCTGAGGAGCGGGGTATAAATAAATAAACCTTAAATAAAATAAAATAAAATAAACACTAACATCACCATGACATCCCCACCAATTGCCATTCAACTATGGAACTCTGTTGGAGCCATTTTCTGGCTGCAACAAATACTATTTGACATTAAACAGTCAAATTTAAAATGGTCAATGCTCTATGGATTACCCATGCTTAACTCTGAACTAGGAGTCCTTTTCCGAAATAGGTTTTGTTTGTATAAAACATCCGCAAACATGCTCACAAGGACAGTCCCCTTCAAATTAGTATTCTCACTTCCTTAATACGTGGAGAAAAATATACTTGTTTTACATTCTAACTCACCCTTCCCAAGCTGATAGCTGAATCAAAATACAGTTGTCATTTAGTTTTCAAACTTCTCCAAATTCTGCAATACAGTTCTCCAGTCAAACATATGTACAAAAATCCCTACGTTTATGAAAATTGTATGCAAAGAGGCACATATCAGGAGAAATGGATTGCAAAAATGAGTATAATTGGTAAAAATGTGTAAAACCAAATTGATCCATTCCTTTTTGGAATTGATACAAATGTAAATCTGCTAGAAGCAAGGGACCTGTTGGAATTTCTGAAAGTCTGTTTGCATGACATTTACTCTTCCAGTGGGTATTCCTAATCTTTTCAGTTCTTTATTATATCATACAGTTCCAGCCTGTTGATCAGAGTGATATTTTAACATTTCAAAATAATTCTGCTGTAAACAAAGGACATCTCTCAAAGCACAAATATAAAACCATCCCACAATCTCAAGACTACACAAACATCACACAGTTAAATTTGCATGAGATCCCCCCTGCCCCATGATCTCCATTCAGGAACAGTTTGTTTAATGTGAGCAATTACTGATTTTGGAGGAGCCACACTGAAAATGGAACTGATCAGAATTCAGACTGCCAGATAAGTTTCACACAAAAGTCTAATGTTTGAGTTCAGGGCATGCGATCTGATTTTTTTTAAAAATCCCCTACGTGATTTGAGCATGGCTAATAAAGACTAACAGTAAACAGTTCCGATAAAAATAATTGTACTCACACTTCTCATGTGGGCACTGATGTCTCTGCCAAAACTGAGCTTACATTTGACATGTCATAATGGCACCATGTGGTTGACAGAGATGCCAATAATGCCTCCAGAAAAAAAAACACGTTGCCACTAAAAACACATTATAAAGGAGGCACTTTGTTGCTACCCATGGCTTGTGTGGTGATGTGCAGGGCGGGTACAAGAGTCAGCCTTCCCATACAGTCCAAAGAAACAGAAATGGAAAATAAAGCTCTGAATGTATACTCAAAGGCCCCTCAGGCAATATCGTCCTCCACATAATAAACAATTCAAATAATCCTTTGTGGGACATCATTGCCTAGCCTGAGGCAGAAAACACTGCAACGTGAAAAGATCTCAGCATGACCAAGCACATCTTTGTGGGCTTCAGCTTTCGCTGTCTGCTGAACCTCCTGTGAGAAATTAGCATGTTGTTGTTATGGTAGCGTTTGTTTACCTTGAAGCTCATGAAGAGCCAGAGAAGCCCCTGTGAGTGTTTTGAGAGATGTCCAAGCCCTGAAAAGATGAATTGGTTTAATTCAACAAGAGTGTCTGGAAGATAAATTCTGCAGAAATGGCATTGTGCACTTGAATTCTCTCTATTGTACAATGTACCCCTGACCCATGGGTTGTATGAGAAAATTTTCAGGTATCGACACATCATGAAACATGGCCTGAACTCCCATTTGAACATCCCCATTGTTTCTTCACATCCCCAGTGGTTACCCAACATCTCCAGAGTCTTCCTTCCCCTTCTCCTGATCCTTGTTCTGTTTTGCCCTTCGGAAGGTAGCTAGACTCCCAGCACAAAGCCTCAGTGTCTTGTGAAGATTTTAAGCAGAGAGACAGGGAGAGAGAGTTCAAGCTCATCGAGGCATCAGTAGAAAAGCAGAGGTAGTTTAATCCAGTCCAAATCATTCACAAGACGGTATTCAGTCCAAGAAAGCAGTCCAAGCAATACTCCAAAAAGATAGTCCAGATAGTGTTCAAGGCAACAGGTAATCAATCAAAGAACAAGGCACCAGTGTGGCTTTCTCCCAAGGAAAAGGATGGTTATCAGCCATACTGGACCCAGGGAGGTACTGGGTTATTTACAGTCCGTCCGCAGGCGCACCCTATTAATAGGATGCTTCTTATTTAAACTCTGAGAGTGCCATTGTCTTTCTCTTTTCTGCCATGTCTCCACTGGGGTGGATATCAGTAAGTCTGTCTCTCCATCTGAGGATTGTGGCTTCAGGAACTCTGTTCCTATGGCTGCTGCTCCTGTGGCTGCTGGGAACTCTATTCCTGTGCTGGCCAGAGGCTTTCCTTCTGGGGCTGCTGGAATTGTGGCTGCAGTCCTGGCATGTCCCTTGGGCTCTCAAGGCGCTCCACGAGAGCCTTCAGACTCAGGGCACATGTCAGGATCCTAGAGGCAGGGAATTATTATTATTATTATTATTTAATAATTTGTATTTAATTATTTGTATCCCGCCTCTCCTTTTTAGGAATTGAGGTTGGTAACAACAGGGGTTAATACAAATACAGAAAAATATAAAAATAATGACAAAAAACAACAATCCCCCAGACCCCCCAACCCTTCAACCCTCCCTCCCTTCAATATAAAAATTATAACAGTAAAAATCATATACAGTAGCTACAAAACAACAATTAAAAACAGTTCAATAGGAGTGACAGTACCGAGGAGGGGCTAGACAAGATGGGCAATTAGTTCTATTTTGGGCAGAGGTCAGTCTGGAAAGGCCTGCTGGAAGAGGATTGTTTTTTATCGCCTTTTTAAAAGCATCAAGAGATGAAATCTGGCAAGTCTCTTCTGGCAGGTCATTCCAAATTTTTGGAGTGGCAACTGAGAAGGTCCTCTGGGAAGTCATCACCAGTCTAGTTTTCCTTGACTGTAGTCAATTTTTCCCAGAGGACCTGAGTGTGTGGAAAGGATTATATGGGAGGAGGCGTTCCTTCAAGTAAGCTGGACCCAAGCCAAGGGCAGGAGAATCCTCACCCTTTATCCCCTAGCTTCCAAATTGAGGACTTGAATCCCATTTCTTCAGAAAAGGGTGGGAAATAAATAAATAAATAAATAAAGCAGCCTCGGGGCTAAGCTAATTTAATGCATTATACATGGGTCTTTCCCTTGATGATTGTGTAGCAGTAAGGATGTCATTCTTCTGTGATTTCTTCCTTGAAAGAAGCAATGGTTGATTGTAGCAACTTCCTTCCTATTCAAGAACTATTCACAGCTCAGGACATATAATTCAGAGACACAGCTGTGCTTGTCCGGAATATCAGTATGCAGAGGGATCTTATAGCGCTTTTGTGATTAACTAAGCAAAGGTAGCATAAGGCTTAGTCTACTTCTTCAGATATTTGGAGTGACTTGGTGCCCAGGTAGAGCCTTTATAATCAGACTATATGGAAAGCTATAGAAATACAAAAGTTGTGGGTGTGGTAATGAAGTGACAAGTTCAGTTTCAACAATGCTTGCAAAGGAAGGAGGAAAGATGTTGCCTAAGGCCAGAGAAAGTGGATGACCATTTGAATGGTGGAGAGAGTTTTGTAACGTAGTGTGTCTGGGAACCAGAAAAGAGATATGATGAACTTGCTGAGGCTGAGATGTTAACCAGCATTACAGTGTGTAGTGTGCCAGGAAGCCATTGTCTCTGTTCAACCCACTGTTGATGGATTAGAGTTTGTGGATATATTCCAATTCAGCTGTTTATCTTTCAATTCTTGGTTTTCTTTTCTTTTCTTTTCTTTTCTTTTCTTGTTCAATGACCACTGTCCTCAGGTCAGAGATGGAATGCCCAGGAAGACAATTGTGTTCTGCAATACATTTTTGTTTATTCCCATTCTTAATATATGATTTATGTCCATTTATCCTCTGGCACAGAGACTGGCCTGTTTGCCCAATTTAGAGTGCTGAAGGGCATTGTTAATTGAGAATGGCATATACCACACTAGAGGACCAGCAAGGGGAAATGCCTCTAATAGCGTAGGTTATGTAATTAAGTCCTGTGATAACATTCCCTGAGCAAATGTGTGGACAGAGTTGGCATCTGGGTTTGTGGTGAGGTCTTATATCTGTCTCCCAGTCTGCTTCTGTGTCCTCCTGTAAGTAAGTAACTGAGTATCTTAATTTCCTTCAAGATTAAGGACTTCGGGAATACATGCCACCCTTAATTTGGGGATAAACAGAGATATTCAAGATTACGCACCCTCCATGCTTGTCCAGGAGCACATAAGCTTCTGACTGGGAAGTAGTGAGCTGCTGCTCTTGACTGTTAATGTGGGAGATTACGAAGATATGTCCTGGACAGTGATTCATCATTTCAAATTCTCAGGAGTCTTAAACATCTGAGAGTTTTCAATTAATAAAACGTGTTTGCTTAATTTAATATAGCCCAGAAATGTGCTCAATAACAGTTAAAGACAACATGGCATTACTAGTTAAAACTAAAGTTATTTCAGTGCAGGGCCCTAATTTTTCAAAAGACCAGAGATTGCAGACAGCATTTCATTTAACATTTGATTACCCAGCAATGCCGTTCTTCATAGACAAGTTGTTTTTACATTTTTCAAACGAACGTAAATGCCATTCAGGAAAGGGCTAGTCATGATCATTACTTTCCAGTAATGATCAAAAGTTTTGTTTTTGTTGATTTTAATTTGTGATGAGTACAGCAGCAGGATTATTACTGAATAGCATTTTAAACCCTCTTTGTTACCCCAGTGTTTTCTCTTTTCATCAAGGGAGGGTGTCATCTAAAAAAGTGAAAAGAAATATAATGCCAGGAAACTAATAATTAACCTCCCTTTTTGAAATAGAAACTAATATTGGGATAATGGAAAGAGGCTGTACAAGGAACAGTTAATTCAGCCAGTGAGGTCACTAAGAGTCTGCCGGGGGTACAGACTGCACTGGGTGACACTTCAGAAGAGGGGTAAAGCTAGATGGCCATCTATCAGGTATGCTTTGATTGAGAGTTCCTGCATGGCAGGGGGTTGGACTGGATGGCCCTTGGGGTCTCTTCCAACTCTAGGATTCAATTATTCTAACACCTGACTGGGTCCTCCTGCTGTGGGGTATGTGGGGTGCTGCCACCGGCACCTGCTCCTTCTTCTCCACGGCCATGGCTCTCTTGGATGGGAGAGCCAAAGCACTGGAGAAGGACGGGTGAGTGAGCTGACCCAATCTGCAGTTGAAATCCATAAACACCTGGACAATTTCAACAGGAAGTTAGCAAAGTTTGGCTACCAGTCCTGAAAAACACCAGAATCAAGACCCAGCAAATTCAAATGAAAACCATCCAGGGTCAGGGGGATTCCCTGCAGACAATGGATCATCAATTAAATGGACACCCTGAGGCCTTGCCATTCAACAGCAGAACAATACACAGATTAACATGTAAATACTTCCTCTGAACCAGGGGTCAGTATATATACCCCACTCACTTCAATGCCAGTGTTCTCTGAAGATGCCAGCACAGATGCTGGCAAAACGTCAGGAATAAACTCTTCCAGAACACAACCGCATAGCCTGAAAAAAACATAAAAGCTATGGATGCCAGCCATGAAAGCCTTCGACTTCACAGTCTTAGAATAGTTATAAAATAGCTCTAGAGAATATCTGCACAGTTGGCTCTTAGTGCTCTGTAATTTTATACAGTACCACTTTTCTTGGTTTCCAAGACAAAATTTGTATGCCTGGCTTTACACAAAATGCTAGGAACATCAGCAGTCAATATCAATTCACTGTTTGAGTTTCAAAGCGGAGTCAGTAAGGTCTGAGATCAGTACTGTAATGTCCAAACATTACTTTCTGAAAAAATTTTTACATTTCGTGGTGATTTTTAGGTCAATGCATTGATTAATTAAGAGCAGCTTAGTTAAGGAATTGGTCTTAAAATGTCTCTTGTATCACTTCAGATCACCATTGGATGAAAACAATAGTAACTTGGGAAAATTAGGTTTGTGCAGTTCTGGCACTGGAGGCTGTTTGCACCCACTTTGAGGCGTTTGAGTGCATTTTCCTTTATCTCACCATTTTCAAGCTGGGGAAATGTGGAAGAACCAGTGTAGTGATATCCCAGATGTGCATAGAAGTATATACTTTGTATTCTTAATTTAGAAGGAAGATGAAAGAAGTCAGATCAATAGGACTGGGATTTTTGTTGTTTTGGCAATGAAACCAGGCACTGCATGTTTCTGAATGCCATCTTTGTAGACAAGAAAGTTAAAGCTATTTAGAAACCCACATGTTTAAATGCACAGTATCATGTGTGTTTTCCTTTCTTTTCTGCTTTTAGAAGGTATTGTGTTGAATGCATTGTGATATGCCTGATTTTAATTTCTTAACATGTTTCCCTGACATTCACTTTAGAAGGACTATAAAACAAAATAAACTTTGAAGTAGCTTAAGAATATCGCGCTTGCCAAAGCACAATTACTTTGTCATGCGTCTTGTTATGTTGGCGTATTAGTTTAATTAAATTCCTTGTTAATTAGCACTGTATGTACTAGCTTTAATTATTATTTGCTTACCACAATCAACAGTTTAATTCTTCTTAGAAAAGCAGTGCGCCTCCCAAGTTAAATTAATGATTTTGCATGCTTAAAGAGTAATATCAGTTTTGTCCAATGTGACACTGTTGTTTTTAATGCAACTAGATTTCAGTATGAGCTGTCTGGAATGTAGCCTTTTAACATTGAAAGGGCATCCATATGGATGCTGCAGTTCACTCCAGTGCTGGTCATAGGACTATGTGGTTGACTTTGACACTTCTGGATCTGGAAAAAGATAAGATCCTCAAGTGTTAAGATATCATTAAATACCAGAGTCAGAATCATCCGTGCCATAACATTCATGATTTCTGTGGAGGGACATGAATGCTGGACAGTGACGAATGCTGACAGGAAGAAAACTCATTTAAAATGTGCCACTGGAGGACAGTTCTGCTCATACCATAAACTGCCAAAATGACCAAAAAAAAAAAAAAAGAAAAGAAAAGAAAAGAAAAAAGAAAAAAAATAGGGGCTTTCTAGATTGGCAAAAAGAAGTGTGTTCATGGCTGCATGAAACTCTAGCCTTTAGATGAGAAAAAGGGAAAGTGTGCCATGAAAACGCTTTTTTTTTGGGGGGGGGGGCATTTTAGGGGAGAAGAAGTGCCTTTAAAAAGGTGCTGGTTTTCCCAGCTTCTTTTTTAAAAGCTGCAGAACATCGCAGCTCCATCTAAAGGCTGTGGTGCAGCTGCTAAGCATTAAGGAAAAGGCAACTTCATGTCACACTTTCCTGCCAATCTAGAAAGCCCCATGGAAACCTGAGATCTCACTAGAAGCCAGAATGACTAAACTGAGGTTGGCATACTTTGAACACATCATAAGACGGCATGACTCATTGGAGAAGATAGTTATGCTGGGGAAAGTGGAAAGTAGGAAAGTAGGAAAAGAATACTGTGTAGATTGACTCAGTCAACAAAGTCATGGCTGCCCTGAGTCTCCAAGATCAGCACAAGGCTGTTAATAAGAAGGTTCTCTTGGAGATCTCTCATCCAAAGCTGTCCTGATGACAATTAATAATAGGTGATGCCTGTGTCCTTCTTGGATTATCCCAGATTTTCTTTTTTGTACTTTCAACCTTTTTTGCTCCTTCAGAACATTCCATGGCTAACCAAGGTCCAAAACACACTGCAGAAATAATCCAGTTTGGGACTGCTTTGACTGCCCTGGCTCAATGCTAGGGAATTCTGGAAACTGTAGCTTTGTGAGACATTTAGCCTTCTCTGTCAGAGACCTCTGGTGCCACAACAAACTACAAATCCCAGGATTCCCTAGCACTGGGTTAAAGAGGTCTAAACCCTGGATTATTTCTGCAGTGTGTTTTGCACCTAAATGGGAATTCCACACACACAAAACTCCACACACACTCACACTGCCCAGGTAACCTAACAAGGTTTTTTCCCCTGGGGGGGGGGGTCACTAATATATTTTGCAAACGTAAGGCCTTATGAGATAGTCCTTTCCCTCCCATGCTTTTCCTGCTTTTTGTCCAAAATTTTGCCATATGACATAATGCCTTGCATCATAATACTGCTTGCCCTATACAATTCCTTATTTTTGTCCTTATCACCATCCCAATGGGGCACCTTACCTCCAGCGGACTTTCTTAGAGGACTTCTAATTTCTGCCACCTGTAACCTGTGCATTTATAGTTGTTGACATGTGCCTTCAAGTCACCCCCTACTTATGGCCTATCCTAGAAATTTATTCAGAGGAGGTTTACCTTTGCCTTCCTCTAAGGCTCAGAGACTATAGCTTGCCCAAATGTCATCCAGTGCTTTACCATGGATGAGTGGGGATTTGAACCTTGGTCTTCCAGAGTCTTTGTCAAACATACACACCATTACATGGGCTACACATTAGTATTCCTTTTCGTGTCAGATGTCTACATTTTTAACATAGTCCAGCTGCCCTACTGCCCTCATTAGGGTCCTGATTTCCTTCCCATTTCCACTGTCCATCAAGACTTTTTGTTGTTGTTAACCACCTTCAAGTTGCTCCCAACTCATGATGACCCTGTAGATGAGACATCTCCAAGACTCCCTATCTTCCACTGCTCTGCTTAGGTCCTGTAAAGTCATACCCAAGACCTCCTTAATAGAATCCATTCATCTAGCATGTGTTCTTCCTCTCTTTCTACATCCTTGTTGAGAATTCCCTGTGGTTTCCCAGGAATTGTTGTACTAATGTAGTTTTAATTGCTGGTTTTAAATTTTAACTGATTTAATATCATTTTAAGTGGGGGAGGGACGCAGTTTGTTTATTGATGTAATGGCATTTTATTGTGTAAGCCGCCTCGATTTATGTCAAAGGGGCAGGGTATAAATAAATTTTATTATTTATTATTATTATTACATCCCTCCACCTTTCCTGGCATTATTGGCCTATTCTAGATTGGCAAAAAGAAGTGTGTTCATGGCTGCATGAAACTCTAGCCTTTAGATGAGAAAAAGGGAAAGTGTGCCATGAAAACGCTTTTTCTTTCTTTCTTTTTTTTGCGTTTTAGGGGAGAAGAAGCGCCTTTAAAAAGGTGCTGGTTTTCCCAGCTTCTTTTTTAAAAACTGCAGAACAGCGCAGCTCCATCTAAAGGCTGCGGTGCAGCTGCTAATCATTAAGGAAAAGGCAACTTCATGTCACACTTTCCTGCCAATCTAGAAAGCCCCATTGTCTTTTCCAGTGAGTCATTCCTTCTAATGACGTGACCAAAGTGCAACAAACTCAACTTTATCATCTTGGCTTCCAGGGAGAGTTCAGGCTTGATCTATTCTAGAACCCATTTGTTCGTCTTTTTGGCTGTCTGTGGGATCCTCAGCACACTTCTCCAGCCCCACATCTCAAATGAAATGATTTTCCTTCTATCCACTTTCCTCACTGTCCAGTTCTCGCAACCGCACATGCTAATAGGGAAAACAATGGCTTGTGCAATTCTAGCTTAAACAAGGACAGTGTCCCCAAAAGTCACTAGAGCACACAGGGGCCAAGAAGAGGGAGACAAAGTAAGCTTAGGGAGCAGTGTTTAAACTTTTTGCCCGGAAGAAACGGACAACCTGTCAGGAAGATGAGAAGAAACTATTTCTGCTTGTGCCATGCAGTAATGGAGCTTCTGCAGGTGGCAGAACTCATTCTTGGTTTGGGAGCTCCTTCGCTCTCATTTACCATGGGAGGGAGACAAGCCCCAAGGCCTGGTGGTTAATGAGGGACTCTTGGTCCTTGCATCCACCCACAACCTCCTTCTTTGTTGCATGAATGGCAGCCACATTGGTCAGCATCATGGGTGGCCTCTTCCTGCCAGGCGAAAAAAGATAGGCGTTATTAATTGAAATGTGAGTGTCCCGCACATCCGGCTAGCCACTTGAACAGAGGGAGAGATTGATTAGTGTCTCCTTTTTCCTAATTAATAAAAGAGGAGAAATCAGGTCTCACCATGAGGTTCTGCACTGCGAAAATGATCCCCTGTAAGTGGTTGCCATGGCTGTTTGGGTATAATTGTTTCATTAGTCATCTAATAGTCTTGCAGGCAGCTTCCCCTTTCATGTCATTTCTACTTTCTGATCCTCCTCCAAGTCGGCAAGGAAGTTCTTTTCAAAATCCATCATTCTCCCCCGCCTTCCCTCCTTTCACTTCTTTTACCCATCTTTTTTTCTTTAACATAGGCAGCAAAAAAGAGAGAGAGAGAGAGTTTCGGGAGGGGAAAGGGGTTTAGGCGGAGGGATGTAGTGAGAATGAGTTGTTTAATAAGACAACAGAATTCATTCACCAGCTTGGCAAAATGAGGGGAGCCTTTTTAATATTCTCGAGCGAAATTAGACAGCAGATCCGGCACAGGCCTCAGGCTTTGACATGTGTTTTATAATGACAGTTAATTAGATGTTGTCTACAGCAATCATAGGCTGTCATTTCTAATACACATCTAGCAACTTGAAGGACAGGAAAATCTCCCTTCTTTTCTCCCCTGCCCATCCCTGTTGGGGTCCCCCCCCCGAAATGAAGTCAGTTGGCAGAATTAACAAGGAAAAGATGAAGTGTTAGTTTGACAATTAATCTAGAGTCCCTTTTGCATGCCAGCCACTGGGAACCCTTTTAACCAGTCCCTTCATTGTGAGGATGCTATGAACTCTCTAGGATGAAAGGATCTTGCAGCCTTCAAGGGTATTACCCTGTTGCATCACCCGCACAACCCTCCCCACTTTCTCCATGGATCTGTTACCCATTATGGAGTTGTAGGAAAAAGTGCTGTCAAGTCTCACAAATCCTTTCGTCTGAACTCGGTTGCTCCAAGATGGTTGGCCTAGAAAGGCTTTACCATCAAGGATTTGGCTCAGGCCATCCAAATGAGGAAGCAATTTTGCTGTCAGTCCTACTAGTGTGGATCTCAGAAGATGTTTATTCCCTATGAATGTTTACTCTTTTTCCTGTGCTTAAGAGGGAGAGGTATTGTCTGTGCATAGTGACCTTTACGGTGTATTGACAGCAGATGAGGCCTCCGCTCTTTCCTTTTTTTCTGCTGGCTGTGACTAACCCTGTGGATTTGTGGGTTTTACCGATTCAATTCTTGCAAGGGTTTAGATCTCTTTGGGATAGGCTAGGGACAATTTATGAGTTAAATTCCAAATGCATACATCCCCTAACTCTTAACACCGATGTACAGCTTACGGACTTAAGAAATTTGGGCTCAGGATATATAAAAATCATATTTTATGCATTACTGTTGTTGTTGCTGCTGCTGCCGCTACTGCTATTGTTGCTGTGTGCCTTCACATCATTTCCGACTTATGATGACCCTATCATGGGATTTTATTGGCAAGTTTCTTCAGAGAGGGCTTGCCGTTGCCTTCCCCTGAGGCTGAGAGTGTGTGACTTGCTCAAGGTCATCCAGTAGGTTTACATGGCTGAGCCAGGATTCTAGCCCTAGTCTCCAGAGTCGTAGTCCAACACTTAAACCACTATACCACACTGGCTCTCTGCATGGTTGTTGTTGTTAACCACCCTCGAACTGATCTCAGCTCAGGGATTCCCTGTGGATGAGACATCTCTAAGACTCTCTATCTTCCACTATTCTTCCAAGTTCTTGCAGATTCATACCATCCATCTAGCTTGTGGTCTTCCTCTCTTTCTCTTTCCATCCACCTTTCCTAGCATTGTGGTCTTTTCTAATGAGTTGGCTTCTAGGAAACATCTTGGCTTCTAGGAAACTCTCCAGACTAATCTGTTCTAGGACCCACTTATTTGTTGTTGTTGTTTTGGCCATCCATGCTATCCTCAGCACTCTTCTCCTGCACTACATTTGGAATAAATTTATTATCTTTTTATCCATTTTCTTCATTGTCCACCTCTCGCATCCATACATAGTAATGGAGAACACAGTTGCTTGGCCTTTAGGACCTTTTCTAGTTCTTTCATGGCTGCCTTCCTCATTCTTAGTCTTCTTCTGATTTCTAGACTGCAGTCCCCACCTTGATCAATGTTTGATCTAAGATGTAGGAACTCTTTTACTGTTTCTCTTTCCTCATTGTCTAGGTTGAATTTATGAATGTCTTCTGTGGTCATTATGTTTGTTTTCTTTATGGTACCTTCACTAAAAAAAAAGCTTACTTACTAGGAATGGGTTTGCTGGTAAAGGAAATCTTTGTTCAAGAACTGCATGGGAAAGTTGGAACAACTCATTGCAACATAATTTAGCCACTAGTGCTGTGATTCTACTTTAACTGCCATTGCAACATCCTATGGGATTCTGTGAGCTGGGGTTTTGGGACAACAATTTAGAATTCTTAGCCAGATAGCTCTGATTCCTCACCAGATTATTATAGTAAGAGAGTACTCCCAAGTCAATCTGAGGCAGCCTTGATCTACTGCATCCTAAACCTTTTTATTCTCTTGGGAGGCCCCAGAATTGGCTCCATCAACTGTGCTAGCCTAAGGCCAATCTCCCAAAATTAATAGCCCCAAAATGAATGGAGTAATTTAGAAATAATAAAGAACAACTGGAACAAATAAATGATAGATGACTTTCATTCATCTTCTGCCCTAGCTGGTGGAGTTATGAAAATGGAGGGTTGATCTTCATTCCCTTGGGATTGCTCTGCCCAGCATGTTCTGCAACATCACTGAATATCTTTCTCTGCACCTTTATGCTGACAAGAATACCCAATCCACCTGGCAGCCATCCATGCCAGCAGCAGCCTGTGAAGCAATGCAGAACAATCTAATGGTGGCAACAGCTTTTCCTTGTGAAAAGCCAGGAACTGTCTTGCTTTTGCAAACAGCTGAATCACAATGTTTGAAGACGGCATTAATTTATTTATTTTTATTGGCACCTCAATTGGGTCTCAGTGAGGTCAAGAAAAAGCCCGTTGTGTAAATGTCAGCCAACATCTGGGAGGCTTTTTGTTTTCTTGTTGTGCTGGCAGACTCCTAAAGGCAATAGGCATAAAGAGGTTGGCATCGGGAAGCCCATCCATATGGCACTCAGAAGCAGCACAGCATATGCCAGTCCCCTGTGACTGTTCAAACGGATGGCACATCCTAGAGCCCTCCTGAATCAGATCAATGGCTTACCTAGCCTAGCGTTTTGTTCCCACAGAGGCTGACCGAGAAGCTCACAGACATGAGATCAACGCCAGTAACTGGGGGCCCTTTCACACTACACAGTTATACCACTTTGTCCCTACTTAAACTGTTGTGGGCTATCCTGTGGAATCCTGAAGTTTGTATTTTGGCAAGGAACTATTGCTTTCTAGCTTAGAATTCTGAGTACCTCTCCCCAAACTATAAATCCAAGGATTCCATAGGATTGAACCATGATAGAAAAAGTGAAATCATAGTCCTGAAATTATGTGATGCGAAAGGGCCTTGGGATTCAGAGACATCATGTCACAGAATCATAGAATGAGGGAATTGGAAAAGACATAAAGACTAGTCCAACCCCCTGCCGTGCACAAATATGCAACTAAATTATTCCGAAAAGATGCCCATCCAACCTATGCTTAAAAAGCTCCAGACCGAGGGAGTTGACCACCTTCCAAGACCATCTTCCACTCTTTGAATAGTTCTCATTGTCAGACAGCTCTTCCTAAAGTTTAGGTGGAATTTTCCTTTTTGTAATTTGAATCCATTGGTTTGTATCCTAATCTTTGGGGCGGCAGAAAATGAGCTTGCCTCATCTTCTACATGGTATCCCTTCAAATGTCAGTATCAGAGATACTCTTTACAGATTTCAGATTCTGGAAACATTTTTTTAAATATTCAGTTACTAGTGTACTTGCAATACCAACACAAAGTGATAAATACATCAGAAAAAGATGGCCACCCTTCAGAAGACCCTCCCATTCAGCCCCTGAATTTGCAAATTGTCTATATGTTGTTTACTGCCTTCCAGTCGACTCATGATGACCCCATAAATGATATCTCCAACTTCTGTTTTCAGCCAACCTGGAGGCTCAGGGTCATGGTGTCCATCTGGTTTGCATCCTTCTTTCTTCTATACTCTACCGTTCCTAGCATTCTTGTCTTTTCTAGTTAGTCAAGCATTCTCATGATGTGCCTGAAGTACAACTCAATTTAGTAATCTTGGTTTCCAGGGAGAGTTCAGGCTTGATCTGTTGTAGGATCCATTTGTTTGATTTCTTGGCCATCCACAATATCTTCCACACTCTTCTCCAGCACCACCTCTCAAATTGATGTTCTTTCTGTCTGCTATCTTCACATCTCGCATCTGTACATGCGATGGGAAATTCAATGGCTAGGACAATCCTTCCTTTGGTGTTCAGTTTTGTATCCTTGCACTTGAGGATCTTGTCTAGTTCTTTCATAGCTGCTCTTACCAATATTAGTCTTCTTCTGATTTCCTGACTGCCATCACCGTTATGTTCAATGATTGAACCAATATATGGGCAATCTTTAACTATTTCAATTCCTTTGTCATCTAGAGTGAATTTCTGTAAATTTTCCATGGTCATTTTTTTCTTAATGTTCAACATTAAGCCTGCTTTATTACTTTCTACGCTTCCTGAAAAAGAGCCCTCAGAACCCAGCCCACTGTTCAGCAAATGGAGGATTCAATAAGGGTCACTGCAGCATGACTGAGTTGTCAACCAAGACAGTTTCTACTCCACTGTGACTCTTAAAATCCTGTTCTTTAATAGGAACCCCACCAGCAACATCAGTTACGTTGAGGTTCCCCAATTAGTGCCCCAAACCTCTCTTTCATCTTGGGAGTATCACCACTTCCATCTCTGCAGGTGACACCAGCTGTTGGTATGCCAGCCCCAGCTTGCGCATAATGCCTGTGATCTTGCACATGCGCACCTCGGGGGCCTTCCAGTTGCATGACATAGACCAAACAAATGACAGCTTCCACTTTAATTGCTTCATCAGATCCCTTTATTAGGCTGTAACGTACTGAGGTTTTTTTCCTTCTGTCAGAGACACTTCTGTTTTATTGAAATAAAATACTAACAATATTCTGCTCTTAATTTATCCCCATCTGGGCTACTTTGGAGACTTATAAGGAGATTGTTACGGCATTAATTATGATTTCACGGCAAGGGCCGTGTTCCTCAGTGGGGCTGATGGGATTGTATCCCCCCACTGCGCTTTCGAACAAGGAAACTACACACATCTCTGTGAAGTCTCCTTCTCCCTTCAGAAGATTTGAAATAATGGAACGGTGATGAAGCAATCAAACCCAATCCTATTTACCCATCCCTGCGAGTGTAATTCACGCATCACAGGGCATCGTCAATGGAAAATTACCTTGGGAGTTTAAATTTCCATTCCAAAGTTGCATTATAAGATTATTGTTTTCATGTTTCCTGAAGTGCTACAGGGTGTGTGTATGTCTGTGACTATGTCTTCCTTTTGCAAACGCTGTAAAATGTCTATCCACTTAGCAATTCTTTCAATGTTTAAATCCAAATATTAGAATTCCCCAGTCTATAAAAACGAGTCTGTGAAAAAGCTCCCCTCCCCACCTGGGTATGTTACACCCAGGATGAATTTTGTACTATACACAGCATTGCCTCTCAGGTAAAACCTTTTCAAAAGTCAGTTTGATTAGGTAGCTATATGAAAACAGCTTATGAGAAAGGCAGTAGTATTTATGGTGTAGTGGTGATAAGGGCAAAAGAGCTGTGATGGGGATTTGTTTTTCATTATGGTAGTGCATTGAGAGCATGCCCTTATTCTCACTAAGAGCACATAAGCCACAAAAACTGTTCGTGGGCTATACCACTCACAACTGGATGCCAGTGGCAGAACATTTCCAGAGAGTGGTAAAAGTAAGAACATTCCCTGAACATGCAAAATATAGCAGCTAGTATCCTGTTGGTGTCACACACGTGCGTAAGTTCCCTGACTCATCCAGTTGTCCTTGTTGGCCATTGTACAATAGATATGTTCAATTCATGTATGTGTAGAGTTTCACAAGTGTAACTGTTTCGCAGGAGCTTCCTTCCTATTAATCCCAGCTTGAGGAAAGCCATTGAATCAGTTGGATTTCCCCAATAGTTGAGTCTACTTGTTGAAACTATACAACAACATTCCAGCCCTGCATTGGTGCCTTTTTGAATGGGACATGACTATTTGTCAGTGCCATCAGTGTATTCCTTTTTTCACTGGAATGGCAGAAACAGTTGCTGTGCCTTTCCCATTGCACAATCTCAGTCAATCATTTGGATAATTCTGGATTTTGGAGTATTTTGGATTTTAGAATTCCAAATAAGGGAGACTCAACTTGTGTTGTTGCTGCTGCTGCTGTTGTTGTGCCTTTTATAATATATTTTAAATTAATTAATATGGTTGTTTAACGTGGTGTTTTTAAAAACTTTTATATTATCAATTGTTTTAACTGTGCTTTCTTTTAACTCATATTGTGAGTTGCCTTGGATCCCATATTGGCAAAAAGGTGAGATATTAATTGAAAAAGGTAAAGGTAGTCCCTTGACGTGAATATCTAGTTGTAACTGACTGTAGGGGGTGGTACTCATCTCTGTTACTAAGCAAAAGAGCCAGTGTTGTCTGAAGATGACTCCGGTGGTCATGTGGCCAGCATGATTGCACTGAACACTGTTACCTTCCCACTGAAGTGGTCCCTATTTATCTACTTGCATTTGCATGTTTTCAAACTGTTGGGTTGGCAAAAGCTGGGACTAGTGGCAGTAGGTGACCCCATCATGTGGCACCTGGACCTTGAACTGCCAACTTTCCAATCTTCCGATCGTCAGAATTGGCATCTTAACCACTAAGCCACCCCATCCCTAATATTAATTAATATTAATTACATTTGTACACACACACCCTTTCTCTTACCAACTGCACCCTCCTCAGATTAGCTTTTCCAACTGCAATGGCTAGCTAGAGCATTGTTGTTGTTGTTGTTTCTTACCTGCCTCTCCCCTTGGATTTAGACAAGGCACAACAACAAACCAACAAATACTCAACATCAGTTAAAAACACACATCAATTTAAAAGAACAAACAAGTCACATCCATGTTTAAACAACCCTCATTTTAAAATTCAGCATTTGAAATGTACAAGTTAAAAATCATCCCGAAAGGCCTGCCAAAAGAAACTGGTCTTTAATACTGTTTTAAATTCAGGCAGTGTTTTCAGCTATTGAATCTCTTCTGACAGGTCATTCCATAGTCTAGGGGTGGCTGAAGAAAAAAGTTCTCTGCCTGACAGTTTATCCCTTCGAATGTTCAAACATAAATTGACCCTTTTTTATTTTTATTCATTTTAATACATTTAATACACCTTCCAACAAAGACAAAAAATAAAGGGGAAAAAAACAAACCTGGACAAATACACAAATCATAATGAATCATACATATAATTACACACTCAGAAAGGAGAAATGTAGTAGTGATGGGTGACTTCGACTATCCTGATATTTGCTGGATGTCAAACTCAGCCAAATCCTCAAGGTCTAGCAAATTCCTCACTTGCCTGGAAGACAATTTCATTGTCCAAAAGGTGGAAGAGGCAACAAGGGGATCAGCCATTTTAGATCTTATCTTAACCAACAGGGAAGACCTAGTCAATGGGGTGCAAGTGGTTGGATCCTTAGGTGGAAGTGACCATGTTCTCCTGGATTATTTTATACAGTGGAAGAGAGAAGCCAGGCATAGTCAGACACGCATTCTAGACTTTAGGAGAGCTGATTTCAATAAACTTAAAGGAATATTGGGGGTGATCTTGTGGTCAGGAATGCTAAAAGAGAAGGGAGTTCAAGACGGATGGGCGTATCTCAAAAAGGAGATACTGAAGGCACAATTTCAAACAGTTCCAATGAGGAAGAAAAATGGGAAGTGTCTCAAGAAGCCAGGATGGATGACTAAGGAACTTTCAACTGAGCTAAGTTTTAAACAGAACATGTATAAGAAATGGAAAAACGGGGAAATCACGAAAGAGGAATTCAAACAAATAACCAGCACATGTAGAGGTAAAGTCAGAAAAGCTAAAGCGCAGAATGAACTCAGACTGGCTAGAGAGGTTAAGAACAATAAAAAGGGTTTTTTTGGGTACAGTGGTCCCCCGGGTTACGAAGGTAATCCGTTCCGGGATTACCTTCGTATCCCGGAAGTGTTCGTTACCCGGGGGACCGCTTTTGCCAATGCACAGCGCGCTGGAAGCGCGCTGTTTTAAAGCTTCCGGGTTGCGAATTTCTTTCGCAACCCGGGGTTTTTTTCGTTGGCCTGGGGCTTTTTTTCTCCCCCGGAGGTTTCGGGTCTCGGGGATTTCGTTCCCCAGGGGATTCGGATCCCGAGGGACCACTGTATGTCCGAAGCAAAAGGAAGAAGAAGGAAACAGTAGGGCCACTGCGTGCAGAAGATGGCAAAATGCTCACAGGGGACAGAGAAAAGGCAGAATTACTCAACACCTTCTTTGCTTCAGTCTTCTCAGAAAAGGCAAAAGGTGCTCAACCTAAGGATAATGGAGCAGAAGACAGAATAGGGGAATTTCAGCACAGAATAAGTAAAGAGATAGTACAGGAATACTTGGTTAACCTAAATGAATATAAGTCTGCAGGACCAGATGAACTACATCCTAAGGTATTAAAAGAACTGGCAAATGTGATATCGGAGCCATTGGCAATAATCTTTGAGAACTCCTGGAGAACAAGAGAAGTCCCAGCAGACTGGAGGAGGGCAAACGTTGACCCCGTCTTCAAAAAGGGGGAAAAAGAGGATTCCAACAATTATCGTCCAGTTAGTCTGACATCAAAAGGAAAGATTCTAGAGCAGATCATTAAGCAGAGAGTCTGTGAACATTTAGAGGCCAATGCCATAATCACAAAAAGTCAACATGGGTTTCAGAGAAACAAAACAAACAGCTTCATTTATATACCGCTTCATACCCTTAAGGAGTGTCTAAGCGGTTTACAATTGTAAGCTATTTGCCCCCCAACAATCTGGGTACTCATTTTAGCGACCTCGGAAGGATGCAAGCCTGAGTCGAGCTTCAGCCCTTTGCTGGTCTTGAACTCGCCACCTTATGGTTTTGAGTGAGTGGCTGCAGTACAGGCATTTAACCACTGCGCCACAAGTCATGCCAAACAAACCTGATCTCTTTTTTTGATAAAATTACCAGCTTGGTAGATGAAGGGAACGCTGTGGATATAATATATTTTGATTTCAGTAAGGCCTTTGACAAAGTCCCCCATGACATTCTTGCAAACAAGCTTGTAAAATGTGGGCTAGACAAGTTAACTGTTACATGGATTTGTAATTGGTTGACCAGCTGAACCCAAAGGGTGCTCAACAATGGCTTCTTTTCAACTGAAAACTGAAGACTAATAGATACCTGAGAATATCTGCAGTGTTGTATCCTTGAGTTCAGTGCCATCTTGCCTCTGAAAATTTCTAAATGACTGACAGAAAGACTGGCCAATTTTGAGTGCTCTTTGGAAGATTTTGAGAATTGAACATGGCCCCTGAAGGACAGGCAGAATTTTTAGCTGCCTGGTTTGACTTTTTATCCCCAGTCCTCTCTCCAACCCCCTCCCTGCCTTTTCCTACAGAGTCATGCCCCAGCAATACGACAACATTTGCATTCTCCATCTGGAAGGCTGTGAGCGCCGGCTGGTGCCAGCCATACTTTCAGCTTTCTTCCTTTTGAGTCTGTAATTAAAACAACATTGTTGAGCTTGAAATGTGCCTGTAGTAAAAATTGGTAGGCTAAAACATAGTGCTCAGTGGAGGAATATCCAAGTCATTCAGCTGCCATCATAAAGCCACGTGTTAAACCTGTGGAATGTGATAGCAGGGGATTCGATTCCATGGCCAATGAGGCCTCTTCCAGCTCTATGATTCTGTGATTCTAAGAGGATCACATACAACACTTTAGGGTATCTTGAAAGAATGTTTGACTAAGGCAGCATCTACACTGCAGAAATAATGAAGTTTGACACCACTTTAACTGCCATAGTTCATTGCTAAGGGATTTTGGGATCTTGCAATTTTGTGAAATGGTTAGCTTTCTCTGTCAGAGAGATACAGCTATGTTAGTCGGTATAATCAGTATATGGAGAGATTTTATAACACCTTTAAGACTAACTGAAAGAAAGTAAGATGTTGTCAGCATGAACTTTCATAGACTCCAGACTACTTCTTCAGATACTTTTGGTGGAGTGATTATCAGAAGAATTGTGATCTATAAAAACAAAAGTGCATCCCTGCATTTTTATCTGTCTTCCTGTGACAACCAAAACTCATAGGAGCATTAAACTAAGTGTTTTAAAATTTGACAGAATTTTGTTGTTGTTGTTGTCATCTAAGCTACAAGTTCAATGCTAAGTTTCAAGTCAAGTTCCATATGGAGTGCTTTGTAAAAGCCAGCATTGGCATGAGTTGATCCCTCTTAAGGTCACAACAAGGTGCCCAGCCATGTGATCAATGCAGAATGCCTTCTTTTTGGCCCAGTTATTAATCAAAGTGGACACTGTAGTCTGGAAATCGGAAGGGTAGCTATAAAGGAACCAGATTAGACCCTTAAGTGTAAAAATATATCATTGAATAGCAAAGTCGGAAGCATCCATGCCATCATATTTTCAGTGTCTGTCTGTGCGGCCTGAAAGTTGGACAATGAAGAAAATCACCTTAATTGAAATTTGGTGCTGGATGAGAGCCAGTGTGGCATAGTGGTTTGAGCACTGAGCTAAGAGTCTTAAGATCAGGGTTCTGTTCCTGCTCAGCCATGAAACCCATTGGGAGAGCTTGGGCAAGTCACATTCACTCAGCCTCAAGGAAGGCAATGGCAAACCTCTGCTGAACAAATCTTGCCAAGAAAACCACATGATAGGTTAATGTTCAGGTCGCCATAAGCCAGAAATGCCTTGAATTTGCACAGCACAGCACAGCCCAGTTGGATATAAATATAAAGCCATGGTCCTGCCTCTCCAAGATCTTAACAGGCCTCTTAATGGACAGCAACTTGGAGGTTTCCCATTAATAATATTGCTGCAAGTTTAAGCCAACTTGATGGCAGTTATCAACAACATCAGAAGGAGCTCCAAGGGTTGTCACTAGCTCCACTTGTTAGGATGTACTTCTTGTTAGGGCAACAGTAAGGTCTGAGGATGCTTTTCTTTGAACTTTGCTGGAGGAAAGCCTTGTTCATTCATAGCTGAGCCACAGCTGCTTGCCTTAGATGGATTCACCCTCCCTCTTTAAAGTGCAATATTGCTCAATGCCATTGGGCCACCTTTCTTTGCCAAACCAATAATGAGCCTGATTAAGCTTCAAGTGATGCTTGGCTTAGATATAACTTAGCTTAAAATGAAAGGCGGATCATGTATTTGGCAAATTCATGCCTATGATTCTATGTTTGCTGCCATTTCTCTTTTCTGCATTTCTAAGTGTCTGATCCAACTCTTACCCATCTCAGTAAAGGGCTTAGTCCACAGTGGTGGGGAAAAAAATCAAAGGTTGGAGAGGAAAGCATTCACTGTGATAGAAACCTGCATTTTCTACTGCTGGATGAGTGGGAAGAAATGACTTTCCAAACTGAAAAATAGACTCCTAACCTGTGTGCAGTCACAACCGTTTCACCAACTTCTCCCCAAAGAGAAAGAAAAATCCCACAGAGTGAAATATTACTTCTTAGTACAATAGATATATCTTGGCTCAGTCACCCAGCTTTTTAGATGTGGCTTAAAAGGGCTGGCTCATGATCAAATTGTAGGATATCTGGATCCGAAAGGAAAGCATACTGGTGGCATACATAAATAAAATTAACAACAATTCCCAGGATGAGCAAATGAGCCATCTGAATACAGAGGGGTTAGAACCTGACATCTGATTCTCACAATAACTTGTAACATGGTAAAGTCACCATATGGTACCTTTTCCCCATTACTCTTTCATGCTAAACTTTTATCTTGGATGCATTTTTTCTCTGCTTACCAGATAGGTCAGAAACAATAAGAATTTGGGAGATGGCTTTGAATGAGAAGATATACAGATTTATGATACCTAAATATAAAATTATTTGCTTTCCAGCTTTATATACCACCCCACAGTATTGCGTTGTTCTTTTTTTAATGGAAATATTTAACATAGTGTTACCAGTTAATTTTCCTTTTTTGTGAACTCATCTTATTCTCAAGGGCCTAAGTACCCTAAAGGCACCAGGTCCATCTGATCTTGGAAGCTAAGCAGTATCAGACCTGGATAGCACTTGAATGGGAGGCCACCAATGAATATCAAGTGATGTGGCCTATATTTCAGAGGAGCAAACTGGCAAAACCACTTCTGAGAATTCCCTGCCTATAAAAACCCTATGAAATTCAGGTGACTTGATGCACACATCTTGTTCTCTGTTACTTCAGTGCTGAATGTACTGTTCCAGATATAGATCTTTCCACAAAGGTGTGAAAGGTGTTGTAACAGCAGGCAAAAGTATAAAATTCACCCAATATCCACTCCCAGAACTAAGTTATTAACCTCTACCGTAAGGAGAGGAGCCTGACTCAGAGCCAGTAGAACACAAGTTGAAAGACATGACATTGTTCACCATCACACTGAGAATCCTCAACTTGTTCTGCTTTTTAGAGGAAGAGTGGGACACTGTGCTGAGAGAAGTAGCCAATTTTCACTCTTGCACATCCAGAGTAAGCCACATCCATGCGTTTTCAGCAATCTTGAAGTGATGTGATATTGCAAGTATTCCTCAGTAAATGAAGTTGATGTGTTCCTGGGCATGACTTCTTCAACAGAAAATTTGGTACCAGAGGTGGAAATAACATAGAAACAATAAGGATGGGTTACTGCACCAGAGAAAAATTGCAGTTTGGCTTGTTTCAGCAGGTTTTTTTTACTCGAAATTTCACAACAGGCATGTGTTAAATTAAAAAAAAAAAAAAACAGGCCAGGTAAGCTTGAGATAAGTAAACAAAACAAAACAAAACAAAAACATTTTAACCCTTCTAGTAATCACTTTAAAACTTCTTCCAAAGAGCATCCAAGGATAATTTTTTTCTTTCACCAGCTTCCACTTTTCTCATGATTTTTAGTTTATAGAACAATGGCTTTTAAACAAATGATGGGGAGTAGCTGGCTTGCCTCTTTTCCTCTTTCCTCTCTGTTTTGACATTCCTGTGTACTTAGTAAGAGGTTCTGGAGGCAGAGGCTGTTTTTGTTAACTGCTGTCAACCTCAACTTAAGGTGACCCTATGAATGGGAGACTTCCAAGTCACTCTGTTCTCAATAGCCCCATTCAGGTCTTGCGGACGCGTAGCTGTGGCTTCCCTGCTTGAATCTATCCATCTGTAATGCTGTCTTCCTCTTTTCCTACTGCCTTCTACCTTACCAAGCATTACATTGTCATCTGAGCATCTGAGGAAGTAAACTAGAAAAGCTCATGCTGCCAACTTTTTTCTTTCAGTTAGTCGCAAAGGTGCTACAAGATCTCTCTACGTATTAATTCTACAGACTAACACGGCTATATCTTTGAATTGTCATTTCTAGTAAGTCATGTCTTCCCATGGTGTCCTGGAGAGAGCTGGGGTCTGCAGAAGATGGTTCTGGGGCTCCATACATCCTCCAGGGCACACTTTCTCCCCCTGGCTTTTTGAGATAACATGATCCAGGACAGTCAAATATGAACATTGGCCTCAATTATTTACATAATTTTGATGATAGTGGGTATTTTTAATACCATTTTTTTCAGATCATCTAGTTGCAAGCCCTGTAAGGAATCCCTTACAACCTGTGAGGAAATCTGTACCATTTGAAAGAAGTAGAAATATCTCAGCTTGTCTTGGGAATCCTGCATTAAATTCTACACCAGTCCTGGCTGAAATCAGTGTGCAGGATGCTGTGCATGTTATTGCCAGTGCCACAGGCAGCATTATAAATTGGGGTTCATAGAAATATAGTGTAGGATGGGGAGTCTTGGAGATGTCTCATCCACAGGGTCGCCATGAGTCGACATCTACTCAAGGGCAGTTAACATCAACAAACTCATCTTCCTTTAGATATGTTCCAGCTTGTCTTCTTAAGCTCTGATGCCCAGAACTGGAAACAACACTCTAGATGTGTTTCCTTCCTCTAGTGGAGGACACACGGTAGTTTACCTGTCTGCCATTTTAAGTACCACTTTTATGTGTATAAGCTGCAAAGGCAAACAGCCACCTTTATTGCTCCATCACAGATATGATATGTGTGCTAAGTCAGGAGCAGAAAGGACCTATAGGTATGTGAGGCTCCACTGATGCCTTTACCCTCTGGCATTTGCCCGCTGGAGTTTTCAGATGCCTAACACCTGATTACATTGATTTCTGCCCCTCATGCTGTGCATAAGCAGCTAATCAGTCCGCTGAACGATAATGAAAGATCTCACTATCTGTCTGCTTTATTTAATGGAGTGTCAGCACATCCCAAATAGGAAATAATTGGATTGACAGACACATAGTCAGTTATTAGACTGTTTTGTTATCTGATTAGAAAAGGGTGGGGGGAGGGAAGGATGAAGGGAAAAGGGGGACCATCAGCCCAGGGAGTAGAGAGTGGTAATTGACTTGATCTGATCATGTCTGACATTGTAAGCATGCCTGCCTTGCCAGGGAGGTATTTGCCATTTGGACGTTCTTGGCTCATTATGAGTTTGCCTAGAGTTTGCATTTCTCCTAAATGCACTGTTGCATTCTGCGTCGTTGCGCTGTGCTCTAATGAAAGGTTAATTGCATTAAGATGGGCTCCATTTATAAAGTTGTGGTTGGACCTGACACATTAAAATGGAGCCTTTACCAAGATAAACAGGGTTTCTTTCATCTTTCTCCCTGCTAGAGTTGATTTGGATGTTCTGGTAGCAAGATTTCACTGGTGGAATGCATGATAAACTGAACTTGTCAAACACTGGGAATACTGCCATGGGTATGGAAAGTCTTGGGGAAGTTTTTTCATCAAATACAGCTGCATCACCCCTTGAAAAAAACTTAACAAAATGGTAGATCTTTCTAGAATATATACAGGAGGAACCTGTGCATGTCTTATCATCACCACATTGTTTGTATCCCTAACCTACTGAATTATGATAATGTGTATCATAAGAGACAGCATGGTGCAGTGGTCTGAGCATTGGATTATGACTCTAGAGATCAGGGTTCAATTTTCTGCTCAGCCATGGAAACACAATGGGTGACCTTAGATAAAGTTACACACTCTCAGCCCTAGAAAACCCCATGATAGGTTCACTTTAGAACCTTCATAAGTTGGAAATGACTTGAAGGCACATAAGAATAACAAAATGTGTAGTACAGCAAGCATATTCAGGTGTTGGCCATGCAGCAAAATACAACAAAATCCCAAATCCACAAAAAAGTTATACATATTGGCCAACCAAAATGCAGAAAATATATCATGCAAGCTTTGAAAGCTTATATGATGCATTTTCAACATTTTTGTTGTCCAATATGTGTGTTACACTTAGCTATACCATTAATTTAGTTAATTTGATAGTCAGCTATATTTAATTGTCTAAATTCTCATTAGTGGTAAGCATTTGGGAATGCTAGTGATGTCTGTCATCTTTGCTTTTGCCAGATAACAGTAATGATGTATTACTATCCTGAAAACAGTGTTACCAGGGAGGGGGAGATTTCTGTTGCAAACCTCATTAGTAAATATAGTTGGGGAAGGGACTGGCTTATTTTATCATTCTGCTCAGGACTATTTCACAGTTTTCCATTTTTATCTTTATGAGGTAGTGAATCCCTAGAGAAAGAGTCTCCCAAGATGATTCAGTAAGCTTTATGGCTGAACTGAGAATGGATCCTGGGCCTCCTTGGTCCCAGTCTGGCACCTTAAGTACACCACATTGGCACTGGGCTATGTAAGCTTCTCTTAAAGGCATGGTTTAGTTTAATGGAAGAGCAGACCAGTCATGGAAGATCCAGTTCCTGGCATCTCCAGCTTCTCAAATATGAGTAGCAGGGCTGGGAGAGGTCTCTCTGTCTGCCAACAAAAGAGGAGATTGCCTGCCCATTGGCAAAAAAATGGAGAGCTAAATCCTCCAGCAGTCAACTAGATACACCAGTGATGCTGAGTACAAGAAAGCTTCCTACATGCATAACTAAAATGTCAAAATAGCAGGCCAGAATGTTGGTGCATGGTCAGGTTTGAGGAGACCATATGAATCAAGATATTGCCTTGGCAGGATAAAACTTTTAATGTAAGGAGCTCCAGACCAGAGGCAAAATCAGGCCCATTGCAAACCACAGACAGAAACCAGAGAAGATTGGGAACAGAGGAAAGCAAACTCAAGTGAAGGAGTGCCATGCAGAGTGCTCTGCTTAATTTTGCATTCTCTCTGATGGTGGGCAGCATATTTGAACTTTCCTTTTCATGTTCAGTCTGACATTTGGTGCAACCTGTGAGCTGTCACTCATCCCCTGGACTATACCTTTAAGCCAAAAATAGAGAGAGCTTCTTTTGGTTATCTTTTATTTCTCTTTGTTTTATGCTATCCTTTGGCACCTGTATTTCATCTTTGGTTCTTTCTCTTGTTTTGAAATCCTCTTCTTTCTAGTTATGTTGAATTGACTTTGTTCTTTACATGTGAAAAAAGAAAAGAAAAAGTATGGCTAAAATTCCAAGTTTTAAACGTTTTTGAAAAGCATTGCAAGTTGAGTCTCCCTTATCTGGACTTCTGAAATCCAAAATATCCAAAAACAAAAACTTTTTGGGGGGTGGGGGTCTGAGATAGCAAAGACTTTTGCTTTTGGGCAGTTCAGTGTACACAAATTTGTTTCATATACAGAAAACATTTAAAATACCAGATAAAATTACATTTAGGCTATGTGTATAAGATGTGTATGAAACATAAATGAATTTTGTGCTTAGACTTGGGTCCCATCTCCAAGATATCTAATTATGTACATACATGCAAATACAGGTATCCCGAAATCCAAAACAGTCCTCATTCCAAGCATTTTGGATTAGAGAGACTCAACCTGTACCAGATCGTGCAGGCTGTCACTGTCTGTAGAGAAACATAAATGGACTGTCCTGGTTGCAGAGCACACTGGAAAAAGCAAATATGCCTCTCTCCCAACTGGCCTGGTTTCAACATGAATGTACTAATAGGGATTCCAACTACTGCTTTGGGAGGAAAAAAAGTTACTCCACAGTATTATTATTATTATTATTATTAACCTTTATTTATTGAAACATCCTAAGGTAATGAAGAAGAATTATTCTGTAGAGAAAAAGACTTGGGGTTTTTGCACACACACAAAAACCTTTACTGTGCAGAAAACATAATTTCTGCATAGGAAACTGTGTTTTCTAAACCCATTCAGGATGTTTGAATCTTGAGAAAAAACTTCACAAAAATGTCTATTATTCTTACTAACAGTGTTTTCCAATAGTTTGGAAAACCAATTTTTGTCCTGGAAGCAAATAACTGAGAATATTCTTTGAATCCCTACTGAGACGTTCTTCTTAGTCGCGTTTGTTGACAGGAATACATCTAACGGTGAGAAAAGTGACTGTTCTCCTTTTTTTTCTCCACTGTTGGTTTTGAATCTTCCATTTCATCCTTGGTACCTCCATTTTAGAGTGTGCCAGGTACCCAATGGGTGCAGTGACAGACCAGGAGGCAATTTAGCTCTAGTTTGGGAGGTAGCAGTGGAGTCTGTACTGCATGGTAAATATCTAGGTTGGATCTTGCTCCTGTTTGCAGGGCACTGATTTCACTGTGCAGGCTCCATTACTTCTGTAATGAAGCTACCTCCAACTCTACTTTCAAAGAGTCTTAAGAGGAATGCTACTTAAATAGAAGCCATTTGCGCTGGCACCTGGGCCACGGCTTATTAATGACAGTTTCGTGTGGTAGGAGAAGTGGACCGAAAACTAGCTTCACCAAGAGCCAATTCCTTCTGTTTTATGAAGTCCTTTCATCCTTCAGTGCCTGTGCTTGACTCTCATTAAGGCTAATGGAAACGGATTGAGTGTACAGGCAGGGGAATTGGTCTGTCTGGTGATAATGCCGGGCGAAAAGTGCAGGGTGGGGAGACATAGTATTAGGCCGCAGGTAAAACTGAGTTAGTGGGACTGAAATGTTTAGCAGAGCAGTTGGTTGCAAGAGAAAAAGCTTTAGGTTTGGTTCAGACCATGAAGGAAATAGGGAAGTGCCATTTTGTGAGGACAATCATGTTATTTTCTGTTTGATTCAGGAAGTGGTTTGTAGAGATGTAGACCTCCTCACTGGCCAAGAACAGCAAGTCTTAATCAAGAGCGGCATCAGGCCCTCTTTCATAGCACGGGAAGGCCAAATGCCACTCAGTTCCCCTAGTTCATAAAGATACACAGTCAGGGGGCTTTTCATTGTCTTGTCCAGGTTGGACTGTTGTGCATTCCAGTATGTGTTATTATGAAGTTTGAAACTTCTGATATGCTTACTGTAAGAACATAAGAGCTCTGCTGAATCAAATCAAGATGCGACCTAGTGCTGCCACAGTAGTGAGCAGATTTCTGCAGTAGATATTTTGAACTCTGCACATCTCCCTCTTTCCTCCTCTGCCCTGCCTTTCTTTTGTTCCATATCTCATAAAGCTATTTCTCAAGAAGGGCTCTATTTTATCATCATTGATAGAAATCTTAAGTATTTGGCAAACAAGATAATGCCTCTCTCTCCCCTGCCAAATTCAAGAATCTTCTTTAGGAGCTGCAATGGATATACAGGTTTAAGATGCATGATATAGTATTCCTGTCAACACAACCTAAAATGGGGTTGTGTGGGGTATTGAGTTTGTTGTTAATTGCTGTCAGTTTTGAATTATGGTGATTCTATGAATGAGAGGCGTAGAGGTTATCAACGGTCCTGTTCAGGTCTTGCAGACTCAGGGCAGCCATGTCTTCCTTGATTGACTCTATCCACCTATAATGCACTCTTCCTCTTTTCCTCTTCCTTCTATCTTAGCAATCATTATTGTCGTTTCTAGTGAGGCATTTGCCCAAAAAGTGAAATTTGAACAAATGGGGATCCTTTCTTGATAAATTTCAAAGGCATTTCAAAAAATTTCAGCTGACATTATTTGAGTTTCCCAGGTTGAGATATTACTGGGCAGAACAGTATTCCAGTCTGTATTTAGCTTACTTACAATGAGAAAGTGAAGAATCATGGAATCACAGAGCTGAAAAAACTTGCAAGGGATGTCCAATCCAACCCACGGCTATTCAGGAATAGACACCTAAAACACTCCTACATTATGCCAATCTGACCTTTGTTTAAAGACCTCCAAAGATGAAGAGTTCTACTGCCTGCCAATTCAGTCCATTCCACTCTTGAACAGCTCTTAAAGTCAGAAAATTCTTCCTAATGTTTTGTTGGAATCGCTTTTCTTGATATCTGATTCTTTTGGTTGTGTTCCAGTCTCTAGAGCATCTTGCTCCATCTTCTACTGTAATTGTTGAATATTTACAACATTTCTCATTGTCTGCAAAGAGAGGCTTCCTAGACTCATCAAGACAGACTGTCAAGAAATTGCCAGCCTCAACAAGAATTCTTGTCTCTGTGAGAAGAAAACAACAAAGGAGTGCTTTGGTTTTGGTTAACGTTTCTGTAATTTGCGCAAAAATGTCTCTGCAGGAAACTACTTTCTTTCTCCTTTGTGAAGTGAAGCACAAGCATGGTAAGACTGGCTAAATGAGGGGAAAGACACAAACCACCCATCCACTGCTCCTGATTTTGAGAGTCCATGTCACAAGGCAGCAGCTATTGTAGTGTAACTATGCAATGTGTGCAATTTAGGCAATTTGCACAAAAATTGTCCTTGCAAATGTGAAAATTCTCTTGACGCGGACAGAAAATAGCTTACCCATTTCTCAGGCAAGAAGGGAAATTTTTCAGTCTTTCATTCTCACATGCAAAAAGGAGACAAGGGAGGATTGACATTCATAAAGTGCACCATCTTTAACCATGCGGATTATTCTTCATTTTAAAACTGTCAGACTGTCTGTTCAGTCAAAGATTAACTAGTATTAGGCAGAATCTAAGAAACAACGCATGTATTTCAGCTCCATTCATCTCTACTGTATTTGAGCACAGCTGAATTCCCTGTTTATTATGGGATTTAAGCTTGCCTTGCTCTGCATGGGATTATGCTTTTTCTTGTCGCTCTTGCCATCTTTGAAATTGCACAATGACAGTTTGTATCTTTAAAAACCTCAATGAGCCAAAGCACTTGAGTTTAGTTACCATTCAGTTTAGCTAAAATTGCCATCTGATGTCGCTCCCCAGAGCCCATTTGAGTTTTATGTACTATGATGGTTTATTGTTGTTAATAATGTGATAGCTCAGCACTCCCCTGGTCAAAGGGAAAGACCGCACTTAGAGATTTGTCTGAAAAGATGGATGAATTCTACTACAGGGGCTGCCTTGATGCATTATGAGGTACTACAACTGCTGAATGAATTCTATGGTGCTCCTGATACCTGGACATGCCACTCTCAAGTCCTTTACTCCAAAGATCAGTAGCTTTCATATCACACCAGTCTTGGGATTCTTTCACCATCCCCCAAACCGTCTCAAAACATCCTAGCCTTACCTTTTCACATTCTTCATTTCTTCCTGACCTCTGCTTTTCTCATTATTGAGAACACTTTGGAAAGGCACTACTAGCCAAGCATGAAATGTGTATTTAATACACAACAAAGAATTGGTGGATAAAACAAGAAACCAAGGCTCAAAATAAGAAAAGGCAAATGCTGAATACAAAAATGATTCAAAAGCTCTTGCCTCAAATACAAAAATATACATCCTCATATCAGGGGGAATGTATCCTCAAGGACGAATTATCCGTTGAAAATTAAAACACAAACCTATGTGTTTTTAGTCCATTGAATTAATGAAGGTTACATCAGTGTTGACTTAATGAAATTCCCATTTCATGCCCTTCAACTGTCCCAGCATGGCAGAGACAGCTCCCAGTTAAAGCTCAGTCATCCCACTTTTCCAACTGCTTTTAAAATGTCTTAGCTTCTTTCTCCTCCTTCTACTTTCCCCCTTTTATCCTCAGTTTATTTCAGTTGCTACAAACTGAGTTTGCTCAACAGGGAGGAGAGGAGTAAGTTTAGGCAAAAGCAAACTTCTGCAGCTTCTCCCAGTGTCTGTGTTCTTTCTCATTAATTAATTTTGCCATCTTGACCAGGCTCAGATGTTGCCTTGAAACACAAGCGTCCTGGTTTTCATCTGTGAAATGTTGACAAGTATGCCATTGATGCAGTGGCTTCTGCTTTGTGTGGAACTGACTGTTCTGTTTAGGCCAAAAATGTCTTCAAGGATGGAAATAATATGAAAAGAGAGCCACCCAAATGTTCAAGCTGTTAGCAACAGTCACCTTCACTTTGTTTCAAAGAAAGTGTCACCAAAAGCCTACTATAGTCATCATGATTCCCTGATCTCTCCCTCTGCTTTCATTGTCATAGCAATTGTATACCTTCCCAGCTATGTCTGTTCTCCATACATGACTGTACACGACCATTAGAGGTATGTACAAGAGGCAGTGGCTCTTTGTCAGAAACTCAGTGTGACATTGTTTTGGACTTAGATCTGTACCTGGAGTGACCTTCAGTAAGTCACTATTTCTTCTTCTGGCAATCTCATAGGATGGATGTGAAGTCACAGGTAGGGCAAGGGTAGGCTACTGTTAGGGATTACGGAATTTTGAAAGATCACCCCCTTTGAAAAATATTGAATTTCGCCCCCCCCCCCCTAATTCCCCCTTGGGATTCATGGCCAATTTTGTCATGCTTTCAGATTCTCTAGGTCACTTTTGGCCCAGGAGAGGCCTTTTTTCTTCAATGCAGAATTCATCTTCTAGGTCAGCGGTTCTCAACCTGTGGGTCGTGTCCCCTTTGGGGGGTCAAACAACCCTTTCACAGGGGTCACCTAAGACCATCGGAAAACACATATTTCCAACTGTCTTGGGAAAATAATTTGATGGTTGGAGGCCACCAGAACATGAGGAACTGTATTGAAGGGTCACGAAATTGGGAAGGTTGAGAACCACTGTTCTAGGTCTCTTTCTATTGGGAAAAAACAGGCTTCTTGTGGGCCTGAAGCAGGCTGGGAGGCAAAAATATGACAGAATTGCCCACCTTATCCCCTAGGGACATTTGGGGCAAAAAGCTGGGAGACCATAGGTTTCCACAAAAACAGCCCTAGTGGCCACATGTGGTCAGTAGGCCATGCTCTCCTCATTCCTGCAGTAGGGATGGGGGAATCCCAGGTCCAGTATCTCAGGCGCTAAAAAATGATTGGATGCCTGCATGAACAGGTGGTCTAAATGTCTGCCTTGATGTTGCATTACTACCACAGTACAAGAACTGCTTTCCCCGTCATCCAATGACGCTTTATTACTGTTTGTAAAAAGAAGCCAGAGACTTCAGTTCATAACAGATAGAGTTGACTCTCTGTATCCATGGGTTTTGCATCCATGGACTCAACCATCCATGGCTTGAAAATAGTCCAGCAACAACAACAGCAGCAGCAGCAACAACAACAACATTCCAAAAAGCAAAACCTTGGTTTTGCCATTTTATATAAGGGACACCATTTTACTATGCCATTGTATATAATGGGACTTGAACATCCATGGATTTTGGCATCCACCATAGGTTCTGGAACCACCCCAGTGGATACCAAGGGCCCACTGTATATTTATTTATTTCAAAAATATAGCCGTGTTAGTCTGTAGAATCAATATGTAGAGAGATCTTATAGCACCTTTGAGACTAACTGAAAGAAGGAATTTGGCAGCATGAGCTTTCGTAGACTTCAGTCTACTTCCTCAGATGCATTACAGATGCTGCCAATTTCTTTCTTTCAGCTGATCTCAAAAGGTGCTACAAGATCTCTCTAATATTTATGTGTTTGTTTGTTTGTTTGTTTGTTTGCTTAGAGGTTTTATACCCTGCCCTTCAACCATAGTCACCCAGCTCATCTTACAATTAGTTAGTCTGACACTTTCCACTCTCAGACTAACAATCTTTGATAGTAACCTGCCTTCAGGCTTACTATCTTAAGAAATGACACACAAGGAGGAAAGGATGGTCAGGTGGGAATTATGTTCAGCCTGGTGGCTTTCTTCTTCAGGGACCAGGGCAATGGCACTTGGAAGATCGCAGTGAGAATGGAGGGTTGCCTTATCTACTGTCCTGTGCTATCTCATCACAGTATCCCAAAATAGGTGGTGTAAAATTATAGTTATCCTTCAGGCAAGAAACTGGACTCAAGGGAATAGTTTCACTACTTCTAGCTGTGAAGCTGTGTGATCGATTATGGTTGGTAAAACTAGAATGAGCTCAATAGAATGAACACTGCTAAAAGGGAGAGAGAAAATGGGAAAATTGGGGAGCACTCTGTAGAGACAAAATGGTTTATCTTTGCATGCAATAAAGTATTTGTCACCAGCTTGTTCTTAAGAGCCATATCTGTTCTGCAATAAGTGATAATACTGTAGTTCTGTTCCCCAGGGCCTAGTTATTCCTCTGTGAATACTGTGCATTTCTCCTTTTAGTGTCTACTTAGTGAACATGTCTTCACTGGCAAATGATTTCTGCTTCATCCAGTACTGAGGATGTTTTATGTTCATTATAATGATTACGCTTCATACATGTTTAATCATCAGTATCCTCTGACACTTCCAGAGCATTAGTAAGATTTCTTTATGGCCAAACAAAGGTGGGCATTGAAAGGGAGACCTCCCATAAGAAAGGAGTTCTGCTTACTTATTTCTTTCAAAATTCCTAAGCTGCAGTTTCATCCTTCAAAGCTTTTCAGGGCAATGTACAGAAAGCATCCCGGAAGCTGTACGCTGTGTTACAATATAAAGAATCTAAAATCTCAGTATCAGAAGGGAAACTGAGAGACTATTTCTTCCAATGAAAGAACAAAAAAGAGAGAGAGAGAGAGGAAGAGGAAGAGGAGGAAGAAGAAGAAGAAGAAGAAGAAGAAGAAGAAGAAGAAGAAGAAGAAGAGAAAGATAAAAATTTGAATCTAAAAAATTCAAAATATTGGAAGTTTGATTGAGAATGCTGGAATTTTCTTAAAAGGTTTTTTACCTAGCGTCATAGAATTAGAGTTAGAAGAGACCATAAGGTCCACCCAGTCCAACCCCATTCTGCCACGCAAGAAGACACCATCCACGCACTCCATAAGATAGCCATCCAACCTCTGCCTTAAAACCCCCAAAGAAGGAGACTCCACAATCCTCCAAGGCAGGTGTCCTCCACTGTGGAAAAGCTGTTACTGTCAGGAAGTTTCTCCTAACGTTGAGATGGAATCTCTTTTCCTATAGTTCGAATTCATTGATCCATATCTTAGTCTTTGGAGCAATCTTTAGAACAAGCTAGCTGTGACAATAAAGTTGGGAGATAAGGTTTTAGAGGGGGGAGCCTGTTTTTAGTGTGTGTGTGTATATATCCAGTGACTTGTCATTTGCACAAAAATAAAGAAAAAAGAGTTAATTTTTACCTAAAGTGCTTTTCTGTCTAGAGGGACTGCTTAATTGTAGTCACAAATCACCTTGAATGCTTTCCTAGAAAGATAAAACAAGTTAAATTTGTATATCACTCAGCAAGTGCTTCCTTCTGAATTGGATATGAGATGGAGATTTTAGCTTTCCCTTCTGTAGCTTTAGGGTTTCTGCCCAGATCTTTTCCTTCCTTTCGGATATTTCATAACAGCACAGAAGGAGGCAAGCAGACCCCCCACCCACCCACCCAATGTTTGCTTTATTAAATTTTTGAACTCCTTCTCCCCTCCTTCCACATCATTGGGGACCACAATCCAACAACCCAGAGATGTACCTTGCTTTGCATTTTGATTTGTAGAAATCTCCTTAGCATTTTACAAGAAGGAGCACTGCAGTTGTTATGTTAAATAAGTGTAATTACCATGCGTTAAGGGAATTTTCCATCCTTGACTTGCCACATGTGCTCTCACATGGAGAAAATATACCCTACAGCATATCTGTCTCTTTTTCTCTTTTAGCTTTATGGGGCTTTGCTTCCATTTTGTTCTTCAGTGTGATATGGTTTCAGTCTGTACTGCAGAGAAAAAGAGCCTGACTCCCTTGTAAATTTACAACTGGAGGATCATAGAATCATAGAATCATAGAATCATAGAGTTGGAAGAGACCACAAGGGCCATTAGTCCAACCCCCTGCCATGCAGGAACTCCAAATCAAAGCATCCCTGACAGATGGCCATCCAGCCTCTGCTTAAAGACCTCCAAGGAAGGAGACTCCACTACGCTCCAAGGGAGTGTGTTCCACTGTTGAACAGCCCTTACTGTCAGGAAGTTCCTCCTAATGTTGAGGTGGAATCTCTTTTCCTGCAATTTATATCCATTGTTCCGTGTCCTAGTCTCTGGAGCAGCAGAAAACAAGCTTGCTCCCTCCTCAATATGACATCCTTTCAAATATTTAAACAGGGCTATCATATCACCTCTTAACCTTCTCTTCTCCAGGCTGAACATCCCCAGTTCCCTAAGGCGTTCCTCATAGGGCATGGTTTCCAGTCCCTTCACCATCTTAGTTGCCCTCCTTTGGACCTTCTCCAGTTTCTCCACATCCTTTTTGAATTGTGGTGCCCAGAACTGGACACAGTATTCCAGGTGGGGCCTGACCAAAGCAGAATAGAGTGGCACTATTATTTCCCTTGATCTAGACACTATACTTCTATTGATGCAGCCTAAAATTGCATTGGAGGGTTCTGTTTCTTCCTGAGGTTGGACAGTTGTACTGTGTGCCCCTGCCTGGGATCCAGAAGGCCCATGTACTCCATTCACTGGCTACTCTGCATGATAGTCTTCTCATTCTAGTCAAATAGAATGCCGCATGTGATTTGCAGGAGTTATGGCTTTTTGTAGTGGTGGGGAAGAACTGCTTAAACTCCACGGGAGAAGACTTTGTGGTTTTTACTGGAGTATCCATAGAAATCCTCAGAAATGTACATTAATCATACCTGTAGCCATCCGCCTGGATTTGGGCAGCTGTTCATTTTCAGCAAAGGGAGGGTAAATAGATGTGAATAGATGCAGTTTTATTAAGGGAAGTGAAGACAACCATTTGTGTATGTTCAAAAATCTGCAACAACGGGCATAATACACTTACGTGTAGACTAGCCCCAAATTTCTGACCAAAGGTGACCAGGAGTGCTTGCTCAATCCTCTGGGAAGGTAACATTTCATTTCACTGGTTTGGGGGCCTTTTGCATCTGCCTCAGCTGTCCCAAGACTACATGTGGCTTTTATATGAGCTGGATGGCTACTTTCTCTTTGGAAAAAGATACCCAAGGATGGACCTTTAAAAAGATGGGAGGGGTTCAAATGCAGCAAAATGTCCAACAGCACCCTCAAAGGCTTGGGAAGATGTCATGTGGGGGTAGATATTTTCTGACCACAGCCAGCTAGAAAGACAAATAAGTGAGTAGAGTAAATTTGGGAATTACTTTCAACTATGGCTGACCCTTGGTCTACCAAGCCCAGTTTTATTAACTCTGACTTGGAGCTGTGGCTCTTCTGGGTTTCAGGTAGAATCCCTTCTTTGCCCTAACCTGGAGATCCCTAGTATTAGTCTCTGGTGGTCTCCAATCCACGTACGAATCAGCCTGACGCTGCTTCATTTCCAACACGGAATCATAGAGCTGAAAGGGGTCTCATGGACCATCAAATACAAGACCATGCTCAGTGGAGGATCTCCAGCTGAAACATCCCCAGAAAGTAGCTATCCAGATATTTTCTGAAGACAGCCAGAGAAGGAAACCACCACCACCTGTTTAGCCAATTGATTCCATTGTCAAAGCACTCTTATTGTCAAGAAGTTCCTTCTAATGTACAATCAAACTCCATTTTCAAACTACTAGACCTGATCCTACCCTCTGCATTTCTGCCCCCTCCTCTCTGTGACAGCCTTTGATATATTTAAATTGTGAAATCATGTCACTCCTCAGACTTCTCTTCACCAAGCTGAACATGCCTAGGTCCTTCTTTGGTTTTGTTCTCCAAATCTCTTATCATTCTTGTTGCGCCTCTCTGAACCTGCTCCAACTTATTGTTTATTTATTTATTTATTATATTTATTTGTATCCCGCTCTTTTCCCAGGGCTGGGACTTGTCTATATCTTGGTGGTAAGAGCCGTTCAGGAACAGAACCAGTTGCCTAGAGAGGTGTTGAGGTCTCCTTCTCTGGACATCTTCAAAAAGAGGCTGGACATCCACCTTCTGGGGATGATCTAGCTGGACTTCTTGTAATCAGTAGGGGGTTGAACTCTTGTAGGACCCCTTCTGGCTATGCAGAATTAGAACATTCTTCCATCGCTGTGTTTTCTTTTGAAAATTGTAGTCAGCTTGGGAGGGCTTCAAGTCTGAGCAGTGGTAGGCCTCACAGAAAGAGGCTTCAACATGTTTCCTTCTGAGGAGGTTCAATTCAAAATGCCCTCCACACACATGGTCATCAGGCATTTAGGAGGAGAGAATTTTCCCATATTTTTTTTCTTGTCAGATGAAAAAGCAGAGTGGGGAAGGCAGTGTTGTGATGAAAAAGTGTCACATAGAAGAGGATTGAGCATTCTCTTCCCCACATGGCCAAACTCACAGCCTTCCATGGTTGATTTGGGGTTTTGTTTTTAAAAATGCAGCAACTTGTCATAGAATATTGCATGACACTCAAGAGCATCAGTCATCCATCCATCCATTCAGTCAATACATACTGTACATGCATAATATGTTTTACTCATACATGTGTTTTTAACTGCTTTAAATTAATGTTTTATTGGATTGCTTTTTCAGTGCTTTTCTTAAAATTTTGAACCACATACTGTTTTAGCTCTTCTGTTTTAACTTAACACTGCAAGCTGCTTTTGGTTCCATATTGGCACATTTTCCCCCAGTGTACCAAATGCGTACCATATTTCTGCCCATTATCTACAATTGTTTCCTTATTTTCTGTGAACTCATCAGGGAATGGCAGCCGATGGCTCAGGGACCAGCTTCAATCCATTTTGAGTTGTATTATTCTAGAACAAGAAATAGGTCTTTAAAATAAAAGAACATGGATTATTCATAGTGAAGTTTTGTTCCTAAAAACCACAGTGAGAGGCAAACATCTCTGATTCCCCCACACACACACCAGTTCTGGGGCAATATACTAATGCCAGTCTTCCCTCTTTTAATGTGTTTTAGATTTATTCAAGAGATTGAGCATGCTTTGGGTCTCAGTCCAACCAAGCAGTGTCCGCTCCGAGAATTCCTCACCATGTATATCAAGAACATCTTTCTAAGCCAAGTCTTGGGAGAAATCAACAAGGAAATAGAAGGGGTCACCAAAATCACTGACCCACTGAAAATACTGGCCAACGCAGACACCATGAAGATGCTCGGAGTGCAGAGACCTCTCTTGCAGGTAAGAAAGTCTTACAGTAATGTTTGAAAGAATCCCCCCTTGGGCCTTGGTGAACCTTAAGGAAAGGGAGTACAGGTTGAGTCTCCTTGTCTGAAATGCTTGGGGCTGTAAGTATTTGGATCCAGGACCCTCCGGGGATATCAGAATCGATGGATGCGCAAGTCCAACACAGTGGCATAATAAAATGTTGTCCCTTATATAAAATAGCAAAATTAAGGTTTGCTTTTTGGAATTTATATTTTTGGGAATATTTTCAACCCATAGATGGTCAAATCCTTTGATAAAGAATCCATGCATATGGGGGGCTGATTGTACTGGCTTTCACATGGCGTTTTCTGCACTGGTACAGAAGGCTGTGCAGCATTACCAGGCAGATTAGAAACATAGAGTTTATTGCTGAGAGGCAGCCAGAGGTATCACAACAGAAGTAGCCATAACCATTTATAGCAATAGATGTCAGAAACAACGATAATAGAATCTTGCTCTTTTTAAAGAGAAGGACCTATCCCCATTCGTAGCACTTTGTCACTGAAACCACCCAGTGCATTCTGAGTAAAGGTCACATTCCATTTCTGCTCATTTCCAGGCACAGGCTACAGTAAAACAATTGCCCTTTGTAATTTATTATCTCCCCCCCCCCCCCCAAAAGGCTTACCATACAAAGTAGTCCAAGAATAACTCTTTCCACTTTGCAAAGGGATCTTGCAGCACCTTTGAGACTAACTGAAAGAAAGAAGTAGACTGCTGAGATTCAGTTGCACAAAAGGCCAGAGCATCTCACTTAAAAATAGGAATTGGTTACACTGTGAGACATTTTCAGTACCTTCTCCCCATTTCACAGGTTTTGCTGGCATAATGGCCAATATACACTGAAAAACTGCAAAGGAGAAGTGACACTTTCTCAGCCTCAGAGGAAGGCAAAGAAATCCCACCCTCTGAACAAATCTTGCCAGAAAACCCCATGATATGTGACTCAAAGGCACACAGCAACACAATTACAGGTTCACCTTAGGGTCACTATAAGGTGGAAACAACTTAAAGACATCGAAGGCTTTCATGGCCAGTGTCCATAGTTTTCGGTGGGTTTTCTGGGCTATGCAGGCCACATACTGAAAGAATTTATTCCTGACATTTCACCTGCATCTGTGGCTGACATCTTCAGAGGTTGATGGCATGGAAGTGTGCTGGGTATATATACTTGTGTGATCCTTGGTTTGGAGGAAGTGATTTACATGTTGATCTGTGTGTTGGTCTGTTGTAACAATAGCAGATACCAGGGGCCCACGGTAATCTCTCTCTGGCTTTTCTTCGCTAACGAAGATTCAGGAAGCACTCATCCCACGCTTACTACAAGTGCATTGATGACTAAAAAGGATGACCCAAGATAGACAAGTCTGGTTACAGAAAGCACAGCAGAAAGTCTCCTTGGGTGATGTTTCCAAGTTGTGGTTCTTTCTGCATTGTCGTTTCTCTTCGAGACTCGTTCGGCATGAGTTCTCGAAAGAGGCTGCAGCATTGTGGATAGTGCGTCTCCATGCTTCCCGATGTGAGGCCAGGGCAGACCATTGTTGGTGATCAATTTGGCCGAGCTTGAGATGTTGTTTCAGGGAGTCCTTGTATCTCTTCTTTGGGGTGCCCCTTTTACGCTGACCCATGGCACGTTCACCGTAGAGTACTATTTTGGGGAGGCGGTGGTCCTCCATCCTAGAAACATGCCCTGCCCATTGCAGCTGCGTTTTCAGTAGCATTGCCTCAATGCTGGTGATCTCTGCTTGTTCCAGGACAGCAACATTCGTCACATAGTCAGTCCAGAGTATGTTTAGGATTGTGCGTAGACAGCGCTGATGAAAGCATTCAAGGAGTCATAGATGTTGGGGATAGGTGACCCATGTTTCAGACCCATAGAGGAGAATAAACAGTAATAGACAATAATAACAATAAAAATAATACTCCATTGTATTTAATGGGACTTGATCATCCATGGATTTTGCTATCCACTAGAGGTCCTGGAACCAAACCCCAGTGGATACCAGGGGCCCGTTGTAGTAATACTACTACAGAGGTCCTGCAACCAAACCCCAGAGGATATCAAGGGCCCACTGTAAATCAGATTCCCAACCAGATTTGTGAGAAACTTTCTTTTTGCGTTTGTCACGCATGAAAGAGCCACCGTGAGAGTGGACAGTCTCAAAAAACGCCTGCTGAAGGCTGCCTGCGCAGCTGCTTCTGCCCTAATGACTTGCTTGAGATAATGAGGCTGTTGCTGGGATTGGCTTTCTCTCTGGCTTCTGGGGGAGATCACTTGCGGCTCTCCCAAGAAAGCATTGTCACCAGCCGTGAAGGCATACTGTTCTCATCTTGTCAAATTACTGTACATTAATCAGATGGATGTTGGTGACGAGCGGCATTCCCATAGCCGCTGATGGTTGCCAAGCAAGTTTTTGTCATTTGCGCCATAAACAAATGAGTTTTCTTTCAGGTCCATTGGCAGCCATAATCAGAAACTATTAGGCTACAGTTGTAGCCAGTCAATGGTGCGTTCCTTGCTTCTCGGTGGTGAGTGTGACCTTTGAGGCATGAGTTAAAATTCTGATCAATAAATAATGCTTTGCAGCAATATAGGAATTTTTATTCCTCACAGAAGGGCTTTGAATATTTTGCACACACAGGCACTCTTTCGCAATAAGCCTCTCTCGCTCATTCCCCCTTCCCCCCCACTACTGGAACCTAAACAGATGCCGCATCTGTGCTGCAGAATTAATCCAGTTTGGCACCACTTTAACTGCTGTGGCTCAGTGCCATGGAATTCTGGGAACTGTCATTTGTCTTGGCACCAGATATCTCTGGCAGAGAAGGCTAAAGGTCTCACAAAACTACAGTTCCCAGTATTCCATAGCATTGACCCATGACAGTTAGCGATGACAGCTTGGATCATTTCTGCAGCACGGGTGCAGCCTTTGACACCAAAAGAAGTTTCACAGCCAGAGAGAGCTTGGATCCAAACAGGCATAGTAAAAAAACTTACGTTGTGGATTCCCTAAGGGTTTCTTTGAAATATTTAGACTCACATTTTCTTCTATTGATCCCAGTCTGAATGATTACTATAGCAACTAATATGTGGAGTGTGTGTGCGCATATATATATATATATATAGAGAGAGAGAGAGAGAGAGAGAGAGAGAGATTTGTGTAATAATATAATTATTATTTTTGAGTGAGTGAGATGCACTTCAAAGGCTTTCACAGCCTGCATCCACAGTTTTGTGTGGGTTTTTCTGGCTATGAGGCCATGTTCTAGAAGAATTTGTTCCTGACGTTTTTCCTGCATCTCTGAAGATGCCAGCCACAGATGTAGGAACGAATTCTTCTAGAACACAGCCACATAGCCTGAAAAACCCACAAAAAACTAGAAATGCACTTCTTTTACCAGTTTGTTACTGAAAAATGTTCAGTGGGACACCCACATAGCACAGTCCAGCAGTGGGCATGAGATTTCCTTAAATTGTCTGGATCATTTAGCTGGCTTTCTACTGTGAGCATAGCCATTGTGGATAAGAAAAAATGGTAGGATTCTGTCCTTGGGATAGTTGTGACACAGGAATTGGTGCAAGCAGGTATACATGGAGAGGCAATTCCAACTCAGATTGGGAAAAGAAGGGATCCTTAATCATAGGATTCAACTGTGTTGAGTGATGTTACAGTCCCACTAAACACACCGGTTTGCACACAGTGTACTCCTACATTCAGCCCAGAACATGTATGCTCAGGTTGCAGTGATGGACACGAGTTCATTTGCACAATTAGATCTCTCTGGCTGAGTATCCTAAATACCCTTATATAAACTGCAAATCCCAGGATTACACAGGAGACAGCCATAGCAATTAAAGTGAAATAATAGTGCTATAGCAGTGTAGTGTGATCTTGTCCTATGACTCTGAAGCCCAGGGTTTGATTCTATGCTTAATCATGGAAACTCACTGGATATTATTATTATTATTGAGCTGTATTTATATAGCACTGTAAATTTACACAGCGCTCTACATACAATCAATTAAAACAGATAAAATAAACCTGCCTATGGTGTACATTCTAAAAAAAATTAAATATAATACATATTAAATATAATACATCTAGGAGAGAACATATGGCACCTATGCTTAAGTCTCTCCACTTGCTGCCAGTCAGTTTCCGGGCACAGTACAAGGTGTTGGTTTTAACCTATAAAGCCCTACATGGCTTGGGTCCATCCTATCTTAGGGACCGCCTCTTCCCGTATGAACCCCCCCACACACTGCAATCCTCTGGGAGGAATCTGCTACAGCCCATGAAGACCAGGCTGGTCCAGACCTCCCAGAGGGCCTTTTCAGCGGTCGCCCCTAAGCTGTGGAATGACCTGCTGGACGAGATGCATCTTATTCCATCCATTGACGGCTTCAAAAAAGCCCTAAAGACGCATCTCTTCCGGCAGGCCTTCCCGGAAAATCTTTGACACTCTCGGCTCCAAATTTTTGGTCGTAGAGATTCCATTCTCTGCCCATTCACACAGCTCAAGGACTTTCAGCTGAAACTGCGGATATTGTTTATTGTATGCTATGTTTTAACTTGTTTTTTGATTTAATCCTTTTTTAGGGGGGAGGTGGGGAGGGATTGGATGTTTTAACTACTGTTGTTTTAATCTTTTTTGTAACCTGCCCCAATTGCTCATTCAGAGGGGTGCGCTAGAAATTATTATTATTATTATTATTATTATTATTATTATTGTATTAGTACATGTTAACATTCAGTAAAATAAATTTTGGGGAGTCACACATTCTCAACCCCAGAATACCTCATGATAGGGTAACCTCAAGATCACCACAAGTTGGAAATGAGTTGAAGGCACACAACAACAACAGCTGTGTATTGGTAGAAGGGGAAAGAGAAGAATATGAAATATGATAGACATCTTTAAATATTTGAGGGGCTGTCATGTGGAAGATAGAACAAGCCTATATTTTGCTGCTCCAGAGAGTAAGGTCCAAAGCAGTGGATTCAAATTCTGGGGACTATTGGATTTAGATTTTGAGTTGTAATTCTTCACTACATCAATGTTTTCTCCCTGCTATACAAGATTCTGAGGGCTTCAGTGCCCCCTGGACTTCAGGAGAACAGGATCCAAATTTCTATTCAGCTATGGAAACACATTGGATGGCCTTGGACAAGACACACTTTCTCAGTTTCAGCAGAAAGCAAACTTCCTCTGAATAGTTCTTTTCAAGAAAACCCTATGAAAAGGTTTCCAGACATTGACATCCACTTTAAAGCATATAACAGCAACAACAATAAAATTAAACTACTGAGCCAGATGATCTTCAAGATGGAGAGCACTTGTCTGAGCTTGCCCACCCCCACAACATACCTGGTAGTGCCCTGGATCTAAAATTAAAGCATAAGACTGCCCCCAAAAGAAAGTTATCTTCTATGCACAGGACATGCAGCAATAATTGTAACATTATGCAAAATGACTCACTGTTTTGGAGTTTCAGACCGTTCATTGGACAGTCAGGATAAATGACCAGTAAAAGTCCTGGAAAGTTCTCAAAATTTGATGTTTTGCAAACACACATACACACACACACACATATGTGTGTTATGTGTGTTTTCTATCACCTCCTTTTGACATTTGGTTCATACCCAGCTTTTTCATCTGACCTGGCCTTAAGACACACTCTGTATGATGGATTATTTTAATTAGCTCAACAGCATGGACAAGCTTGCCTTCACAAGGCAAATATTGTGCTCATAAATCTTCATTTTTGCCCCTTCGACCAGATCTCTGTGGCTGCTTGTCCACATACAGGAGCCGTTTAGCTAGAAACGCCTCGGATTTGATTATATGTATTGTTTTCAACTTCAATCCACCAGAAGCCAATATGGACAAGGCTGAAATTCTAAGAACAAAAAAGTGACTGTAATCACATCAGACCAGCAGTTCAACTAGCTCAGTATCCCTTTTCCCCCAGCGCATATCATCTGATGCTACATGGGCATACTAATGATCTTTGTCAGTTGCCCCTAACTTCCAGAACTTGGAGATTTAAATGCATCTGAGGAAGTAGGCTGAAGTCTACAAAAGCTCATTCTGCCAATTTCTTTCTTCCGATTAGTCTCAAAGGTGCTAGAAGATCTGTCTACAGATCCTGTACTGATTCTACAGACTAACACGGCTATATCTTTGAATTCTTTCATTACTAGATATTGATGTTTCTGATGTTGGTTATCACCTTTAAAGCCCTACATGGCTTAGGCTCAACCTATCTGCGGAATCGCCTGTCTTCATATAATCCGCCCCGTATACTCAGATCCTCTGGGACGAATCTATTACAACCAGTGAAAACCAGGTTATGCATGACCTCCCAGAGGACTTTTTCTCCAGTTGCTCCCACTCTAAGGAATGGCCTGCCGGATGAGATCCATCTAATATCCAACCTAGACAGCTTCAAGAAAGCTGTTAAGACGAATCTCTTCCGGCAGGCCTTCCCAGAACAAGCCCTGCCACATAAGAACCCCAAACTACCTGTATTGGTGCAACCTTGGTGACGATATCTCTGCCCACCACTAATTGTCAATTGTACTATTGTGAATTTAACTAATGTTGAAATTTTAATTGTACTACTGTTTAATTCTGTTTTAAGGGGGCAATACGGTGTGTATTTGTATTTGTATTTTTAGCTATGTAAGCTGCTTTGAATGTCCTCACAAAAAGCGGGATATGAATAAAAGTTTGTTTATTTATTTATGTCCTCTATTAGTTGACCCAATCTTCATTTACAGCAGGTGGTTTAATGGTCAGTGGTACATTCAAGTGTAGAGTTGTAGACAAGTGAAGGGAGAAGTACTTAATTATATGTTCCCTTGATAGTTTTGTTATCTAAATGGTACTGTTCTCAAAGTGTGATGGGAGGCACAAAAGAGCAGTCTGACATCACGCATTTGAAATGGGAGCCTGTCCAAGCTAAGTTCCCATAGATCAAATACCCCCTTCTATTTAACTATCTTCTTTCTATGAATTTGTTCCACTTTGGGTAAACTGAATTGATACTTTTTTTTTTTTTTAAGAAAAAGTTCTTGCCAGTCACCTATAGTGAGCATGACCTCTGTATCTAGTTAGATGGCTTTCGGAGTCCGTGTTAACATCTTGGCCATCATGAAGACCTGCCCAGCATTTAGTACTAGAAAGTGTCACTTTAGCATGATGGTTCAAGACTGAGAAAAAATCAGCAGGTGGGAACAGACAGTGAAGTAAACGTTCTTATTAGCAACCTACGTACATGTACAATTCTTCTAGCTATTGGCTTGGGAGATGGGTCATGCCTGGATATAGAGGAATGGGTTGAGCAGTGGTTGCTCTTGTGTGCCTTCAAGTCATTTCCACCTGATAGTTACCCAGTCATGAGTATTTTTCTTGGCAAGATTTGTTCAGAGGAGGTTTTCCTTTGCCTTCCTCTGAGGGTAAGAGAGTGTGGCTTGCCCGAGGTCACCCAGTGGGTTTTCATGGCTGAACGGGAATTCAAACCCTGGTCTCCATAGTTGTAGTCCTGTCCGAGGCTCAAAACAATATGCAATGCTGGCACCCACGCTGGCTCCCGTCCAGATTATGGGCACTGTTTCTTCACGCATGCATATGCATAATTTGATTACTCTTCAGTTTATGTCTCTGAGCTGAAAGTATCTCTGTCACAGTTGAAAAGTCTTATGTCTCGATCAGGTGATAATTATAGATCTGTCTACTGTGATTCATGTAATCGCTCATTCATACTTATACAGTACCTCAACATTTTGTCTTTAGTTAACACACCGCTTTCCAGATGTTTGAACTACAAGTACCATCAGTCTCAGCCTGTGTGGACAATAGTTAGGGATGATAAAAGTGCTTGCTAGAAGATCTGACTCCCTGTACTATTCATGAACAGTCCTGAGTAGGACAATTATGTTGGCCCATACGTACATAGCCACCTTCAGATATTCTTCCTGTAGTCTCTCTTTTATAATATATTTCAGAACAGCAAAAGTGGACCTCTTTTGGACAAATTATTAGAATTATTACATTCCCCTTTTATACATGTTCAAGGGATTTATCTTTATTCATAACGAAGAGGGTGGAAATTGCTTTGTACATTTACCCTGTTTCCATTTTTCATACATTAGTTGGAGTGGAACATATTTGCAGAAGTGGAACAGAAGGCAGGCAAAAGGCCTTCCACTCGACCTGGGGTGGACAAAGTGCATGTCTGTCTCCATAGGTCACCCTCCAAGGATGCTTTTTGGCCCTTGACTCCTCAATATTTCTCCATATTAATGGTGAAATGCCTTTCCTGGAAGCCTATAGGAGAAATACTTCACTGTTTAAATAGGTTTCATCATCTCCCTCCTCATTGTTTAACAACAAAAATACCAGTATGCAAAGGGATGTTGTAGAACCTTTGAAACTAACAGAAAGAAAGAAACTGTTGACATGAGCTTTCATAGACTTGAATCTGCTTCATCAGATGCATGGACTGGAGGATCTAGGAACAGAACTATCGAAGCAAGCTATGTGAAAGAATAGAAGTAGAAATGCAAAAGTTTCAGGTATGAAGATGAGTTGATAGGTTTAGTTGTAATGATGGTCACTTGGGGGACGAAGGCAGGAGGAAGGGTGTTGCCTAAAGCCAAGATGAGTAGATGACCATACAGATGGTGGCAGGCGTATTGAAATGTAGTTGTCATGGCCAGCCAAGAGATGGAGTCGAAGGGTGAGGAGGAGGACGTGGCTCCTCAGGAGCAAGAGGATTGGAGGCTAGACCAGGTCCCAGTTCTGCCCTGTCAGACCCCAGCCCTGCCATTTCATCCCCAGGAGTGGAGGTCCTAGCACTGTGGAGCTTACTTCAGAGGCTCAGCAGCTGAGTGTGGCTTCTAAGGAAGAATCAAGCTTGAAGGTACCTTTCTTTAAGGAAAGGAGAACTGAGAGTGCTTGTGTACTGCTGATAAGGCACAGCTGGCAACAGGGAGGGCGACTCCTACTTAACCACCTGTGGGACTACATCCCTTTGCTAGAACTTATTGAAAGTCTCTTGGTGTGACTGTGTGCTGGCTCCATGTCTCTTGAACTCTTGTTTTAACTTGACCCTGTGATCTTGGAACGAATTGGACTACTGCTGCCTTCTCCTTGCCCTGACCTTGGGTTGGACTGATTTCTGTGATTTCCCCAATCCTGACTTTGGCTTTGGCTACTGAACTACTCTTTTGGACAATACTAAGGTCTGTAGAGCCTTCTTATCAGCGCGGGTTGGTGTCTGCTGGCCGCAGTCCAGGACAGTAGTGTGGGAACAAGAGAGGAGCTGTGATGAACTGGCCAACAGAGCCCTCATGAGGTTGGAGGGTTAGCTAGTGTTATAATGTGTGTAGCATGTCAGGAAACTATTGTGCCAGTTTTCCAAAACCAAAAGCAAACATGAAATAGTTGTTATTTGCTGTCAACTTTGAGTTATGGTGACCCTATGCATGAGAGACCTCCAAGTCATTAACTGCCCTTCTCAGTACTTTCAAACTCAGAGCCATGGCTTCCCCACTTAAATCAATCCATCTGTGGTGTGGTCTCCTTCTTTACCTATTGCCTTCTACCAATATCATCTTTTCCAGCGAGTCATGTCATTTCTTACTATGTCCAAAGTAAGGCAGCATTATTCATCTTGGCTTCTTGGGATAGTTCTGGCCTGCTTTGCTGTAGGCCCCATTCATTAAGATGTTGAACAGCTTCTAGGTCTTTCCCCCATCATTTGGTGTTCTTTTGCAGCTCCTAAAACAGTTTCATTTATATACCGCTTCATACTGCCTAAGGAGTGTCTAAGTGGTTTACAACTATAAGCTACTTGTCCCCAACAATCTGGGTACTCATTTTAGCGACCTTGGAAGGATGCAAGCCTGAGTTGAGCTTGAGCCCTTTTGCTGGTCTTGAACTTGCAACCTTATGGTTTTGAGTGAGTGGCTGCAGCACAGGCATTTAACCACTGTGCCACAATGGCTCCTCTAAGGTCCTAAAAGGCCCAGGGTCAGAAGAGTGGCCCCCTGACCAATTGCAATTGCCAATCCCTGTGCTAGATACTACAAGTTGTAAAACATCTGCTCCTATTTAGTTTCTGGTTTCGAAGTTTCTCACTGCTCTTAACATACATAATTATACCAGACAGTGTGTGTGTGTGTTAAAAAGTGTCATGTGTAATGTGACAGGAAACTCTTGCAGAGACAAAAGCAAGATTAATCGCTTCTCAAGCAGAAAGCTGAAAAAGTTGTCTTCTGAAGGACCTCATTCCCTCCTACCCTCCCTCTCTCCCAGGGAGCATTCAGTGCAGGGGAGGATTGAAAGAGCAATGAGTGTGGAAGAATAAAAATCACGGCTGAAGTTGGGCAAGCACCGTGATCCGTATATTCATGTCTAGGTTGTTGACGCTAAATTATATCCTAAAGAATTTGAAGACTGGTAATTAAAATGCTGCCTCTTGTTTCCTGTGGTAGATAGAAAATAACCCCTTCTGGTTGAAAGAGTGCTCGTACACTTGCCCACACAGCTGTCTGACAGGGATGCTGTATCTCTGCTGCGATGGCACGTGAATTTCAATATGAATTCAGCATATGATGTATGGTTGCCTCTAAGCGATGACTTGATCTCTGCAGCTGCAGGTGTTAATGGACAGAATCACAAATTAATTAACCCTGGCTGTAGTCCTGCTAGGGTGGGAACTTGCACATCTTCTCAAAAGGAGGACCTCTATTACCAATAAATGCATAAGATTTGCATAAAATGTTGAATATTTTAAATTATATGTGTAAGTATGTATTTAGACAGAATTGCTGTAATTTAACTGGACAGGAAACAGCATTTTGTTTGCAGAAAATTATATTTATGTGCAGAAATACTATTTTCTGCTAAGAAAAATGCTGCTCTTCTGCACAAAAAATACCACATATGAATAAGGCACACAATTGCAAAGTTTCTCAACAGTCCAGGATTCTTCTTGTCAGGGTTTCCTGAAACTCTAGAAATATTTTTGACCATATCTTCAAATATTGTCTAATATTTTTCCACCTCACTAGACATTTCTCTGTGCCTTCTTTCCCGCCCCTCTCCTGCCAACCCCTGAAGCTGCTGCCTCATTCTGCCTAATGGTAGAGTTACTTGCAGGGCAAACCCAGCAGTAAGTTAGATTTTCTTGATGCCCTTTGGGAAGGAACAAATTCTTAGGGAAGAAAGCACAAGAGAATGGATGAGAGTGGCCAACCCCTGAAGGACATCCAAGCTCAACCAGCTGTAGGAAAAGAGATTCCACCAAAACATTAGGAAGAACTTCCTGACATTACAACAGTATTATGGAATGTCATATTGAGGATGGAGCAAGCTTGTTTTCTGCTGCTCCAGAGACTAGAACATGGAGCAATGGATTCAAACTACAGGAAAAGAGAATCCCCCTAAACATTAGGAAGAATGTCTTGATGGCTAGAGCTGTTCAACAGTGGAATATGCTGCCTTGGATGGTGGTGGTCTTGGGAGGTCTTGAAACAGAGGCTGGATGGCCATCTGTTGGGGATGTTTTGATGGTATCTTCCTGTATGGCAGAAATAGGTTGGATTGGATGGCCCTTGGAGTCTCTTCCAACTCTATGATTCTGCAATTCTTTGACTCACAAATTCATAGGAAAAATCCAGTCCATTTTTAGCTCTGGACTTACACAAGCACAGTTTGACTTGGTCTTTTTGTTGTTCATATGAATCTGAAAAGTCTCAAATAACACATTTTTGACTCACCAGTGTGCAACGTGGTCCGCAGTGCAGAAAAGGCCATGAAGAATCCAGACCTCTTGACAATATGTTATATAGTCAGGGTGCCTCTTTGTCAGCTGTCCAAGCACTTGTGACATTTTGGGGGAGACTCATTATCTGGCCAGGGTAAATAATAATCTGACCTTAATAACTGGCCATGACAAAAGTCCAAGAAAGGTCAGGCAGATGGACCAAGATTCTGGCACTGGGTGTCTTAAAAGGATACAGAGGAATCCTTCAATATGCCGTTTGAAATCTTTTGGCTGTTTCATCAAGAACTGATAAATAACCATTTATGTTGTAGGACATTTCTGGATAGCTATGGCTGCCATTGATTCCAAATGCCTGTGAATACCTGTTCTTCCAGTCCTGTCTCAGTGTCCCCAGCCATGTGCCTGTCCATTTGCACAATAGCAATAGCATTTATATTTCTATACCATTTCATAGTGAACTCAGCACTCTTTTAAATGGTTTATAATCTTTAAGCCAATTGCCAGCAACAAGATGGGTACTCATTTTACTGACCAATGAAAAAATGGAAGGCTGAATCAACATTGGAGCCCTGGAATCGAACTCACAACCTTATGGCTGCAGTACCACTATTTAAACATGTGCCACCAGGCATCTTCATTGAAAGAAACTCCAAGAGTCATTTAAATCTCCAATGTCAGAGAACCCGTAATGTCTTCAGAAGTACTTATTGGCAGCTTATTGGCGTTAGAACTGAGGATAGGACTGCAAAAGGTGCTGCAGAGTCTCTGTGATCACATGGAGACATGGAGACTCTCATAGTTCCTTCACCTGGGTGTTCAGTTTGGTTTTGTTGGGAATTAAAGTTACCTACAGTGTAACTCTAATTTGGGGGGTGAAAATATGAAAACGAAAACTGTTATGGATCAACCTTCTTTTAGCAAAGTGACAGATAAAGCATGTCTTGATCTTACAGTACTTTCCTGAACTGAGATGGACTCAAAAATAAACAAGGCAAGTGGTTTCAGATTACAAACTTAGAAAAGGTTTGCTAGTGGCTTTTACATTTTTTTATGCATGGAGAGCCTACATCCTAACTACTAATGAAAAGATGGTTGTCGTCTTTGTGTGCCTTCAAGTTGTTTTTAATTTATGGCAACTCTTAGGCAAACTTATCATCGAGTTTTCTTGGCAGGTTTCTTCAGAGGGAGTTTGCCATTGGCATCCCCTGAGGCTGAGAAATTGTGACTTCCCCAAAGTCACCTAGTGGGTCTCTGTAGCCAAGAAGAGATCCGAACCCTGGTCTCCACAGTCATAGTCCATCGCTCAAACTGCTACACCACATTGGCATTCATTGAAAAGATTAGGGAAAAGTAATACTATAGCTTCATTCATAACTCACTGTCTTGTTGATGGAGAAGTAAAACATGGCTAAAAGAGAGGAAAAGAAGAGGAATTCAGAAGGAAGAAAAATCTGAATGAAGGAGACTTTGGCTGAATTGACACAGTTTGACAGCACTTGGCTCATTGCTGTGGAATCCTGGGATTTGTAGCTTGTTGTGATACCAGTGCTCTGACAGAGAAGGTTAATATCTCACAAAACTGCAAATTCCAGAATTCCATAGGATTGAGGCATGGAAGTTAAAGCAGTATCAAATTGCATTAAGTACAGTTTAGTTGCAGCCTTTGAAGGGGGAAGTCTTTTGGAGATATGACTGGAACTAGGAATTTTCATGAGTCGCATGGTCTGGATAAACAGCAGGTATTTATGACCATGCATTTCAGTGGATAGGAGGAGCAAATGGGGAGGCTTCAGATGAGAAAAACAGAAGGATTTCACATGCAGGAATTTCTGTCCTATGGAAACCCCAGTTCCTCTAACAAGAGAGGTAAAGGGATGAGAGGATACGCTGGAATTTTCCAGCAGGTTTATGTTTTGCCTGAGATACAACTTTAAGTCAACTAGAATCAGTGCACAGGCTAATTTAATTTTAAAACAATTTCATTGAACCTGCTGCATTTAGACACCAATTTCACTCTGGCTCGTGGTCCATTTTAAGTGTTGCAAAACAAAAGCAATGATGGAGCACGCCGCTCTGTTTGTGAACGCTGCCAGTCTTCCCAGCAGCCTTTCCTTCTGTAGTGCCACGTTCCTTATGGATCACTCCCCTTTATTGCCAAGAAGTGTTTCCTAAAGATGACGAGCGTCTGAAGATGAATTACCTTCATTCCAAGTTAATTTCTGTTTCCCAGCAGGACCCCAGCTGGACCCTGCTGGGTTTGGAAATGCCGTTGATTGGGTAATGGATGAGTGCTTTGCGGATGGCTGTGCCCACACTCGCCTGGTGCCAGCTTAGACTTCCCCGGTGCCCTTCATTTCCCGCTTTGCAGCCGGCGTCACTTGAGCTAAATGGATTTTTTCACAGGACAGTAACTTGACTGTAGTTAGCATGGGGAAAATAATGTATGAGCATAAGACAGAACCGAAATGCTTACTCTGTGAAATCGGCAACTGCCTGGGAGTTCTGTGGAGCAAGATCTGTGGGAAGCCATCTGCTTTGGTAGGAGTTATAAATCAGGGAAAAGGCCAGACTTTCATGGGGCCTTACTAGAATGCCAAACACACATGCACACAAACACACAACTCAGGCCGTTGGAATTCAGAGTTGAAAGGGATCCTGAAGACCATGCAGTCCAAGCCCCTGCTACAACATTGCCAGCAGGTGGCTGTCCAGCCTTTTTTTGCAGATGTCCAGAGAAAGAGATTCTCGGTCAGTTATGATACATTCCAAAAGCAAAGGATTGCCTACCTGGGCCTGATTAAAGCCCATCTAAAGCCATATTCTGCTTCTTGAATTGTATTCTTAAAATAGAGTTTCCTTTTTAAAATCTCATGAGTTGCTTCAAGAACTGAAGTGTTGAGATAGAAGTGTTTTAAATAAACATCATATGCCACCAGGATACTTAAGGAACATACATGATTGGTGGTGGCCATGCCCTTCCTATGTTATTCTCAACCACCATGGTCCAAGGCATGAGGCTTTTAAAATCATTTTCAGAATGTCAGGGCCAACAACAGCGGATGGGCTGGTGCTGAAAAAAAATGGCCCTCGCCAACCTGGCACCTACGGTGAGTTTGATCTCCACAAATTGTGCTTCCCATTGCCAAAAAAAAAAATGCCAAAGGTTGTTTGTGATGATCTTTAAACATAGCCTTTTTGGGTTAAAAAAAAACCCCTCCACCTTTATAAAGGTGATACCTGTATTACACCAAGCAAAATACATTAGAGCTGAAATGACTCTGGCCTCAGTAAAATCCTTGAAATGGTTATCAAGGGCCAAAACACTCTTCCAAAAAGAGAAATACTTGTTTTTCCCTATAAAAAGAGAACATCAGAAGGCTTTTGCTAACCTTTGCTTTGAGCAAATGGATTCAACGAAGATACCAAGGTATCCCTTTTCTAGATAGACTTTGTATTTGTGGGGCATCTAAAGTTGAAGATTTTGCACATTATCTGCTGCATTGTCAATTATATGATTGCATCAGAGAGCAATATTTAGCTCCCATTCTCAGAAATTTAAGGGAAAGGGATGATGAAAGTAAGTTGTCTCTGCTTTTGCAAGGAGTTGAGCCTTTTATAACTCTTAGGGTTGCCTTGTTTGCAGTGAAAGCTTCTAGTCTACGGAAGCAAAAGAAGAAAAGGATCCCAGATAGTTTGTTGTGCAAATTACAAGAACACTGTAATCAAAGCCTTATTTATGTGTATCCCGCCTCTCCCTGTGTTGGATCGAGGCAAGTAACAGCAATATTTTAAATTTTATAGAGATTTCTTATTATGTAAGTTTTAACTATATGGTTTTTTATAGAGATTTCTTTTTATTTAAGTTTTAGCTACATATGGGTTTTTCATTTTCTTTTATCTTGTATTCTTTGAAATGGTCTGGAGACTTACCAGTATTCAATAAAGATGTTCATATACCAAGCAAAATACACAAAATATATCACATTGGATTTCAGAGGAGCTGCCAGGCTTCTTCGTCTGGCATGGATAGTAAAACAGCAGAGGAAGGAAAATGACAGTCACAGTGCCTACATTTTTGCATTGTGCTGTTATACTGTAGGTAGGAAGTACAGTGGCCTCTTCACATTCGCTGGGGTTAGGGGTGAAGGACTCTGTGAAAATGGGAAAAAAGCAAATAACAAAACACTATCATTTTTACCTAAGAGAACACCTCTTTAGGAATCTCCAGGTCCTCCAGTGCAACTCTGTGGTCAAATTTTGCCAGAGGCTGATCCTAGAATCATGCTGGAAGATCTACAAATGCCTGGAGAAATGTTTTCTCTAGGGATGTCTAGATTCTGCAGTACAACTCTATGGTCAGCTTCTGGCAGAGTTGCGCTGGAGGGCTTAAGAGATTCCTAGAGACAACTTAGCAATCAAAACCACAAATAAAGCCACAAATGTGGAGGACTAACTGCATATGCAGACAAAAAGTAAGTCTACCTCCCATGGCCATGAGTTGGCTGGAAACAAAAACTGGTAATAAAGTTAGGCTCTTTCATTTGAAGTTGCAAAAGCCCCTCACCCCCTGTTTTGCCTAAATCCAGTATGAAATCACACAACACTGTGATGGAAGAGTGCATTCTCTCTCTGGAAAGTCTCTCAAAACAAATTAAAATGCTGGAACAGGGAAAGCATGCAGTTGAAGCCAAGTAGACCACGTCTTAGAAGAAGGAGTGAATGTTCAGAAAGGCAATCTGCTGATATGCATTGTTGTTACCTGTCCCTAAGTCAACTTCGACACATGGCGACCCTGTGGATGAGATATCTCCAAGCTCCGCTGTCCTCATCCTCTCGGCTCAGGCCTTGCAAGCCCAGGCTGACACCATGTCTCAGTGCTGTGGAATTCTGGGAACTGTTGTTGGTTGTAGCACCAGAGCTCTCTGACAGAAAAGGCTAAATATCTCACAGGACTAGAAATTCCAGAATCCCATAGCATTGAGCCATGGCAGTTAATATGGGGACTTTACAGACCGCCCAAAAAGGGCATCTTCGCCACAGCAGCTAGACAGAGTGATGAAGTACAAAAAGAGCACCCTTTCCCTTCTCTTTTTTTGGGTCACAAAAAATAGGGCGCCTTTCGTGCGTCACAACTGCACAGTCCATCTAAAAGCTGTGCAGCTGCAATGGTGTTACGTACGCCATTTAAACGGCTACATAAAGATGACACCCTCATCACATGCTAGGGTTGCGGGGCATGTTGAAGCCCCTCCCCGAGGCAACCCTAGCATCTGACGAGGGCGCCTCATAGTGCCCGCCTGGAACAGGCCATGGTTTCAGCGTGGATTATTTCTGCAGTGTGGATGCAGCCTAAGACTTGCAGTGACTCTCTGAGGCCTTGGCTTAGACTATTACCTTTGAACAAGAGATGCTGCAAGTTAAACTTGGGACCTTCTCCCTGCAAAGCATGTGCTCTCCCAGTGAGCTATAGTCCACTGTCTCCAGATCTCACAGCAATGCTGTAATCTGGAATGTTGCTTTTGTTGTTGTTGTGTGCCTGCAAGTCATTTCTAACTTATGGCGACCCTCAGACAAACCTATCACAGGGTTTTCTTGGCAAGATTATCCAGAGGGGGTTTGCCTTTGCCATTGCCTTCCTTTGAGCCTGAGAGAGAGTGACTAGCCCAAGGTCATCCAGTGGGTTTCCATGCCTGAGCAGGGAATTGAACCCTGGTCTCCAGAGTCATAGTGAAATGCTAAAACCACTACACCATACTGGTTTTCTATTCCTTCCATATTGCATGGGTGCATTGAGGCTGAAAAAAGAGATAGCTTGCCAATAAACCTAGTGAGTCCATGATAGGAAATGAAATTCAGACTGGACATTTTCTCATTTTTGGCTCACTCACTATACCAGCCCTTGCTAACTGCTTTGTAATATTTCAGCTAAGATTCATTCATGCACCATATTTTTCAGTGACAAACATAGTGGAGTGTATGTGACTTTAGTGGTACAATAGTTGATGTCAGGGATCTTTAGTAAACATTTGCAACTTTGCTCCAGACTCTCAAAGCTAGTTTATCATTTGCAGCTCCAAGGTGGGGTTACCTGAAATTGCAGTGGCTGATGGAGAATATTTGGATTTGCATTGTTCTTTCCTTTCACCTGGAGCACCCAAAGAAACAAGTTCTGTTCTGCTCAAGAGAAAACCTGTTAAGACATTTGCCACTAGCTAGGTGATTCTGGACCCCAAATTCTGCTTCCAGCATTACTTTACTCAACATAACTTTGCACATTATGAAGTTGAAGGCTTTCGCAGCCAGCATCCATAGTTTTTGTGTGTTTTTCAGGTTATGTGGCCATGTTCTAGCAGAGTTTATTCCTGACATTTCACCAGCATGTGTGGCTGACATCTTCAGAAAATGCACATTAGCTTTTTCTCACATTATAGGCTGGAATCCTACCTTATTGTGAGGAGCACCAGCACTCTTTGGCAGAGAAGGCTAAAGACCTTGTAAAACGACCAATCCCAGATTCCATTGGATGGAGCAACAGCACTTAAAGTGGTGTCAAATTGCATTATTTCTACAGCGTAATTGCACCCTCAGTGTGGATTCCATGGAGAAATAGAACTACTCTCCATGGTTATATCCCACTACAGCCTTCTTATAAAGGGATATTCCCTCCTCTTTGTTAGGCCTGGGGCTCATGGCTTTAGCAAAAGTATGGTTCAGGCTTCACCTGGGATTTTAGGCCTTGTTTACCTTATTGGAGAATGGGTCAAGGAAAGTTCCTCTTGCACTTGGATGGTACAGAGAGGTGTCACCTCCCAGTGCCAGTAGATAAGACGTTCCATCTTATCCCGGCACCTGGTAAACAACTGTAAGACTGACTGTAAGACGACCCCATATATCAGTTGAGAGCAGGTTTTGGAGCCCAAATTATGGATTTTTATATGACCTATGGATAGGTCAAGGGTAAAACTTAGCAACGTGTTACAAAGGATATAAAGGAGGAAGCAAAGGAAAAATATGCCAAAGAACTTATAAAATTCCAGCAGCCATAACTATTTGTGCTCATACTAAAGGCTGGATGGGTGAGAGAGAGTAGAAAGAGGTCAGTACAGTGGTCCCCAGGGTTACGAAAGTAATCCATTCCGGATTACCTTTCATAACCCGGAAGTCTTCGTAACCCGGGGGACCGCTTTGTTTGTTGCGCTGCGCGCCAAATTTAAAGGGCCGGCACTTTTTTTTCTATCGTAACCCCTTTCGTACCCCGGGGTTTTCGTACCCCGGGGGACCACTGTACTTCCAGGCCTTTGCCATTCACTAGGGGATGGTGTGTATGTATATATGTGTATGTATTTATATAGATATAGATATAGATAGTATATATGATTTAAAGTAAAGTACTTACATTAGCCTGTGAATAAGTTGACTCCGTTTTTTTTGGGTCAATTTTGTAACCTAAATTTATAGACTTATACATAAGTATATACAGTAGTTGCTATGGGGATATTTCCCCCCTTTTTTGGCCCAGACCCCTTTTAGGTTGCATGCCATGATGTTTTTCTAGAAGCTTTGTCGAAGGAGAAAAGATATAAAAAATGCTGGCAAACTAAGACATTGGTTTCACAGCTGCTTTCAGTTCTACGCGGCCGTTGTGTAAATGTATGGTTTCTTTCCTTCTGGTATGCTTACTTGTATAGGGCTAGAGTGTGTGTCTCTATGCTTTGCATTCTTTTAATTTACTTGCTTAGCTAAATAGCCTTTCTGAAGACCAGGACTGTGTGGTCATTCTGTCTGGCTCATACGCCGAAGCAGCAGTGTACCTGAGCCACTTGCTGCAAATGTTACACTCTTCCTTTATCAGTGGCTCCTTTTCTTATTTAGAAGACACAGGAGGAACCAGAGGGAAGCTGATATGTAGGGGGACCTTGTCAACCTAATGGATTACCATGTGGGTAGATGCTGCTGACGACAGGTGAAATGGCTCTGCATGGAAGAAATCTGTACATATCGCACAATCCCACTGGGTCAGGCCAGGATTCCTTCCCTTGACATGTTGATTGATATATTTGTAGCTCTGCATCCGAATGCATTGTGCCCCCATCATGGGTCACTGCAGCCTCCCGCTGCATAGACCCCATCAGCACCACGGCAGAGAAAACACATCATATTTTCCAAAGCCTTATGCTGTGAATTTAATGGTATATGAGCACCAGCAGGAGGGCGGGTGAGGAAAAGTAATGAAAAACTCACACAAGGGACACACACCAATGCAGAAGGTCCAGTGGAGTTGTTTGGTGTCTGCGTGGTGTGCCTTCCAAGTTGTCTCCGACTTATGGTGACCTCAAAGCAAACCTATTATGGGGTTTTCTTGGCAAGATTTGTTCAGAGGAGGTTTACCCTTGCCTTCTCGTGAGGCTGAGAGAGTGTGATTTGCCCAAGGTCATTCAGTGAGCTTCATGGCCAAGCGCTCAAACCACTATGCCACTTTGGCTCTAGGGTGAAGATTTCTGATAAATTTATATCTTTGGTCTACTTGATTTTCGATATCCTTCCTCTATCTTTTGAAATATGGTAAGAGTGGAATCGAAACTCTTTTAATCTGTCCTTTACTTTAATCTGACCTTTAAAAGAACATGCAAAGAGTCTTGGGATCAAAACTAACCTTTTTCCTGTGGTCTGGCCATGTTTATTTTGTTTCAGCAAATGTAATCCAGGAGTTCTTTTTAACACCTGATGTCCACTACATTTTAACCTTTGCTCTTTCCTCCCCCGGTAAAGGCTCGTAAAGGGGGCATGTTGCCACCTCAAAATTGATACAGAGGCCAGGCCGGTGAATTAAACAATCAGCTTGATTACAAAACACATTTCAGACCTGTACGTTGTCAGACAAACATGTGGCAGAGAACAGGAATCTTTGTCTTGCACCTCTTGCACATTTTATAGTTTCCATGTAACAACTTACAGCTCTTCCACGTTGCACAAATAAAGCATTTTGGACACCATTTTCACTGTGATGACTCCATCCTGTGAAATCTTGTAGTTTGGTGAGGTGTTCAACCTGGTTTGGGACAGAATAATTATGAGAGAGAGGAGCCAACATCTGTGCATCATTGCCTGAAAGGGCTTATAGTACTCGAAGGGCCATATTCTCCCTTACAACCTGCCCATGCTTCCTCTCCATCCCACCACTCTCACAGGTTCGTCTGCTGGTAAGACAGGAGACAAGCCCTTCTCTGTGGCTGCCCCCAGACTCTGGAACTCACTTCCCAGAGACCTTAGACTGGCACCCTTCCTACTTTTTTTTCACAGTCGAGCAAAAAATTTTCTTAGTTTTTTGTGGGTTTTTCGGCCTAAGAGGCCATGTTCTAGAAGAGTTTATTCCTGATGTTTCTTCAGCAGCTGCAGCTGACGTCTTCAGAGAAGATTTTACTGTTTCAATTGGTATTTGATGATTTATTGTAGAAGACCCATGCCATGCCACCTAAACAATGTGCTGGATTTTTCTAGTTGTTGTGCATGAGTGTCTGTATCTAATGGTTTATGTTTTAACAGGTTGTATTTTTTTTATTGTTCAATCTTTTTTAACTTTTTTATTTTGTGAATATTTAATTATGTGTTTTTTTTTAAATCTGTTGTAAGTCTAAAACGCAAGGATATACAACTGAGCTCAAAAGTTAGAATTGTACAAGCTATTGTATTCCCTATTGCCATGTATGGATCTGAGAGCTGGAGAGTTAAGGAAGAGGATAGGAGGAAAATCAACTCATTCAAAATGTGGTGCTGGAGAAGAGTGCTAAGGATCCCATGGACAGCCAAAAAGACAAACAGATGGGTCCTGGAGCAGATTAAGCCAGAAATCTCCCTAGAAGCCTAGATGACAAGACTCAGGTTGTCGTACTTTGGACACATCTTGAGAAGGCATGAATCATTGGGGGTGGGGGGTAATGCTAGGAAAGGTAGAGGGAAGTAGAAAGAGAGGAAGGCTACATGCCAGATGGATGGACTCTGTTAGAGAGATCGCTTTGAGTATGAGTTTACAGAGGTAGAAAAGAGCAGTGGAGGACAGAGGGTCTTGGAGATGTCAGCAGGGTCGCCATGGGTCGAGATTGACTCAGAGGGCCATTAACAATAACAAAAAAGCAGCCGTGAGTCCTGAACTGAGGGAATGGTGGGATATAAATAATAAATCTGTGTCTGTGCCCTTAACCAAGGCTTCAATGCCTTCACTCATAGTGGCATGGCCTATGTGACATTTTACCAACACCCTGCCTGCTGCCATCCTATTTTTCTGGAGCCCAGAGTGGACTAGGAGAAGAAGGCTATGGACCAGGAGACACCTTTAGTTCTTGAGCTGTGCAGACCAGTTTGGAAAAAGAAACCCGTGTGCCAAGTTGAAGTCTATCCCCCCCCCCCGCCTTCTCCCCGCTCCATGGAATCTCTTCCCAGCCAAGGACACTTTCTGCAAAGTGCCTTTGACAACTGTCAAGCCTTTCTCAGAATAACGTGCCATACATGCAAAGGGCCACATTGCAGCACTGAGCGAGGATGCAACTTCCTGATTCTTTTGAGCTAGCTGAAGCACAGAATCAATTCCTGTCACTCACTGCTAAATCTGCAGGAACAGTATTATGGATCTGGGTCCTTCTTGCGGCGCTTTAATCTTAAAATCAATGCCGAGAAGGAAGCCAGGCTTCAGCGAGAAGGGAAGGGGAGTGGATTGGCTCTCACTTTGACTCTGATGAGGTTTTGCAACTTCAAATGCAAAAATGTCCAGCACCCTCGCGTTTGCAATGAGGACAGGAAGGAAGAGGGAGGCGGAGGGAATCGGAATACCTCACCTGTCACAGTCGATGGAATCTACTGCATGGAGGACTTTAATCCAATATGCAAACACTAGCAGAGCTGGGAAAGATGCCTTGGCCTCTTGGCTTTTAAGTACACAGCTCAGGAAATAATCCTGCCTCGCCTGTTAGGCTAATATTACCTTGGGATTTTAGCTCCATCCGATCAGCAGCACAGCTCACGCAAAGGAGAGGTGTGCAGGTACACAGGTTGCATGCACAATGCTGTAAAGCCAACTGGGATCGCCTTGGCAGAACCTGCAGGCCCAGCTTGCTCTGGGCAGGAAAGGCATAACAGAATCAATGAACTGGGGAACTATGGAGTGAAGCCATGTCCTGTTAGGGGAGGTCAGATGTTAGGAAAGATAGAGGGAAAGGGAGGATTTCAAAGGATTTTGTTGATCTCCCTCCCCGGCCAAAACACGCTTGAAAATGTTACATTAGAGATGAAGAAGATTTGGGGAGAGCAACTTGTTCAGCGAGGTGGAGCACTTGGAATGGAGCATTGGGGGCTTTCTGTTTTACAAAAAAATACAACAAAAGGAGGTGGACATTTTATGAAGGAAGGGAACAGAGCTTACCATATACAGTGGTCCCTCCACATTCACTGGGGTTGGGGTGAAGGAGAACACCTCTTTAGGAATCTCCTGGTCCTCCAGTGCAGCTCTGTGATCAATATCTGCCAGAAGTTGATCATAGAATCATGCTGGAGGTTCAGCAAATGCCTAGATAAGTGTTTTCTATAGGAACATCTAGGTTCTCCAGCACAACTCTGTCAACGTCTGGCAGAGTTGCACTGAGGACCTGGCGATTCCTAGAAAGAATATATTAATCAAAACCGCAAATAATCAAATCTGCAAAATTCAGAACCACAAAATTCTAAGTCCAGCTGTATAATGGTGTATAAGTCAACCTCATGTATAAGTCAAAATTAAAGATTTTTATATGACTTGTGCATAGGTCAAAACGTAGGGACATATAACAAAGGATGTAAATCATTGGGCAAAGGAAAATTATGCTGAAGTACATACAAAATTTTGGCAGGCTCACACTAAAGGCTGGATAGATGAAGAGGAGGCTTAAGTAGAGTGGTGAAAGGCAAGAACTTAGTCTGTTCAGGGAGAACCTAAAAGAAGTACCAACCCTTTCGACTCTCTCAGAACTCCTTTGAGGGGAAGCTGCTGCCACTGCCACTGCCTTCCTTCCCACATTCAAAAAGGTCAGAAGAAGTGCCATAGTGGTCAGAGGGCTTCATGTTTCTTTTAGGTTCATCTGGGATGTACTGAGCTGTCATCTTTTGCCACTCTGCTCAGAGAAGGGAGTGGTTCCTTTTTTGATAAGAGTTAAGAGACTGTACTTACATTGTCTTGTGAATAAGTCGAGTCAGGTTTTTGGGGTCGATTTTTAGATTAAAATTTCTAGACTTATACATGAGGATATGCAGCAATATTGAAAGAACAGGTCAACTCCCGAGAGAAGAAAGAATGGATTTCTCTAGAAGGTGCTGAAATTCATTCATGGAATTCCTAGCCCAAAGATGTTGTGGTACCCAAAGCTCAGGGAAGTGACTTCTTGGACTACACCTCCTAGAATCTGCTCAGCCAGCATGGTCATTTTTCCTTCAGGATACATCCAGTTGGGAGGAAAAGTTCTAATCTATTCTGATGGTGAACTAGAGGTGAATGGATTGAGACATTCTCGTGAGATGTTACCATTGATCAGGCTCTCTGGGGTTTCCCAGGAGTTGAAGCTCAACATCTTCTGTTCCCCTCCCAAAAAACTGAATAATTTTTACTATTTAAGCGTAAATTGCATGTTTAAATATATTTCAATACATTTATTAGAGTTGCACAACAATATTTGGGATAATCAGAAACCAATGATTAACTGTTTTGATTCAGACATCAGTCTGGTCTTGATTCGTGTTGGTGTCTTACACATGTAAAAGTCCACTTAGGGAAGTACTTAGACATTTCTGTCCCATATGAGACGTCTACATTCGGTTCAAAGTTACTGCCGTGGAATTGCACCCTTGCACATATGGATGGGATGGAGTAGAACGTTTGGTGGTTATGCATTTGAGTGCACACATTGAGTTGTACAGTGTTAACATTCAACACAAGGGTTGCCTAGCACAATCTATATATAACTACACATGCAGAAATTAAGTGATGCAGCCCTGCTCATGACTGTAGTCAATCAAAATTGGAATTCACCAAGTTCAAATGTCTCAAGGATTGCCATAAGGAAGTGCTAATTATTCTGCCATCTGCTGTTCATTGACTGGGAAAGAGCCGTTGTTCACCTTCCAGATCAACACAATACCAGTTTGTATACACTGTAGAAATAATACAGTTTACCACCACTTTAACTGCCATGGCTTCATCCTACAGATTCCTGGGATTTGTGGGGCACAAGCAGTCTTTGACAGAGATGGCTAAAGACCTTGCAAAACTACAAACTCCAGGATTTTACAGGTTGGAGCTACAGCATTTAAAGTGGTGTCAAACTCCATTATTTCTGCAGTGTAGATGTATCCTAGTTCTCATGCTTTGCAACTGAGTTGCTTTATTTAAATATGATGAACTGTTTTGTTGGTTTCCTTGTTTGAGGATAACTGATGTTCTGTTTTGGTTTGTTTGTTTTTTCATTTTGTTGATGGTTCAGAGCACAGTGATTGTGGAGAAAACAGTCCAGGATCTCATGAATCTGATGCATGACTTAAGTGCATACTCTGACCAGTTCCTCAACATGGTGTGCATCAAACTCCAGGAGTACAAGGACACCTGCACTGTGGCCTACAGGTAAGTCTTGTTGGGTGTTTGGGGTACATGAGACCTCTGTACAGTATTAATGTGTTGCCTTTCCCATGAAGAACGACTAAAACATGTTGCTTAGAAGGCAGAAGGCATGATAGAGATCTCTGAAGTTATACTTGGTGCAAGGAACGTTCTGTAGAGAGACTTATTCATCTCAAGTGGTACAGAATCTCAAGGGTCATGTCACAAAGCTGAGTGGTGGTAGGTTTAGGACAGGTAAAAGAATATAAGAATAAGCAATCTGTCTGTTACTAAATGGAATCTTTGGTCTATTTGCCCCAATATTGTCAACCTTGACTGGCAGCCTCAGCTCTCTAGGGTTTTAGGTCTTTCCTGAGGATCCCTGACATTACCTGGTAGTCTCCCATTCCAAGTATTAATCAGGTTAATACTTAGGTTCTGTACTAAGCTTAGCTTACCTTCTCAAGTACATTTTGATGTTTTTGTTCTTAGTTCAGACGGTATGGAGGGGGTGTCTCTTGCAGGCTGGCACCTCCTCCTTGGGAGATTGCCAAAGTCCAGCTATATGTGTGCAGCTACATTAGTGTTAAAAGCCAGCTGCTGGAAGTGATTAAATGAGGGGTGTGTCAGGGTGACACTGTTGCGTCCATGTCTTCCTTAGCAGCTTCCCAAAAGACTTTGGCTCATCCCAGAAGGAAGGGGAGGAGAGGCCTTTGGCCGGTTCCAGAAGAACTCTTCCTGTCTTACTCATCATGAACCTCACTGGGTAACTGAGCAAGTCACTGTTTCCTGGCCTAGTATTGCAGCATTGCTATAAAAATGACCTTGCCTTCCATGAATCCATTAGCTCCCACAAGATCCTCTGTGCATGCCTTTTTGAATTTATCAGATGCCTCTTGAGTCTGCTAGGATTCATCAGTTCCCCATGAGCGTCCACTAGATACCCTGTGCATACCTTCTCTGTTTAAGACTTCCTGAGTCTACTAGAATCCATCAGATTCCCATGTGTTCACATTCTTAAATCCATTAGAATAAGGGCAGGCAACCTCCAGAGATCCACTGGAGGCTGTAGTCCCCTCCCCATCACACCACTACCAAATATCAGTGTATTGTCTGTATGAGAAGAAGAATCTGGAAAGAATATAGAAAGGCAAAGCCAACTGTATATATGACAGCCATATCATTGCTTTGTGCGGAGGTTTCACACCGGCTGACAACATTACCTAGCTAAAACATCTGGGAAAGTTGGTTGATGCACATGGTTTGAGTACTGAAGCTTGCACAGTAACCCTACCTACTTCAATTTTCAAACTGCAGAGGACCAAACATCACATAATGTTTTGTTATCAGACTTAACTGGCCAAGGGAAGGGAAGGGAAGAGAAATCACCAGCTCTGTTTAAGCATCTAGTGTGCATTTGTAAAGTCACCAAACTACCACTGAGAAAAGAAAGTAGCTTCCATAAGTACCATCAGCTTTATGGAACAAGTAGAAGTACATTTCACAATATATTGATTTGTTTATTTGGTATTCAGTTATGAAGAGAGATTGTTATTTCAATTCAGGATGCACAAGAAAACTACCTTAGCTAACCCAATCAGTTAGCTAAGAGTTTGGTCCTTTGTGGATACTTTTTTAACGGATAAATAGCTATGAGACAAGATCTATCCAAACTCAGGTTGATTTTCAAAATCTGATCAGGCCAAAGACTTCAAAAACATACCTCTCTCTCTCTCTCTCTCTCTCTCTCTCTCTCTCTCTCTCTTTGTATGTGTAAAATGCTGAAATCTAAGCACTGAAATATATAAGTGCATTGGAATGTAGCGAATCAATTAAAAGCCAGTTAATCGGCTGTGGGATTATCTTTAATTGGTTTCCTGCCATCATTTTAAAATAACAGTGGGTCTTGCATGCTGAACATAGTGAGAGGACATATAAAAGTTTTGCCAAAGAAATTGCCACATTTGACTTGTTCCCTTCCTGTATCATCAAGACAGTAAGAGAGAAACCCTGCCCCATGTTCATCACATTTGTTCTCTCCTGCGGTCATTGATTTGCAAGTCCCACCTTATCTGGCATACAAGTGAGCCAGGAGTCCCATAATCCTGGTGACACTCCTTTACTGTAAAGAGCAGGAAGAAAAGAGGTTGGGCTGTGCAAATAGAGCATGCAGAAGGAGATCTCTGGACCACAGTGAGCAATATCCTTATTGTTTCTGCCTTTGCTAGCATCCATCCTGCCTTGCAGTTCTTCCTAGGGGAGGTTACATGCTGCGGAGTAATTAGGACAGCCTTAGTTTTGATGACCAGTCCCAGATTACAGGAGAAGGAAGAAGTAAAAGAACATTCAGAATCAATGGCCAGCTTAATTAAGCGGCAGCTACTAGATACAAACAGAAGACATTGTATCATTTATTTGTAAGGGCATAATGGGGGCATTAGAGGAAGAATGTAAGTACAGTTGGCCCTCTGTATCCACAGATTCTTTATCCACAGAGTCAAGCATCCCTGGTTTGAAAATACAGTCCACCCTCCATTTTTGTGGACTTCGAGTATGCAGTCTCAGTCCTTCACAGACCGGCAAGCAGGGGAGGATTAAATGGTGCATGCGCCTGTGGTGCACACACAGAACTGCACACCAGTGGGGCTTGAATATGTGTGAATTTCAATTTTTGCAAGGGGAGTTCCAGAACGGATCCCCCTGCAAAAATGGAGGGATGACTGTATTTTAAAAATAAATAAATTGCAAAAAGCAAACCTTGATTTTGCCACTTTACAGTATGTAAGGGACACCATTTTACTATCCATTGTATTTAATGAGACTTGAACATTCACAGATTTTGGTATCTACGGGGGGGGGGGGTGTCTTGAAAATAAACCCCAATGGATACCAAGGACCCACTGTACATAATACTCCTTTATATTCAGTCCATCAGGCCATATATCAAAGTTTCCTAGGCTAGTTAGCTAAAAGCCTTTTCATCAATGGGGAGATTCTGGCCTTGTGGCCAAATCCAGCACCCTTGAAATCACAGCCCCACACTTTTTGCTACAACAGTTGCCCCCTTCCCCATGATACCATAGTTTTTTTGGCTACCAAGCTTTTGCTAAGTTACTTTCCCATTTTAATAAGTTGGAATACTGATTCTGTGTATTAGTTACTCACAGTAAAAGCTCTTCGCTAAACGATGTTGGCATTTTTGCCCCACCATTTTGCTCACCTTGGCTAGAACAAAGCCTCCATGAAACTGGAAAATAAATTCATGGTAAATGGGCCATGGCTTGGGGCTGAATCTTCCATATCTTCTGCTGAGTTTGCATTTTTTTTATTTCAAATGTTGGGTTTGTAAATGGAGGACCCATGGCCACTGGTCCCCAGAGCACCTTTCTCAGTGATTACCTGTGTCTCAATTAACCCCCATGGCCTCCAGCTGTTTCTCCCAGTCCAAGCTGCATTCCACCCCCAGCTGCTCTTTTCTTTCCAGGGCCTGTTAGCAAGCCAGCCGCTCAAAGTTTGGAAGCTGCACAGGCCTGGGTCTGCTCTGCTGCCTCAAGCAGATGTCTGGTGTACTAAGGGCACTGAGCTGTGGCAGAAGTTAGGCCTTCCTCGGCAATGTCCTGCCACCTGTTCCTATGTTCCACCCCCTTCTCTGTCTTCTCCTGGGATCCTGATACAGCACAGTAACACAGATGGCTCTCTCTGTGGCCCATTGAGCCAAGAACTAATTATGAGATTGTCATGCTGGTGGTAGTGATTAACCCTGTTACTGAAACTGTGGGCAGAGGCGGAGATGATCTTCTCATCGCTTTGGGATGGAGGAGGGATTCCAACAATCTTTTCGATCACAGCCTGGCACCTTACCATCGGTATATGATACCTCTCTAAGGTATCATTTCCACCCTAACCCTTTAAGACTCATGGTGATCCTGTGAATGAGACATATCCAAGATCTCTCTATTCTCAACCTCTCTGCTCAAGTCCTGCAAGTTCAGGCAGATGGCCTCCTGGATTGAGTCTCTCCATAAGTCTCTTCATCCTCTCTTTCTACTACCTTCAACCTTTCCCAGCATTATTGTCTTTTCTAATGAGTCATGCCTTCTCATAATGTGGCCCAAAGTATGACAGCCTCAATTTAATAATCTTGGCTTCCAGGGAAAGATCAAGTTTGATCTGTTGAAGGACCCATTTGTTTGTCTTTTTGGCTGTCCACAATATCCTCAGCACACTTCTCCAGTACCACATCTCAGATGTGTTGATTTTCTTTCTATCCATTTTCTTCACTGTCCATTTCTCACATCTGTACGTGGTAATGGGGAATACATTGGCTTAGGTGATTCTGACATGAGTGTTCAGTTGTATCTTTACACTTCAGGATCTTATCTAGTTCATTCACAGCTGCCCTTCCCATTCCTATACTGCCACATATTATGTTGCCTAAACTGAAATTTTTGAGAGGGCCAGAGGAATGGTCCTCATCCTGCAACAGGACATCTGCTTATCCATCTCCATCACCACACACAGTTTGTCACTATCAGAAAGAAGGTTGAACAAATTGCTTTGGTTAACACAAGCAAGCGACACCTTTGAACTGTGATGCAAAATTGAATAAAAGACACAGTGGTAGTGCTAGAACAGATATCTAATTCTTTGTGCTCTATAGCACGACATTGTGTCTCTTTCTCATTACACTCTTGATTATTTACCTTCTTTGAATTCTTAGAAAATACCAGAAAAGGTGGAGGGAATTTTATTAAAACTTCATGTCTAGGAGACACATAGGATAAAACTAACCTCTCAATGCAAAATTGAATACAAAACAGTTGTATTTGTTTGACTGTGAAATAAATGCCCCAAAGAAGTTGCAGCCTCATTGCCGTTGTCATTTCAAACTCGAATAGTCAAAGCATACTGGTTAATGTACTCTGGCAAATGGGTGTTCATTGGCAAGGAAATGGAAGAAATGACCAAATTCGTCTCTTCCATCTGAAATAACTTTTTAGTTTGCTTTTTTAAAGTCATCCTGTTCTATCAAGAACACTAGGAGGAAACTGGATTTTCTAGAGCATGAGTGGGAGGATTATTTGTTGTTCAAGGTGGGCTTTACTTTTATCTCTTTTTCAGTGTTGCATTGGTTTCTGATGTAGCTCAGGGGTTGATAGTTTAGGAAATGGGAAAGCACATTGTTCCAGAGTGTGGTGAAGGCTGAAATGGAGGTTTCAGCTCTGGGAACCTGTGGCAATTGTGAGAATCAGACTGTGCCATTTAGCTTTTGGCCGATGAAATTTGACATCTGCAAAATGGGCCAGGATGTCTTTTTACTGAAGCTGAGCAGTTTATTAAAAGACTGCAAGCTTTTGAGTAACAAAGAATTCTTCATCATCACAGTTGTTTCTTAGCTATACACAAAGTTTTGTATAATTATCTGAGCTGCATGGTGTATAGCAAGGCTGGGAAGACTTTAGGCTTGTGGGGCTTATTTTTTACTAGAATTGTGAGATCCAACAACTTAAGCCCAATACAAAAGACAGAGACTTAACATTAAAGAACATTCAACCTGGGACTGAGATTTGTTATGAGTACAAGGACTGAATGCAACTCACAGTTCTTCCACACCTGGTTTTCTCTTAAGCTTTCTACAATTTGACACTATACAGTTGGCCCTCCACATTTATATGGCTTTGACTTTTGTGGATTTAATATGCTTTCTCTGGGAATCTCTAGTTCCTCCAATATGACTATGATCAATATCAGCCAGAAGTCATGCTGGAGGAACTAGAGATTGCTAGAGAGTGCACTTGCCTAGGCATTTGTAGGCCCTTCAGGTCAATTCTTTGGCCAACTTTTAGTGGATGTTGACCATAAAGTTGTCCTGGGGGACCTAGAGATTCCTAGGGAGGAGTTCTCTCAGGTACAAATATATATGTGTGTGTTTTGTTATTTGAGGTTTTTCCACTTTCAAGGGGGTCCTGTGCTCCTATCCCCAGTGAATGTGGAAGGCTGACTGTAATTTGGTGTGGGGTGGTCATTTTTTGTTGCCACTGTTAAATAAATGGGACTCTGGGAAACTATCCAGAGGTCTGCCAATACACAAGGTTTGCATTCTACTGATCCCAGATGCATGGGACACATGAGCTTCTACAAACTGAATTCCCATCTCCTGTAGGTCATGGTAGAGTTTATAATTAGAGATGTAAATGTGAATAAATTTGATTCTCACAGGCAAGAATAAATAGTTTAAACATTTTTTCTCCTTGCTGTGAGAAAGTAATAAAAACGTGAGCAGTCTTCAAAAGCTATTCACAATTTTGAGCATATTCTGTGTTGTTGTTTTTAAAAAAGCATATGAAGGTTTCCTGAAAAGTATAAGTTTCCTGCCAAGAAAACATTTATGTGCAAAACAAAAGCAAGTTTCCTGTACAGAAAGCAACATTTTTTGAACAAAGGTGTTCAAAAAATGGTGTTCATCTACATGGATGTAGGTATTCATCTACATGGAAAATATGGTTTCCTGCACAGAAAACTTGTTTTCCAGACAGAGACTTGTTTGTTTGTTTTTTTGGACCAACCCCCACCCCACCTCACCCAACAACTCCTGCATTCCTTGGCACAGAATAAGCCTTAAACTGTGAATATTGTCACCCATTACTTGAGAAGCCAATTTTTCACCAGTATTTTAAAATATAATTTCCATCCCTATTTATAATATGACCCAGAAGATCATAGAATCATGCAATCATAGAGTTGGAAGAGACACAAGACACATCCATTCCAATCCCATTCTGCCATACAGGAAGACAAAATCAAAGCACTCCCAATAGATGGCCATAAAGCTGTTTAAAAGCCTCCAAAGAAAGAGACTCCACCACATTGGGAGGCAGTAATATCTTCCACTGTTGAATGCCTCATACTGTCAAGAAGTTCTTCCTAACGATTATGTTATTGGCTGCCTGATCAAATACAACCCATACTTATAAATTCAGCTTTCTTCATTATGATGTCATCATTTTCATGTATGTATTACGCATTTATATAACTTATGTATTGCCTCTTAACCACCAGGATCCGCAATGTATTACATAACAAAAATGTTACTAATAAATCATTTCTGATTGTTTGTAGAAGCATTGTTCAGTTCGATGAAAAGCTAGTTATCAGTGCATCTTGGGCAAAAGATGATGATATCACTAGACTCCTGAAGTCTCTTCCAAATTGGATCAACATGGCCCAGCCCAAGCAGCTGAGACCAAAGAGGGAGGAAGAGGAAGACTTTGTAAGGTAGGTTCTTGCTAATCCACTTTTACAAGTGCAGTCAGTGGAGAGAGCTAACTGTCTTGCAACTCTACGTGTGTGCATGTATACACTGAATCTCTCTTATCTGAAATGCTTAGGACCAGAGATGTTTTGGAATTCAGATTTTTTTCAGATTTTGGAATATTTGCATATACATAATGGGATATCATGGAGATGTGACCCAAGCCTAGAGCATGACATTCATTTATGTTTCATATACACCTTATACATCGTCTTAGGGTAATTTTATACATAATATTTAAAATAATTTTGTGCATGAAATAAAGTTTGTGTACACTGAACCATCAGAAAGCAAAGGTATCCCTATCTCAGCCATCCATGTGGACAATTTTGGATTTTGGAGCATTTCGAAATTCTGGATAAGGGAGACTCAACTTGCATTGTTGTTAAGTGCCATCAGATCAGCATCAGCGTATGGCAACCCTATGAATGATAGATGTCCAAGACAACCTGTTAAGGATAGCTCTGCTCATGTCTTGCAAACTAGAGCCGTGGCTTCTTTGATTGTGTCACTCTTATCTGGGGTGTGTGTCTGTATGTACACAGCCCTCACATCCTTTGAATATGTAGGATTAATTTCTCTGAGCTTGCTTGTTACCAGAAAGTAGAGTGGAATACTTAAATGATCCCTTAGGGTATAGTCAGTTACTTAATAATGTGTGTTACTTTAGCAGATGACTCATTGTTGACCATCTGACCTCAGGATCAATTTTACTAGCATTCTCTGTCCAGTTGCCCACCCCCTGAGACAGCTGGAAAAGCCTCTTCATGAGCTCCTAAGTTGTTTTAGAAATCCCTGGCGATAAATGAGAGTCTTCTTAGTGCAACTTACTGGAATCCATTAGGAAAATTATGTTAAGGAATTCTTATCCCTTTTATGTAGTTAGGAGACAGCCTGGCGTGGTGTTGAATCTAGTCAAACTCTTTCACGGGCTTTCAGAAAGAGTATGGATTGCTAGATTGCTCTGCCATTTACTCGTCTCAAATACTGTTGCTTGGTTATTATTTTAAATGTCTGGCTGTGAACTGCTTGAAGCACCCGTCATCTGAAAAGCAGGATAAAAACATTTGAAATGATACAAAACGAGTTGGATCTGGACTAATTTAAATTTCGTGCTTTAGACCCACTGAAATGAACAGAAAAGTTTAGTCATGGTGAGTTTTAAGAGTTTTAAGAGCCTTGGATTTGAAAGGAATTTAAGCTATGGTTAACTTGGTCTGAACCCAATCCAATATGTTCAAGAATTTATTCAAATTTTCCAGGAATTAAGAGTACCTGGCAAACTGTTACAGCACTTGAAAAAGTTGTGGGTTTTTGTTATTGTTTTGTTTTGTTTTGGATGTCTAACCAGCATATCCATTGGCCATGATGTTCTAGGAGATTCTGGTTACTGGTGTTCAAAAAAAGATAACTTTTCCAGGCTGGGATAGGATCTTCATGGGCTCCAGCCAAAGCACATGTGACATACAGCTGCACCAGAAGCACCCCAAAGCAGCAAATGGTAAACCACTCTCAGATTTAAATCAGGTTTTAAAGAAATGCTCCACAATACTGAAACCATATGGGGATAGGATTTGCCACTTCAGAGAACTCTGAAATGAAATCCAAGTCCTGACATGGATGCTGCCATTTCTCCTTCCGTCTGCAGCACGTCTTCGCAGGGTGGATATTTCCCCCTTTTTCATTAACCATGTTCTACATTACTTGTATGTGCCTTGCACTTATGTTCTCTTTTGTTCCAGGACTGCCTTTGGCAAAGAGTCTGAAGTGCTCATTGGGAACCTGGGAGATAAACTGATTCCCCAGCAGGAGATTCTCCGTGACGTCAGTGACCTGAAGGCCTTGGCCAACATGCATGAAAGCTTGGAATGGCTCTCTGGGCGTATGAAGGCCGCTTTCTCCAACCTTCCAGTGGCACAGAGTGAGTGATCTTCAGAGAAATCCAGGATGTTAACAACCCCACTGGGTGAATCACTGTCTATCCTAGTCTCCCTGGTGCCTTACAGATATGTTTGTATGGCAACTCCCATCACTCCCAGGCCACATGACAACTGCCATGCTAGTTAGCTATATAGGCCTTTAAAAGTCATGACCAGCACTTTGAATGGTGCCTGGGTAATAACTGAATACCAGTTTCTAGATCAAGTGGAGTAATAGTGCCATTTTATTCTGCTTTGTATCTGTTTCTAGAAGGATGTTGACAAGCTGGAACGGGTCCAGGGGAGGGTGGCCAGCACGGTGAAGGATCAGAAAACTATGCCTTATGGAGAGAGACTTAGGGAGCTGGGTATGTTTAGCCTGGAGAAGAGAAAGTAGCTATGTTTAAATACTTGAAGGGATGTCATAGTGAGGATGAAGCAAGCTTGTTTTCAGAGTAGGGCACAGAGCAATGGATTAATACTACAGGAGATTCTACCTAAATACTAGGGAGAACATCCTGACAGTAAGAGCTGTTTGACAGTGGAAAACACTGCCTTGGGGTGTGGTGGAGTCTCCTTCTTTGGAGGTTTTGAACAGAGGCTAAATTGCCATCTTTGAGGAGTGCTTTGTTTGTTGTCTTCCTGCATGGTGATCCTTGGGATCTCTTCCAACACTATGATTCTATGCTTCTGAGGACCAGTGTGGACATGCCAGAGGAGAAGGCTGTTCCATTCACACCTGGCTTCTGGGCCTTCTGGTGGGCTAGAAAGCAGGGCTCTTTGCCATCCAACATTTATTCAGAGCCACAATTGCCATCAGCATTGGCTGGGAGGCAAAAAAAAAAAAATGGTGCCGTCACTGACCTCTGAGATGCATCAAGTAGGACAAAACTAAGAAGAAAGGAGATGATGGAGGATTGTTTGGTAGGTAATGTGGAAATTGCAAAGCATGTATCAGTGAAGGCAAAGACTGGAGGAAAAGAAGGGATGTCATACTGGAGAACTGAAGACGCAGCATTTGGGGGCTGTTGCATGTAAACGAATTGACATGGCAAGTCAGCAGGATGATGGCAGCAGGCAAAGGCAATGGAGAGGAGCTGATGCAGAATGGAAATGGAAATAGAAAAGAAATCTAGCACCCTCTCATGGCTTAAAGAGTAGATGAGCTATTTTGAAACCCAGCAGAAACAGCTCGTGTAATAGGAGATCTTTTTGTTTTTCTATTGGATTTTCTGTTAGCGAGTTTTATTAAGTATACAAGCTTGCTATCATTAAATGATTATGCAAAAGAATTATCTTTCCATCCCCATCTTAGGTAAAGTTTGGAAAAGAGGAGTCAGGGTCCTATAAACAGGGGACTTCTCTCTTGTCTGAAATTGATCCAAAATAGTCAGTGAAAAAGATCTAAGCCTAACAACTAGGGTTTGGCCAGGGTTTGAGATTAAGACTTGAAAAGTCAAAAACTGTTTCTAACAGTGTACAAACTGAAACGGGTGACTTTGTGTTCAGTCTGTCAAAAGTCTCCCCTTCCTGCAGATAAAAATTCAATAACCTTTTTTCTCTGTCTCTGCCACAATTATCACTCATTTAAAACCAGCCCAGCTAATGGAGTGTTTTATCACACCCTAGGCAGTCTCTGCCTTGTTCATTATTTAGTGTTTGCTAAGCTGATGGCACTTCCAGAGCTCTCCCCTTATCTGCACTTCTTCAGAATTGGATTTTTGTATTTTCCTAAACCAGTCAGATATGGCACAGTCATTTTTGTCTTCTATCAAATAGCCTTTCCCCAACGTGACGCCCTCCAGATACGTGGGAATTCCAACGTCCATCATCCCCAGCTTGCCAGGGAATGAAGGGGACTATAATGTGATATATCTGGAGGGCAGTGGTTTGGGGAAGGATGCTCCAGGTTTTAATGTTGCATTAAATGCCTAAATTCATAGGTGTCAAGCATAGTTTTCATTCATTCACAAATCTGAAGTTTGGGTCAATTCCTGAAGAATTTGAAACTGCTGGTGATATTTGAAACATAAAGAAAGAAAGGAAATTCATAAATGAATGAAGCTGGACCATATTATACTTGTAAAAACTCGAATAATAATTGTCTGAGCAGGTGGCACAATGTGTTTAGTTGTTTGGGAAGCAAGATGACTTCAAGATTGGTTCCTGTGAAGCAAGAGAAGGTCAGTTTGGCTGGGAAGGAAGCATCACAGAGAAGTGTGTTCAGGACTAGGAAGAGTACCCAAGATATAACTATGTGAAGGTGAAGGGACTCTGAATAAACATCACAACAGTTAAATTCAAGAGAGATTGTGTGCTTTGGGAAGTGGAGGAAATGCTAGGGGAAATGGCCCCAAATGCTAGGAGAAATACTCAAGAGAGGGTGGCAAGAATGCTGCTTCATTCTGACCATGTTTTTGTTGTTGTTGTTGTTATATACATTTGTTTGTTGTTGTTTTGCATTCATCTCGTTTCCGAATTATGACAACCCTAAGGTGAACCTATCATGAGGTTTTCTTGGCAGGTTTCTTCAGAGAGGGTTTGTCGTTGCCATCCTCAGTGGATTTCCATGGCTGAGCCAGGATTCGTCTCCTGGTCTCCAGAGTCTTAGTCCAATGCTCAAACCACTCCACCATGCTGGCTCTATATTCTATATTCATTTATATTCTGCCTTTTACCCCCAATGGTTTATGTCATGTACTGGCCCCGATTGCTCACCCAGAGGGGCGGAATATAAATAAATAATAATTATTATTATTTATTAACTGCAGTTCAGAAACACACACATCAGTGGGTTCAGAAAGGTTTATTCATAAAACTAAAGTTGTACCCTGCATAACAATGTTGCCAGGACTGAAGCTGTTTCAGTTACATGTCATATTAAGAGCATTTAGCAGTTCAAACTTTTGCACACGCACATACCCCATTTATCTTCTCACCAAAACATTCCTGCTCCCAAGACTGCTGCTGTCATCGTCTCAGTACCAAAAGTTGGCTTAGAACTGACCTTGACAATCAAAGCCAATCTTTCCTCTCCTCTACAGCCACTCCTTGGCCAGCAGCAAGAAAAATAAACAACCCTTCCACCCCACATCATAGCATGTCCCATCATCCAGTATACAGAGCACATACAAAATATACATTAGCAGTAGGAGCTGTGATCTTCATGGTTTATAAGACATAAATCTAATATAGTTTTAAAAATCAACAGCAAAAAAAGGTAAATCATTAAAAACATTAATAAAATACAGTTAGCCCTTCTTATCTGCAAATTATCCAAATTTTATTTTCTTGAATTCTTAAGTACACCGTGCAAAAGAAGTCTCAAAGTGCAACAAATCCGGTGACAGCTCTCCATATTTTTGTAGGCATGTCTTGGATGTTGAGACTCCGCTTTTTATGGAGAATGAGAAAATTTACAAATATTCTTTATATCCCTAGCCTGGTGAGACCTGTCAATGGGTATGCAATTCTTTGCAAATTTTGGTCTGGATGGATGTTAAAAAAAATAGTGATTTTCTTCTAGCACAGCACAGCTTTTAACAACTATCCACAGTTAGAAGTGATTGTGCACAATGTTTGCATGTGGTTTTTCTGCAGAGAAAAGAACAATTTCTGTGCAGAAAATATTGCTGATAATAAAACAGCATTAAAAAAAAACATGTGTGAATTCTACACAGAATAAGTCCCAAACTGAAAAGATTCTCATCACTCCAAGATTATTCTCATCAATGTTTCCTGATTTCTCGAATATACTTTCCATCCCTATCTGCAGTCTCCAACTTCAAGTATCAAATATTTACTTTTTCTGCCATATAGACCGAAGAATGGCTGGATACTCCTATGGTATTATTTCTGCAATGTAGATGCACTCCATGTCTCATAGAATCTCTTTTTCTGTAGCTTGCATCCATTGCTCTGTGTCCTATTTTCTGGAGCAGCAGAAAACAAGCGTGCTCCATCCTCAATATGACATCCTTTCAAATATTTAAACAGGGATATCACCTCTTAATTGTCTATTCTCCAGGCAAAACATACCCAGCTTCCTAAGTCACTCCTCATAAGGCATGGTTTCCAGGCCCTTCACCATTTTGGTTGTCCTCCTCTGGACACGCATCCATTTTGAACCATGGATGATCATTTTAAGATTTGTCTGCAGCGCTTGTCATTACAAACTTCGTGCAGACAGTTACACAGAGTGGAAAGACACAGAGAGAGAAAAACACAGCCCGAAAGAGAGTTAAACATGGAAATCAGAATTGCCTTTTGTCCCCAGAGAAATCATCAGAAGCAAGGATGGGACAGTGGCACTGTGTGGCATGTTGATATGCATAATCCTGTGTATACCCAGCGATTTATTGTGCCCAACATAATCACTCATTATGTGTGTTGTCTCTCTTCCTTGTCCCTATTTAGCAAGGATTACAGGTGGTTTTAGGTTAATAAACCTTGAACATTTTAGGTTAATGAACCTTGGATGTGTATGGGGAGGGAACAGGATTCCAACGCTTTACCCACTTTAAAGCATGTCTCCTGACTCTCTAATGCCATGGTCCACAATTTGGGATATCTTAAATTGCCTGCTGTCCCATACCAGCCTGTCTGTTCAGGACATTGCTTGGTTTTTGATAGGGATTTGGTTGTCGCAAATTAGAAGATCAGCACTTCATGGCCTCCCCATTAAGTCATGACTCCACATACCTCAAAGAAATACACTTTGACCATCTTTCCTCACTTTTAAGAGTGCATTTGGTTACAGTTAGAGACATGAAAGCCTGGGGAGGAATGGAAATATTCAGGAAAAAAATGAGTTTCTCCCAGCTTTTTCCAAAGCCTCCCCCAAGCCTGAAAAAATTGGAGAAAAGCCAGTCCTTACAATTCCAGGCCTTATAGTTCTATTTGTACAACCAAAAACAAAGTACAGCGGGTTGTACTTGGTATCTGGTGAAGTTTAATTCTTGCACCACTAAAATCCATGGATGCTCAAGTCCCATTATATACAATGAGATGGTAAAATGGTGTTCCTTATATAAAATGGTAAAATCAAAGTTCGTTTTTTGGATATTTATGTATTTATTTTTGGTTGGGTGGGGGATACCTGTATTTTTTAGCCTGGTTGAATCCATGGAGGCAGAATCCATGCATATGTAAATTCAGTTTGTAATTATTTTCTGAATACGCTGCACAGTAGTTTTAATATAACAAAAATGATTATTTTATGTTTAACCAAGTTCTATACGGTATATTTCACATTCCCAGAGTAACGAAATGATTTATCAATCTGCAGAGGATGTAAATGTTACATTTTTTACTATATTTCTGAAAATAAGTTTTCTTTCCCCCCCCCCCAAAAAAAGGAGGGGGCACATTTCCCTCCTCATGGTTCCAAACTTCTAGAAATTTTATGTCTCTATTTGCATTAGGTATTTTCCTTTAGTGTCCTAGATTGCAAATGTGTATGTCAACGGCTTCACTTGGCTCCTTTCTGTTGTATCTGCAGAAAATGAGGTCTTCTTGATTACAATGGGCAAATGTTAAGCATGTGTGTCTGGCTGCATCTGCACTGCAGAATTAAGGCAGTTTGACACGGTTTTAACAACCCTGGCTCAGTGCTATGGAATTCTGGGATTTGTAGTTTGGGGAGCTATTTAGCCTTCTCTCTCAGAGAGCTGTGGTGCCACAACAAACTACAAATCCTAGGATTCCATAGCACTGAGCCATGGTTGTTTAAGCAGTGTGAAACTGTATTAATTGCTATTGTGATCTGCCTTGGGTCCCTTCGGGGAGAAAAGCAGGATAGAAATTTAATTAGTTAATTAATTAATTAAATTCTCCAGTGTGTCAGCAGCCTAAATCTCTTCCCCACTGCAATCAATGGGCTTTAAAGGTGCTTAGTTTTGTATGGATAAGAGCAACTGTTTATTATTTGTAAAGTTTGCCTTTCTCCAGCTTTGGAATTTTCAGTTCGCATCTGGTTTGGGTTTGAAAAGCCTAGGAATTAAGTCTCAAGGTTTGTGGAAATGCTGAGACCAAGTTTCTTTGCAGGGTTTTGATTGTAGGCTTTGTGGCAGATGAGTGAAATTTTCAGCTTTTTCCCAAAGAAGGAGTTCTTGCTCATGAAAGAGGATTCCAGCAGCTCTACCCCTTGCATTCAGAAACTATAAAGCCCGAAGAGGTCTCTGCCACATGCTCTCCATCCCCATCCTGAGGTTAAAATGCTATTTAGGACTTGGAAGGAAGGAAGGAGTTTGCAAGCTTGGCAGTTAGGAACTCCAAGTGCGGAGTCTGAGTTTTTTTTTGTTGCATCCGATCAGGAGAAGCACCACTGAAGTGAAAGGGGAGGTGAATTTGAGGAGGGTTTTTTATTTTCTTGTACAATAACTGGAAAAGGCAGCTTTTACCTTGGGAAAAAATGAGAAGCAGCTGCTGTTTTGTCAGGCAATTAAAGGCAACAATTGTTTGTGTGGCTAGGAACCGAGAGGGAGCACAGAGGAGTGTGGAGCGTGTTCCCCAATGATGGAAGCAAACTCTCCATCAGTCCATTGAGCTTCTTCGGTAGATGACCAGCCAGTTAGTATCTTCTGCAACGTTTGAAACAACACTAACAAATGCCTTCCCTCGCCACGTGTTTGTGAAAGAAACCTTCTAAGGCTTCAGAAATAACGCAGTTTGACACTGTGTGGACTGCCATGGCTCAGTGCTGTGATATCCAGGATTTTTAGTTTGTTGTGGTACCAGAGCTCTCTGGCAAAGAAGATTAAATATCTCGCAAAACTACAAATCTCAGAATCTCATTGCATTATGCTGTGGTAGTTGGAGCAGTGTCAAACTACATTATTTCTTCAATGCAGAGGCAGCCTTAGGTAGAGGATATTGCCAGAGCTCAGAAAAGACTACAGCTCCCAGATTCTCTCAGTGGCCATACTACCTGAGAGATTCTAGAAGTTGTAGTCCAAAATAATTTTATTCCTTCTGAGCTTGGACATACCTTGCAAGAGGAATTCTCTTGTCCAGCCAGGCAGATCTCAAGGAAAAACAAAAGCAGAAAGTGGTCGTCACTGGCCAAATTAAAAAGGGACCATAGGCAACTTTTTGAGCTGGTGGAATGTAGAGCAAGAGGCATGGGTATCAGCTAGGACATGGCACTGCCACCCTGGGGAAAGAGGCTCTCTCTATAGAGTCTTGGATAGCAACTTCGAACCCAATACAGTGCCAGACATTAAAGACATAGGCAAAGCTGGTTATCTACTGACAGGAGTGCCTCTGTGCAAGAAAGGACTCCTCAGGGGTAGGAGGATGACTTTTGATAGAGTCCCTGCTGGTTCTTGAGGCTCAGAGTTACAATAATAATAATTTTTATTTATACCCCGCTCTTCAGCCAAGGCTATCAAAGCGGCTTACAATTTGTTAATTAAGACATTTCCCTGCCCTCAGGCTTACAATCTAAAATAGACAGGAAACAAAAGGAAAAGGGAGAGGTGGTGGGGAAGGGGGAAAGTCCAGCAGATCTTCTCTCCCTCAGAGGCCTGGACCATGGCAGATGGATTGGAGGGAGGGCTCTTCTTCTTTATTTTATTTCTGGGCAGGAAAAGTTGTTGTAACAAACATCTACTATTCCTTTGATAGACCCTTTAAGCTCTGCTGTAATAGACTACCTCCTTGCCTGCCACTACGTCTGGTTTCCCCTTACTTGTCTCATTTGCTCTTTGGCTGAGCTCTGCTTACTTGAAATCTGGAGTGCTTCAGATCCTCCTTTCAGGTCAGCTTTTCCTGGTCTCTTGTAGGACTCTGAGGGCCTTATCTCATTACAAAAGAAAGACAAGAGGCGGCAAGATAGAAGTAGTTTTCTGCTTACCTTCTCGAATGATTTCGTAGTAGTCTGTTCTTCTTCCAGAAGGAGTGAATTGTTAAAGCGGGGCTTTTGCCTAAAGGATTTTTTCAGCAGGACGAAAGGCACGATTTTATGAGCACTCCCTCAGCAACAGAAGTGCTTCGTGGGCATGTGGAAAGGTAGGCAGAAAAGCTGCTAGTATCACTGCCTCTTGTCTTTCTTTTGTAATTCAATAAGGCCCTGACTCTATTTCCAAATGGTCCATACTTTGATTGTGAAGTCAAAGGCTTTCATGGCCAGCATCCATAGTTTTTTGTAGGGTTTTTTTGGGTTATGTTGCCCTGTTCTAGAAGAGTTTGTTCCTGATGTTTCACCAGCATCTGTGGGTGGCATCTTCATCACAGATGCTGGCGAAATGTCAGGAATAACATCTTCTAGAACATGGCCACATAACCCGAAAAACCCACAAAAAACATACTTTGATTGTCACTCTTACATGAACTTATTCAGTCTACTCAGCCTGAGCCCTAACCTGGTTTTGCCCTTGTTTGCTTTGGCATTGTCCTGTGCCCTTAGCCATGGCTAGAATGTGGGTCTCTGGACCCACTGCAAGTTAAATTTCAGCTTCCCAGCTTGGAAAAGAACTTCAACCTTGTTTTACAGCTACTAGGCCAAACTGGTGGGTTGTTTTGAGGAAAGGAGCAAATCATCTTTATAGGCATCCACAAACTAGAGAACTTCAATGAAAAGGAGAGTGTGTACCTAAAGGAGGTTATTGTGAGGCCTCTGTTTAAAAAGTCATCCTTGGATTCCACAATAATGAATAACATATCGCCCAGTGCCTAACCTACCATTTCTGGGCATTTTGGAATGTGTGGTGGCTTCCCAACTCCAGGGGTTTCTGGATGAAACGGATTATCTAGATCCATTTCAGCCTGGTTTCAGGCCTGGCTATGGAACAGAGACAGCCTTGATCGCCTTGGTGGATGACCTACGGAGGGAACTGGACAGGGGGAGTGTGTCCCTGTTGGTTCTTCTGGACCTCTCAGCGGCTTTTGATACCGACCATGGTATCCTTCTGGACCGCCTCTCTGGGATGGGGCTTGGACGCACCATTCTACAGTAGCTCCATTCCTTCCTGGAGGGGCGAACCCAGAATGTAGTACTGGGGGACTCCTGTTCAACCCCCTGGCCATTGACCTGTGGGGTCCCTCAGGGTTCTGTGTTGTCCCCTATGCTGTTCAACATATACATGAAATCTCTGGGGGAGGCTGTCCGGAATTTTGGGGTGCGGTGTCATCAATGTGCAGATGACACTCAACTCTACTACTCCTTCCCACCTCAACCCAAGGAGGCTGTACTGGTCCTAAACCAATGTCTGTCTTCAGTAATGGACTGGATGCGGTTCAAACAAGTTGAAACTTAATCCAGACAAGACAGAGGTGCTCCTGGTCAGTCAGAAGACAAATCGGGGAATAGGGATCCAGCCTGTGTTAGATGGGGTCACACTACCCCTGAAGACACAGGTTTGCAATTTGGGAGTAGTCTTGGACTTAGCTTTGAACTTGGAAGCCCAGGTCGCTGCTGTGACCATGAGTGCTTTTGCACATTTAAAACTTGTGCACCAGCTGCGCTGTTCCTTGAGAAGCCAGATCTGGCCACAGTGGTACATGCCTTGGTTACATCCTGTTTGGACTATTGTAATTGGCTGTACATGGGGCTGCCTATGAAGAGTGTTCGGAAAATTCAGCTGGTTCAAGGAGCTGCTGCCAGGCTGTTAACAGGGGCAGATTACAGAGACCATACAACGCCCCTCTTGAAACAACTTCATTGGCTGCCAGTTTGTTTCCGGATGCAATTCAAGGTGCTGATTGTAACCTATAAAGGCTCAGGTCCACACTCTTTGACAGAACGTTTCTCATGGTATGAACCAGCATGGAGCCTGAGATCCTCTAGAGAAGCCATTCTCTCTGTCCCAACACCATCACAAACCTGGTTGGTGGGAACGCGAGAGACAGCCTTCTCGGTGGCTGCCCAGGGAGATCAGAATGGCTCCCTCCATCAGCAGGTTAAGACCTACTTGTTCACACAGGCATTTAAGGAATTGTTATGAGGACAGGTGGGGATGTTGAATGTTTTAAATGTTTTAATTGTACTGTTTTTAATGTTGTGAAGTCGCACTGAGTCCCACTCCTGGGAAAAGAGCGAGATACAAATAAATATAATAAATAAATAAATAAATAAATAAATAAACATATGTCTGGAGTTTCACAATTCTAATCCTAGCAGCTCCAGACATTTCCAAAAGTCACCAATAGCAGTTTTGCATTAATATCTCCACTGAAGATACATATATAGCAACACAGCATTTGGGTTCGTTATGATAGTTCAGCTCTTTAGGATATCTATTTTCTTTACTTTAAGACATGGACTCACTCAACACAACTACATGCATCAGAATGGGGTCATTGGATTATTTCAGCTGGGTTGCAAAACATAGGCATTTGTCCTTCCTTGTCTCCTCTCTTGATCAAATATGAGGTTCTGTGGGAAGGCTGGACATTTGGAGGTCTTTAAGCAGAGGCTGGATGGCCATCTGTCGGGGATGCTTTGATTTGGATTTCCTGCATGGCAGGGGGTTGGACTGGATGGCCCTAGTGGTCTCTTCCAACTCTACGATTCTATGATTCTATGATTCTATGATTTGCAAACTGTCTCCTTCTTTTCCCTCCTAGAAGTCAAATGTCCAAATCTGAGGAAACTCCTGTTGAATTGTGTCCTGCCCCCATGGACTATCCCTCTCCCAACCCAACAAGAATTGTCAGTACAGTATAGTTCTTTCCACCCAAATTCCGTCCTCCCTCAGTTCAAGGGGGTGACAGTATTTCAGGTGGCTGTTGAATCCTTCCACCAAGGAACCATTTCCCGTCTTTATGCAATCAGGTTTCTGATTATGCTGATTGCCCCTGCATTAATAAGCACTGATCACCTTGTGAATATGTGCATCTGCAACAGGAACATACCCAGAGCCACTGATTTTTCAGGAGAGCATGTTGGAAATTCTGGGTGTTTTTTTAAAACCAGTTTTGCCAAATCCATAATGTTCTTTTTGGAGGATGAGTCTTCCTGACTGCAGTTATTGCTTCGGCATTGGGGTGTAGCTTGCGTTGTATATCACACTGATCCGCCGCCAGAACATATGTCCATAAGAACAAAGGAGCTGTCCTGGGTCAGAGAAACAGTCTCATCTAGTCCAGCAATTTGTTTCCCATAATAGCAACTGGGTAGCCATGGGAAGTGAATGAGTTTCCCATTCTCCTTGCAGACTAACTACAGTCTCTCATTAGTTGATGCTATCAGAGGATGCTCTCATAGAATCATAGAGTCGGAAGAGACCTCAAGGACCATCCAACCTCCTGCCATATAGGAAAACACGGTGCCCCTCAATACTCTCTACGGCTTTGGGGTATATGTGTGGATTTTACCACATTTTTGGTTGAGAAGATGCCTTTTTCTAACAGAAAATGACCTGGAAGTCAATTGTTAGGTCACTTCCAGTTGTAACAAAGGCCAATCATGGGTCTAAAATGACCCAAATGGGACCAAATACGGTCAGCCGTCCACATTTGTGGCTTTCACTTTTGCAGATTTGATTATTCACAAATTTGATTAATATGTTCTCTCTAGGAATCTCTAGGTCCTCCAGTGTGACTCTGCTTTCAAAGTCCCATCAGAAATCATTGTGAAGGACCTAGAGAATCCTCGTGAGAACATATTAATCAAATACTTATTTAGGCATGTGTAAATCAGATTAATCAAATACTTCATTAAGTATTTGTCAGTCATCCAGCACAATTCTGTGACGAACTTACAGCAGATGTTGACCACAGAATTGTGCTGGAGGACCTAGCAATCCCTAGAGAGGTGTTCTCTCTGGTTTAAAAAAAAATAGTTTATTTATTTATTTATTTATTTGCAGTTCTTCCACTTTCACGGGGGTCTTGTGCCCCTAACCTCAGTGAATGTGGAGGGCTTACTGTACTTCGGGAAAATACCTTCAGTGACCATGCAGGACTGTTAGGGAAGTTTGGGAACATTTTTAAAATCTATATATTTTATGATCGAAGCGGGTATGGTGGAGGAGGACAGATCTTCCAGGATCTACTGGCCACCATGGCTCCCACTCCCTGAGAATTACCCACCCCTGCTCTAATGTATACAGCATACACCCAATGTTTTCTGATATCCCAGAAAGCTAAACTACATTTATTGGCAACCACAAGTGGGTTCACATCACTCCATGTCACCTTTTGGATGGTTTAGGGTGGGTTTCTTGCTCTTTGGAGATTAGGGAACTAGTGTATTTAAATGTGGTACTGCCATTTTTAGAGCTTGAGACAGAAAAACAAAGGAGGGGTTAGGTGTAAAAAATTTGGAAGGGGATGCTCCTGGCTTTGTGAGGTCATTAGGTGTCCCAAGGGCCACATACAACCTGCAGGCATCACAGGTCTCACCCCAATGTAAAGCACCAAATGCAAATGGAAAAGATAGGTGGTATGATTACCAACACATTGTGAAGAACCTTTTATCCTATTCCTCAATATTCCTCCCTAACAACAGCTTGGAACGCAATTTCATGCTGCCGACAGGTCTGCTTTGGTGTGCTGCAGCATGAAATTGCCTTCCAATGAGAGTTTTTTTATGGAGGAATATACAAACTTTCCTATTGATAAAAGAGTTCTTCAAAACACATGGAAAGTCATAACAATCTAGCAGCTGGGGGTTTGTTTTGGATTTGAATTTGGCATCTCTATGGCTGTAATGGATCTGTTGTTTTTGTGTGCAATGTGCGAAGCATCCTAACAGGTCTTCTACCCCCTGCAGTAGTGCACTGAATACTCAGAGCTTTTAAGTTGTACTTGAGAAATATTGGTGCATAACAATTGCAAAACTCAGCTACAGATCATAAAGCTTGCAGTCTAAATAGCACAAATTCTTGAAGCTATCTTGAAGCTATCCCTAAACTAACCTTAGTCTCATCAACAGATCCCTTTACTCAGGCTGGCCCCAAACTCTCAACCCTTAGGATTCCTGCCACTCACCCTGCCCTTGTTCCCCAATGCTTTCCTTGCTTGGGTTACTGGGTGCCAGGATGACCATATAAATGTGGATTTGTGGTTGTGCTGTTGTCTGACCTGTTTAGCATGGCCTGACTTCACTTCAGGGTGGACAGACCACCAGAGACAAGGTTTAAAACAACAGCATGGCATAGTGGTGTGAGTCCTGGATTGCAACTCTGGAGACCAGGGTTCGATTCACCGCATGGACATGAAACAGCCTGGGTGACCTTGGGCAAATCACATGCTCTCAGCTTCAGGGGAAGGTAATGTTAAACTTGCCTTGAGCAAATCTTGCCAATACAGTAAAACCTTGTGATAAGTACAGTGTGCCTTAGGGTTTCCATAAAGGACCACCGCCTTAAATCCCTATATTAGGAGAAAGGCGAGATATAAGAAATAACAACAAGAATAGCTTTATTAAACACATAGTAAACTCATAATAACATCTCTGTGGGACACAGAGGAATTAGAGTAATCATAACCTCGTGCCAAAGAATACATTTGGCCGTCCATATCCACAGATTCTGCATCCATAGATTCAACCAACCACAGTTTGAAAATATTCATGCAAAAAAAAAAAAATCTAAAAAGCAACCCTTCATTTTCCTGTTTATATAAGGGATGCCATTTATCTATGCCATTGTATATAAGAGCATAGAGCAGCCCTGGTGGCGCAGTGGTTAAATGCCTGTACTGCAGCCACTCACTCAAAACCATAAGGTGGCGAGTTCAAGACCAGCAAAGGGCTGAAGCTCGACTCAGGCTTGCATCCTTCCGAGGTCGCTAAAATGAGTACCCAGATTGTTGGGGGGCAAATAGCTTACAATTGTAAACCGCTTAGACACTCCTTAAGGGTATGAAGCGGTATATAAATGAAGCTGTTTGTTTGTTTTGTTTAATGGGACTTGAGCATCCATGGATTTTAGTTTCCACAGGGGGTCCTGGAACCAAGCCCCAGTGGATACTGAGGACCTACTGTAATTATATTTACCTACTTTCTAAAGTGGTTGGAGGATTACAGCACTGATGAGGAACATTACATTATACAGCAAGGCAATTGATAAGAAGGTAACTTAGAGGCGTATTAGTCATAGGGCCCCCATAAATCAAAGTCAACTGGATGGCAATTAACAACAACAACCTGTTGTGTCATAGAGCAACTATTTTCATTGGTATTTTAGAGCTCAGCTCTGTCATTATGACTTTGCTGTGTTCATCACTTGAATTTGGGGGGAATAGAAGCTTTATAGAAAGCAAACAATGGCTTGAAAAAAGTGCCCTGTTGGCAAATTCCCCGTCATAGCAAAAAGTGGAACATTCCCTCCAGGATTGAAAGGAGCTTTAAAGAACCTGTAAAGTGTTTTAGTGAGCTGGAGTTAGCTGCTGAGCAAAATAAGGTATCGTTTCTCCCCTGCTATGCAATGCTCCATAGTTCACGAACCGGTAGCCCTGAAATCTGTAGCCCCGCTTTCTGCAGACGGAGTTTTGATTACACTGCCAACGCAAGTTGCATCTTTATGTGATAGCTATCCACACGCAAGGTTGGAAGGTCGGCAGGGGGGAAAGAAAGTGGGCCACGGAGCAATTAGCGTAATCATAACCTCGTGCTAAAGCGTTGATCCCAGGACAGAAGATCAGTCTCCAGGAGACCAGCATGTGCAGAGTCTGGCAAGGAAGGCCATCAACTCTGTGCAGCAGCCCAGGTTGGAGACTGGCTTTCTCATTCTCTGCCTCTTCAATATTTGATGCAGAGGTTTTGAAGGGCACTGGCTGCTAATAACCGTGGCATCAGCCTTTTTTCTAAAGTGCCTCCAAGAAGCTGAACTTTTCCTGAGGGAGAAAGTTAAAAAAAAATAGAAGAATATACTGTGCCCAAAATACATAGCAAGATAAGGAAATGCCTGTATTTTGCTACAAAAAGCCAGACGGGCAGGGTTGTAACGGGGGGGGGGGGGGCAAAAGGAGTGGTTAGTTGGTTGAATTTATAGCTCACCTTTCTCCCAAGATGGGATGCAAGACAGATGTTGCCCCCACCAAATAAGTATGCTTCCCTATCATGAAATTTTCCTTCTGTCCTCTAATTCCTCCTATTGCAGACAGTGAAACATTGGAAGTTGTTCATGCTGTATTCACATTCGCTTGATCACTTTGCCTGCCCCTACTTATTCCAAGGAAGCTGACTAAAGAGTTTATCACACTGGGGAACTCCCATTCAAAAACGGAGGGTTAAATTGGGGGGAAACCAGCAAAAGTGGGTTGATTTTCACATGGCGTCATTGTTAAACTAACGTTAATCCAAACAGAAAGTGGAGGGAAAGTAAACAAAAGCTGCTCCTTTTCACTCTTGGAAAAATCCCAAAAGTAAAAAGGAGCGATTTTTGTTTACTTGCCGTTCAGGTTAACACAAGTTTAACAACAACCTGTGTGAGTATCAACCCACTTTTGCAGGGATTTTTTTTCCTGCCTTTTAAATCCCATTTTTGCATGGGATTTCCCCCCTGTGATAAACTCCCAAATCTACAAAAGCTTATGCTGCAACTTCTTTTGCTCAGTTAGTCTCAAAGGTGCTACAACATCTCTTTCCATGCAAACAGAGGAAATGCTAGTCTTGCCCCACTGTTGGGGGCTTTGGGCTTGCAAAGGTGGAGTCCAGCACCTGCACACAGCCATTGCCCTACACTTTGCCCACCTCTGCAATAGACACTCTTCAGACTGATATTTTTATCTGTTGGAGTCTAACAGAAGATGATAAATGTGCCCACTAAGCCCAATCCATTGGTAACTTTCTGTTAAAGAAGAAGCATAATACAGTATGGCATTATTACGTTCAGGATATGAAGTGGAGCAGACTCAGTAAAGGCCATGTGTGATATCATATCTCTGGTCATTTTAAAATCTTAGGAAACGCTGGAGGAAATGTGGGCTTCTTTACAGTAAGATGTAGCTTGACTCTTTCTGGTAGCCCATCTAAAATGAAGGAGAGTGGAGCCGGCTAGCTAGATTACATCCATCGTAATTTCAGTGAAGATGGAGCAGAAGATGCCATTTTCAGCTGAATATGGAAGCTCAAGGAAAATTAATATAGGTTTGTAAGATTTATCATCTGCCCCTGAGAGCTCTTGGTCTTCTTGCACTGCCTGTGGAACAGAAATTTGAGAAGAGAATAAAAAGCCCTCAAAATTTATTAGCGTAAAATAGTAATGCATGATTAACATTTGGGAACAGTGGGAAAAACACATAAAACTCCTCTTAAAACCCACATTTATTAGAGTAATGAAACACTAACATTCATTAGGACTGGATATTACTGTTTGAGGTCAGGCAGGCACTAAAGCATTTTTTATTCTGGCTTGAAACCAAATTATGTATTAATAAAAGATCCCTAGGGTGGGAGGAAGGGAGAAGGGTCCCCTCGAGGCAGGCAGTCTAATGGGAAGTGAAACAGTTTAGGGGTTAAACAAAGTAATATCCAGCTTGCAAGACTAAGAGTTTCCCTTGTGTCCTGTTTTGTTTAAAATGCATTTGTGCTGCCTGTTCTGTACTAAATACAGAGGTAGTGTGCCATAGCAAAACTGTAATAAAAATATACTGTATTCTTAAAACAAAGCATAACCCTAAAGTATAATTAGCAGACCATAGATCTGAAATCCAAAGAAGAAGCCAACCCTCAGGTGAACCTATCATGGGGTTTTCTTGACAAGATTTGTTCAGCGATGGTTTGCTGTTGTCTTCCTCTGAAGCTGAGAAAACATTGTGACTTGCCCAAGTGGGTCTCCATGGCCAAGTGGGGATTTAAACCTGGTCTCCAGAGTCGTAGTCTAGCACTCCAACCACTGCACCATGCTGGCTCTCAGCCACCATTGTATCCCCCATGATATACCCAGTCTTACTTCATGTTGATCATAAGTTTAACATGAGCCAACAGTGTGGTGCTTTGGAAATGAAGGCAAATACTATTTTAGCTTGTACTAATGTAAGCATAGTTTCCAAATCTAGGAAGACAATAGTCCTGCTATAGTCTATGCAGGAGACGCTACATCTGGAGTACTGTATTCAGTTCTGGGGTCCTCATTTTAAGAATATAGACAAATTGTAGCAGGTTCTGAAAAGGACAACAAGGATGGTGAAAGGCTAGAAGAACAGAACACATGAGGAAGGGTTGAGGGAGCTGGACATGCCCAGCTTGGTGAAGAGAAAACTGAAACATGACCAGATCCCTCTCTCTAAATATATTAAGGACTGTCATGAGCGTGGGGGGGGGGTGTTCTCTGCTGCCCCAGAGGTTAGGACCAGATCTAATGATTTGAAGTTACAGGAAAGTAGATTTTGATTGAACATTAGGAGATATTTCTAGACTGTGAGAATCAGTGATGTAGACTTGAGTCTGTTGACTCATAGTCAAGTTGCTTCATTAACTTGGCTTGTACTTGACTTGGCAATAAATGATGCCGTGACTTAACTTCACTCAGGACTTACATATTTTCAGCAACTGACTTGCTGGCATTGAACACCAGGCAAGACACCCCCATCCACCTCGATTGAAGGGCATGTTTCTTAGAGGGGACCAACAAATTCATTAGGCAATGGGCTTGAGGCAGAAGGGTCCTTCTAAACCTTTTGAAAAGCTTTAGAAAGCTCCTCCATCGTTCAGGGAGAACAGGCTGGTGAGCAGGCCTCAACCCTTACCTCAAGCCCATTGCTTAACAAGCTTGCTGTTCCCCTCCAAGAAATGTATGCCTTCTCTTTTTTCCTGTTAAACCTGGCTAACAGACTTGGGACTCCACTTGAGACTTAACTTCAGAGGTATCTTACAAGGACTTGACTAGAGACTTGAAGGTAGAGACTTGAGACTTGACTTGAGAATAAAAGACTTGAATACATCATTGGCAAGAATGGTTTGGCAATGGAACCAATTGTCTAGAGTGGTGGTAGGGTCTCCTTCTCTGGAAGCCTTCAAAAAGGGACTGGACAGCTACCTTCTGGGGATGCTTTAGTTGGAGATCATGCACTGAGCAGAGAATTTGATTCGATGACCCATGGGGCCCCTTCCAACTCTGTGATTCTGTGCTGGAAATGAAATTGGAGACTACCAAGGAAGACTTGGAGACTACCAAGGCCTGCTCATCAGTCAGGGATGTCCAGGTTAGGGCCAAGCAGGGTTTCTACCTGAAACTGAGAAGAACTGTGCTGCCAGTCAAAGTTAGTAATATTGGACTAGGTGGTCCAAGGATCAGAGATGATATAAGGCAGCCTTCTGGATTTACTCTAGGACCCACTGATTTGTATTTCTGGCTTGTTGTGGTCAAAGAATATCTACCCCAGAATGGCCAGTAATGCCTCCCCAAGCCTTTGTGAGTGCTCTTGGCTACATTTGATTCCTTCCCCCCCCCCCAATATTTTTAAAGGCCTTCCTTAGGTTTTTTTTCTAAACAGAAAGTAGTTGTCCAACTTGTATAAAAGCTCCATCCAATCTTGGAACAGATGATGCAGGTGCAAAAGACCCCCAAGTTCAGTGAAATGGCCAGTGCTACCTCCCCAGAGCATTGGGCAGGTACTCCTAAATACTCACATTTAGTCAGTGAAGGGAGCAGGCAGACCTCCTGGAAGTTGTCCTTTGCTGTCCGAAGGACCTGGAAAAGCTACTCCAATGGATTCAGAAAACACCCCAAGCTCTCCCCAGCGTTTTCCGAAGAACTCTCATTATTTCCAAGTTACTGGCTCTCCTTATGATGTATAACAAACTTGTAACATGCTTGGCAACTGAAAAAGCTTAATTGTTAAAAAGAAGGGGGTGTCTCAGTGTTGTGTATCATATTGTTTTGTTACTCTACACCCGCATGCAATGGCTTAAATCAGGAAGTAAGTGATGAGCTTTCCCCTTCACGATTCCTGCACATTAATTTCCTTGATCCATGGCTTTCTCCATTTGTATTTTATGTCCTCCCTGGGCCATCATTCTCTCTTTTTCAACCATTCTCTTCTTTTTCAGAGCCGGTGCACCCTACGCAGAGCGATAGGAGCACCATCACTTCCTTCCCTCTCTTTATTTTCTAGTCTCCCCTCCTCCGCTCTTCACAAATAATCTCTTTCTGGGAGCCGTGTGTTTGCAGAAAGGAAAATGGAAAGCAAGGCTCTCCTCTGGCCCCCACCTTCTCTTTCAAGGAATTATTGCCTTTTTAAAAAGTGCTAATTTCCTTGTGAAATGTATGCCTGGCAGCAGAGGCAGCTGAGGAGCACCCCAGGCAGTTCTAACGAGACAATTCATTAGCCAGCGAGTGTACACACACGCCATCAAGAACATTAATTCGCAAAATGAAAAACTAATAGAGTGTTTAGCCGGCTCTTTATCACCGGTGACAGTCGGCACTGGCCCAATCATTAGTGTTTACTGAATGGATGGGGGCCACCGCCCCGGTCTGGCTTATCGCCACTCATCACAAATGAGATTGTCGGGCTTTTTTCCGGCTGGGCTGCTCCTACCTTTCTCTCCCCGTTACCTTAAGGGCTACTGCCTGCCTGTACTTAGCTGCAGAGATTTATGGGTGCCTCCTCTTAGCCCTGGAAGGGGAACTGCTTTCTCTGTTGCTAACATTGCATCCACCTTCTGCCACCTCTGGAGAGACTTTTTGCCACCTCTCTCGCTCAGCATATTCATCAGCTAGACTGTTTACCTTCCTTTTCCACCTTTCCAGCCCCTTAGGTTGGGAGCAGATTAGAAAGTGGCCTGAAAACATCAATTAAAAATCAAGCCACAGCAAGCATGTAGTGTAAGCTCCTTTGCAAAGTGCAATTCTATCTTGGAGAGGCAGGACTGGCAGCTAGTATGACGCTGTAAATCAGGTGCTGGACTAAGTTCAGACATTCCTGCTCAGCTATAAAGCCTCCCAGGTGACTTTCAGGCAATTGCTCTTGATCTCCCTCTTATTGTTCTTGTTGAGTACCTTCACGTCATTTCCAACTTATGGCGACCCTAAAGTAAACCTATCACAGGGTTTCCTTGACAATATTTGTTCAGAGATTTGTTGAGAGAATGTGACTTGCCTGTGGGTTTCCATGGTCGAGCGGGGATTCAAATCCTGGTCTCCAGAATCCCTTAAACATCTGTACTTTTATTGGACTGACAAAATGAACAAAATACACAATGTAACCTTTCAAAGCTCAACTGACTTCTTCAGCAGACCTGCCTGACGAAGAAGCCAGTGGAGCTTTCAAAGCTTGCATCGTGTATTTTGGTCCAATAAAAGTATCGCTGTGTGCTATAATTTGTGTACTGTTTTCTGTACAATGACATATTGTTTTGCAGACAACCTCCTCTGATTTATGCACCAAAAAGAGTATACTATTCTCCCTAAAATTATTACATTTGTTTTGACTCATCATTGCAAAATTATTTTGACTCGTCATTGCAAAATTCATAAAAATGCAAAAAATATATATCCCAAAACCAAAAAAGCCAGATGATAATTGTTTTCCGCTTTGCAGAATTGTGTCCCAGTTCAGAAAGAGTGAACCAGATTAATTTTGCCACATATTTTAAGATGTGAATGTCACCACATCTCCCCTATAAGTAGGGTGCGGAGACCCAAATACAACAGAGTGCCAAAACACACTGCAGAAATAATCCAGTTTGACACTACTTTGACTGCCCTGGTTGATGCTAGAAAATTCCAGGAATTGTAGTTTTGTGAGATTTTTAGCCTTCTCTTTCAGAGAAAACATGTACGGATTTTCTGAGCAATATGAAATCCAATGGTGGCTATTGCTATTAGAGACCATATGAGAGTAAGTGTGGTGTAGTGGTTTGAGCGTTGGCTACAACTCTAAAGATCAGGCTTTGGTTCTCTGCTGAGCTATGAAAACCCACTGGGTGACCTTGAGTGAGTCACGTATTCTCAGCTCCAGAAAACCCCATAATACATTTGCATTAGGCTCACAATAAGTCAGAAACAACTTGAAGGCACAGCAAGCACATAACACCTGTGCTTAAGTCTCTCCACTAGCTGCCGATTAGTTTCCAGGTGCAGTACAAGGTGTTGGTTTTAAAGCCCTACATGGCTTGGGTCCATCTTATCTCAGGGACTGCCTCTCCCTGTATGATCCCCCAGCACACTTCAGTCCTCTGGGAGGAACCTGCTACAGCCCATGAAGTCTAGGCTGTTGCAGATTTCCCAGAGGGTTTTCTCGGTAACCACTCCCATGCTATGGAATGACCTGCCAGACGAGATCCGTCTTATTACGTCCCTTGATTGCTTTTAAAAAGCTGTAAAGACGCATCTCTTCTGGCAGGCCTTCCCAGAAACTACTTAATCTCTCCTGGCTCCGATATTAAGCCCTAAACTTCTCCAGCTCCTTGCCAGCTTTTCACCCCAGATGCCACTCCCCTAGCTGTCCAAAGAATCATTGGCTCTACTTGAGATATTGGTTTGTATATTTTTATCTGCGTAGTTTTAACTTACGTGAATTTAATCTAATTTTAAGGGGTGGGAGGTTGGAGATGAGATTGTGAGAATTGTTTTAATTGTGAAGGTACTGTTTTATACTTTGCTGTACCCTGCCCCGATTGCTTGGACAGAGGGGCGGGTTAGAAATAAAAATAATAATAATTATTATTATTATTATTATTATTAACAACATGGTTATTAGTAATTTTAGTAGGATTCTTAAGTTGGAACTATAATGGCAGAATACTTTTTTTTTTCAGTAGTTGTAAAATATTCTCAAGCAGTTCTAATTCTGGATATGTTTGTATATTATTTGCCCCTGGTGCAAGCAACTGCAGTTGCCTTTTTTATAGCTGATAGAACTCAGCAATGCTTTGAAGCCCAAAGGAGGCTGTCCTGGTCCTAAACCAGTGTCTGTCTTCAGTAATGAACTAGATGTGGGCAAACAAGTTGAAACTTAATCCAGACAAGACAGAAGTGCTCCTGATCAGTCGGAAGATGAAGAATAGGGATCCAGCCTATATTAGATGGGGTCACACTCTTCCTGAAGACACAGGTTCGCAGTTTGGGAGTACTCTTGGACTCAGCTTTGAACTTGGAGGCCCAGGTCTCTGCTTTGACCAGGAGTTCTTTCACACATTTAAAACTTGTGCACCAGCTGCGCCCGTTCCTTGAGAAGCCAGATCTGGCCATGATGGTACATGCCTTGGTTACATCCTGTTTGGACTACTGTAATGGGCTGTGCATGGGGCTGCCTATGAAAAGTGTTCGGAAAATTCAGCTGGTTCAAAGAGCTGCTGCCAGGCTGTTAATAGGGGCAGATTACAGAGACCATACAATGCCCCTCTTGAAACAGCTTCCTTGGCTGCCAGTTTATTTCCGGATACAATTCAAGGTGCTAGTTGTCACCTATAAAGCCCTACATGGCTCAAGTCCACACTATCTGACAGACCGTTTCTCTTGGTATGAACCGGCCTGGACTCTGAGATCCTCTGGAGAGGTCCTTCTCTCCGTCCCAACATCATCACAAACCCGGTTGGTGGGAACGCGAGAGAGAGCCTTCTTGGTGGCTGCCCCTAGTCTCTGGGTCTCCCTGATCTCCCAGGGAATGGATCAGAATGGCTCCGCCCGTGATGGCCTTCCGTCAGCAGGTTAAGACCTACCTGTTCACACAGGCATTTAAGGAATTACAGTATTACGAAGACAGGAGAGGATATTGAATAATAATTGTACTGTTTGTAATGTTGTGAAACTGCTCTGAGTCCCACTCCTGGAAAAAGAGTGGGATACAAATAAATATAATAATAATATAATAATAGAAAGTTGGGGATGGGGGACCTAGGTTCAAATGGCCCTGGATAAAATAAGAGGTTTTCACTTGGTGCAGAAAAGACCCCAAAAAATGACTGGCAAGAGAGTTCCAGAAATAAAGTACAAGAATTGAAAAGACCTTGTCACTTTTTACCTTACTATACTTTGGAGTCTGATCACTTTGAAATGACATTTAGGCTGGAATTCTTTTGGTATCATACTTTATACTTTTATAAAGTTCTCTTGCACATGTTGTTTTACCTTTTTTGGCCATTGTCCAATAGACATGTGCAACCATGCCACATATGGCATTCCACAAGCTCACTTGGGCCTCCTTTTTCTTATTGATAGGGACACTGAATCAGTTGTATTTATCTACTTTATTATTTATTTATTTATTTATATAGCGCTGTAAATTTACACAGTGCTGTACATACAATCTTATAATTAGACGGATCCCTGCCCTCAGGCTTACAATCTAAAAGAGACAACACAAAAAGAGAAGGGAAAGGTGGTGGGAAGGGGATGAGGTCCAGTGGTTCTTCTCTCCCTCTGGGGCCAGGACCAAGGCAGATGGACTGGAGGGAGGGCATGGCTTCTTAATACAAAGTTAAAAGGAGGCATTCCGGGGCGGATGGCACAGTCCTGGGAACACTTCCCTAAACAAACTTCTTGACTTACCATTCCACAAGAGTAACCAACAGGATTCCAACCATGCATTTACTCCTGCTTGGGTGGTGCTTAATTTGAATCCCTAGGGTTACAGGAGTGGCCCTTTTGCATTCCCAATTGCAAAATGGAACAATAGATTGGCACATTGGCAGATACACATGCAGTTCCACAGTGCCAGCATTCTGCAGAAGAGTGGCATAGCACAACCATCATGTAACTACGTGAGTGTATAGTTACACTATGCAACCATGTCGTAAGATGGGTTGGGCCTGCAAAACATGAAAAAGATGGTTCAATTTGCCAGATTGCCGAGTTGCCAAGTGGTCACCAAGATAGTGACAGATAAGGAGTTTAGATAGTGACTGATAAGGAGCTTATTTTAGTATTATATTATTTAAGTATTTTAGCATTTTATGGCATTGTGTTTTATTCTGTCTTTGATTATACAGTTGGCTCTCTCCACATTTGCGGCTTTGACTTCTGCAGATCTGATTATTTCTTGTTTTGATTAAAATTTTCTCTCTAGGAATCATTAGGTCCTCCAGAGCAACTCTGCCATAAGTTGACCATAGAGCTGTGCTGGAAAACTAGCTGTTTCTAGAGAAAACACTTTTCTTTACAAAAACACATCTGCAGGTCCTCCAGCATGATTCTAAGATCAACTGGCAGATATTGACCATAGATGTTTTCTTAGGTAAAAAGAAGTTGTTGTTTTTATTTGCAGTTTTTCCACATTCACAGGGGTCCTTCATCTCTAACCCCAAAAAATGTGGAGAACTGAAGATACCACTGTATATGTTTGATATTCCACCCTTTGTTGGAAAGAGAATTATAAATAAACATCATCGTCGTCATCATCATCATCATCATCATCATCATTGACATCTAGTATTGACATCTGAGTGCTGTTGTAATGTTTACACAGTCCAAATCAATTTAGATGTCCTACATCCAGGATGAGAATTAGGTGTTGCTTCAGATGTTGCTGGACTGTGACTCCCATCATTCCTCACCATTGACTATCTTAGTTAGGGCTACTGAGACTTACAGTCCAATCAGATGCATCATTCCTACCCCTGTCCTAGACCCAAGTGTTGACATTATTCTCTGATTTATCTTCAAGGAAGAGAAACAGAGGGACTCTAGAAATGGATACACATATGGTTCTGTCCTAGCTTTGTCTCAGAGCTCTTGTCTGCTAAATGTAGGATCACCCTTATTGCTCTTGTTGTGAGTGCCAAAACTGTGTCAGAAGGTATCCACCAACTGTGTGCATGTAGAAGCTGGCTCATATTAACTTTTAGAAACATGCAGAGTTCTCGTCACATTGCAACCAAGCCAGAGTCTGAAACCCCAAATTGATTTTTCCTCCCATTGCTATTAAGCCATTCAAAAGTCTTCCCTGACATCCTGTTCAATCAAGAAGTGGGCCAGAGATTTTTCACAATGGGCCTTGATTGGCTGCATAGTAGTAGTTGTGTGTGTGTTGTGTGTGTGTGTCAGGAGCACTTTCAAGTTGTGTTTCATATTCCTGAGGTCTTATCATTTGCATCCATTGATTTGCAAGGCACAGCCTTTCAAGACGCGCTGCTGCCCATGGCTTCAAGTAACAAAATGATTGAAATCACGGGTGACAACCAGCGCAAATGACTTAATTTTTGCTCCCTTCACTTTGCCAGACTAAATTATTCCTCTGTTTGTCAGAACAGGTTATTGTAACTGCATTTAAAGCTGTCAGGAAAGAAATGTTCATTGACTGAGAGCCCACCTCCCAAATCAGTCCTATTAGATAAAACTACTGACCTTCACACTACTTGCTAGTTGGGGAGGGGGAAATGAATGGTCAGAAATCCTTGTAGTGTGGGATGCATTGTAACTGTGATAAGGAAAACAAAGGTGGGATCTTTAAAATCTTTCTTATCTCAATGTGTCCTTTGAAAGACATCTATTATGTAGTCCTTGTTGTTGTAAAAGATACATATTATGGTCCAATGACAAGGACTAGCATTGAGGCTAGTGGTGCTGTGGTGACTGGTGGCTTTTGTCCTTGGGATGATGAATCCTCTCTGGGATTTGGATTCAACTTTAAAAGTGAAATCCAGGCTTTCTCCTAGATAAGTTCAGCAGTATGGGTAGCTTTGTTATGGTAGAAGCAAAGGGATCAACATCGGATGGTCCTTGTGGTGGCCATCACAAGACATCTTGTGGATGTATGGCTAGTCACAATTTATCTCCACAAGGTGAAGATAAATTCAGCACAGTGAGTAGCTTTTTTACATTAGAAGCAAAGAGGGGTCAACGTTGGATGTCCCTTTAAGCTCAAGGAGTCTATGAAATATTTGAAAGGATCTCATACTGAGGATGGAGCAAGCTTGTTTTCTGCTGCTCCAGAGAATAGGACCCAGAGCAATGGATGCAAGCTACAGGAAAAGAGATTCCACTTCAACATTAGGAAGACCTTATTGATGGTAAGCTCAGTACTGTTGACTCTGACCAGCAGTGGTTCTCCAGGGTTTTAAGAACGATGCTTTCCTAGTTCTGCTTAGAGGGGCTGAGACACTTTCATGCAAAGCAGATATTCTACCACTGAGGTGGTACAGCTCTCTCTCCATGACCGCCTCCTCTGAAGACCTGTAGTCCTGGTGTCTATGGTGGGCAAAGGGTGGGTTTCAAATTGCCCTTTGAAGTCTGGTGCTGATTTAAAACAGAATTCATGGAAGACGTGATGTCAAGTTTTGGATGTGTGACCGGATTGTTAGGCAACCTCAGTGAAAATTTTGTAATGAGTGAGCCTGACCACATCCACTCTGGAATCAATCCAAAATTTAAAAATAGTAACTCTCTCTTCCTCCTCTTTATTTATGCACTGCCTTTCCCCCAAGATTAGGACTCAAGATGGGTTATAAATTAAAATTTCCTAGTCATTTATTGGATGTCTGGGAATGCATGGGTCATTCCAAACCCCATAGGACCTAGAATTATGGAATTGGAAGAGACCCCAAAAGCCATGAAGGAAGACACAATCAAAGCACTTTCATCAGATGTCCATTCAATCTCTGCTTAAAAACTCCAAAGAAGGAGGCACTACCATCCTGCAAGGTAGCATGTTCCACTGTTGAACTGTTCTTACTATCAAGAACCCCCTCCTAATTTTAAGAGGAATCTCTTTTTTACTTATCCAGCATCATCCAAAACCTTTGAGTTTCTAGCAGCCTCCCTATCCTCATTTATGCAATGTCTTGAGGCTCCTGAAACAAGTGGGCTCCTGGAAAAAGTACAGTAGGATTGGGAGATACTACCAAACATTTCAGATTTGACTGATCTTCCCTACCTTTGGTACCAGTTATGAAATTAATCCCTTAAAACAATATTACTTAAATGGTTCATAGAGCGGTCCCAGTACTTAAGCCATTTGCTTCTGGGAAAGAAAGAATTGGTTGCAGCCAATGGGCACAAATATGGCTCCAGTTCCTGGTACATTGGAGAAAATAAGCGCCTGTCCACCACCTCAGATACCTTGAAGAACACTGTCTGAAAATCCTGAGTTGGGTCTGGTGGTAACAGTCCATTTTTGAACACTAACGTCATCAGTAGAGCATACAAATCAAAGAGCATTTGAAAATCTGAAGTTTAGAAGCTGACTCTGACCTACGATCCCCTCATATTGTTAGACTCCAATTTCTATCCTCCCTGCCCAGCCTGGCTGGTAGTGAGCTTTGATGTGAAAATTTATTTGTTCATTGTTTTGTTTAAAAACTTCTATCCTTCCCTTTGTTTTGGGACATCAGAGTGATATACAATATAGAACCATTTAAAACAGTTCCAGATTAAAACCATACATAATTCAAATGAGATGAAACATATTAAACAATGCAACAGTTAATACAGTTTTACAAGCTACAACAGTTTAAAACCACATGCATGTACACTTTGAAATAAATTAGTCCCCAAAGGCATTTGTTTTGGCTTGGCTTGGGAAAATAAGCAATATTGCTGCCTGTCAAACCTCCAAGGAGGGCATTCCACAACTGGAGCATCAGAACTGGGAAAACCCTCTCCTGCGTCTTCCCACATCATATTCCCACTGATGGGACATGAGGAAGGCTTCTCTGGCAGACCTCAACTCCCAGGCAGGTACTTGTATATATAGTGAGAGGTGCCCCTTCAAGTATGGAGGCCCCAGGCTGTACAGTCTGCTCTCTGTATCCACCGATTCTTTATCAATGGATTCATGCATCCACAGTTTGAAAATATTTTAAATATATATACATTCCAAAAGGCAAACTTTGATTTTGCCATTTTATACAAGGGACACCATCTTACTGTAACACTGTATTTAATGGAACTTGAGTCACCACAGATTTTGGTATCCACAGGGGGTCCTGGAACCAAACCCATGCAGATACCAAGGGCCCACTATATAGAGAATCATAGAATCATAGAGTTGGAAGAGACCACAAGGGCCATCCAGTCCAACCCCTTGCTATGCAGGAAATCAAAGCACCCCCAACAGATGGCCATCCAGCCTCTGTTTAAAGATATGTACACTATGACCCCCATATCTGCAGAGGTTATGTTCCAATACTCCTGTGGATACATGAAACTGCAGATAATAGTGAACCCTATGATTTTCAATTAGAAAAATTACTTCTGTCCCAAGCATATCATAGAATCACACTGGAGAACCTAAAAATGCCTAGTGAGAACACTTCTCTAGGCATTTCTAGGTCCTCTAATACAATTCCTTGGTATGCCTGGGCCAAATGTTGACCATAGAATTACACTGGAGGACGTAGAAATACCTAGAGAGAACATATTTCATTTGGATGTGGGTAAGTGAAACCAAGGATACTGAATTTCTTTATATGGGGGTCATACTGTAATTTTGGAACAGTAGTTCATACAGATTTCCCATTGTGATTCAGAATAAAATTTGATTCTTTGTGAAGCTATGTGTGTATGTGTGTGTGAGAGAGTGAATGACTCCGCTGTGACAAATGGAAAACTGAAGCCTGTTTTTCTCTGTATTCCCATGTGGCACTTCAGAACTAGTCCCTTCCTACCCACTCACCACCTTAGCTGTTCTTACTCTATGAATTGCTTTACTTGCTACTTCCTCCTAAGTTTGACTAAGGACAGTCCTGTTTCTCTTTCATCTGTAGCGTCGCCTGGCCAAGATGGACATGTCAACACAGATCTCCCTCCAGTGTCCGAGCAGATCATGCAAACCCTCAATGAGCTGGCCCGATCCTTCCAGGAAATGGCTGACCGCTGCTTATTGGTTCTGCACTTGGAAGTCAGGTATGGTATATGGCTGACTGAGTGGAGGCCATGGTGTACAACTCATAGCTGGTCCCATTGTCACAGCCTCCTTTGTACCCATTGGACTTTGTCACCAATACATTCTTCACATCACAGGTGGATAAGGCTCCTTGGAACAAACATACAAGGCCAGTCCATATCTTTCATCCCATATATTGTCCCTCCTTGTGATTTCATGCCTAAACAAAGATTTCGGCCAGCAGATTGCACATCGAAAGTCATGCACTGAGCCTACTGTGCTCCACCACAGATCCTATCCATTCCGTGTAGGACAGTGCTAAACAGTACAGGTTGACTAACTTTTAATTGGAATTCCAAACCCCGAAATACTAAGTCCATCTTAGTGGCTGAGATAGTGACACCTTTATTTTCTGATGGTTCAAGATCCACCAACTTTGTTCCACGCACAAAATTATTAAAAATATTGTTTATAAAATTACCTTCAGGCTATGTGTATAAGATGAATACAAAATATAAATGTTTACACTAGGGTCCTATCTCCAAGATAATTTATTAAGTATATGCAGACATTCCAAAATTTTAAAAAAAGCAACCTGAAATCCAAAACACTTCTGGTTCCAAGCATTTTGGATAAGGGAGACTCAACCTGTACAGTGAATGCAGAGCTACCCTTGGATATTGGAAACCTAAGTTCAAATCAACAGCCAAGATTTAGTCATAGTAGCTAAGCCTTTATGACCGTTTCTAATCTGACTGTTAAATCCAGACCTTAGTGAACACCACAGACTAGTGCCATAAAGTCTTGGTGCTGGAGGGACCTTTATTGAATCATCTTTGACAAAGTATTTGTATCACACTTTAGCATGTTACTGTAATCCCTCCAAAAATCCTATAAAATAGGATTATATGATTATATTCACAGTGCATATGTGGAGTGAAGACTCTATTTCAGAGGCTATTGTCTTTCCAAAGTTTCCTAGATCATTCATGGCAGAGAACAGATTTTTACTAGATTGTACTCTTAGATCCAACTAATTGTTACACAGAAAACACATGGAGAGACACTTGATTTTAATGCAGCAAGGATTGGCTTTAAACTCAAACATAATACAAGTAAGGCAGGATTGACCCTTATTATACTGGAGCACATGCCCCAAAGAATCTTCCCCCAGCTACTTATCTCTTTGTAGGAGAAAAGACACATACACTTTCCCCCTCGTGGATAGAAAAACAGATTGGAAAGAGGGAGAGGTTTTGAATAGCAAAGCATCCCATCAGGAAAAATATTAAAATGCATCTGCTAGGTTGTTGTTGTTGCTATATGCCTGGAAGATAACTCCAATGACCCTAGCTGAGGATTTTCTTGATAAGATTTATTCAGAGATTTTTTTCCCCCATTGCCCCCTTCTCAGGCTGAAAGAGTGCGACTTGCTCAAGGGCACCCAGTAGATATCCATGGCTGATAAACAGTTGAATCCTGGTCCTAGTCCAAAACTCAGACCACTTCACCACGTTGGTTCTCCCTTCACCCTGCTGGTATTTCCAGTCAGGAGACAAAACAAAACAAAACAAAAAGATATTCAGAGAGATAGTTGTGTTAGTCCAGAATATCAGTATTCATCTTGTAGCATCTTTGAGACTAACTGAAACAAAGTTAGCATAAGCTTTTGTAGATCTGGTCTGCTTCCTCCATGCATTTGAGGAAGTAGACCAAATCTGTCTGTCTCACAACACAGCTAGTATGGCTCTTGGTTTCCCCTCCTCTCCAACCATGATGTGTCTTACTGGGTTTTAAAATTACCTTTTATATATAAGACATGGAATGAATGTGAGAAATGGAAAGAGGAAATGGAGGCAGCCTCCAAAACCTCAAACACCAGGCAACAAAATTCAGAGACATAGGACCTTATCAGACGTAGGCAATCCGAACGCAATCATGGGGTTTCACATTATTGCGAATTAAAGTATCTCACGCAATTTTGGGCAAAAGGGAAGTCATTCTGAACACAATCATGGGTTTTACCTTATTGCGAATTAAAGCATCTCATGAAATTTCAGGCAATGGGGGGTCATTTTCGGGTAATGGGAAGTCATTCTGAACACATTCCGATCACAATAGGAATTCACGTAAATTCGCTAAACTGGCAAATTCACATGAATTCGAATTGGCTCCATTCGCAATAAAGAGAAATTCCTCCTGTCTGATAAGGTCCATAGATGTGTTAGTCTTGAATTGAGTGTGCAAAAGGATCTTGTAGCACCTTTGAGACTAATTGTGGAAAAGAAGTTGTAGCATAAGCCTTCATAGACTTGGTCTAATTCCTGATCTAGTTTAAGACTGAGTGAAAGAAGCTGCAGCATTAGCTTTTGTAGACTTGGTGTACTTGCTCATATGCCAGGCAGCAGGTATCTCTTTCCCTGCATTCATGGGTCCAGGCTTGGATGTCAGCCCCTGAGGGTTTTCTTTGAATTGCCTCCAGTGGATGTATCTCCTGAACCAGCTTGTCCTTCATCTGGAGACAGCCAAAAGGAGAACATATTTGGCATTTTGACTCAGTGATTCTCAGCCTTTTGTCTTCCACATGTTTAGGACTCCAACTCCTAGAAGCCCCAGTCATCTTGGCCAACTATGAGGAATCATGGGAATTGAAGTCCAAAATATTTGGAGGACAAAAGATGGAGAACCACAGTTTTAACCATTGACATGAAATTTGTCTAAGTGTTGTGGGCCTAAGTTATAGTTAAAGCAGAAGTCTTCAACCAGGGTCACCTCTCCCCATCTATCATTATTATTATTATTATTATTATTCCTCTATTTCAACTCTAAAAGGGGGAAATAGTAAGTTGTCCTTTTGTTCTGAGAATGTCACCTTTATCAGGCAGTTTTAGTCAATAAAAGGCCTGCCCTTTGAGGGAGCTTTTAGTGACTTGGCGCCAGCCACGGATCAGTGTTAGCGTTCTCAAAGACACATTTTGCACAAAATCAACTCTCCCGCTGTGCAATCAGCAATGTTTTCAGAAAATCTTAATGCCAATGTTGCATCAAGGTCAACACAAATCTCTCAGCACTGAGTGGGGGGATATCTTTGGGGTGATAACAACATGCCCTGCCTTTTGTAGTTCATTACATTTTTCTAAAACCATACTGGGAGAGGTGCTGCTCAGTCTCCCTTTCAATTAACAAACCAGAAGCTAGCCTTTGGTAAGAGTAGGAGCTGCTTCCTTGGAACAAATTTAGACACTCACTCACCCCGCTCTCCCTTTATCCCTGAATTAAGGAGGTTTCTCCCTCTGTCATTAACTGTAAATTAAGAGTAATGAAGATCCTGCTTAACAGAATTTGAAGTGAGAGATTTCAAAACCTGTCAGTCCTTGGGTAGATTTAGCCATAGTTCACCCAGAGTTTGGAAATGTTATTTTTGGGGAATACAACTCCCAGAATGCCTCAGCCAGCATGGGCCTAGTGGCCATCCTGCTTGGCCATTCTCTATGTTCTGTTCCAGAAAAGGAACTTTCTCAAGTTTTGGCTTAATGGTGGTTAAAATAACTGCTTGTATGTCTACGTGCCTTCACATCACCTGTTGATTGATGATGGTCCCATAAATTTCATTGGGTTTTCTTTGGCAAGGAATATTCAGTGATGGTTTGCCAGTTCTTTACTCTGAAACAGAGCTAACAGCACCTAGTCTTCATTGGTGGTCTACCATCCAAGTATATAAAATAAAATAAATAAAATAATAAAGCTTTTATTTATACCCCGCTTTTTGCTGGAGCTATCAAAGCGGCTTACAGTATTTCATACCATACAACAATATATATAAATAACCCCCCTTAAAAAGGAATTAAATTACGATCCAAATTACATACAGTAAAACGAATAAAATTAAAAAAAACAGTTCCAGCACTAACAGTGGCAGAGTCGTTGCACCTATGTGCCTATGTGGGGGGATATTTACTAACCCTGCTAAGCTTCCAAGACCAGATGGGATCTGCTGACTTTAGGATATTCACGTTATCCCAAAGTCCCTGTTTCAGGGAGAGGTGGGACTGTGAAGACAGCAGTGGTGTTCTCATGGTTGATTTCCAGGATCATAATGCAGATCTGTTAACATTTTGGGCATGTCAGGCTAAATTGGACAGCCAAGTACCCTTCTTGCCTAGCCTTCCCACCACCAGTTCACCAGTAGAATTGCAATTCCAGAATGGTGCAGGTTGTCTGAAATGCTTGGGATCAGAATCATTTTCAATTTTAGAGGTTTTGGGTTTTTGGAATATTTGCATATACACAATGAGATACCTTGGAGATGGGACCCAAGTCTAAACATGAAATTCATTTATGTTTCATATACACGTTATACATATATTCTGATGGTAATTTTACACACAACATTTTTAATATTTTTGTGCATGACACAAAGTTTATGTAGAACCATCAGAAAGCAGAGGTGTCACTATCTCAGCCACCCATGAAAAAAGGTTGGGATTTTTGGAATATTTTGGAATATCTTGGATTTCAGAATTCCAGGTAAGGGAGACTCATCCTGTACAACTGGTACCTACAATCCATCTTTCTATTCCTGAAGCTGCACATCCACAATCCTCAAAATCTGTCTATCAGAGAGCATCAGGAATTCCGGGGTGTGAACCTGGAGCTTTTGCATATGCAGCCAACATAGTGAGCTGAATTGGGTTCAAGCCTTAGGATCATTTTCCGTTTCAGAAGGATATAGGACATTGTAACATCAATTGCTGTGACTGGCTACTAATACAAATCCTCCAGACTGGCCAGGACAGATATAACTCTTAGCAGCCTGACCTCTAACCTGGCTCTGACTCCAGCCACTGACCTCAGAGACCACATAGGAGTGGACAACATTTCTCATCTTGGATTCTCTGCTCCAGGCAAGGATGGGCTTCTATAGGATTCTCCAAACACATTTCTCTTCCTCTCCCAGCTTTAAGCCCTTGCTTCGGAGCTGCTTCATTCAAGCAATCAAGGCAACCGCAACCCCATAATCTGCAATTGGAATGCATTATGGAAATTGAGTCTATTTGCATAAATGTATGTAATTGACACACTTTACAAAATTTGCCTTTTGTACCATTCAGTTCAGATGTATCTCGGACATCCCCATGAAGGAGCAAGTTGAGAGAGAGAGAGAGAGAGAGACTTGTTCCTTTCCATTCATTTCCCTGAGTTTCATCCAAAGAGGGGAAGATCTGGACAAAAGCCAGACTATTTTATATGTTCAGTAAGGTGTGCGTCAAAGCAAGCATGGTTTTGTGGTTTGAGTGGTAGACTAGGACTCTGGGAGACCATGGTTTGAATCGTCCCCAGTCATGGAAACCACAGAATGGCATTGAGCAAGTCACACTTTCTCACCCTTAGAGGAATGGAGTTGCAAATCTCCTCTTAATAATCTTTTGGGGAGCAAGTATCGTAGTGATTTGAATGTTGGACTAAGATTTTGGAGACCAGGATTCAAACCCTCACTTTTCAATATGTCACAGTGACAAGATAGGGTCACTGTAAGGTTGCCACAGAGCCAGCATGGTATAGTGGTTTAAGCATTGGACTGTGATTGCCCAAGGTGACCCTGTGGAGTTTCTAGGGCCAAGCAGGTATTTGAACAGAAAGAAACCTAGTTCAGACTCAAACCATTATACCATGTTGGTTCAGCTAGGTGCCTTAAGCTCAGATGCCAGTGTTCATGGAGAAATGTTGTTGGGTCTCCCTTTGAACCCAGATCTCAGTCCTCTTCTTTGGATTAACAGGTCCATAGTTAGAATAATTTTCCTTTCTTCTCCAGCATGAAAAAAATTACACCTATCTCCGAAGATTCAAAGAACAACAGCACAGACATACATGGACTCCTTGGTCTCTTCCATACTCTGGGAAATTAGTTTTCCTGATCATTAATGGATCATTCTGTCAGGATCCTGCCCCTTATTCCAACACTTATCTCACCAGATGAGTGTTTCTGCCTAACACACCATTGCTACCATGTATGAAGACTTCCGCAGTCTCGCTGCTATCACCAAGAATGAATGCTTCCCCTTATTCCCACCTCAGCCACCAATGTAAGGACCCACTGCTGTGGCCACCACTGCAGGGATGTACTAGACCTACTAGATTCCCCACAAGGTTCCTGAGTGCAATATTATGCCATTTCTATCCCCACTGAACACCATCTCTCCTTATTCTCTGCTGCCTGCATAGACATCATGTCTGAACCGAGTCTTTATGTACATAGCATTGCCAAATGCCAAAGCATATGATACACAAAACCAATACTTTATTAATTGAAGATGAACATAACAAAAGAGAATTAATATATCTAAAACAAATATTTTACCCTCACACTCTTCTCTTTAAGCTACTAACTTACTTAGTTGTTTATTTATATGTCACCTGTCTCCCAGGCTGGGACCAAAGGCGGCTTCCTTAAGAGCCAAGATGGCTTCCAGTTTTGAACCTTAAACCTGACTCATTAATCTCTAAACCTAAGGCTGCTGCCACACTGCAGAATTAATTCAGTTTGACATTGATTTATTTGTCATGGCTCCATGATGTGGAATCCTGGGATGTGTAGTGTGTTGTGGCACCGGACCTCTTTGACAAAAAAGGCAGACTAGCTCACAAAACTGCAAATCCCAGAACTCCATAGCATTGAGCCATGGCAATTAAAGCAGTGTCAAACTGCATTAATTCTACAGTGTAGATCAGCCTGATTTACTTTAATCCTCACTCTTCCTAATTTGGGGGGAGGGGGGAGTGGGATACAAATAAATATAATTATAATAATTCACCCCACATCCTGCACCAGACTCTCCACTTGCAACCCCCTTCCACCAGCCCCTTACCTGCTTACTGTGATTACCCAATACATATGGAACCAAATTACCTTAATATAAAACAACATTTTTTACAAAAAGTCCATAACATCACACATTCATCATGTCATAAATGTGAACAAAACAATGTCCTTATGTGGAGAGGTCAACGTGTACATGGGAACCCCCATGTCTATTTGCATGCCCAGATCGCAGCTGTTGATTGAGCTAAGTAACACTCTCTCACTAAATATGAAAACATGGCACCATTAGAATGACCATATTTTCTTCCCAGGGTTCACTGCTTCCACTACTTGATTCCCTTGGCCAAGCAAGGAAACTATGCCATTGTTGCCAATGTCGAGAGCATGGACTATGACCCCCTGGTGGTGCGCCTCAATAAGGACATCAGCGCCATTGAGGAAGCCATGAGCGCCAGTCTTCAGCAGCACAAGTTCCAGTACATCTTTGAAGGTTAGTTTCCTTCCAGGAACTGGGGATTGGTGACTCATAGAGTTTGGAATAAAGATGATGAATGCCATTTTCAGAGCAAAATAAGCCTTACTGGATCCAAATATGCAGTTGCAGGATGTCGGATTGAATTAAGGCATGGTCTTATGAAGACTGATGTTCAACTGGGCTAACTCACGTGTAGGTGGTAGATCTTTGGGCAATCTGGACTGATGTAACTGCAAACAGTGGGGAAGCAGATTTACCAATATCACATGGTTGGAAACTCTCATCCCTGGTGGAGCAGTGAAAGAGCCCTGGTGGTGCCATGGTTAATGCCTGTACTGTAGCCACTCACTCCCAAACCATAAGGTTGTGCGTTCAATCCCAACCAGGAGCTTAGGGTCAACTCAACCTTGCATCCTTCCGTAAGTTGCTAAAATGAGCACCCAGCTTGTTGTTTACACATTGTAAACCACTTCGGTGCACTGATAAGCAGTATAGAAATGTACTTGCTATTGTTACTCCCCCACTAGTTTTCCACACAGAAAACTTAGGTGTTGGGGAGAAGGGCTGAGTCTATTATTACTTCCTGACATACTGGTTTTCTGTGTGGAAAAAATGGCAAGGGCACAGAGAAACCTTCACCCATTGTGGGTCTCTATTTGAAGCTATACAATCCCAGACAAGGGTTTTCCCCACCAGTGAGAGACAGGATACCTTTCAAAACATCTGGAAGCTTGCTGAAAGCATGACCCTTGGTGTCTTTCTGCATGATGGTGAGATTGCTTGATAGGACCTGGATTTCAGTTCCTAGAGGTAGCAAGCAAATGCGGATTCATTCTGAAAGCCTTACCAGTTGGAATCCAACTTATCTGGTCATTTATAGTTTTAACCTTTTTTTGCCACTCCACAATTGTGGCCAATTGTGAGGGAGGGGAATAAGAAGGTTGAACAATTATTTTTTTAGTAGAAATACTTTAATGCATCTTCTGATTTGAATAAGATCTTGAACCAATTTATGACATCATAAAACAATAATAACAATAAATTAATAATAATAATAATAATAATAAATTATTTGTATCTCCCGCCTCTCCCTACGGATCGAGACGGGCTCACAGCATATTAAAATCCAATACAATACAATAAACATTAAAATCTCTCAATAAAATCAACTTACAATTAAATTGATGTTGTTGTTGTTGTAATGCAGTTGCCAGGTTTGATTATGAGATGGGGCTCTTTTCTTTTACCCTGAACAGATTGTGGAGAGGACAAGGTACTATAAAGCTCCATTGAGGATAGTGAAGGTATCTGCCCTATGTTGGGAGAAGATAGTTCAACTGAAAAAGTTGGAGTTCAGAAGATGTGGGAGCATGGGTAACTTTGTCCATCTTGACAGAGCTTTATGGTGTCTCATCCCACTCCATGGTCTGTTCAGGTTTGAACTTACAGGAGCTGCATCCCTTTATCCAGCCTGACCAGCCCTATCTTGTCATTAACCACAAACAAAATCATTTCCATGGTAGACGGAAATATAGGTTAGGCATTTATGCCTAAACCACTCCAAGATGAAATACAGAAAGATGCTTGTGCGAGAATGTGATTTGGGGCACGTGGAACAGATGTCTGTATTGGGCCTGAATCTTGTTGGGTGTCCCAACTAGCATAATAGTTGAATTATTGTCAGTTGTTGAATGGCGAATCAACATTCAGGTAAACCCCATTGCTTCAGTGCATCTGCTCTAGCTGGGACTTGCATTAGGATTCAGGCCCAGATGGTTATTCAAAGGTAGGCAATAGCTCAGAGACCCAGCGTGGTAGAACTCTGGAGGCCAGAGTTCAATTCCCCACTCTGCCATGGAAATCCACTGGGTGACCTTACGTGAGTCTCAGCCTCAGTAAACCCCATGATAGTGTCACCATAAGTTGGAAATGACTTGAGGGCACATAACAACAACAAGGCAACAGCTTACTTGAAGACTTGCTTATTTTTATGTGTAGACCAACCCTATTCTAAAGGCTCAGAGTGGGCAACAAAGTGCTAAAAATTATGAAAATCCTTCCAGAAATTATCCCCAGGTGGTATTTATCTCAGAGTGAATTCTTGCTGATCATATATGACAAACTTTTTACTTCCACAGTGTTGAGGAGGGGACATTTTTACTGTCTGCTGTGCTTGTTCTGAAAATTTGCAGACTGAGAAGGCTTGGTAGGGGTACAGAAACAAACACCAGCAGGGTGGTAGTTCATAAGCAGAATCAGCAGACACCCGAGGATCCAACCAAGTCCAGGAGTGCTCAGCATTTTTTGTGGATTCTCTGTGAGAATCATAAACAGCCAACCCAACTGTCATATCTCTACAACTTCCCTCCGCTCCCAACATCCCTCCCATTACATTTTATTAACCAGGGCAGCAAAATTGTAAAACTAGCTTAGAAAGAATTCCCCAGTGCAAATGTGCGCTGAAGTTTTTGTCATGTTTGTCCCAAGAGAATTTAGTGCTGTAGAAAAGCAGAACATTAGCTGCTTCATATACCCCATTAAGCAGAATCAAGTTATTTTACAAGTTACCATTGTGCAGAATTTTTTTTAAAAAAAATATTTTCCACTAGTTATGGTTGCCTGTGTATGAAATCTGTCCCATGTTTCTTGGTCCCTCTAGGTCTGGGCCACTTGATTTCCTGCATCCTCATCAACGGGGCCCAGTACTTCAAGCGCATCAGTGAGTCAGGCATCAAGAAGATGTGTCGAAACATCTTCATCCTTCAGCAGAACCTGACCAATATCACCATGTCACGGGAAGCTGACCTGGACTTTGCAAGGTAGGATGGTCACTCTACCCCTATTAATGTTGGAATGAAAGGTTGAAGGGCAAAAGCTGAATACTTTTAGCAAGGGTTTAGTGCCCAAGTGCCAGCTTGGTAGGACTTTCCTTTCCCCATATATGAGAAAACACATTGCTAAAGTTCGCTACGTGAATCACCATAGCAAGATAGACTGCCTTCTCAAGTAGACAACTATGATGCCCACAAATTGGGAAGCATATGTTTTGGCTCTTGGAGGTTTCTTTTACAGTATCAAAACCCCTCCTCAAGAGAAGGAGGTCCCTTGCAGGTGTGGCCAATGGATCTTCCACCACAGGGAGTTTCTATTTCACCTATAGCAGCTTTAGGAAGAGCAGCAATAAAATCCAGAAGGATTTGGCTGCTGGCTACTTCTGAATTTTATTTTATTGATTTATTTATTTTGCAATAAACTCCCCACATTTTTCACACAAAAAATACCCACCAGAAACACCCAGGTGGAGGTGGGGGGTGCCGATGGAAAACTGGTGGGTTTTTTTAATACAAAAAGACATTTTTGTGTATGTGCCAAAAACTGACTTAGTACAAAAAGATACAATTCTCACATGAAAAATGTGCTGGGGGGATACATGATTTTCATGCAAACAACCCACCTGTATTTCAGCACTGAATAATTTCTCAAAACACTTTGGGATACACAAAAACTAGGCAAAAACTGCAATGTTTGTTACCTCTGTATTATCCTTCCTGACTAGGTTTTCCAAGCAGAAGCCCATTTTTCATCCAGAAGGCAGATAACCATAAATATTATTATCCTCCTTACTGCTAGCTAGTCTAATCATAGTTCATATATGATTCTGCAAATCTACATGAAGCTGTTTTACTTTTATTTTTTTTAAGTATCAAAGGCCCAAGAGAGTTCAGTTTAGAGGCTTGCTGCCGCAACTGGAAAAAAAATGTTTGTGAATCAAAGTAGTCTCCTTACATCCCCATTTCGGAGCAACATGGTTGCACCACGTCTGAATTGTAGTTTTGTGTTAGAGCTTTAAATACAGAAAGGGTTTCCAGGTTCACTCTGTGGCATCTCTGTTTAAAGTGGCAAGTGATGGAAAAGATCATTTTCTGTCCAAGATACAGGAGGACTGCTGGCAGTCAGTGCAGACAATATAGGGCTACGTGGGAACATACTGTGACCTGGTGTACAAGGCAGCTTTTCCTGTTCTTGCCATTTTGTGTAGTATCCTGCAGTGGCAAACTGTTTAAGGATGTGTCTGTGTGTGGCAGTGTGGCTATCTCCACCAAAAAATGTGCGAGATGAAGGCATTAAGTTGTGCATTTTTAAATATTTATTCTACGTTCCTGCAAAGAACGGTAAATTGAGAACCAGTGGCTAGGAACACAGAAATTATTCCAAGGCCTGAATTCTATTTTTAGTCTCAATTAGAGTCTAACTGGACTAGGATACTGGCGGGACAGGGTTTGAATCCCCACTCTGCTGTGCAAAACTGCTGGGTTACTTTGGGCAAATCACACTCTCTCAACCTCTGAGCATGGTAGTGGCAAAGCCCCTCCGAACAAACCTTGCCAAGAAAACCCCATGATAAAGCCTTAGGCTCACTGTTGTCAGAAATGACTTCAAGACATACAACTAAACAAACATAGAATTCTGGCCTAAACGTAGAATTCTGGTCTTGAAATTATTGGACTTACTGAATCAGTGAAATTATTGGGATTATTGGACCTGTTTAAACACAACACTCAACAACAAATACATGGGAACTGCTCTTGTAAGGAATAACAAATAGGTTTCAGACCGTAGAAACATGGGCAAAAATCTATATAAAAATATTTGGTGGATTTTTGCTCATTCATGGTGTCAGATTAGCTGCACAAACCATCTCCTGCGGTGTACAGTTTGGCTCACTTGCTCAAGCCATCTCTGTTGTTGATCACCAAAACATTCCTTGCACATCACCACCATGTGCTCCTTCCTACTCCCTCTTTCTCACCTGCTCAGATTTGGACAAGATTTGGTCTTATGTTCCTAAATGTGCATCATGGATGTTGTTTCATACCACAAATCCTGCTTTCAGGGAGAACTGTGGCCTGGGCAATTTTTCCATACACAGTTTTCAGTCATTCAGCATGGGCCATGGAGTGGCACCCAGGTTAATGAAAACAAGTCTTGGTAGCACATACACCCCCACCACCACCACCCTGAAAAATTGCATTGATTTTGCAAACAGATAGAAGCGCAGATCGCTCACTCGCTTGTTCTCTCTCTCTGGCCGATTGTCTCTTTAATCTTGGCATTAGTTATTTCAGCAATGGGCAGTTGAATGCATGAAATATTCATAAGGATATTTTTGGGGTCAGGAATCAAAATGCCTGTCTGGATTGAGTAGGGGGGGGGAGTCCTTTTGTTCCCATCCTCCCCTCCCTTCTTTGGACAAGAATAATCCACCCATAATGGACAGGGAAACTCATACAGTCTTTTGTCCCCCTTTTTCCCCGCCGTCTTCTTCCCCAAGACCAAATTAGATGGGTGAAGAAGTCTGACTTGAGCAGATTTAGGGGGAACAAAGTCCTCTGGCAAGCTTCAATTATTTGGATTCTCATATGGGGAATGATCTCATTATTGAGTTAGCCTATTCATAATAACATTGACATGGGGAAATTGCAAAACCCCGAGGCAGAGAGGTGGGGGGGGGACTCCATTACCAATTCTCTCCGGAATATAATTCTCAAATTCAATCATTTCCTTTTAAAATGATTTTTTTTAAAACACACACACACATAACTTGAAATGTTAACTAAATTAGCCCAGGTTTTTGGCAGGCGGTGCAGGACTCGGAACATGTGCCAACAACAACTGGCATCCAAAAGGAAGACCTGAGCACAAAAGACGGTTGGCATGACTTGGCATCACAGGAGAAAGAGTCAAGAGAATAAACTGAGAGCAACATGGGCATGGGAGAGTGGGGTTGCTCTATTGTTCAGGATGCATCTCTTCTAAGCATTTGCCATGTGTTGGTGCTAAGGTTGCCAAATGAAATTAGGGAAGGGGCTCCTGTCCTTTTAATGCTTAGCAGTACCTGCTGAAATTTCCCCTTCTCCACAGCCGTAGTACCAACACCTTAAGCAACATCTGCTAACTTTGAGTATGCCAGCAGCTTCTGTATAGTGGCTGTATAGCAGTGGCCTCCTATATCCAACCATATTGCTAATATGGATTCATCCACCCCAGGTGTCTGACTTAGGCTTGCCTTGTGTGCCTGGTGGGATTCTCCTGTCCCACATTGTGAGGAATGCCGACAGTTCCTGCTCATCAACATCGAGCTATTGTTGGGCGCCTCCAAATCATTTCCAACTTCTGATGACCCTAAGGAGAACGTATCACAAGGTTTTCTGGGGCTGAGAGTGTGTGACTCACCAAAGGTCATCTAGTGAGGTTATATGGCGGAACAGGGAATCGAACCCTGATCTCCAAAGTTGGAGTCCAATGCTCCAGCTGACTCTCCAACATCTAGAGGTCTAAACAATTTCCCTTGGATCAGTTTAGTTCAATGCATGAATAAGAGAGTTTTCAAGTTTCTTGGAGCTCTTCAACAAGCAAAATCTAGCAAGGAGAGTCAGGACCGTGGAAGAACTTGAAGTATGTTTGTGTGTGTGTGTCTGTCTGTAGCTTAGCCATAATTCAATGGCCAATCTCACAGAACTGTATGTGGGATGGTCCCATTTTGACTAAGTGGCATTTCCACTTGAATGGTTTCAGGTAGCCAGACTGGAAAGGATGCTCAATGGAGACTAACCACTTATGGTCAGAGAAGACAACCCTAAACTAAGTCATCTCAAGGAGCACCTCTGTGGAAAGCAGCTTCATATGTTGTGTTTGAGAGTGGTGATGGATAAAGGAAGCAAACTAGTTCCCCTGAAACATCACTCTTGCAATAGCAGGTCGTTCTGCAGGGTGTGATGTGGCTCTTGATAAGCAGCAACCTGGGAGGAATGCAAGCTGAGATGCTTTGGAGCCAGTTCAGCTCCTACTGAAATCTTTGGCAAACATACCAAAGATTTGCTACCACCTCATTTTGACGTGAGGCCAAGGTGACAACATGCATTCACTTGGGGGTGCAGATCTGCTTTGTGACAAATGGGACTAGCTTGCCAAGGTCCCTTTTCTACTGTCATTGTGTGGCTCTGTTATTTTTAATTTTGTTCTGTAGCAAGCTGCAGGGGTTTTCCACTCCAGACTAATCCAAAGCATGTCTGTTCAAGCAGTGGAAATTTGATAATATAATGCTGCCATCTACTGATTCTTTCTGGTGGTAGCCACTTGATTATTTACATTTATCTACTTTTTAATTAGTATGCTTCTTTTAGAGAGCAAGCATGGCATAGTGGTTTGAGTGTCGGACTAGGATGCTGGAGACCAGGGTTCGAATCCCAGCTCAGCCATGGAAACCCACTGGGTGATGTTGGACAAGTCACACACACTCAATCTCCAAGGATGGCAATGGCAAACCCCCTCTGAAGAAACCTTCCATGAAAACCGCCTGATAGGCTCACCTTAGGATCACCATAAGTTGGAAATGACCTAAAGGCACACAACAACAACAACTTCCTTTAGCCCCTAGAGCTCAATGCAGTGTATGTATATGTGGCCCTGGATGGAATCCTCTTGGTTAGTCTCAAGTAGAGTACCGTAGACCTATTCAGACAATTGTTGAATGGTGAGTTAACAGATAAGTGCAACCAATTGGTTGAATCGCTCTAGTCTGGTCAAGATAAACAATAGGATTTTGGCTCGTATCCTATCCTTACAACAACCTTGCAAGGTAATTTAAATAGAGACCATATTTCCCAAAAACAAAACCAAGCAGGACATTGCCCACAGATTTCATTGAAAGCCAAAGAGGCTCCAGAATCTCTTGTCTTTACTTTTTTGGCTTTGAAATTGTGAGACACAGTGTAGAAATGTGTGAAATGTCCCCTCTGTTTATGATATCAATGTTTCTTTCTTTAAAGAAAAAAAAAAGACCTAGGAGCTTATCACATGGAGGCAAATCCCATGCAGAAACGGGATTTTACCCACAAATGCGGGTTGTTTTTCAGATGTGTTGGCGGAAAGAGAAAATAACACAAAAATAACCCGAACAGAAAGCCAACAAAACTCCTTTCTACTTTCAGAATTTCCTGAAAGTAAAAAGGAGCAGGTTTTGTCAGCTTTCCGTTCGGGTTATTTTTGCGTTATTTCTTTTTCACACAAACATCGTCTGAAAAACAACCCACATTTGCAGGTTTTTTTCTACTTTATGTTGGAGTTAACCCCAAAGGTCATGTGAAAAACAACCTGCAAAAGCAGGGTGTTTTCATTTTAAATCTAGTTTCTGTATGGGATTCCTCCTGTGTGATAAACTCCCTAGTTTCCATTCATTGTCCAGAGATTGGTTAATCACAGTGACAGGTACAGAGATGCCCACGTATACACTCAGGGAATACTTCCATGTGCAGAACTGAGGATTAGAGCAGAACCACCAATGGTTTGCTTCCTGCCTTTAGCTGTAAATGAAGGACTTGGAGTACAAACAGATTGGAGGGCAGGGCTTGGGCCAGTAATTGCTCATGGCTTCCATAGCAGAGGGCTGAAGAATCCAATCCAAATTTCAAATTGAGTCTTAAAGGAGCACTCCAGGAGGCTTTCATTTCCCCAAAATAGGTTTATTTCCTTTAAAATTCAGCATGAAGCCCAGAGTGGATTCACCACCATAATGGAAGCTTGCATTGCTCCTGCATTGGGCTCTGTCTTTGGAGCCAAGTCACATCTTTCATGAGCAGTTCCATTCCTTGTGCTCCGATTCAAAAACATAGTGACGTTAGTCTGGATCAGTATGCAAAGGGATCTTGTAGTGGCTTGAAGAGTAACTCATGAATTGTAGATTGTTGGGGCACCAGAGATCTCTAATAGAGAAGGCTAAATACCTCACAAATCTACAGTTCCCAGAAATCCGCAGCATTGTACTGTGACAGTTAAAGCGGCGTCAAACTGAATTATTTCTGCAATGTGGCTGCAGCTCCATTTAGTCTCAAAGGTGTTACAAGATCCCCTTGTGCTCCAATCACTCACCTTTCCCTTTTATCCTTAGGATCTTCCTGAATCTGGAGTTCAGGCCTCAAGGTTCCCCATTATCCTGAACAAATGGCTGTATTGATCAGTAGGCTTAGCACTGTAATGTGTTGTAATGTGTTGCAGTTGTTAAATGAAAACAGGCACAGTTGAAGAAAATAAAACCAGTAAAGGCTGAATACATAAATAGTTAAACTCCCTGAACTCTTTATTTTGAACGTTTATAAATGATGATGCAGAATCAGGATGCAAATCTTCATAAAATTGGTTCTCACTGGCCAGAACAAATACAACTGTATTACATTTTTCTCCTTGATGCAAGATAGTTGCAAACAACTGGAGCTTGGGAAGGCTATTTACAATTTGGGACTTACTCTGTGCAAAAATATATAAATAAATAGAAATGCATGTTTTATGCAGAAAACATTTTCTGCACAGGAAAACAGGTTTAGCTGTGCAGAAGACATTGTTTGCTGCACAGGAAACATTTACTTGGTATACTAAATGTTGTGAAGGCACTCTGAATCCCAGTTCTGGGAAAAGAATGAGATACTACTACTACTGCTACCAATAATAATAATAATAATAATACCTTCACAGAAAACAAAATTTTCTGCACAGAAGATGCTATATTCTCTGCGGGAAACTTGTCTTCTGTGCAGCAAACACAATTGTCTGTGCCTATAACAAATCTTGAACTGCAAAGATTTCAAATTTTCCTCCCATCCTTAAATCAGATACAAGTAGCCCTCCAAAGTGATTTGTATAATAACCAGAAAAACCGGATAAAAATATCAAATCAGTGTGGAAAGATACATAAAGGGCAAACTGGAAGGTCTTTACTTAGTGCTGAAAAAGATTATAATGCCAAACAAGCGTAGGTGACAACAGTGGCGTTGCTAGGATTGATGTCATCCAGTGCAGTAACTCATGGTGCCACATGCACATGCCCCTTGACTTTCTCCCATACCACAAGAATCCTTAGTAATGTATTTTGCACTAAGGTTACTCATTAATTGTAATTCCTGTTTATAACTGAATGTAATGGCAATAGTCATGACATAAAAAACCAGCAAAATTAAAATTATACCTTTAAATTACAATATCATACACACAGCCTAAATGCATTTACGTTTACATAGTTTTATGTGGTTAATGTGAAAATTTGGTAAGATGTGATGTTTTTAAAAAAAAAATTAAAAGAATTATTTTAAAAAATTAAAACCCTGAGGCCTCTCATTTCTGCACCTGCCAGATCTTGCCCCACTCACTCCTTCTCTCCACTGAGCTCTAAGGTTTAAAGGGATGAAGACAAACACCACAGCCCATTTCTAGTGTCACCCAGTGTAGTCCAAACCCCTGCAACCCCTAGTGATGCCTTTCGGGTACAAGGATGTTATAAAGACAAGGAAAATTCAGAAACTTCCTTTCTAGGTATTAGAACACCTACAGTCCCCCAGGTGGTATGGCCATTGGTTGTGTTCAATGTAGCATCTAGTCCAAAAAATACAGCAGATAGTGGAGGAACAGACAAAAGGTCCCACAGTGAAGATCACAGGACCAGCCTGTGAAGGAGTAGGTTTGTTGTTGCTGCTGGTGCTGTGTGCCTTCAAGTCATTTCTGATTTACGGCAATCCGATCTTGGGTTTCCTTGGCAAGTTTCTTCAGAGGGGATTTGCCATTGCCATCCTTTGAGGCTGATGTGTCCAAAGTCACCCGAAGGGTTGACACGGCGAAGTGGGGATATGAACCATGGTCTCCGGAGTCCAAGTCCAACACTCAAACTACCACTACACCACACAGTCCTTGCAAAATTCTGGCCTTGTGCCAGCGAGAGCTTCAAAAATTGTAAAATAAAGAATTACATCCCTCTTAACAGCGCCTGCCTGAATTTTCCTTCATGTTTATACCAAAAGAACAGCCTTTGCTTAGTTTTCAATTAAGAACTTGGCTCCCAAAAAATATTTCCTTTCCTTTCATAATTTCCCCCTCCCTCTCTTGTTTGTCATCTTCCCTGTAGTTTCTGCTGAGCTCTGATCTCGGCGCAGCTTTAATTAGCACTAATTAGCACTTGTGCTCCATTAACAAGAAAGCCCCAACTGTGGCGGATTAAGCTCCAGCCCCTCCGCTTTGCTGCGCCTTTTTCTCGCTCTTATTCCCGTTCGCATTGGGTGATCAAAGGGGAGGCGCCGGAGACGCAGGCACGAAAGCAGGGTTGCCAAATCCAGACCCCAGCATAGGCTCCATGGTCTGCCTTCAAGGGAGAATTTAGGGTCGCCATGAGTCGGGATTGACTTGAAGGCAGTTAACAACCACCACCACGTCATTCTTGGTGATAGTAGTGAAACTGTAGGAGTCTTCACTTTATTTATTTTATGAACAGTTGGCCCGCCACATTTGTGGATTTGACTTTTGCAGATTTGATTATTTACGATTTCGATTAATATGTTCTGCCTAGGTCCTCCAGCGCAACTCTGCAAGAGGTTGACCATAAGGTTGTGCTGGAGGACCGAGAAGATCCTAGAGAAAGTACTTGGTATTTGTAGGTCCTCCAGCCTGATTCTGTGATCAACTTCTGGCAGATGTTGACCATAAAGTTGCATTGGAGGACCTGGAGATTCCTAGAGAGGTGTTCTTTCAGGTAAAAAGAAAAGTGAATAATAATAATAATAATAATAATTATTATTATTATTATTACTACTACTACTACTACTACTATCATTATCATTATTATTTGCAGTTTTACCTCATTCACAGCGATCCTTAACCCCTAACCCCAGCAAATGTGGAGGGACCACTGTATTGTAATTATATTGATATTTATAAATTACAGTAGGCCCTCCACATTCACTGCAGTTAGAAACACAGGACCCTCATGAAAGTGGGGGAAAAAACAGATTAAAACACTTCTAAGAATCTCTAGTTCCTCCAAAACAATCCTTTGGTCAAGACCTGCCAGATATTGACCATGACATTGCACTGAAGGACCTACAAATGCATAGAGAAGTGTTCTTCCTAGGAATCTCTAGGAATCCAGCATGACCACGGGCAGATGTTGACAATAGAGTCACACTGGAGGACCTAGAGATTCCTAGAGAAAACATATTAATCAAATCAGTGAATAATCAGATCCACAAAAGTCAAAGCTGCAAACGTGGAGGGTCAACTGTATTTATATTTATATTTATTGGATTTACACATATGGAAGGGACAGTGAGTTAGGCAGAACCATTCAACTGGTGACACACGTAGTGGGATAAGGGGCAGAAGTTTGTGATGGCCACCATGGTGGCCACAACAACAGGCAAGAGGAGGTCCTCACACTGGTGGCCGAGGTAGGGATGAGGGGAAGCCCTCATTCTTGGTGGCAGCGGTGAGACTGTGGAAGTCTTCACATATGGTGGCAGTGATGATGTAGGCAGAACCATGGCTCAGTCCTGTGGAACCATTGGCCTTGGCTCAAAGCTGTGGAATTGTGAGGATGCTATGGAATTATCCATGACCATGTCAGAGTTGACTTGCAGGCATGTTCTCTCCCCTCAGATGCACACATATACCCACAAGCATACATGTGCACACAGTACATGTGCACACACACACGCATGTCCCAGGCAGGCCATTCTTTCAACTAGACCCTACTCTTCTGAACTCTTTCAGGGTCTTGTTGTTGTTATTGATTTTTTTTCTTTGTCAGTCCACACTTCCCATTCCTTCAGCTCTCACAAGCCATTTTCCTTTAGCAACTTCCAAAGACTAAAGGCACTGGCGGCTGCCGCTAACATTTTCTTTCCAGTCTTTCCTGTCGGACATCAATGTCATCACCTTTCTGCTTTGAGGAAAAAGCAGTCCAGCACCCTGAATCTCCTGGCAGTGTCTGATGTAATGGAAGAGGGGCGAGTTGGATGTATAAGTTACCAAAAACCAAGGTTTATTTTTATGCCTTTCAGAGTATTGGACCTGAAGGCTCAAAACAAGTAAATGGTGTTTAAGTGTGCATGAGCACACGCTTTTAATATGACAAGAAAACAGCAGCAAAATGCTAAAATAACCAGTATAGTTCCACCTCAACAGACAGCCCCAAGGCTTCAAAATCCTTCTCGGGAGGGTGTCCCCTCTAAATATGCTTCCCTTTTGCAGCCTGAATATAAAATGAAGAAAGACGTAAAAAGAGAAAGACACCGCGTGTTCTTTGCTCATAATGTGAGCTCAACCTCTCCTCAGTTTCACAGTTTGCATGCTAGACGTATCAGCGTCGGTTTTCCAGAAAATAAGTCACCATATGTACGTTTATCTGTTCATCCTACATCTTTTTTTTAAGTTGCAATAATATGCCTGCTACCATTTTTGAAGGAGTTACAGAACTGCTCTGGGGATCTCAAGGGGAGATGGGTTTGTGATGGCACAGGTACAAGCCAATACAGCCCCTCCAGAATGGGATTTTCTCCATTCACCATACTGAATGGAACTTTCGTAAGAGTTCACCTTGACAAAGAAAGATTGTGTCTATTTACAAACCAGCAAAACTACCTCAGCTGTTCTAGGTGGCTTTGCCCTTTTTTGAGATTTTTTTTCAAGTAGATAGTCATTTCAGCATTTCCCAGAATCCGGTTTTAATCCCTCATTTCTGACCTTTTAAATGTATAGTCACTTATAGCATTGGTTGTGCTAAATTGGATGCCTTTTAGTTGCTGCGAGTGAACCGGCGCATTCTGTTTTCTTAAACGGAAAACATGTTGAAAGGGAAATGGAAAAGAGGAAAACCTTTTCTCACCTGGCAATCTTTGCAGGTGAGGAAGGGAGGGAAGGACTGCCTGGTGACCTTTTCAGTCTGCAAAAAAGCCACTGCCACACTCCCAGAGATATGATGGTTCAGAAAAAAGCAGAATTAAATATTTTTCCTCCCTTTTTTTAGCTGCCTCTGCCACTTGACTGGCTAGGCTGGCATAGAAGGAAGTAATCCAGATTTCAGCAACTGGCAGCCTTGGGCCAAAGCAGTCACAATCCAATTCCAGAACCTGAGGAAAGGATAACTATGGAAGTCAAGTTCATGGCTTCTGGCCCTGCTACATCTTTTTTTCTTGTTCAAAGTGGCCCAAATACAAATTAATGTAGGGGATGCTGTGGCATCACCAAACGTCAACTGCCCACCATGCTCATTTCATAGCTAACTATTTTGTTGGTTGTGGTGCTTATAGCCCATCATGTAACGACGTTCTCAAGGGCATTCAGAACAACTGCTGGTTGATATACAGTACTAAATATATCTTTGGCACTACTGGTACATGAAATAACAGTGATAAGATCCCATTGTGAAACAAATAAATAAAGATCACTGCATGGAATAAAAAGAGTTCATGACATCTTCGAAAAGCCCAGCGTAGCTTTGGCAGCTATTATCAAGGCAACTACCCAAAGGATCCACTGGCTTTGGGGCATATTCTCTCAGAAATTACTTTTGAGCACATATTTCATTGCATCATTTCAGGGGCCAATTTGCTGATCTCCACTTTCTTGAGAAATAATAGGACTTTTTGAAGGCATAAGCATATAGTGGAGGTGTAAAGGCATGCAGGGGTATCCAAAATAATTGCATTGGGCCTTTGGTATCTGCTGGGGTTTGGTTCCAGGACCCCCTGTGGATACCAAAAACCATGGATGCTCAAGTCTCATCATAAACAATGCAGTATTACTACTACTACTACAGTGGGCCCCTGGTATCTGCTGGGGGGACCCCTGTGGATAACAAAATCAGGGATGTTCAAGTTCCATTATGTACAATGGAGCATTACTACTACTACTACTACTACTACTACCGTGGCTCCTTGGTATTTGTTGGGGTTTGCTTCATGGACTCTTTGGATACCAAAATCCATGGATGCTCAAGTGCCGTTAAATACAATGACATAGTGAAATGGTCTTCCTTTTATAAAATGGCAAAAACAAGGTTTGCATTGAGAATTTTTCTTATTTTTGAGTATCAAGCCACGGATGGTGAATCCATGGATCAAAAAATCCATGGATGCAGAGGGCCAACTGTATGTCTGTTGAAATGACATTTATATTCTTCCCTCCCTCTTTCTCTATGGCATTGACATCTAGCATTCTTCATAGTGATGTAGGTCTAACTGTCCATTTTCCACGTATTTCTTAATGTTTTCACTAGTCTTAGAATGGGTTCAAGCCACTCATTATGAGGCCACTGCACAGGTTGTCATCTCATCTCTTCTCCCGGTGGAAGGGCATGGTCCAGGAAGGGAGAGGAAAATAGCAGAGGTAAATAACTGGCTCTGTAGATGGTGCCGCCAAGAACAGTTTGGATTCTTGGATCATGGGCTGCGGTTCCATGAGGAGGGACTTCTGGCAAGGGATGGGCTTCATCTCACGCTAGTTGGCAAAAACATTTTTGCCAACAGTCTGAAGAATCTGATCAGGAGGGCTTTAAACTGAGTTATGTGGGGGAGGGAGACAGCATTCTGGAAGGCAAAGGGGATGGAGAGAATAGTCAAAGTGGCATAGAGGGAACAAGGCAAACAGTGAAAGGACCCAAGAGTAGGAAGCAAAAAACCATGCAAAAGCAGCAAGACAAGAGGACACGTGGTCTTAGATGTCTCTACACTAATGCACAAGAATGGGAAATAAGCAGGATGAACTTGAACTCTTAGCACAACAAGGGAAATATGATATAATAGGCATCACTGAAACCTGGTGGGATGAGTCTCATGATTGGAATGTAGAAATAGAGGGGTATAACCTTTTTAAGAGAAACAGGCCAAGCAGGAAAGGAGGAGGAATAGCATTATATGTCAGGGATATTTACACCAGTGAAGAGATCCAGGAAGTCAATACTGTAAGTCAGGTGGAGAGCATCTGGATAAAAATTAAAGGAGAGGGAAATAACAGGGATGTTACTGTGGGAGTCTACTACAGACCCCCGACTCAGGCAGAGGAATTGGATGATGCCTTTCTAGAACAGATGACCACACACTCAGAAAGGAGAGATGTAGTAGTGATGGGGGACTTCAACTATCCGGATATTTGCTGGATGTCAAACTCAGCCAAATCCTCAAGGTCTAGCAAATTCCTCACTTGCCTGGAAGACAATTTCATTGTCCAAAAGGTGGAAGAAGCAACAAGGGGATCAGCCATCTTAGATCTTATCTTAACCAACAGGGAAGACCTAGTTGATGGGGTGCAAGTGGTCGGATCCTTAGGTAGAAGTGACCATGTCCTCCTGGAGTTTGCTATACAGTGGAAAGATGAAGCTAGGCATAGTCAGACACGAATTCTAGACTTTAGGAGAGCTGATTTCAATAAACTTAGAGAAATACTGGGGGTGATCCCATGGTCAGGAATACTAAAAGAGAAGGGAGTTCAAGACGGATGGGAGTTCCTCAAAAGGGAGATACTGAAAGCACATTTTCAGACAGTCCCAATGAGGAAGAAAAATGGGAGATGTCTCAAGAAACCGGTATGGATGACTAAGGAACTTACAACTGAGCTAAGTTTTAAACGGAACATGTATAAAAAATTGAAAAATGGGGAAATCACGAAAGAGGAATTCAAACAAATAGCCAGCACATGTAGGGATAAAGTCAGAAAAGCTAAAGCGCAAAATGAACTCAGGCTTGCTAGAGAGGTTAAGAACAATAAAAAGGGCTTTTTTGGATATGTCCGCAGCAAAAGGAAGAAGAAGGAAACAGTGGGGCCACTGCGTGCAGAAGATGGCAAAATGCTAACAGGGGACAGAGAAAAGGCAGAATTACTCAACACCTTCTTTGCTTCAGTCTTCTCAGAAAAGGCAAAAGGTGCTCAACCGAAGGATAATGGAGCAGAAGACAGAATAGGGGAATTTCAGCACAGAATAAGTAAAGAGATAGTACAGGAATACTTGGTTAACCTAAATGAATATAAATCTCCAGGACCAGATGAACTACATCCTAGAGTATTAAAAGAACTAGCAAATGTAATATCAGAGCCATTGGCAATAATCTTTGAGAACTCCTGGAGAACAGGAGAAGTCCCAGCAGACTGGAGGAGGGCAAACATTGTCCCCATCTTCAAAAAGGGAAAAAAAGAGGATCCCAACAATTATCGTCCAGTTAGTCTGACATCAATTCCAGGAAAGGTTCTAGAGCAGATCATTAAGCAGAGAGTCTGTGAACACTTAGAGGTCAATGCCATAATCACAAAAAGCCAACATGGGTTTCAGAGAAAGAAGTCATGCCAAACGAACCTGATCTCTTTTTTTGATAAAATTACCAGCTTGGTAGATGAAGGGAATGCTGTGGATATAGTTAACCTCGATTTCAGTAAGGCCTTTGACAAGGTTCCCCATGACATTCTTGCAAATAAGCTTGCAAAATGTGGGATAGACAAGTTAACTGTTACATGGATTTGTAATTGGTTGACTGGCCGAACTCAAAGGGTGCTCAACAATGGCTCCTTTTCATCCTGGAGAGAAGTGACCAGTGGGGTCCCACAGGGTTCTGTCCTGGGCCCAATGCTGTTCAACATCTTTATTAATGATTTGGATGACAGAATTGGGAGCATACTTATCAAATTTGCAGATGACACTAAACTAGGAGGAGTAGCTAATGCCCCAGAGGACAGGATCAAAATTCAAAATGACCTGAATATACTAGAAAGCTGGGCCAATGCTAACAAGATGAAATTCAACACAGAGAAATGTAAGGTTCTGCACTTAGGGAGGAAAAATGAAATGCACAGATATAAAATGGGGGACACCTGGCTGAATGAGACCACATGTGAAAGGGATCTAGGAGTCCAAGTAGACCATAAGCTGAACATGAGTCAACAGTGTGATGCGGCAGCTAAAAAAGCCAATGCAATTTTAGGCTGCATCAATAGAAGTATAGTGTCTAGATCAAGGGAAGTAATAGTGCCACTCTATTCTGCTTTGGTCAGGCCCCACCTGGAATACTGTGTCCAGTTCTGGGCACCACAATTCAAAAAGGATGTGGAGAAACTGGAGCATTCCAAAGGAGGGCAACTAAGATGGTGAAGGGACTGGAAACCATGCCCTATGAGGAACGCCTTAGGGAACTGGGGATGTTCAGCCTGGAGAAGAGAAGGTTAAGAGGTGATATGATAGCCCTGTTTAAATATTTGAAAGGATGTCATATTGAGGAGGGAGCAAGCTTGTTTTCTGCTGCTGCAGAGACTAGGACGCGGAATAATGGATATAAATTGCAGGAAAAGAGATTCCACCTCAACATTAGGAGGAACTTCCTGACAGTAAGGGCTGTTCGACAGTGGAACACACTCCCTCGGAGCGTAGTGGAGTCTCCTTCCTTGGAGGCCTTTAAACAGAGGCTGGATGGTCATCTGTCGGGGATGCTTTGATTTGGAGGTCCTGCATGGCAGGGGGTTGGACTGGATGGCCCTTGTGGTCTCTTCCAACTCAATGATTCTATGATTCTATGATTCACTGTGATTTACAAAGAGCTGCCTTCCCACACTCCCAAAACATTTCCTTTTGAGAAATCATTTGTCCTCTCATTTCACCGCAAAATCTCTCTTCTAGCAGGGAGTCTTCTTGCTTTGACTCTGTGGGTCCATTGGCTGCGGCATTATAGGCATTGCCATCCGAAAAAAAGAGTAACTTTTCTAAGTTTTGCTGTGCCGAGGAGAAGAATATATCAGTTGCTTCCTCAATAGCAGGAGTGGGGAAAGTATGACCTGCAACGTATATTGTTATTATCATTGTTGTTAGCCTTCAAGTTGTTTCCCATGTATGACAACCATAAGGTGAAACTATTAATAAAATTAATAATAAAAAGAGCTCTACATGGGTAAGACCTTGAGGGCCCTGGGATGCTCAAATCATTTCATCTGAAATGGGCTTTAAATCTCATCTTGAATCAGCAGCATTTCTTCATTCTGTAGGATGGTGATGATGATGATGATGATGATCTTTATTTCTATCCTGCCTTTTCCTGAGTTTAGGACTAAAAGCAGCTTACAACAAATTCAAAAACATGTTGCTAAAAATCCACAAGGTGCAAAAGTTAAAATAAGGTTAAACAATCAAAAGATTAAAATCAGATTAAAGCATATATCATTTTTTTAAAAAACCCACACATGCCAGTTAGTGAGATCCAGCACATTATTTGGTGTGACTAGCATTATATAGTCCATCATCAAACACCTGTCGAAATAAAAATGTGAAAAGTGTTTTCCTTTTAAAGACCTGCTTTTGAAAGGGAAGGGGAAATAAATGTCATAACAGGGCTTTTTGCTGCTTTATAGTCTAACAGCTTATTCTTTTAATAGATATTTCATTGGCTGACCTTTTATTTTTGTTATTGAAGGCACCAGTTTATTCTTTGAAACCTATTTTGCCAGACATCTTTTTGTGAGAAGGCAGGATATAAAGGGGATAGAAGGAAAATTTCATGCAGAATTCTGATTTGGGGAGCCAATGTCTTTGTATTTTCCTCCCTCCAGCTACATTCATGGCATAGGTGCTGCTGATCTCTATCCTGGGAAGTGTACTTTAGGAACGGTTCCACTTTTGGAAGAGATCCCTAGTGCTTCACTCAACCATAGGATTTTATTTTCTTTTATTAGGATGCAGCCATGGCAATTAAAGTGGAATCCTAGTGCTATGAATTCTTTAGTGTGGAAAGGTCCATGGTTCCATCCTATGGAGTTCTGGAGTATGCAGTTTTGTTGTTGTGGTTTGCTGTCAAGTTAACATCAGTCAGTGTTTAGGAAGTTTAGGGAGGTGTATCTAGAATCCTCAGCCACAGAGCTGTTGTTCCCCACCAAACAATTCTAGGCTGCAATTCTTGGCTGCATCAATAGAAATATAGTGTCTAGATCAAGGGAAGCAATAGTACCACTCTATTTGATCAGACTTCACCTGGAATATTGTGTCCAGTTTGGGGGACCACAATTCAAAAAGGATATTGACAAGCTGGAGCATGTCCAGAGGAGGGTGACTGAAATGGTAAAAGGTCTGGAAACCACCAAGCCCTATGAGAAGTGACTTAAGAGAACTGGCTATGTTTTGCCTGGAGAAGAGAAGGTTAAGAGAGGACATGATAGCCATGTTTAAATATTTGAAGGAATGTCATATTGAGGATGGAGCAAGCTTGTTTTCTGCTGCTCCAGAGACTGAGCTATGGATTCAGGCTACCAAAAAAGAGATTCCACCTAAACCAAAGGTCAGTGGAAGACACTGCCTCAGAGTGTGGTGGAGTCTCCTTCTTTGGAGGTTTTCAAACAGAGGCTTTGGAGGTTTTCAAACAGATTTGATTATTTGCAGTTTTGATTAATACATTCTCTCTAAGAATCTCTAGGTCCTCCAGCACAACTCTGCCAGAGGTTGAGCACAGAGTTGTGTTAAAGAACTTAGAAGTTCCTAGAGAAAACACTTACCTGGATATTTGTAGGTCCTCCAGCATGATTCTATGATCAACCTCTGGCAGATGTTGACCATAGAATTGCACTGGAGGACCTGGAGATTCCCAGGAAGGTGTTCTCTTAAGGTAAAAAGAATTGTGGTGTTTTGATTTGTTTTTAATTTGTGGTTTTTCCACATTCACAAGGGTCCTTTATCCCTAACCCCAGTAAATGTGGAGGGACCACTGTAAATATTATCCCTTTGTGTTCCTGGATAATGGAGTGCCCATTATCACAGATGGCCATCTTCCAAGCGTGCTTTCATTATGTATTCTTGCATAGCAGGGGGGTTGGACCTCATGGCCCTCGCAATCTGTTCCAATTCTATGATTCTGTGAACATCTGAGATGTGTTTGATGAGGACGTGGAGATGGGTGAAGGCCTTTCTCTTGTAGTCTCCCTTGGGCTCCTTGCACTAAATGGCAAGGTATAAACTCTTAGCAGAAGTAAATAAATACAAATGGACTATTCTGAAATCGTCTCTTAATTGGGGGAACAGTGTCGGCCCTCTCCATTGTACCACCTGAGCACAGCTTCTTCGGTTGTCTTCTCTTGCCACACCTTTTTAACCTTGTACGAGAAAAATGGTGAGCCTGGCACTACGGGGATGGATTACTGAATTTTGTTCCCAAATTAGCATATTTGGCAGATGGAGACTGTCTAAGAGTGGTTCAGAGTGGCATCTGTGGGCTGTCTGATGGGTACCCTTGCATGAGGCACATCAGATATGGGGGCATTTGAACACCCTCCATCTCTCTGTGATGCAGATGTTCAATCTGCCCCAACCTCAACCAGTTCTGGGCAGCCTGGAAGAAATAGTGGTTGCCATCAGAGACTTAAGAACTCAATTCTTGGTGTGCTCTGTGTGTGTGTGTGTGTGTTTGGTGAGGATGGGGAAGCTGAAGATAGATAATGCTTTGCAGGAACATTACTTGACAGAACAGATAAGCCGCGCTAGATCCTGATATGCATCTCTCCACCTGACAGACCGACACACTGTGACTATATTAGCTTAAATCTAATTACGTTTGAGTTAATATAAATTGCGGATAAGCCTGTATTTGTCAAATAAAGCCCAGCCCCACAATCCAGTTAACGGGGCTCGCTCCTTTCTTTCCATTCATCTTTCAATCCTGTTTGCTGAGAATTGGATTAGCGGGCGAATTGACTCAGGGCCTTCGGCTGATTTTTTATTTTATTTTGTGTTATTGGGAAAACGTGGCAGTGCCGGTTTCTGGATTCTGGGACTCTCTAACTCCCTCAGAAAGTAACTTTTTGAAGCGCTGGGCATGACATTGTGACCTGATTTAGCAGGGCTACTATTGAAACTTTATTTTCTTTAGTTGTCTCTGTGTGTGATTTCTAGACATTGTTCCAGGAATTTCAAGAGAGAAGGGAGAATGTTTGCAATTGCCGTGCCAGATTTGGCACACAGGATCTTCATAGAATCATAAAATCCTAAGAGCCATCTAATCCAATACCCTGATTTTTCCACACTGTATTCCATGCCAAATTGCATTTGTTCACACTCAATAATACAGTCAGCCCTCCATGTTTGCAACTTTGACCTATGCGGATTTGGTTATTTGCAGATCTGATCAATATGTTCTCTCTACGGATCTCTAGGCCCAACAGCACAATTCTGTGGTCAACTTCTTCTGGAAGTTGACCATAGAGTCATGCTGGAGGACCTAGAGATTCCTAGAGAGCACACTTTTTCGGGCATTTGTTGGTCCTCCAGTGCGATTCTGTGGTCAATGTCTAGCAGATGTTGGGCATAGAGTTGTGCTGGAGGACCTAGAGATTCCTAAAGAACACTTTTCTGGGCATGTGTAGGTCCCCCAGTGCAATTCTATGGTCTGTGTCTGGCAGATGTTTACCAGAGAGTTGCGCTGGGGAACTAGAGATTCCTAGAGAGGAGTTGTGTCTGTTTTTTTAAAAAAAACAAAACAGTGTTTTTTATTTGTGGTTTTTCCACTTTCACAAGAGTCCTGCACCCCAACCCCAGCGGATGTGGAAACCCCACTGAATTAACCTGATTTTAATTTTTTCTGATTGTTTAATCATTTTCTAGCTTTTTTATTTCACGGATTTTCAATAGTTTTTTTTTTAATTATTGTATACCACTTTGAGTCCCAATCTAGGAAAAAAACAGTAAATAATAATAATAATAAATGATAATAATTAATAATAATTTGTAGCAAGTCACTAAGCTAGCTCTCCCCTCAGTCCTCTGCCTGTAAAAAAGGGGGCAAGGGCAATGAGGGCTGGTAAAGATGAATCGTATCTGCCGTTGAGGCCTTTTGTTCCAGCCTCAGACTTCTGGCAATGGTTCCCAAACAGTTCGCCTTTCGTGCAGCAGGCAACTTGCTGCTGCGTTTGTCGTTCCCAGCGGGCAGCTGAAATTGTATTATATTTTTGTGCTGACTGGCACACTCTTCCCATTGCCTTTTCCCACCAAAGTGCTGACTGTCTCCTTCCTCTTCTTGAGGGTGGCATTTCATTTCCACTTCTCCCTTCGTTTGAGGGGAGGGAAAGTCGCTTAATATTCTTTATAAACTGGCATTGAGCTCAGATAATTTTTGTACTCCACGCAGTAAAAATGCAAATCCCACTGACTTACGTGCTGTGGCAAGCATTAATAAGTGATGTTTAAATAGACTGGATTAGCTGTTTTTCTGATAGATGAACAAGATCCCGGCTTTCTCCCCCTCCCCTCTGATAATTTGCACATGCAAAATCAATTTGAATACAACACAATAAATTGAATTCGGGGGGATTTTTGTGTGTGTGTCGGAAATTGCACTTATCGGCCTGAACCATTAAATTTACTGTTTAATGTGTACTTTCCAGCTCACTTGGTTAGAATTTCATTGCCCTTTATCTGTATAAATTTAATTAGGCCTGATATCATCAGTATATTATAGAACTAATTAAAGATGTAGATAAGGGTGGGGGTGTTTCTTTAATGCCCTATAAAAGTTCCTCTTGGAGGGAAATGGGGATTTTTTTTCTCTCTCGGCTTTGTCGAACACTTTGTGTGGGGCTAGCAGGAGGAACACAACACCCCCAGGATGGTTCAGATGCAGTATTTGATGGGCATGAATGGGACTGTTCTCTCTCTCTCTCTCATTCATTTTCTTAATTAACTAGCAATGAAGAACCATTGGAAGTGTGCAATCTTTCTGTAAATGATTTATCAATTGTCAGGGATTTCCCTAGGTGAGGTGTGCAGGCAAAGCATGGCTTTGTGACGTGGTTGTTGGCTGACTCATCAGATCCCCAGAGAGACCACCTCTCTCATCATGGCTGAATGGTTTACTCATGCGCCTTTGCCAGCATCACCTGTGGAAAGTACAACATGGAGCACCTGTTGTGTGGGATGTTGCCCTGTTGTTAAGGGTCTGTTTCCCAGAAGCCTGTACAGAACCAAAAAAGACAGGTAGCTTACCTGTAACTATAATTCTTCGAGTGGTTTTCACATTTGGGTCATCCTGTGCTTACACAGTGCATCCCAAAGATGTACTGTACAGACATAGGATAACCCAATTGTGTGATTCACAGAGACCACAAAGAAGAAGGACAGGTTGCATACCTGTAACTTTAGTTCTTCAAGTGGTCATCTGTGAATTCACACAACTGGGTCACATAATCTTCAGGATGCACTATGCAGGCACAGGATCACACAATTGTGTGATTTACAGAGACCATGAAAAAGAATCCTGGAAAGCACATATTGACATAGTTTTTTTGTGGGGGGGGGGGGGTTCAGGCAGTGAGGCCGTGTTCTAGATGAGTTTATTCCTGACATTTTGCCATCAGCTGCGGTTGGCATCTTCAGCTGCTGGCGAAACATCAGGAATAAACTCTTCTAGGACACGGCCTCACAGCCTTCCCCCCAAAACCAAAAAAACTATGGATGCCAGCTGTGAAAGCCTTCACGCGTATTCACAGTAGAAGGATATTACATAGTGTATATGCTCATGTATGCGTCTAGAAATTTTAATTAAAGAGTTGATCCAAAAAACCTGGGTTGGCTTATCCACAGGACCCATTTTAAGTCCCTCCATTTGCCTCTCACGAGTAAGCTAGGGGCGTGGATTCAAAGTCCGTACAGATGGAGGGATGAGTGTAATAATAATAATAAGCAGCAATAGCAGCAGCAGCAGCAGTGGGAGGGAGCAGGGAAGCAACTAATATGACAAAGATGTTGCTGCTCTGGGCTCTGAGGGGAAGAAAAAGCAAGGCGTATGCCATTGGTAAGCATACACTCATTTCTTTCTCCTCCTGGCTGAGACCAGATGCTTCTATGTCATCTGAATTTCCCCCCTCTCTCTCCGTCATGGTTTGAAGCCACAAAAGTCGCCCCTCTTGGGGATTGACATTTACCAGGGTTGAGGGAGAACAGAGAACTGTGCAGGAAGAGCTTGGAAACACAACAAGAGTCACCGGGGGAGATCCTACATTGGACAGCCAAAAGGACAACAAATGGGTCCTAGAGCAGATCAAGCCAGAAATATCCCTAGAAGACAAAATGACAAGACTGGGACTGTCATGCTTTGGGCACATTGTGAGAAGGCATAAATCGTTGGAAAAGACAATGATGTTAGGAAAGGTGGAGGGAAGTAGAAAGAGAGGAAGGCTACATGCTGGATGGATGGACTTTGTTAAAGAGACCACAAATATGAGTTTGCAGGGCAGAGCAGAAGAGGACAGCGGGGTCTGGAGATGTCTCATCGATAGGGTCCCCATGGGTCAAGATTGACATGAAGGCAGTTAATAACAAAACCAAAAGATTCCTCACCCTTGTTATTTTGGTGAGCAGACATGAGACACATCAAGTGGTGGATGTTACAGTGCAGATCTTTCCCAGGAAGATCTCTTAACAGAAGGACAGAAATCACGCAGGGTGAGGGATATCCCAGGCAAAAACTGCAATGGTGACAATGAGAGCTGTGAGTGGGGTTGCAAAATGCACCAGTTGTCAATGGGGGAGATCCTGCATTGAGCAGGCAGAGTGTTCTACTCAAAATCTCGAACCAAAAATGTGCCTTTTAAAATGCTGGTGGGGTTTTTAAAAGCTCTTCTGCCACAATTTTCTGGAAAAGGTCTGTGAAGAGGAATCATCTTATTTTGAGCTGACGGCCTTGGAGGTAAATTTCCCAGATTCTTTTTTAAAACTCAGTGGAAAGGCAAGGAGGCTGAAGCAATCTCCCTTGAGTGCCATCAATACTTCTCTCCATTTAAATGCTAATTTTCACCTCTAACCCTGGACCAGCCTGTATAAGCAAAACAAATCAGACACAAAAATTTACAAGAGGTGATCAGGGAGAGTTCCTGATTGAATCCTGATTTGGCCAAGATTTGATTCCACCCCCCCCCCCCCCGGGGAGGAGTCTTCTCTTATGATACCAATGAAGCAGCTTCTCCAACATAATACAATTCTTCAAGTGGAAAGCAGTCCACTCCTTGCTACCTCTTTATCATACTTCTTCATCTTCATCTGACGGCAGAGGTTCAATCTGGTGTTGTCTGTTGTCTCCTTTCACCCAACTTCAGTAAAAATTAAGATTGTAGGCTCTCTGGGGCAGAGATTTCTCTCTTGCTTCTGCTGCTTTGTAGAGCACTACTAGAGGTAGATGTTGGGAAAGTTATGGTGTTGGATTACAACTGTGAGAATATCCTGGCTAGGCAGAGCTATGGGAAATTCTCTGCATTAAAGTCCCAAACCATAATTTCATCAAACGCTGAGCACCACTCATAATATTTAAAACGAGGCTGTGGTACCTTTAAGACTATGAGTTGCATGTACAAGTTGAGTCTCTCTTCTCCAGAATTCTGCAATCCAAAATATTCCAAAAACCAAACCTTTTTAATGTGTGGCTGGGATAGTGAAATCTTTGTTTTCTGGTGGTTAGATGTGCACAGACTTTGTTTCATGCACAAAAACATTACAAAATGTTGTATAAAATGAGCTTCAGGCTATGCGTACATGAAACATAAATGAATTTTTTGTTTAAACTTTGGTCACATCTCCAAAATATCTCATAATGTATGCATATGTCAAGACAGGTATTCCAAAATCTTTTAAAAATCCAAAACACCTCTATCCCAAGCATTTCTGATAAAGGGCTCAACCTGTATGAATTTTCAGCTAACCAATACATACCTGGGTTAAGAAAGAAAGAAAAATCTTGGGAGTCAAAACACTAGCATGTTAAGAAGATAGCTGATACTTGCACTTACTTTCCTGGGGAGGGCAAACTGCTTTCCCTGTCGATTAACATTGCTCTAATCTACACTGAAGAATCAATGCCGTTTGAGACCACTCTAACTGCCATGGCTCAATGGAATTCTGTGATTTGTAGTTTTGTGAGATATTAGCCTTCTCTTTCACTGAGCTATGGTGCCACAACACACTACAAATCCTAGAATTCCATAGCGTTGTGCCATGGCATTTAAAACAGTGTCCAACTGTGTTATTTTTGCAGTGCAGATTAAATCCCTGAAACATCCTTAAATATAAGGACTCTTTCAAGGCCAAAGTGTATTTAACATTGCCTCTGTGTGTTCAGTGGAGTTTATGCACAAGTAGGTGTGCACAGAATAGCTTAGTGATTCCCAAATTTTGGTCCTCCAGGTGTTTGGTCCTCTATCATTCAGGTCAGTGGAGTTTGTCATACAATGGAATTTGGGGGTATACTCCAATGGCAATCCGAACAGGATCATGGGGTTTCACATAATTGCGTATGAGTGTATGTCACGCAATTTTGGGCAATGGGAAGTCATTCTGAACGTAATCATAAGGTTTCACGTAACTGCATATTAGAGTATCTCACGCAATTTCGGGCAATGGGGGGTCATTTTCAGGAAATGGGAAGTCATTCTGAACATATTCCGAACGCAATCAGATTTCACGTAAATTCACTAAACTAGCGAATTTATGTGAATTCGAATTGGCTCCATTTGAAATTGAGAGAAATTCCTCCCATGTGATAAACTCCTGTGTTTCTTAAGCCATCTCATGTGGGGAAGTGGCAGGAGTTTTTCACCAGTGTGCCAATGACTGGCACCATATTTGTGCCCACTGGCTCCAACTGTATCTTTCACCACAAACCAACACCCAATTGCTCACAGACTGGCATTGGCCCACGGACCACTGCTTTGAGTAGCACTGAGTTAGTGCTTTTTTAATTGGTAATGCCTGAGGAGGCTTGACTGCATAGCAGTCATGGTGGTTCAATTTTGCCAAATCATTTATGGGGCGGTGAGCCCCTCATTGCCTCCCCCTTGCACTAGGGTCTATGGCTTCAGCCCAGCAATGAGTACTGCATGTAATTCTCTGGTCATCGGTGTTGGCGCCCAGGTAGCTGAACATAAAGTCCCAAGACAAAGAGAAGCAGAAGGCCTGGGGAAGCGAAGGTTAAGAGATGACATGACAGCCTTGTTTAAATATTTGAAGGGATGTCATATTGAGGATAGAGCAAGCTTGTTTTCTGCTGCTCCAGAGAAGAGGAGATGGAGCATTGGATGCAAACAACAAGAAAAGAGATTCCACCTAAACATAAGGAGGTATTTTGTGAGAGTTAAGAGCTGGTCAGCAGTGAAATAAGGGAGTGGAACACACTTCCTCAGAGAGTGGTGGAGTCTCCTCCTTTGGACGTTTTTAAACAGAAGCTGGATGGCCATCTGTCGGGAGTGCTTTGATTGTATCTTCCTGCATGGCAGAATGGGGTTGGATTGGATGGTCCTTTGGAGTCTCATCCAACTCTGTGATTCTCTGATTCTGTGAGGAATGCTCCTGCAGCTTTCATCCATCTGAACTGCCTGACAGAGTGTGTCTTCTCCGCATTGCCTTTTAAAAATAATAAATCAAACAAAGCCTTTCCAATGGCTGGAGGCAAAAACTATGAAAAGGGAATGAGGGCCGGCTAAGTGGCAAATTCCACTTTCTCTTCCATATTTCATTATTTGATAACATCAGGTGGACAGGCCTATCAGAATTGCTTTGGCAAAGGCAAACAGGAAGCATGCCTGATCAATATTTATTAATACTTCCCAAAGACAGGGGAGGCAGACGCTGAACTGAGCGGCTAATCAAGTGAATAATTCCACATGCAGAGGCTGGCTGGCCAAAGGCAACGGTGGGCCAAAGGAGGCCGCCTTTTTAATTGCAAGCAATTAAAAAGAAATGCAAGCGCCACTCTCCTTCCCCTCCCTTTTAAAGTAATTGTTTATTTTAATTAAAAATTATCCGATCCTCCAGTGAGTGGCAGATTAATTCCGAAAGCAGTGTGCATTGGAGTCCAGACAGGTAGGACACGCATGTCCCACATGTCCTAGAGCGGTGGCAGCTATTCATCCTTCTTGGGAATAGGAGAACCCATGCCTCTATATCTGTTTAGCACAGTGAATACACTGCAGACTTGCCCTCTTTTCATAGAGATTGCATTCGATGGGCAGAGTAGGTGGTTCTTCCTTTGAGAGCAGAGACCTAGACTCAGAAATGGTCTTAGTCCATTCTTGTCCCAGAACCTACCTTTGAACAGGTCTTTAAACAGAGGCTGGATAGCCATCTGTCAGGGATACTTTGATTGGGAGTTCCTGCATGGCAGGGAGTTGGACTAGATGGCCCATGTGGTCTCTTCCAACTCTGTGATTCTATGACTTTAAACATCTCTGTGACATGCATCTTCATTTTCTTAGGCCAGGGTCCAATAGGACGTTGGTGGTTGTGGCTGTTGTTGTGTGCCTTCAAGTCATTTCTGACTTAAGACAGCCTTAAGGTGAATCATGAGGTTTTCTGCAACAACAACAATAACAAGACTTTATTACAGTTAACAAGTCATAAAGGCAAAACAATGGCAACACAAAATGGTGAAGTGTCTGGAAACCTTGCCTTATGAGGACCGACTTAGGGAGCTGGGTATGTTTAGACTGGAGAAGAGATGGTTAAGAGGTGATATGATATGATAGCCCTGTTTAAATATTTGAAAGGGTGTCACATTGAGGACAGAGCAATTTTGTTTTCTGCTGCTCCAGACAATAGAACATGGAGCAATGGATTCAAGTTACAGGGAAAGAGATTCCACCTAAATATTAGGAAGCACTTCTTGACAGTAAGATCTGTTCAACAGTGATATAATATGCTGCCTCAGAGTGTTGTGCCTTCTTTGGAGGCTTTTAAACAAAGGCTGAATGGCCATCTGTTAGGAGGGCTTTGATTGTGTCTTCCTGCAGGGCAGAAGGTTGGATTGGATAGTTCTTATATTCTCTTCTAAGTCTGTGGTTCTATGAAAACTGTGCAGTCTTGCTGCTAGCTGGAAGCTCTAAAGGAGATAGAGCCAGCCTGCCTTTCATTGGGAGGTAATTCCACAACCTGGATGCCACTGCAGAGAAGGCCCTGTCTCATATACTCACCAATGAAGCCTCTTGGGGGTTGAGTGTATCACAGAGGGGCTAAACAGAAAGGCAAAAAGAGATGCTTTCAGGCTGGCTTGAAGGTGTGGCATTTATATGACACATGCCTTGAAGCCAGCAGGAAAGTGCCCTCTAGGCGCCTTATGCAGAGAAAAACCTTTTAAAAAAGAAGCAGCTTTTTTCTGCTTTTCCTGGCTTGAAGTCATGTCATGACATGAGCACTCCAGCCATTTTGGGAGCCAGTGATGCAGTTGGTGGGGTTTCAATGTGGCTTTGGAAAAGGCAGCTTCAAGCCACTTTTTCCTGCCCATCTGTTTCGCCCCAGAGATTCTTTTCCTCAGTGGCAATTTTGCCACAGAGATTCTCTCCTATAAAGGGGGTGGGGGGAGGGTATTATGTGCAAATCATTCTTTAATTTTTTAAAAAAAAGATGTATGAAATGAACATGGAACACTCTGCTTTGCATTGCAGGCAATATTATGAGATGCTCTACAACACAGCAGATGAGCTCCTGAACCTGGTGGTAGACCAAGGAGTGAAATACACCGAGCTGGAGTACATCTATGCCCTGAGCTTGCTCCATCGCAGCCAGACCGGCGTTGGGGACCAAACCACCCAGAACATGAGGCTCCAGCGCCTGAAGGAGATCATCTGTGAGCAGGCAGCTATCAAGCAGGCCACCAAGGACAAGAAGATCACCACTGTGTAGTTTGTGGCCCTTTGGTAGTGGAAGCTGGGAGGAAGAAGGGCGGGTGGGTTTGCTTATACTGCTTCCAGGTGAGCCAAAATAGTGTACACTTGATGGCAGCTGATTCAAATTGTTTTGTGAGGGGAAGTGGTTCTATTAGAACAAAGTGGGAAAATGCATCTGTGGTGGGTTTCTTTGGGTTGTATGACCTTCTTACGAAAAGCTTCTCTATATTTTTTTTTTTGGGGGGGGGGGTGGCAAGGCTGGAGTTATTGGCCAGAAGGCCATTGATGTGGTGAGTTGGAATTCCCAAATGTTTCTCACCAGTATAAACCTGAACCCAAATGGTGGGTGATTTGTTTAGTTTTTAGTTGTAATGGTTGTTCTTATTGGATGTGGGTGGGGAATGGAAGATGGCTGAACAGGCATTGTTCATATGGTCCAGCAGAATCTATAGCGTTGAGGACTGCTGACCAAAAAAAAAAAAAAAAAATCGAGCCAAAATTCAACCCTGGCTGAGAAAACTAGAGATAGGTTAAGATTCTTCCTGCAATGGAGTGGCTTTTAATTGGGCTAGTGCTATTTGTGACACGCAGCTGCATTTTTTCCCTAGATTCTCCTTTTCCAAGATAGGTTGCTTATGCAGATTGTCCACCATCTTGTATGATGTCCAATTTATCTTAATGGGGAATCTGGCCAAACCTGTGCCAGAAAATGGATAACAGAGGAGAAGGAGTGGGTGACGGATAATTGCATTGGTCTGGGGCTTTGGGTTTATACCACTCATTTTCCAAGTGGTGGTTTGGTTGTACAGAGGTTCCCTTTGCCACTTAGCAAGGCTGGTAAAGTGCACCAAACTGCTAAGTATTTACTTGCATTCTGGGGTAACCTACCACCTCTTCAATGGTCTTCTTTTGTTATTTGAACCAGTCATCCTTGGATTTGACAACCAAAATCCACAACAAGCACCATCTCCCAGTTGATGGTGGATGTCAAGAGGAGTCAGTCATGGCATGGCAGACTGAAGCTTTCTTTAGAGTTTTTCTCTCCCACTCAAAAACAAAATCTGAAAGTGTATGGCTTCCTTACAAATAAGGACACTTTTTTTGCTCTACCACAGATCTAAGCAATCATTTTGCCTCATGCGGCAGATCTGATCTATGCAGACCATACTCAGCCAGGTTTCCATTTCAGACAGGTTCCCTTAGTCCTGCCTAACATTTTGCCGCTGTGAGCTTTGCTGTCTCTGTGTCAGACTCTCGGTTGCCATTGCAAGAACAAGACCTCCCCAAAGTTGAGTACAATTGGGTCAAAGCCACACACTGTCAGAAAACCCATATGGGGTCTGGATACTCAGAACCATTACCCTAGTCTTCCTTAAGCACATCCTTGCTCTAGCTGGCCCAGATCTCTTTCTAATAATGTCATCCAGCTATTGGTCCTTTCAGCAAAGACTTGGAGGAGCCAGACTCCTAGCTTCCCATCCCCTTTTGAAGCCTAGTGGCTGCTTCATTCTTAACTGTTTCCACAATGCAAATGAAGAAACACCAACCTTGGGGGTACAGCCTTGGTCTTTCAGTGGATGGCCAACATGCATGTCCTGTTCTGGTTTCATACCAGCTGAACAATGCCACCACCTACTACTTGATGCTGAAATTGCAGTCTCTGATCTGGTTCTGTGTCCTCTTTTCCATAACTGCTTGCACTGCTTTCTTCTCGGTTCAACTGAAAAATTAAAGGATAATTTTGGAAACATTAATTACAGTACTGTGGCTTTGCTTGGATGCACTGGTGATTTTTTAGGCTAATTCAGCATCTTCCACGGCATGATTGTTAAGAAGGGAGAGGTAGGAAAAAGTGTCCCTCCCATTCTTCAAACAATAACATTGGAAGCACAGAGAAGAGAACCTTGCCGAAGGTCACAAGAACCCAGAGGATTTATTAGCAGATACTGCTGTGCTTCTTCATAATGGCCTTGGGCTGGGGTTATAATTGCAAAACTCTTTTGCGTGATCCTACAGGTCGCGAACACCTGGAAGAATCCCAGGTGTTCACTTGAACGATCCACAAGAAAGCAATGGAAGATTTGGCCACAGAGAGTGGAGGCAGATGTTACAAGAGAAGGGCATTGTGGCTTGAATCTTTTAGGTTAGTTCCACCTAAAGTAGACCCATTAAATTAATTCTTGATTGGTTAATTGATTAATTCTTGAGTCAACTTGTAAGTAAATCTCATTGATTCAATAGGTCAGCTTTAGTTAGCACTAGCAATAGGATCCAGGCCAGCATCTTTCCTTTCTAATGCAAATGCATAAGGGATTAATTCAAAGATATAGCTGTGTCAGTCTGTAGAATCAGTACACAGAGAGATCTTGTAGCACCTTTGAGACTAACTGAAAGAAAGAAATTGGCAGCATGAGCTTTTGTAGACTTCAGTCTACTTCCTCAGATGCATTAATGCATCCATCATAGCCTTAAAGGAATTTTCAGAACATTTTAGTTGACACTTTTTTACCCATTTGGAAATTCAAGAACCAAACAAGCTTCCTTGGGGCAGTGAGGATGCCCAAGGGAGAAATTTCTGTAGGGCCAAGAATAATTCAATTGCTTCAGTGCCCCTCTTTTCTATTTTATGATTACTTCCCTTATGTGTCTCCTATTCCTCCATTCTTTCACTCCTGTTAACTCAGCACGTGCTGAGAGGCTCGAATGAGATCCAGACACTGAAGCCAGTGGGAGGAACACGAGTGCTTTATAGACCTCTCCCCTGGGGAAACTGAGGGCCAAGAGTATGAGTCCCTCTGGTTATCACCAGTGTTGGATCAGTGCCATTCTATAACATTAAGTTTCAGTGTGGAAGGCAAATGATGACTAGTCCCAACTAAAGTAAACCCATTGAATCAATTTTTGAGCGGTAATAGTACTTGAATGGGAAACTGCCAATGAATACCAAATGCTATATCTTATATTTCAGAGGAAGGAACTGGCAACACCATCTCTGAGTGTCTCTTGCCTATGAAATCCTGTGAAATTCATAGAATTGCTATCACTATGAAAGAAGGTGAAGCCCAGGATAAGAAAATTTTGCAACAGGCAAATGCGTCCTCAATCTGCAACCTGGTTCGGGGATCATAAATCAGAGGGGCTCTCTCCTTTGTTTCCCTGGTGTACACAATCTAGACATATTTGCTGAGAGACCCAGTCTGTGACGAGAAGGTCCCCGCCAGATGCAGCAAGCGGCAGGTTTTGCTATTAGAAACTGTGATTTAAGGTTCATCCGAGAACAGGCAAGGGCAGCTTTCTAATAGAGCAGCTGATGATTTGCCAAAGGTATTTTGCTGTACCACTCAGTGCGGGAAATTGCAAATGTTCGCGTCCAAGATCCTAACAAGCCAATCTTCCCTCTTGATTGCCACTTGCTCCTGTGCCTAACAGAGTGAACTGTGAACATTGATGCAATGAACATCCCCATAAATTGCCACTGATGAAAAACAAATTTGGTGATTACGGCTGAGCATCAAGCTGCCTAAATTGTGTTTATTACTGGCTCTCATGCACACACACACACGCACACACACACACACACACCACTGCCCCTACCAACTCCCCACACCCTTGGCTGTCAGATAGATCAAACCAGCAAAAAGAGAGGAAAGGCCAAAGCAGGCTCCCTCATTCTCAGCTGTGTGTCCGTCTCTGCCCACTAGAGACTTGGGTTTATGCCAATATTATCCTGTATTCCCAGTGTGGCCAAGTGTGTGAAGTGAGGATCTAGTTGAAATCCTGTCTCAATTTTGCTCAGCAAGTCAAGCTCTCTCAGGGCCAATGCAGTACTAGAAATCTGCAATTGGATCTGCCATTGTTTGTTAGCCTGCTTTCCTACAAGCAGGTGTGGGGAGCGGGACTGTTATTTGGATCGAGAACTCAGAATCGGTGGGCTACCTCCTCCCACCCCCACATCATCCCATGCAGCATTTTCTCAATGTGCCTCTCTCACATATAGCCACAGAAGAACAAAGTCAGGCAGCGAGGATGTACTTGGATCTCCAGTGCCACGTGTAATGTTTGGCCAGGAGAAGGTGACCTCAGGCCTACTTCAACTAACTGTCCAACTACCTTATTTCAGAGGCTGCTTGCAAAGTTAAAATGGGAAAGGAGATTTTGGCAGAAGAACTGGAGTACCTTACTTTTGTTCTTAAACCTGCCAAAAAAGACATGGAGCTCTGAGGAAGCAACTGGAAACTGCGGAAGGCATAGCTGGAAACAGAGCCATACCCAGGTTGATGCCATTGGGTTAGCTTAACCTTCCTATTGCACCGATCTCAGAGTATAGGTTGCTGTTCTTCCCATTTTACAGATGGGGGAACTGAGGCTTTAAGGGGAAAGGACAGAGGGACTTGTCAAAGAGTTCATTTGGACTAGCAAAAAGCCCTGAGATTTGGTGGGAATTGTACCTTTTCTAAGATATGTATATATGAGAGAGAGAGAGAACCAGTGTAGTGTGGTTTGAGCATCAGACAACTCTGGAGATCAAGATTCGATTTCTTCTTTGGTGAGTTACACATTCTCAGCCCCAGAAAACTCTGTGATACTCAGGGTTGCCATAAGTCGGAAATGATTTGAAGGCACCCGACAACAAAATATATATCTCCAATAGAAGTATCTCCTATCCCAATGTATTCTTTTCAAACTTTTCAAGCCACAATTTTTCAAACCCAGGGCAGGAGTGTGTTTATTTTGTTTTGTTTTTAATGCCCTGGGAGTTACCAAGACAGACAGACATTAATTTCCTATATTCATATCCCTTATTGCACTTTCCCCTGTATTTCTGGGCAGTCTGATGTCTCCCATTGATGGCTTGATGCATATGGGAAAATGGGGGGGGGACCCCATTCACACCACAGTTATCTATACTCGGAAGAGAACAAAGAAGATGGATAAAAACCTGGTATATTTATGGCATGTTTGGATGTGGGGATGGAAACTATCGCTACAAATGCGCAGTCAAGAAAAAGAACAGTCTGATGTCTACCAGGACTCTTGTCGTTCTGGAGGAGTTCTGAATGATCCGATGTCTACCAGGACTTTTTGCCATCTGGGGACCTCTAAAGCAGCACCAAATTAGACTATGGCAAAGTGGTTTAAATCTAACTCTTCTTAACTTTCAGAGTGGATTTTATCTGGCCATTTGGCAGAGCAAAGAGAATCAAAGCCAAACTCTGAAGAAATAAGAGCATTAATTGGCGAGAGGGGGATGAGAGGAAGCCAAGATTCCCGCACAAAATGACAAAAGGCTCCCTATCAAATGTGTGCGTCTGTGAGTGTGTGAAAGAGAGCAGTCCCCCTTCTCCCGTTCCAAGGGCTACGTGAATTGATACTCAGGCCTTTATCCTAAAATTAAAGCATGCTGAGATGTTAATAAGGAACAGCCAGTGAAAGAGATCTGAAAGATTATTTAGATATGTGTAATTATGGCTCAGGCCGGCAACCAAGAACATCACAGGAACTTAAAGAGCTTCAACTGTCTTTAATACAGAAAACGGGGTCACTTATTATTTTGTCTTTTTGTGCATCTGACAAAGCTACTAGTTATGTATGGTTCCATCAAATGGTATCAGCTGGCCTTTGTATTATGAAGTCTGCGTGTTTTTTTTTTTCCAGATCATACATTTAGCGTTAAATGTAGGAGCTCATGTTACTCATAAAGTCCTCTTCTGTGATCACAACAATTTGTTCTCCCCCATACTTGGGCCAAGGTGCTTTCCAGTCATTGGCAACCAATGTGGTTTATTGTACACAGTGCTTTGTCCTAGATGAGCAATGACACCCTAGTTAGATCCTACAAGGATTTATCAAGTACCTGGCACTCGATAATTTGCTTACTTTGGCAGTCAGACTGCTTGACTAGCTAGACTTTGGTGTAAGCAAGCAAGGCTCTACCTATGTCCATAAGGTACTACAACAGTCTCTGTTGTAATGAATGGTTGTCCTGTCCGTACACAGTTTCCAATCCTGGTGACTTGTGTTCTTCATTCACCAAAAACAGACACAGAAATGTTTGTGTGGCCAGGGAGTTCAGGAGTGGTTGGAGACTGAAAGAAGGCCCTTGATTTGGCTACAACCACAAAGCAAAAGCATTCAGCCTTTCATTTCTCTTTCTCAATCTTTTTAAAAGCATTAGTTTCTCATATAATGATAGGGGGGGGGGGGGGACCAACAAGAGCCATTAGTACAACCCTTCAGCCATGCAGAAATACACAACTAAAGCACTCTCAAGAGATGGCCATTCTGCTCCTGTTTAAAGATCTCCAAAGATCCTCCAAGGCAGTCTGTTCCACAGTCAAACAGCTCTTACCAGCACTCACCACTTAGGTATTAGCTTTCAGTTTTCACTGAGACTAGTTGGGCCTCATCACAATCCCAGTCATTTCTCCACACTTTCCGTAAGACTTTCAGAAACTTTTCCCCACAATCCTGATCCTATAGCTAGCATGCAAGCTGCATCCAGCCAGTGTTATCCCAATGGTCGGTGATTGCAGTGAGACACTATGGAAGGAACTGTTGCAAAGGATGAGTAAGGCAGCATCCGTCCTTCTCTCTGCCAAAGTTGAGCAGATGGTGGATGTTGATAGTGGCTGTTTTTTCGTTTTGAAGTGTGGAGATTTTAAAGATCCTTTCTCCTGGTTGAATCTTTCAAAATCCCAGCGGAAAAGGCAGGTGTTTTCCAGATGGTGGGGACATAAACTCTGGGACACTCGGGTCTGAAGAACTCATTAGCCTTGGCTGGCGAGATGCCAAGTGCTATAGAAGTTCATGGAAGCCACCCTTGGGAGGCCACCTCTCTCTTTTGTGTGTGCCCATCAAGCTGGTGGCTTGTGTCTTCCACAGACAGTTTGCCAGCCTCGCTGTTAATTTGATTACAGGTGGCCTTTTGCACCCAGGAAACCCAGCTCCTCCAGATGGGATCCTCAACAGGGTTTTGAATATGAGCATTTGAGAGATGGAGCTTCTTTAATGCTTCCCCCTGCGGCCATGCCTAGATCGTGAGATGCAGATCTTGTCAACTGGACAGTTGGGGAAACCCAAAATAATGCTGAGAAGACCAAGCCAGTAGTAAAACTTATTAGATGGCTTGTTCTAAGCTTATAGGTGGAAAGACTCAAAGAACCCATGATTGAGTCCCAAGTTTGCAAGATCTGAGCAGGGATCTTGATAATCAGGTGATGTGGAGGCCTCTCATTCATAGGAGTGCCAGAAACCCAAGCCAACTTGATGGCAAATAGCAACAACAAGCTGAAACTAGCTGTAATTCCAGGCTGTGATAGCTTACCTGGGGATGTGAGAAGCTGGATGGTGAAATCGAAGTCTGGAGTGGGCAATCGACATTGTTTCTAAGGGCTATAGTACATTTGCTTCCTGTCTTCTCTGGGAAGGCTCATGGTTCAGTCCAAACAACTGGGGACATACTAAGTTAAGTGTAGGTGCACCAAGCCTCTTCCTAAGTGCTCCAGTCCTGCTACTGTCTATGAGAGAGACCCAACACAGGTCTCCCTGAGAGGTACCAGAAACTGACAAACATCACTGCTCTAGGAGAAGCTCTACCAGTGGTAAATTATGCAAAAGGTAAACTTGAGACCTATGGAAGACCTCTTGTGATGGCACAGGGCAAAAAGGCCCTGGTGATGCTGTTAATCATGTTACCTTAAGTATCAATCACAGTTGCAAAGTTTGCTGTTCAAATAAAAAAGCAGCAAGTCTACCAAATGAGGAAAATACATTCATTCAATCAATCTTTCATTTATTCATTCATTCCAAGGCTATGTTCTCACCTTGAGATTCCTTTCCCTTACTATGAGAAAAGAGAAAGCATCAGGCCCAGAGACCTGGCAACCCTACTGAGAAGACTCCAGCCTACTTTCAACCATGTGTGTATTCAATTATACACCTGGAATGGTATCACATGAGGTATTTATGTCTCTCTTCCTCTTCTTAAATCATGCCACTACCTTGCCCCATTCTCTGAATGTTTTCTCTACCTGAAGCAAAAAGGCCAAAGGGTACTTTCCCAGTGCTACCCTGGGATTCAGAGAGGAGGCTAATGTGATACGAGGTTGGAAGCAGGAAATGAAAAGCCAACCTGTTGTCGTGGTTTGGGTGCAAAACTAGGATTCCAGGTGACCAGGGTTTGAATCTCTGCTAACCATGGAAACCCATTGGGTGACTTTGGGGAAGTCACATCTCTCAACCTAAGGAGAGGACAATGAATGACACACCAAGAAAACCCCATGATAGATTTGTGTTAGGATTGCCATAAGTCAGAAAGGACTTGAAGGCACAAACAAAACCAACAACAATAAAGCAGAAAATCCCCCCCCCCTTGAATTTCTGTTGTTTCAACAACAGGGTTCTTTCGTCATATTAAACAGAAATCTGATGCTTTCTTACTATCATCTAGGGCTTTCAGGGCTCCCAAGGATTCTTTCAATGTCATCTTTCCCCTTTCCCCTCCCATTTTCAGTGGTTTTCAAGTAGTGTATAATAGGTTTTTAATAGGCCGAAAGCAGTTTTTAAATGGTTTCAAAGAATTATTTAATGAACTTTTAATTTATTTTGTCATTACTACTTTACATAATTTGTCCCTAGTTTCAGCTAGTTAGGTATATATATATATATATATATATATAAAACAACATATTCCAGTTGTCATCAACCATTGCTTCCACTAATGGGGAAAGGGGACATTTTTTCCCCCTAGCTAATTCGGTTAATTTGGCCAATTTTCCAAGCAAGATATCAGTTTTGGACAATTGTTGCTTGACATCTGTTCCAGTCTTTAGGGATTATTTACAATTTGTCATCGCTTTTTCATTGCAGATCAAGGTATGGTTCATGGATGAAGGCATCACACAGGATATATTTTTCTTTCTCACGCACTCCAGTGTCAGCTGAAGCATTAGTTGGTCTTCAGTGGAAAAAGTTCACACAGTCCACCTGAGAATCATCAAATCCAAGTGCCAGAAGAATCCAAGCCTGGATTTGGGTTTCAGTTTGGGAAACCCAACTTCAGATCTTAGCTTCTTGTCATTTCTTGCCCTGATCTATTTAATAGAATGATTAGCTTTTTCAAACTTAATAAAGCTCTGGTTTTTGAAATAAATCCTAGCACTCAGATCTGGTTCCGCCAAGAATGTATACTCCCATCTCTCATCATTTGATAAATTTCAAAGAACGTGTGGAATGCTTCCACTAAAGTGGCGTTTCAGTGGAGACTGAACATTTCCTGTGCAAAGCTTTCTTTTGCCAACCATCGTTTGTTCTGCAGGCAATAAGTGATGACAGGATCTCAGATCTCAGCCAAAATATTAAGTGTGGGATTCTCTTGGGGAATCACAATTCCTACTAGAGTTTGACAGAGTGAAAACTGGAAGGTCTCTTGTAAGTTTGATTACTCTTTGGAAGAAGGAATTTCAGCTTATCTTGCTGTTACCTGGTTGTGTGGCAGGCAAGACCTGGTAAAATTCCCTCTTCTGTTATTGTTAACTGCCCTTGAACTGACTTTGACTCATGACGACCCTGCGAATGAGATGTCTCCAAGTCCCCCTATTCTCAGACGCTCTTTTCAGGTCCTAAAGGTTCAGACCTCCTTGAATGAGTCTAGCTATCTGGTGTACAGTCTTCCTCTCTTTATAGGTTTTTGTGGGGGTTTTGGGGTATGTGGCCATGTTCTAGAAGAGCTTATTCCTGATGTTTCACTGGCATCTGTGGTTGACACCTTCAGAGAATGCTGGCATTGAAGTGAGGGGGGTATGTATGTATGTATGTACTGTGTGACTCTAGGTTGGGAGGAGTGATTTACATGTTAATGTGTGTATTGTTCTGCTTTTGAATAGAGTTGCACAGTATATATATATACCTCACTCACTTCTATGCCAGCATTCTCTGAAGATGCCAGCCACAGATGCTGGAGAAACGTCAGGAATAAACTCTTCTAGAACATAGCCACAAAGTCTTTAAAAAACCACAAAAAAACTATGGATGCCAGCCATAAAAGCCTTCGACTTCACATTTCTCTCTTTATGCTTCCCTTCACCTTTCCTAGCATTATTGTCTTTTCTACGGACTGATGTCTTCTCGTGATGTAGCCAAAGTACAAGAGCCTCAATCTGATCATCTTGTCTTCCAGGGAGAGCTCAGGCTTGATCTGCTCCAGAACCCATTTGTTTGTCTTTTTGGCCATCCACTGTATCCTTAGCACTCTTCTCCAGCACATCTTAAATCAGTTGATATTCTTTCTACCCACTTTCTTCTGTTCTCTTGTATCCACATATAGTGATGGGCAATACAGTGGCTTGGACAATTCTAACTTTAGTACTCAGTTGTCCATTGCTACTCTTTAGGATCTTGTCTAGTTCTTTCATAGCTGCCCTTCCCATTCCTAGTCTTCTTCTAATTTCTTGATTGCAGTCTCTGTTCTGATCAACGATTGATCAAGGCATGGGAAATCTTTGCCTGTTGCAATTTCCTCATCATCTAGGTTGAATTTATGTCATCCATTAACGGTATAGGAGTCCTCTCCAGATTTCAGCCTGACAACCCTATAAAAGATATAGGCAGCATCTCTAGTTTTCAATATGGCAAGCCTAAATTCCTGCCCCACACTTAGCTTCCAGATGAATGAGGTAACATGGCTAAGTCTGGGGGATAGAAGAAGGCAAATGGTTGTTCATGTCTCCATACTAATTTGAAAAACGTAATAAACTTTTAATAAAAACCCTGCTGCACAAACCCTTTGCTTCTGAAACTTCTGTTCCTTTGACATTTCGCAGTATGCCTTGCATAGAAACATCTTCCCAGGGCAACTTCAGATGCAGTCAGAAGGATGCTTAGCCGCAAAGAAGAGGAACTCTTTCCCATTCTCTCTGTCTCTCATTAAAAGGGCTTTCACATTTATTGCCAGCGAGATAATGAAAGAAAGTCATTTGGGTGACTTTTATTGCCGTTGTTATAACTTTCCCCCTGAAGCGCAAAGATAAAAGTCAGCGGATGGTGTCCATAAGGAAGTGCCCCTCCTTCAACTGATGGGCGCAGCAATCAACGATTATTCTGACATTATGATTGCTGGGAGAAGGCAGAAATGAGAGAAAGAGAGGAGAGAAACCGTCAAAACACGGCAAGGCTGCAGCAATCAGTGGCCAAAAAGAAAGCAAAGGAGGGAGAGACTGGGGGGAAATGGAATACATTTCTGGACTCCAAAAAACAAAACAGCTAGGATGAATAACTGAACATAGAATATTTGTTGTCGTATGTCTTCAAGTCATTTTCAACATATGGCTACCCTAGCATGGGGTTTTCTTTGCAAGACTTGTTCAGAGGATCTTTGCTTTGCTTTGCCTTGCCTTGCCTTGCTTTGCTTTGCTTTTTGCTTTCCTCTGAGGCAGAGAGAGTGCAGACTGCTGGACTATAAAAGTAAAACATAGAAAGATCTTGTTTTGACACTAACTGAAAGAAAGAAATTGGCAGCATGAGCTTTTGTAGGCTTCAGTCTATTTCCTTTACTCACTCACAGACAGCCTCCAAACTTGAAGCAGGTACTCACCGCAGATTACTAAGTCTTGCCACAACCAAGATGCCAACTCTGCCCACCCATTTATCCAGAAAATGTCATCACAAGAACTAATGGTATCACTCACAATGTTAGCGGGGGCTTCACATGCTCATCCTCCAATGCGATCTATGCTTTACTTTGTCAGCAATGCCTTTCAGCACTCTACATCGGGGAAACTGGCCAGTCCCTGCGCCAGAGGATAAATGGACAAAAACCAGATATTAGGAATGGGAATACACAAAAAAACAGTGGCAGAACATTTCAGTCTCCCTGGGCACTCCATTTCAGACCTGAGAACATCGGTCATTGAACAAAAGAACTACAAAGGTAGATTGGAAAGAGAAACAGCAGAACTGGAATTCATCCATAAACTACAATCCCTCAGCAATAGATTGAAGAAAGACGACCTGCCACTTCATTTCCATACACAAAGGATTTGGAATTTGAATTGACATCCTCACATACCAATGGCATATATAGGTGTCTGTGCCTGGCTTCCACTCCACCAAATGCATCTGAGGAAGGAGACTGGAGACTACAAAGAGGCTTTAACTGCACTCAGTGGGGCTTTTTAGACCGCCCAAAAGGGAGGGTCTCCACCCGTCCCAAGAAGCAGCAAGCCAAGGCTGCTGCACGGGCAGCCTCCGTGGCCTCATCCCACCGCTTTCGGAGGCCATGGGGAAGCCGCAAATTGCCGGTTCCCCGCGGCCTCAAAGTGGGGTGCACACCCTGTTTCCCTCGGCGGTGGAAGGGTCCGCCACTGTGGCCCGTTTCTCCCTGGGTCTTTGCCGCGGCCGTTTAAAGGCCGCGGCAAACACCCGCCACAAAAAAAAACCTGTGTGTGGACCTCTTTTTTGGCACCATGGAAAGGGCGCACTTGGCACCCTCCCACAGCGCAAAAGCATCACATGTGCAGCGTTTCTAAACGCTGTGCACGTGATGATGCTTTCGTATCACATCTGTATGGATGCGCTTTAGTGCTCGGGACGGTGTAGAAGCTACGTCTTCCCGAACCCTAAAGGCGGGCTTTTTAGCCCTTAACGCGCCGCAAGCTGCCCGTCTAGAACGGGCCAATGTCTCTTTTATTGATACAGGAGTCCAAACACACAACGCGCGCACACACGCATTCCTACAAGGCTCAAGAAATAACGTGTTAGAGTGGAATAGTCAATAGGCAGCATGTTGCCAATTTCAGGGATTTCCTCATGTTAATTTCTCACAATCTACAATCGAGCATTCAATTAATTTTCCATTCGTCAGCCCATGTTGCAAAAAGAGACACATGTTATAATTATGGAATCATAGCATCGTAGAGTTGGAATGATTCTATGATTCTAAGTTGGGGCCTAACTTGGGGCTACTTGATCTTGTTGTGTTGTTGTCGTTGTTTGTTTGTTTGCCTTATTTGTCGTTGTCGTGTGCCTTCGAGCCGTTTCCGACTTAACGAAGGCAACCCTAAGGCGAAGCCATCACAGATTTGTTCAGAGGGAGTTGGCCATTGCCATCGTCTGAGGCTGAGAGAGTGTGACTTCTACGGCCGCATCCCCACTGGAGAAATATTAATAATAACCCGGTTTGGCACTGCTTTATAAGTATCTTGGCTCAAGGCTATGGAATTCTGGGAGTTGGAGTTTGCTGTGGGGCCCAGAGCAGAGCTTTAACTTGTTGTCTGACTCAACTGCTATGGAATTCTGGGAGTTGGAGTATGTTGTGGGGTCCAGAGCGGAGCTCCGCTCCGCTCTGGGCCCACAACAAACTCCAACTCCCAGAATTCCATAGCCTTGAGCCAAGATACTTAAAGCAGTACCAAACTGGGTTATTATTTCTCCAGTGTGGATGCAGCCCATATTTTTCACTTCAGGTTAGTTTTTATTTAGGGAGGAAGTCTGTGGTTTTGTGATTTTTGGGCCTCTTAGTTCCTCAAGTGCTTTTGGACTCCAGCTCCCAGAAGGCTTAGCTGGCTTGGCCAACACTGTGGAATTCTGGGAGCTCTTCCAGCCAGGATTCGAACCCTGGGCTCCTCCACTGAGGCCTAGTAGTAGTAGCCCCAGGGCCCAAACCAAACACTGGCTCTGAGGGATCCTCATAATAAATCTCCCACATAAGTACAAAAAGAAAGGGTTTTTCGGGAGACTCAAATAATTAATTTCTCCCTCTATTGAAATTTAAAATAAAAAAACAGCGTTTTAAAATCAATAATAATAAATAACGCTCCAAACGCAACTCTGACAGGGCGAACTACAATCCCCGTCATGCAATGCGATCCTAGTTGCCAGGCAACAACGGCCTCCACACACAAGATGGCGGCCACTCCTCTTTCTCGAGGCGCCCTTCCTGGTTGCCTGGCAACGTCCAGCACCCAAAGATGGCGGCGGTTCGGCTTCTTTGTGGTTGCCAGGCAACGCTTAGAACGCAAGATGGCGGCGTGCGTGCGTGCGTGGCGCGCCGTTGCCGGGCAACTGCCAGGAACCAAAATGGCGGCCGCTGCGCCGAGCTGCGCGCGCAGCCCGGTTGCCGGGGCGACCGCCAGGAACCAAAATGGCGGTGAATACACTTCCGGTCGGGAATTATTGTTGCCAGGCAACGGCGAGCGACACAAAATGGCGGCTGCGGAGTAAATCCCTTGAGGGAAAAAAGAGAGCTAGGAGGAGTTAATTAATACTGAGGGATTAATTAGGATGCTTCCCCGCGAGGGCTCCCCGCGCCTCTCCCCGAGGAGCCCCGGCTGGGGAGGCCGGAGCGGGGAGGAGATGCTGGGCCTGATGCGTTCCCTGGCGGCCTCCTCGGCCTCCGTCACCTTCTCGCTCCTCCTCAACCGCTTGGAGAAGGAAGGCCTGGAGGAGCAGCCGCCCAGCTCCAGCCAGGAAGGAGGCGAGGAGTTCGAGGAAGAGGAGGAGGCCGCCGAGGAGGAGTCCACCGAGTCGGAGCCGGAGCCGGAGCCCTTGATGGAGGTCAGTTTGGCACCGCTTTAAGTCTTTTTCTGGCTCACTGCTATGGAATTCTGGGAGTTGGAGTTTGTTGTGGGGCCTTAAGGCCCCACAACAAACTCCAACTCCCAGAATTCCATAGCGACTGACCCAGACAACGAGCTCTGGGCCCCGCGACAAACTCCACCTCCCAGAATTCCATAGCATTCGAGCCCAGGCAACGAGTTGAGAATTGCCAGGGGTAACTATTCTGGTAACTACGGTAACTCATTTGCAAATTTAAGGGCGCCTCTACACAGAGAATTACGGTACCCTTGTATTCTTATGGGGTGGTGCTGCTATTTTAATAATTACGGGAACGGGAAGATTCATTTTGGGATTTGAGGGCGCTCCTACACGCAGAATTACGGTACCCTCTGGGATCGCGCTATTCGAATAATTACGGTAGTGGAGAGCTTCAATGCGGGATTCGAAGGTGCCTCTATACAGATAATTATGGTACCCTTGTGTCCTTATGGAGGTGGTGCTGCTACTCGAATAATTACGGGAAAGGGAAGGTTCATTGGGGATTTGAGGGCGCCCCTACACGGAGAATTACGGTACCCTTGCGTTCTCTTATGGGGTTGTGCTACTCGAATAATTACGGGAGTGGACAGCTTGATTTGGGATTTGAGGGCGCCTCTACACAGAGAATTACGGGACCCTTGTGTTCTCTTCTGATATTTCTGGGAATGGCCTTAATTAAATATTGATTATTTAATAATATTAATAAACACACACACAGAGACCGTACTAAAACAAATGACAGGACTAGAGATTATTACAGAAGACTTGCCCATAGAGAATCATTGGAGAATGCCTTCCCATAGGGAAACATTGGAGAAGACTTGGCCATAAAGGATCCTTAGGAATGCCTTCCCATAGGGAAACATTGGAGAAGACTTGCCCACGGTTTCCCTATGGGCAGGTGTTCCCCTATGTTTTCCTATGGACAAGCTTTCTCTAATGATTCTCTATGGGCAACCATGGCCAAGTATAGTTTCTCTATGGGCAAGCCCTGTCGTTTGTTTTACTAAGTCTCACACACGGAGAATGATGGGAGCCTCCTTTTTTATTTCCTTGAAGGGTTGCCTACTCTGCAAACCAGTGAAGGGGAGAAGCCCTACAGGGATCATGTATAAGTCGAGGGCAGGTTTTGGGGACAAAGTTATGGGTTTTGATGTGACCCGTGGATAAGTCGAGGGTAAGACTTAGAGGGAATGTAACAAAGGATCTAAAGGAAAGGAAAAGAATGCCAAAGAAGTTACAAAATTCCAGCAGACATCCTCTTTTTATCCATTTTCTTACTTGCCCAACTCTCCTGTCCATACATGGCAATGGGGAACACAGTTACTTGGATGATTCTGACTTTCATTATTAGTTGTATGTCTTTGCTCTTGAAGATTTTTTCTAGTCCTTTTATGAGTATATATAGTATGTTAAATGTGTGTTCCACATCAATTTTAAATCAGTAGTTCGTGGCATATATAGTAGGTCCTTGTTATCCACTGGGCTTTGGTTCCTTTGGATACCCAAATCCTTGGATACCCAATACCTTCATTAAATACAATGAAGTATTATTATTATTATTACTACTACTATTACTATAGTGGGCCCGTGGTATCTGCTGGGGTTTAGTTCCTTATGGGTAACAAAATCTTTGGATACATAGGTCCTATTAAATATAATGGCATAGCAAAATGGTATCCCTTATATAAAATGGTAAATCAAGGTTTGCTGTTTGGAATTTTTTTTCCCCCCCAAGCCATGGATTAAAAAAAATCCATGGATTAGGAAGGCTGACTGTATAGGTCCCAGTTTGGAGACCATCGGCTGCCAGCAGCAGCAGAGAGCAGTCCTTCCTCTGTGTGTTTGTGTGTTACGTCAACATGGCAGATCCCGCTGGGCAGACGCAGCGGACGACTTCTTGCCATGAGATTTCACTCAGCAATTAGCCTCTCTGTGGCCAATTAATGGTCTTGGGAGGGTCGATTCCTGTTGTGCGGCTGATGCTAACCAGGCCTGGATCTGATTGATGGGGGACCTCACGTCACACTTTTTGTGCTAACACTTGTTTGCTCTATCCTGTTGTGTTATTAATTGTAGTATAATTAGATGCGGTAAAAGAAAATGTTTATTATCTTTCCAATCTCTAGGGTACAGCCTGATGATACCATCGCTGCCTAGTAAGGGCTACATTTCCCTTTCCTCTGGCCCTTTTGCCCCTTTTCTTCAAATACTTTTTTTCATTTACCTTTGCTTGCCAACATCCTTGCGGCAAGGAGATCACGTCACTAGATGCTTATCCGGGAAGAGCTGTGGGTTGAACCTTGCCAAGCATTAATAATAATAGTAATTATCATTATTATTATTTCTCACCTGCCTGACCCTAAATTATAAGTAACAGTCTTGCATTGAATTAATAAAGCCCAGGCTGCATCCACACTGGAGAGATAACCCCAGTGTTGGCACGGCTTTAACTGCCCTGGCTCAAGGCTCTGGAATTCTGGGAGTTGGAATTTGTTGTAGGGTCCAGAGCGGAGCCCACAAGTGTAGCAGGGGAGATTATACAGAAGGCAGTCCTGTAGGTAACCTGACCCAAAGCACATACAGCTTTAAAGGTAATAACCAAGGCTTTTTATTTTATTCTGCTAGACAGGAATATTCATGTGTCCTGTGGTTATTTTTACACAATCAATCTATTTTTCTCTCTTTCTCAGGAGGAATTTGATGGTGTGCTGACTGAAGAGATGGTTGCTGAAGCTTTGCACAAACTAGGGAGTTCAGCCCCTGGCACAGAACATGTCTACCTCAATCTTTCACTTTCGGTAAATTCATGTCAAATAGCTTTGAATTTTAGAATTCCTCCACTCCTATGAAAGATTGCGGAATCCTTGCAATCCAAGTAAAGCTTCCATTTATTTCAAGATTGAAAGATAGTAGTTAAAAAGTGTGAGTTCGGAGGTTTCCAGTTCAAATCTCTTTCAACCAGGAGGCCTTGGATAAATCATCCTTACTGCTTCGACTTTTGCAGGTTTGATTATTTGTGGTTTTGATTAATATGTTCTCTTTAGGAGTATCAAAATTTTCCAGCACAATTCTGCCAGATATTGACCACAGAGTTGTACAGTACTGGAAAGCCCCAAAGTTCCTAGGGAAAAAATTCTCTAGGCATTTGTCAGTCAGTCCCCCACATGATTCTATGATCAACCTCTGGCAAATGTTGACCATAGAGTTGCACTGGAGTACCTGGTGGTCCTTCACCCCTAACCCCAGCGAATGTGGAGGGACCACTGTATAGCACAACTTGCTGGACAGTAGTAATATCCTTACGAAGACTGTTGACAGATTTCGTGCACTTGCTGATGAATCTCAGTAGCTTGCTAGTTAGCATTCTCTTCCATTTTTCCTTCTAAAAGTAGAACCATACCTTGGTATCACCTTTCAAAGATAAAGTCATGTTACTTGGTAGAATAGGTATGTAGAGAGATCTTATAGTACCTTTGAGACTATCTAAAGGAAAGAAGTTGGCAGTATGAGCTTTTAGTGGAAAGCCAGGGACAGCTCGATATATGCCCTTGGTGTGTGAGAATGTCAATTCAAATTCAAAATCCTTTGTGTATGGAAATGAAGTGGCATGTCCAGTTTTAACTATGGTCATTGATGTACAAAGACAGAGGAAACTAGCCTGATGTGAGGAGGTATCACCTTGGTATCGCCTTGAAAGAGGTGGCAATCACAGGGTTACACATTCTGAATTCTGTTTCCCTTTTTCCTCTCCAGGATCGCCTTTTAAGTGACATTAATATTCTCTCCAGATATGTTCATCTTGAGAAGCTAGATCTTTCCTACAATAAAATCGATGGTACGTGGTCGTCACTTTTGTAAACCTCTGAACTGCAAAGACATTTCAGGCAGCAGGGGAAATCTGTTGAACCACTCGGCTCTCTTATTATAAACGTGGTTCTTGGCTCCGCTTAAGTAGCTCTACAAAATGATTGGATCCCCTGGAGAATGTTAAGATGGCCTTGTTCAAGTCCATATAATATGCCATAATGACATATGCTCAATGACTAGAACATAAAGATTATTGTCCAGTTTATTATCTGGAAATAAAATGCAAACAACCATGTTAGTTCTGAAGCTGGAGCTGAGATTAAACATTGGGAATAGACTTATATTGAGTCAGATCAATGATCCCTCTAGCCTTGCGGCTGTCTTGTACTCTCCAGGTTTGGAAGCAGAGGTCTTTCTTGCCCTATTATATGGAATAGTTCAGCAGGTGATTCCAGGGATTGAGTTACTTGAGTATACTAAGTACAGTGGGCCCCTGGTATCCTCTGGAGTTTGGTTCCAGGACCCCACCCCATATGAATACCAAAATGTGGGGATACTCAAGTCCTATTATATACAATGGCATTGTGAAATGGTGCCCCTTATAAAAAATAGCCAAAACAAGATTTGCTATTGGAATTTATATTATTTTTGAATATTTTCAAGTCATGCATGGTTGAATCCATGGATACAGAGGGCCCACTATATGTTGTTTATCAGGCGGAAGTCAATATTTCCTGTAGCTCTTCCATCTTTTCACTCTCCTCCATATACTAACAACATTACATGGTACTTTTAAGGTGCACCTTGAGTCTCCCTTATCTGGAAATCTGAAATCGGAAATACTCCAACACCCCCCCCCCCCCCAAAATCATGGGTATCTGAGATAGTGACACTTTTGCTTTCTGATAGTTCAGTGTACACAAACTTGGTTTCGTGCACAAAATTAAGAATATTGTATAAAATTACTATGTAATTGTGTGTGTAATGTGTGTGTGTGTGTGTGTGTGTATGAAACATAAATGAATTTCATGTTTAGACTTAGATCCCATCTTCAAGATATCTCATTATGTATGCATATTCAAATAAAGGTATTCCAAAATCAAAAAAACCAAACCACCTCTGGTCCCAAGCATTTGCAATAAGGGAGACTCAACCCATAATACAAATGTAGAAGGAAGAGGCAAAACATATCCAGATTTACCAACACCACTGATATGTCTATCTGTTTCAGTATAACAAATATGCTGAAGCATGATGTGACACATATGTTTTTACACCTATGCATCAGTTCAGAGGTCCATGTAAAGATCTGTTGTGATCTGCTTACCTCTTGTTGAGATCTATATTGAAGCAGATTCCAACACTAAACTTCAGTTTTCCTGTGTATAAAATAGGAATGATACCATTGCAGCAGTTTTTGGAATGGAAATAGTAAAGGTAGAGATGTAAAACATCCAGAAATTTCTAAGCCATTGGGAAAAATGGAAATTTTCTGAATAAAGAAAAAGAAAACATGCAATATTAGCCCCTTTTGCAGACTGAAAGTCACTTTAGGAACATTGAATATGTTAAGTATAACTTAGTTAGGCATAAAATTGATCATGTTTGGTACATTAAAGGTACAATTTATTCAGAAAATAAAAGTAAAGGTAGTCCCTTGACATGAATGTCTAGTCGTAAGCAACTGTAGGGGGTGGCGCTCATCTCCGTTAATAAGCCAGCATTGTCCGAGGACTGCTCTGATGATCATGTGGCGAGCATGACTGCACCAAACACTGTTAACTTACCACCGAAGTGATACCTGTTATCTACTTGCATTTGCATGCTTTCGAACTGCTAGGTTGGCAGAACCTGGGACTAGTGACAGGAGCTCACCCCATCATGCATCACCTGGGCCTCAAACTGCCAACCTTCTGATCTTCTGATTGTCAGAACTGGTGTCTTAACCACTAAGCCAGCACATCCCTACAATTCAGCAAATAGTCAAATTAAATTTACCATTTCAATTTGTATTTTCTCTTACAAGTGGTGCTACAAGGTTCTGAACTGTAAGGAAGCTTTTCAGTTCTGCTGAGCTATAAAAATCAAGTGGAAAAACCCAGTGAGAACAGAAACCTTCAACACTAGTCAAAGAAAATTATCTTGTCTCCTGCAGTCCTCCTTTAATTCCCATTCTCATGAAAAGAACTAAGAAGCCAGGACCAGGAATTACAACGATCTGATACTGGCTATCTGTCAGGGTCCAGACATGGTCAAGCCATGATTAATTGTCATGCTTGAGCATATGTATGGTGATGTGGGATGATGGGTGCTGTCCTATTAGTAATCCTGGGAAAAGAAAAGACTGTGTATCATTTGTGATCTGGGACATACAACAAAGGATCTAAATGATGAAGCAAAGGAAAACAGTACCAAAGAACCTACAAAGTTATGGCAGGCATAACTGTTTTAGCTCACACTAAAGGCTGGATGGAAGACAGAGTAAAGGGAGGTCAGTGTTTCCAGGAGTGATTGCGTTCTTGCCTTTCACCAGGGAATGGTTCCCTTATTAATAATAATAATTTTATTTTCTTATATCCTGCCTTTCTTCCAATATAGGGACTCAAGCATAGGATTTACATTGACCCATGGATAAATCGACCTGGGCTTTCGGGGTCTATTTCTTGACTAAAATTTCTGGATTTATACATGAGTATATACAGAATGATTCTACATGATCATAAGAACTGCATTCTAAAACTTTCCCAGGGCATAAGCAAAGGGACAGGATAGCACAGGCCAAGTCCAGGTTCTGTCCCAGTTCAGTCCCTGAGCTGGTATGTTGACAGGTATTTACATGTTCAGTTGCTGCCCCACCATGGAACCACTGCTGCTGCGTGCCCTGTACCTGCCTCCACAATCACATCCTCACAGAAGACCTCCATCATGGCCCATAATGGCAGAAACAGGGCACCTGGCTACACCTCCATGTCCAGGTGCCCCCATCCAACATCATAGGCCCTGATGGGGGCCTTCTGCGTAGAGCATACAGCTGAGTTTTGAGATTATCACTAGATATTTTTTACAGCACTGAGTCCACAATCCAACACAGAAATTATTATCAGTGCTGAAATCGTAGTAGTCTTCTTTCTTCTTCTTTTTTTAAAACTTTCTTTATTTCTTGTTTCCAGAACTTTCATGTGTCAGCCAGATGCCTTATTTGCTGGAACTGGATGCTTCTCATAACTGTCTAACCACGTACTTTGACTTTAAACCACCTAAGAATTTACAAGTAAGAAAGAAAATGCAGCTCTGTCCATTGTCTTTAATTTCTGACTAGCTACCCAAAAATGTTGGTTCATAAAAGAAATCGATAGGATTGGATTTGTTTTTAAATTACAATGTACTTAAACAGGTCCTGCTGACCAGAATTTCTGGGTTTGTTGTCATTGTTTTGTTTGCTATTGTAAGAAATTGAGTCTACCCAATTTTTAAAAAACTCTTTCGGGCCAACAATAAGTTGCTTTTGGTTGGCAACCCTCTGAAAGGCTCTACCATGAAGCCCACTTGGTGACCTCAGGCAAGTTGCATGCTCTCAGCCTCACGGGAAGGCAATGGCAAACCACCTCTGAACAAATCTTGCCAAGAAAACCCCATGATAGGTTTGCCTTAAGATCACTATAAGTCAGAAATGACTTGAAGGCACACAACATAGAATCATAGAGTTGGAAGAGACCACAAGGGCCATCCAGTCCAACCCCATTCTGCCACACAGGAACTCTCCATCAAAGCATCCCCGACAGATGGCCATCCAGCCTCTGCTTAAAGGCCTCCAAATAAGGCTTTTCCTTAACGTGTAATTGTCTAATTGTTTCAAACTTAGACATGAAGACTTTGAACAAATGCAGTCATTTTTCTTTAAAGACTCAAAATATGTCAGTTATAAACTGTCATCTGCAATATAGCAAGGGTGGGACCAATACAGCCTTTTTGGGGTCCCAATCACACCTTCTAGGATTCCTAGATGGCCATTCTCCTTTCCCCATGATAGGACAGTTTGGTGCTTTCCCAGATATTTACACTGATTCCCAAACTTTTGTCCTCCATATGTTTTGGACTTCAACTCCCCGAAGCCCCAGTCAGCTTGGCCAGCTGTCAGGAATTGAGGGAACTGAAGTTCAAAACATCTGGAGGGCCAATGTTTACAAATCACTTCTCTAAAATATGCTGTTGGTTTTGATCTCCCTTTGTTGCTTTTGGCCCCACATATCATGACATGTAGGCCCCAAGAACATCTCTGAAATCATATTCTGCACTTTGAAAGGAGTGTGCACCCTTGCTGATAAACTTTGCTGACAGCAAGCCCTTGCTTATTGTTGGCTTGCTTTTTATATCTCAATCTTCGTATACCCATTAATTTTCTCAGCCTCTTGACCTCCCCTCAGTTTTCCTAAGCATGCTTTAGTCCATAAGAAAGAATTAATGTTTATATGGCACTGTGCTTTGGTTAACCTCTCAGAAAAGGAAGCTCTGCAGTTTTGAGTGAGAATAGGTGGTTAGGTCTTTTAAATGTAGATTTTTGAGACCTTGCAGACCAGTTTTTAAGGATGGTCTTTTTTTGCCTGAATAGAACTTGATTCACTTTTTAAAAAAATAGTGTTCAAACTAGCCATTTTGGTGTCACTTTTAAATGGTTAGATATGTGTTAATTTCACTTTCTAGAAGATGAAAGGGATTTTAGGAAGTGGTATTGGACCTTACAATTTCCCAGCTTCAAATCTGTGTCAGGAAATTATTCCTGAGATGCCTAAAATGTCTGCTATTCAAAAATGTAATAGCATAGCCCTGTGTCTGGAGGGTACAATCCGAAAGTAAAGACACATTAGGGAGGGATGGAAAGGAAAATAAAATGGGAGAAGGTTCAGCTGATATAATGCATGAATGCACAAAATAGAGGAAGAGATTTAGATGTCAAGTGAAGGGCATTCCAGTGATACAGGGCTGTGTAGGAAGCAATGCAGAGGAGGAGAAGGCAGGCTTAAACTGAATAAATAATGTGGCATGTGTCCATGGAGGTAAGTGTCCATGGAGAGTGCATTAGCAGGCTTTGGGTTGGGGAATTATGGAGTGCAGATACGGTACTGTCCAACTGTCTTAATTTAACCAGGACAATCCAGATTAATCCTCTGTTGTTCCACTTTTTCAGGTGCTTTTGAAAGGTCCCAATTTTTTTCTCTTCTTCCCACTTTCCCCCTTTGTCTTCAAGGAGAGGCGGGGTGGAATCTCCTCTTTCCCAGGAGGCTCAAGCAAAAGCAAACTGCTGCAAACTCTCCTTTCTTGTTATTAGTTATTAATAACTTTTTCCATCTTGATCATCTGCTGTTGCTTGGCCACACATGTCCTGGTTTTCAACTGTATAATGTTTGAGAATCTGAGGGCAAGTCCTACCAGCCCTCACCATTGCTAGCTAGGTTTTATAGGGGTGTGGTCCAACAACATCTGGTGGGCCATATATTCCCTATCTGTGGCGGAGAGAAAGCATAGATAATAGATATACAAAGGATTAAAAACATGGAAATATTTGAAAGAAATGAGATTGATGCCCAACTGACAATGATGTTAAGACAATGATTTTGAAAGTAGCCATCTAAAATTACTCTGAATGGCAAGGAGTGCTCCATCCCTTCCCGTTATTACTTTCTCATAGGTATTTTTAGGACTATGTCTGCATCCGCACTGCAGAAATAATTCAGTTGGACACCTCTTTAACTGCCATGGCTCAGTGCTATGGAGATCTGGGAACTGTAGTTTATTGTGGCACCAGAGCTCTCTGACAGAGAAGGTTAAATGTGTCAAAAAACTACCAGTCTTGGAATTCCATAAGATTGAGTCATGGCAGTTAAGGTGGCATGAAACTGGATTATTTCTGTAGCCTTTGGGAACAAGCCACAGCACTGAAGGAGCCCCTCATTTGCAAATGGAACAGGAACTCTGTCTTTCTTTAGAAAATGTCCAGTGTTTTGAGTAGCGGGTTTTGCGAATGTACGCATGAATTATGCTCATGCATCAACGACATCCAATCTCAAAAAATGCGCCCTCCAGTTTGCCAGTGCAGGGCATGGGGTAGGGGAGACTGGCAAATGGGAAATAGTCTGTGGGAATTACATGCATTCTCCCCATCCTGTCTCCTCAGGTAGTGAATTTTGCACACAATGAGATCCCAGAAATGCGAGATCTTTCTGACTATATGTCTCTCACAAAGCTCATACTGGATAGTATCCTTTTTTTGCAAAGTGGGATTTTTAGAAATAAGTGGGATAGTATGGGTTGTTAATAGTTCATCCCATGACTCTTTTCAATATCAGGGTTGTTTTTTTAATTCATAGATTCTGAAATAAATTTAATATTAATTTTGTTGCTACCTATAGGTTGCCCTATGTAGAGGACTGGAGTGCAGTTTCAAAGCTGGGTTTTTTAAAAAAAACGTTTAGTGAGAAAAAGAGGAAAAAAATAATACAGTGAGAAAAAGAATAATACAGTGAATGCCAATTCCTAGTTTAATTCCATTAAATTTCAACCCTTGCACTGGTTCCAAAGGGTCAACATTGTACCACACTTTCTGTGTACGTTCAATACAAGAGGATTGTGATGCAGTGATTTGTAACTTCTTGAATCACTTAGCTGGTCAGGGGAAACTCTTGGAAGATCCCTATCTATGCCCAGATAAATGGGTTTGTGTGTACAAAAAGATATTATGGATTATTGAATATATAACCAAAACAGAAGTACTAGAGAGGAAACTAATATTAGTCAGGAGAACATCAGCATTTATCATCTCTAGATGAGGGATGTTAAAGGTCTAGGATTCAGGCATGAAATTTGCGTGTTTCAGCAGGTGAAAGGCTTTGAGTCTTTCTCCCAAGAGGTGCAGACGGAAAAGAAAAACAACCCTCTCATCTCTGCATCACCTGGATACGAGAGTTGTATGTTTTAACTCTTGCCTTCCTGATCTTTTCTACATATTTTTCCCCATTATAATCAAAGATATAGAAACATCTGGTTTTTAAAGAAAAGATTGCTGTAAGCTTCTCGCACCATATCCTCCTAAATTCAAATAAAATTACTATAGTATTGACTTCATCCTAAAAAACTTCCAATAAAGTGTCAGTATAACCTAGTCTCTTTATCTTACCGTATATACTCGTGTATAAGTCGACCTCGTGTATAAGTCGAGGGCAGTTTTGGGGGCCAAAATCATGGATTTTGATATGACCCGTGGATAAGTCGAGGGTCAAACCCTGGGGCATGTTACAAAAGATCTAAAGGGGGAAAGAAAGCACCACTGCCCTCCCTACATCTCCCTCTCTGGACCTCTCCCAAGTCCCAAGGGTCATAGTCTCAGCATGTAAAACAGGAAACAAACCTCAGCGCGCACACACACACACACATTCTTTCACTTTACCAAAAGCATTCCCAAAACACATGGCTTGCAAAAGGGGAGAGAAAAACCTCTCTCTCTCTTTCTTTGCCCACATCTCCCAGGATTCCACTGCTTCCAAAAGAGGGGACAAAACCTGTCTCTCTTTCTTTGCCCACATCTCCCAGGATTCCACTGCTTCCTGAAGGGGGGACATTGCAAAAGGGGGACAGGCCTTTCTCCCTCTCTTCTCTCTCCCTCAGGATTTCCAGGCTCATGACTTGCAAAACGGGGTCCAAGCCTGGGCATGCTCTCTCTGCCCCTTTCCTGAGCAGCAGCTTCTTAGCGCTGGCTGCAGGGAGGGACTGAGGGACTTGACCGGGTCTTTCTCTCTCTTTCTCTCTCTCTCTCTCTCTCTCTCTCACACACACACACACACACACACACACGAAGAGAGGAGAGGGCTCCGGGGAGCAGCCGGGGACTGAAACAGGAACCTCCTAAAGATCCCTGGATGCAGAGGAAGGTGGGCACTTCTATCAGAAAAATTTCAAGCAGTATTCACTTGTTGCCCCGTAGATAAGTCGACCCGTGATTTTAGAGTCCATTTTGGGGCATAAATTTCTCAACTTATAGTCGAGTATATACGGTATATTATTTTACTATCTTTCTGATTATTTATTAGTTCAGTCCAACTCATTGCTCTTTAAAAAATTATTACTTTAAAAAAATACTAAATAATTCATTTTTCATCTGTGCATCTTTCTCCCCCCTGCTGTTCTTTATCCAATACATTAATTTTATACAGTTAAGTGAGGCCTAACGTTCAATTTCCCAATTAATAATCTCTGGGAGCTTTTCCCCATCTGTTAATCTAAATATACTCTCTGCCCTTAATAGATAATAAATTTGTTAACTGCCTGAGTCTGATTCTGTCTCTTCCAAATATACTAATAAGTTTCTAATGAGACTTCTATTCTATTTCCTTAATATTCCTCAATATTTATAACCAAAACTTTGCATAACTGGTCAATTCTGCCATATACACAGCATGTCTAAATGTCGACATGTCAAATGCTCATGTTCTGTGGACCCATTGAGTTATAAGACTTCCACAAGGATGCAGAAGGGAGACTTTATAGCAGGGCAGGAATAATGCATCCCTCCAGATGTTGTTGAACTGCAACTCCCAACTGTCTTACCAGTAGCCAAGATAGCCAGTGTTGAAGAATGCTGGGAGTTGCAGTCCAGCAACATGATTCCAACCCTTACCTTGTGTCAACATTCTTCCTAATCTGAAATCCTTCCATGCTTACCGCAATATGGCCAAAGTTGGTGGGTCTGGAAGGAAAATAGTTACTCCAGCTTCATGGCTGATTTACACCTTCATCCACCACAAGATTTTGTCAGGGAACAGAAGCGCTTGGAACCCAACACTTCTGATGCCACTATTGCCCATTCAAGAAAACTTCATCTTTGTTGTTTCGGCCCTTGGATGGAAGCACAGCAAGAGTGACAGAGGTTTCTGCTCCCACAAGAAGGAGACTTGTGGGTGTTGATTCCATCTCTACCTGTGGGCATCTTTTTCCATGGCCAAGATCTGCATTCTGTGGGACCTTTCCAAGCAAACATTGAGTTTCAGCTAGACAGGGCTAGGCACCTGCCACAGGCCTGGATTGCAGAGTGCAAGGACTTCTTTCCTTGCTAGGTCATATCAGTCTAGGGATGTGAAAGTTTCTCAAGGCACAATTGCATTGCATTTCTGCATCCACACTGCAAAAATTATCCTGTTTGACACCACCAAAGCAAAAGTGGTTAAAGTAAGCCCACAAACTGCATTGACTCACCTCAAGACCCCCAGTTTTGGATCATTGGAATTTGCCTAGCCCAGATTTGAAGCTTCTGGCCAAGCATAGATATTCCCTTCCTGGGACCTGATGTGACCAGATATCCTGACTGCAAAGGAGGACAAGGCACTGTAAATTGTAGGACAATACACAATAAAAGCTAAAAACGCTAATAGAAATAAAAATGCATGCTTAGTTATGTTCAAAATGGAAAACATTTTGGAATTCCTCCTGGACAGAAGGCGGAAGTGTAGGACATTTCCTGGAAAAGGAGGGCTGCTGTCACCCAGTTCCTGACAGGTCCATGTCCCTCAAGTCACCCTATATCTGGCTAGCTTTGCAAACAGTGGAGCCTAATGTCATGTCTGACAGATTTGATTTCAGCCAGTTTTTAGCTCGGCAATAGAGAGCTCAGACCCAGGTGCTCAGGTTACATTATTTGCGTGTTTCACAAGGCATTTGGCTGACATGGGTCTTGTCAGCTTCTGGCCTAGCGCCTCACTCCCTTTGCAATTATAATTTCCTGTTGCAGAAGCAGAAATAATGTGACAGGAATGAAATGGGGGCCAAGGCTGATAATTACTCATCTGAATAGAAAGGGGAGGCATTTTCCCCCTTTGAAGAAAAAAAAGAAAGAAAGAATTGCTTTGAATGCAAGCACTTCACTATCTCTACTTTGCTCATTTGTATTGTTGCCAGCAATACGGAAAAATGAACTGTGGCGTGGACAGAACAACAGAGAACTGAACTAGCCGAGCTAAGAAAGCACTCTATTTACCCTTCCTTCCTGGTCCCAAATCAAAAAGCACCCGTTGATTGATATGCATCTTGATGATTAGAAAGACACAGAAGATGAGCAGAATTATATGTGGTTTGAACATCGAGTATTTAATCTGACAGCCCCCATGGGCCAGGAAGCCCTGTGAAGACTAATAAAGGTATCACTTTATCCCCCTGTATAGTGTATAGCTCGCACTGGCCATTTGGGTGGCATTGTATCCTCAGTGTGTGAACCTGCTGCCTCCATGTCAGGGGGGGAAAAGGAACCAAAAGAGGCTAGTGAGCAAAATCAATCAATCGTAGAATCATAGAGTTGGGAAGAGACCCCCAAGGGCCATCCAGTCTAACCCCATTTTGCCAGGCAGGAAAACACAAAGCACCTCACAGATGACCATCCAGCCTCTGTTTGAATACTTCCAAAGAAGGAGACTCCACCGCACTCCAAGGCACTGTGTTCCACTGTCAGACAGCCCTTACCATCAGAAAATTCTTCCTAATGCTGAGGTGGGATCTCATTTCTTGTAGCCTGAAACCAAGAGGGAGGATGCAGTTTAATATATATTTATATGTGCTTACCATACATGCTGTATCCATTCCAGATTCTCCAGAGAATTCCTAACTTTTTATCTCCTATACAGCAGCAGTTCATTTGTGAATCTGCCTTAGTACCTGAAAGAACAGGAGAATGCAATGGCTCCTTCATTGGTGTGAATCCTAACTCAGTGTTCTTCCAAACTAATCTAAGAAAGCATGGGTTCTTACAATGCAACTCCTTATGTTTTACCAGTTGTCTTTGCCTCTGCTTTGACTCATTCCATTCATTTTGGGATAACTGCACCAATTTTTTTGATCTGCACTAGGGGTTCTTCATGGTTTTAGTAACTGGGCCATGGTTTGTTGAGGTGGTCCTACAGTTTGAAGGGCAAATTTTCTCTTTGAATTTTTAAGTATTATTATTTTTCGATTTAGAGTGTTAAAGACAGCCATTGTGGGGTAGTCATTTGAGTGTTACAGTGGGATTCCAGGAGACCAGAATTTGGATAACTCAGCCATGAAAACCAATTGCGTGGTCTTGGGCAAATCACAAGGTCTCAGTCTCAGCGGAGGGCAATGGCAACTGCCCCCTGAAATAATCTTGCCAAGAAAAAACTGATAGTGTTTTACTTCCTAGGTTCTATGGGGCCAAGTGTAATTGAATACAGGTTTCATCTCCCTTATCTGAAATGTTTGGGACCAGAAGTGTTTTGGGTTTCAGAGTTTTTCAGAGTTTGGAATATTTGCATATACATAAGGAGATATTTTGGAGATGGGACTAAACATGACATTCATGAAAATTTCATGAAAAACATGAAAAGCCTAACATGAAATTCATTTATGTTTTGCGCTTCTACACGTAGCCTCAGGGTAATTTTGCACATAATGTTTTTCATAATTTTGTACATGAAACAAAGTGTGTGTACATTGAACCATCAGAGAACTTTGGCTTGATGTCCAAACTTATAGATCTACTGTATGTTGGTTTGCTTTTTCACAGGGTGGATGTAACTGATAAGGCAGACAAATCAACTCTTCCCTTTTTTCTCTGTTTTGCTGTTTACACGTACCCAGTGAAGGATTCTGGGGGCAGCACCTATTTACCTTGCCTGCTATAGGCAAGTACATAGCTATTGAAGGATCCAGTAGAATAGATTTTCGCTCTTTACCCCTTCAAGTTGTATTACTGCATCGATAACTGCTTCTGCAACCTAACTCTGAAAGTCTGTTTCTACAGTTCTCCTTCCCCATTCTCCCATCACTGATGCTGTTAAAAATACTCCTAGTTAGGACACGGAGACTGGGTATGTGTAACGAGACTTTGTAAAAAGAACATTCTTTGCTAGAATTTTTGTCATTTGAAATATGCCTGTAGTGCAACAGACAGCATCTCAAAAATATCCATTAGTAAAGCCACTTTCAGCCCAGCAGTTCAATGAAAATAACATTCTGGTTCCACATAATTTTACTCAGTTGCTAAAATAAGATGCAAAGTATTGGTGGTATTGAGAGCCAGAAACGCTTAGTGCTTTGAGCATTAGGCTAGGACTCTGGAGACCAGGGTTTGAATCCTGGCTCAGCCATGGAAACCCGTTGGGTGAGTCACATCTCTCAGCTTCAGAGGATAGCAAAGGCAAACCCCCTCTGAAGAAACTTGCCAAGAAAACCCAATGCTAGGTTCACTGCTTTAGGGTCACCATAAGTCAGAAATGACTTGAAGGCACACAACAACAAAATCCTCAAATGCACTGGGAAATTCTAGGCTATGAGGAGCCTCGATCATTTGTTCCAGTTGAACCATTGGTAATCTAGCCCTGGATTTGATCCATGGAATTTGGAGCACTGTTGCACAGTTCCCATTTATTTTGATTTATTTTGATTCTGTTCTTGCCCTTCAACAATAGAACAATACACAGATTAACATGTAAATCACTGCTCCCAACCTAGAGTCACACAGTATTTATATACCCTACTCACTTCCATGCCAGTATTCTCTGAATGTGTGGCATGCCATGAATCCCGGTGAAATGTCAGGAACAAACTCTTCTAGAACATGGACATAGAGTCCGAAAACCCAACAAAAAACTATGGATGCCAGCCATGAAAGTCTTTAAGTTCATATTATGATTACGTTTTTGTAAGGAGAACTTCCTAGTACATGTTAAATAATGTGTCTTATCTTCAGGAAGGTACAATTTGGAATTCCACATCAGATGCCAAAACATCCTTAGCCATCACTGAAGCTGATTTCCTTCTCATCTGTTCTTTGCCAAACCCAGAGAGGAAATGAGAATTAGACAAAAACAATCCTGTTCTACAAGTGAACTGATGTGTTGTAAGCTTTTTGGAGAAGCTCCATTGCTGAATTGACAGGAACAAATGCCTTCTCTTGTACTTCTGGAAGCTGCAATGCAGATTGGGGAGGCCATTATGGCTTTCCTTGACAGTTGCAAATATGCACCCTACACGCGCACACATTGGTATGCGCACACCTGACAGGATTATAAATCTGTCTCCTCAAAGGTGTTGCTTCAAAATCAAAAAAGAGGGATACATTCTTTTCAGGCTCTGATACCTGGCAAAGCTTTTGCAGCGGACCATTAATACTCCCCAAATTGGTTTGTTAGCACTGCTGACTGAATTCCCACATTTTTATTGATGATCTCGCTTCACATTTAAAATCCCTCTGGGTTTGAACAGGACAGCGTGCCTGCCTTAGCGGTGTCTGTCCTATTCTCTGTACCATTTTGTTAGAATGGGAACAACGGGAAGTATGTTTCTTTTTGGCACAAATAGACAGACATTGAATCCAAATTGGATTATGGATTCCAAACCCCTTTAGATGCTTGGCTAACAATGAACATTTAACAAAGGTCACATTTTGAAATGAACAGGGGCCGGTGTCATTTGGCTGTCCCCATGGACTCATTCTTGCACAATTTGAAATGTAAGCAAGGGGCAGGTTAACCCATTCTTTTCTAGCAAAGGGTTTGACAGCCTCCATGTATTTTATCGTTTATCAATTAAAATATTTCTATGACAGCCTTAAATATAATTTAAGTAGACTAAAAACATTTAAAATATGGTAACAAATTCAGAGAGGTTATAAAGGTTAAAACAGTTGAATACCATGCGGGTGTTGCATTGCTTTAAAGTGTGTGGTTTTTAAGTGTTTTACTCTTTTTAATTCCATTCTATTTTTAAACAAATGATCTGTTTTACTATGGTAATATTTTAATTCCATTTTGGTTGTCACTTGTCTAAATTTTTAATTGCACTGTGCTTTTAGACTATAAGCTGCTTTGAGTCCAATTGGGCGGGGGGGGGAGAATATGGCATACAGATGATGATGATGTGCATACGCATTTTGGAGCAAATCATTTTAGTGGATAGCTGAGTTTTTACTTGGTGCCCAAATGAAGGCAGTATTTGCACCAGTTTGACCTCCAAGGGATCAACTTTCCATAATTGTGGGGCCGCAAAGAAGAAGGCTTTCTCCCATGTCCTGACAAAGTATATTGACTTCACTGGTGAAACCCAGAGGAAGAACCCCTAACAGAGCTGAGTAAGGTACATAGAAAAATGATCCCTCAAGTATCAAGATCTCAAATTGTTTAGGGCTTTAAATGTCATCACCAACACCTTACATTCATTCAGCACCTTACACCAACACCTTACATTACATTCACCTTACGCAACACTTACATTTCTTACATTTACATACATTGGTAGCCAGTGCAGTTCTTCTAAGATTATGTGATGTCTATATGGCATTTCAGTCAGAAACTGAGCTGCTGCATTTTTCATTATCTGTAGTTTCTAAGGTCCAAAGCGCACTGCAGAAATAATCCGGTTCAATACTGTTTTAAATGCCCTGGTTCAGTGCTAGGGCTCTGTCTCTTTAGAAGGCTAAATGTCATTTAGAAGGCTAAATGTCTCATAAAGCTACAGTTCTCTGAATTCCCTACCATTGAGCCAGGACAGTTAAAGCAATCTCAAACTGGATTATTTCTGCAGTGTATTTTGGACCTAAGTCATCTCCAAGGGCAACCTCATGTAGAGTGCATCACAATAGTCTAATTGGAACCATACCAGAATCAGTTTATGGTGCAGATCAACCACCAAGGCACTCATTTTGTCCCCTTAATCCACTCTACCCTATTGTGAAAAATCAAGAAAGTTTCACCAGAACCTCTTCCTTCCAGACCTTATAGCAAATATCCACCCTTCACGTTAATGTTTTTTTTCCTGTCTCCTGGGGAAAAATCCTAGGGGAGTACTGACATAGGTCCAAAACACACTGCAGAAATAATCCAGTTTGAGACCACTTTAACTACCCTGACTCAGTGCTAGAAAATCCTGGAAACTGTAGTTTGTTGCGGCCCCAAGCTCTCTGACAGAGAAGGCTAAATGTCTCACCAAACTATAGTCCCCAGATTTTCCTAGCGTTGAGCCAAGGCAGTTAAAGTGGTGTCAAAGTGCATTATTTCTGCAGTGTGTTTTGGAGCATAGTCTATGCCTGACCCATGTAATTTTCACACGTGTACCACAGTAAATTTATTCTGTCTGGTTTTGTTGGGTTGGACATGAAGTTGGATTGAGCCCTGAACCTGGTAGGAAAGTACCACACAAAGCCTTTGGACAAAGGATCCATAGAAAAACAAAACTGCTTTCAGTCCAACTTGCTCACAGCAATGCCTATGATGGACAAACTTTATTTCACAGCAGTAGCATTTTATAGGACAAAAATGTGCATGAACAAAGCTAATGAACAAAGCTAATGTTTCACTCTTCTATTGCATGTGTGTCAGTTCATACCCCTAAAGAGAACAGTCTTTGTAACATTGTCATTTCTGCGAATGAACAGAATGTTCTCGGGGTAAGACAGTCCGTTTCAGAATTGTTCTTATTACCTTGTCCTTGACATTGAACCTAAACACAGTTCTTGCAGTTACAGCAGTTTACAAAAAGACAGTGAGACTCAAAAATGGACCCAAAGTTTAACCCACAGAATTTCATTCTGAATTGCTTAGGTACTCCAAAAGAATTTTTAAAAAACCAAAACCCTAAATGAAATACTTTTGTACCCAACAGTTTCAGCATTATTTCACATTTTTTTTAGAAGTGAAAAATGTTACATGTTTTTTTTGCATTGCTTTTCTCTCTGACATGGACATCTTTTGAGCTGGCCAATTCAGCACTGAACCTACTTTATACCTTCCGTAATATGGATTTTAATAACTCTAGAATAATCCAGACCCTTCTAGAGCAATGCCAGGTGGCTGTCCTTGTGTGCTGCCTGGTACCACTGCCACTTGCACAGATTGCTTCCTCTGACAGCAGAACAAGAAGCTCATCCATGCGATCAATGGTGGTGCCAAGTGGCACAGGGGACACGTGTGAACAGCTGTCTGGCATCACTTCGAAATGCCCCAGATAATGGGGAATTTGTGGCATTTCTGGGGATGGTTCTGGAGTTGTCTGGCCCATGCAGACGTGGCCAAAGAGTCACCAAAATCTAATCCTGAGCATTTTCCAGAGGCAATTCAGAGAGGGTATGCTCTGACACTGCAATGCTTAAACTGCTGGCATTCAGTGAAGCTTTACCAGCCCTGGTGGGTTGAGCTCTTGACCGTTGTGCAATGCAATTTTGTTCCTTGAGTCTAATGCTGATGTACAGATAACAATATCACAGAGATCCAGGGGCTAGAGAACTGCCACAGTCTGACCTACCTGAGCTTGGCAAACAACAAGATCACTGAAATCAGTGGCTTGAAAAACCTACCTATCAAGACGCTGTGCCTGGTAAGTCTATTACTTTTTCCAGAAAAAAAAAAATAGATATGGGAGGGATACATGAGATTAGCTCCTCATCCTGAGGACTGGTTAACAGCATCACCCTGAAACAGTGACTCTGAATCTTCTGTCTAAAGGGGTCAACATTTAGTGAATGTCTCGCTGGTTTTCTAGATGTTGCAATGAAATAATTGGCTATTTTAACTATCCAAAGGTTTAATATACCCTGGGTGCACTTCCTTGGTAACACCTATTGAGTTCAGTGGAAAATTAGTCTACACCAGTCTACAGACCTTCACTTTGAGTAGCACTGATCTAGCAAATGAAGAAGGACTAGAGGAGGAAAGGAACAAAGAGGAGAGAGTTTTATATGATCAGATCATACAGGGTTGATCAGAGATTAAATTCACACATTGGCCTGAATTGACAGCACAGCTGGCTGCTGACTGCTAACTTTCGCAGTTATGGATGCAAGAACAGCAAGGGGCAAATCCCAAATCAGATCTCTCTCTTTCTTCCCCTCCCAATGCTTATGTCTTCACCTTTTTGAGCCCCTCTTGGCAAAGCCACCCCTGGATGTGCATTTTTAACAGCTGCCTATGGAGAAATGGACAACAAGGTTAATAGCCTGATTAAATATTTAAAAACCAGGGGGAAATGTCAAGGGCAAACCACCCAGCCAAAATTGCAAAAAGAAAAAAAAAAGCAAGCATCCATCTCTTCTTCCTAAATATTTATTACTAGAATATAAAAAACCCAAGAGATTTCAATAAGAAATGAAGGAGAAATGTGGTAGGCAAGGGTATAATTGCTTACACACAGAAAGGTTGGCTTTTGTGTGTTAAGACTAGTAATAAAAAGTATTTATTGCATGACTAATATATGTGGCATTTTTGAAAGATGGAATTGAATAAGATCTAAGCATAAGGCTTGGTCCAGTCTTTGGAGTCCATTGGGTCAACTGTTTTGTCAAAAGTTGAGTTGCTTATGGTAGAGTTACTACATCTTAGAGTTGTGGTAATCTCCTAACCACTGTCATGTTCAATGATATAGCCATGTTAGTCTGTAGAATCAGTATGTAGAGAGATCTTGTAACACCTTTGAGACTAACTGAAAGAAAGACATTGGCAGCATGAGCTTACATAGACTAAGGAAGTAGACTTTAGTCTACACATCTGAGGAAGTAGACTATACAGACAGGCCAAAATAAAGCTGCTTCAGATCACTTTGGAGGTATGCTGTATAAACAACACACACATCTTAAGAGGGCAGAAGATGCACCAAAGCTGCACTCCAATCCTTACGACTGGAGCGTGCCTTTGGCACAGCTTCCGGCCTCTTAGGATGAGTGCATCATTTAAACAGCATACCTCCAAAGTGACCCAAAGCAGCTTTATTTTGGCCTGTCTGTTTGGGCCCTATTAATATAGTCTACAAAAACTCATGCTGCAAACCTCTTTTTTTCAGTTAGTCTCAAAGGTGCTACAAGATCTCTCTGCTGGCCAAATGGATTTTTACTTCTTGGATCCTGTTCAACCTTCCTCTCTATAACCCCCCCCCCTTCCCTGCTATTTATCCTGCATGGTCCAGGGTTGAACCACAACAGTACTAGATAAAGGGTTCTTCCAGAGTAGTTTAAAGAAGTGTGAGCTCCCACAGTATAGCTCCTTCATGTTTGCCAAGTATTGTCGGTTGCTCTCATCCCCTTGTCAGTGATCTCTTTTCTGTTGGAGGTAGGCATTGGTTGCTGGACACAGCATATTTTTTTGGATAGTCACTAGAAAGTTTTTTTTTTATTTTGTTTTTGCAACATTACAGGTGTCGTTTGCTGATATTGGGCTGTGTTCCTATGGGTTTTTAAAAATATATTTTCTTAAAATTGTAGTTCACCACTGAATTAGCGAAACAGCATTTCAGTGCAAAAATGGGCCAGGATTCTATAGCAGCTATTTAGTTACCGGTAAATATTAAGTATACTTAACTGAGTAGCCTCTCCTGGCCTGGCCTGACCCTCCCAAATATGATGGAAATATCATTCACTCCAACTCCAGTTACCAGCAGAATGAACCTCCTTCTTCCCATGCAGCTGATGCCTGGTGACTTTTGTTGTGGGGAGAAGGTCACAATCCTGGCAATAGTGTCATAATCATTGTTAATATGGAACATTTATCTAGATCTATTCATCTGCAACTGTTCCAGCCAGTATGGTGTAATAATTTGAATGCTGGTCTATGACTCTGGAGAAATCCCTGTTCAGCTGTGGAAACCCATTGGGTGACCTTGGGAAAGTCACACTCTCTCAGCCTCCAAGGAAGGCAAAGACTGCCCCCCCCCAAACAAATCATGGCAAGAAAACTCTGTGACAGGTTTGCTTTTGGGTAGCTTTAAGGCACAAAAACTGGAAGCCACACAACAACAACTGTTCTGTATTCACAAATGCTAAGTCACAATTGTGACACTATTCCATGATCATAACTCCCTCCTCCTCAGCCTAATTTACTAGATATCCCCTGTGTGTGGATATCCTGCAGCCTGGACATCACTCTACTGCATCTGAAGAAGTGGGTTTGTATCCACAAACACCCATGCTAAAATTAAGTCAGTCTTAAAGGTACCACTACATTCCTTCCCCCTTTTTACTCATAACTAAATAGCTGATGCAGAATCCTCACCCTGCTATTTTATTGATGCACTGTGATGCTATAACGCTTTTTTAAAATTAAAGGGGGAAAGGGCGAGATGTAGATGAAAGTATGGCCATTACCTTCACCTTTCCCAACATTTATCTTGTATCCCACCAGCATACAAACACTGCAGCATACCTCACAATATACATCATTGGGAACTGGCCCCAAACCCCAGCATGAACCCCAACAGTAGATTCACGCTATCTCTCTCTTTTTATCAGAGTGGAAGTAAACAAGTTACACTGTTGCTGGGAATTACCAGCAAATAGTCCAAAATAACAACAAGATAATTTGGATATTTTGAAAAAAACAAAACAAAACAACAACCCAGGAACTACAGCTGCAAGCACCAGAACCTCCAGCAACATTTGTCCCATCTGTTTTCTTTTATAGGCACTAAAGTTATGAGATATCAGGAAAAGAATCAGGATGGGAACATTGCTTAGCCCTGGTATGGTCCCATGAATTCCTTCTTCAGATTTGATTAATCCTTTAAAAACCAGATATGAGGATGGGCTGTAGAGAATCTAGGTGGAACTGAGAAGTAAAGATCATATGTGATCAGACCTAGAAACTTAAATTAATTGGATTGTAGTATGTGAAACAAGATTGCAAACTTTTCCTGTCCTCTGACTAAAAATAATTCTTGTGAATTTATTCATTAGTAACAGCTTTGATGCCATGCTGTGGTATTCATCAGTGAAAAACTGTGCCAAATAGGGAAGGTAGAAAAATATATATCTTTCCATGAGGTACTCCATCCGGAAAATTTACACTGTATGTAGAGCTGATATAATATGGCAAAGAGAACAAGCTATAAACCAGGAGGACCCTGATTCAGTGTTGTCACTTCTGCCACAAACTCATTAGGTGGCTTTTGCAAGCCATAATTTCAGAAGACAAAACAAAGGTGCCGTATATACGTTAGAACAGAGCAAGCTAAGGGTGCTTTTTCCCCCTTAAAAAGAAACCCAAGGTCTGTGTGGATAAAGATAAAAGAATAAATAATGCTAAATACTCATAAGTTCAGGTGAGAGATGTCTATGTCAGGGGTTTAAATTAAGCTTCAGTAGAAATAAACTGAAAAGGATGCCTACAGGTTGAGTCTCCCTTAGACAAAAAGCTTGCGAGCAGAAGTGCTTTGGGTTTCAGAGGTTTTCAGCTTTTGGAATATTTGCATGACATTCTCCCTGAGAGACACTTTATGCGCATAGTCTGAAGGTAATTTTATACACAATTTTTATAGATAAAATTATTTTATGCATGAATTAAAGTCTGTGTGCATTGAACAATCACAGAGCAAGTGTCACTTTCTCAGCCATCAGTGTTGACAATTATTTCAGAACATTTTGGAATTTCGGGTAAGGGTGACTCGTATGGATGCATTTCTATTATTTAAGGCACCCTTTATTCAAGGCTCTCAGGCTTTATTCACAAGTTCCCATCAGCTATTGTTGTTCCTGAAATGGGCCACTGTGTTTACCATAACACCATACATTAAATTTTCACACTGCCTAAATTCGGTAGGAAGGATCCTGAGGAAGATGAAAAGAACTCTGTTCATGCAGTAGACTTTTCCTGGTTTTCCCCCTCTACACATGCAAAAGCTGCTTGGGGTGGAGGGGTGTGTGATTGCCCCTCTGGAATGTTATATGATAGGGCACATGGGATCTGCAATGAAACAGGGAAATCAGAAATATATAGTATTTCCTCCTTGTGTAGGCAAAATATCTTGTCTGCCTTTTTGTTTGTGCATAGCATCTCCCAATCCAAGCCAGTGCTTTTCAAGGGAATCAGCCAAGTCCTGGTTCCTAACTGTGGCAAATGCTCAAGCACATAGAGTCAGCGTGGCCTAGTGCTTTGAATGTTGGACTATGACTCTGGAGACCAGGGTTCAATTCCCAGCTTGGCCATGCAACCCACTGGGTGACCTTGGCAAGTCACACACTCTCAGCCCCAGGAAGGCAATGCCAAACCTCCTCTGAACAAATCTTGCCAAGAAAACCCTATGATCAGGGTGCCATAAATCAGAAACAACTTGAACGCACACAGCAAGAACAACAAGCTCAAGCACATAGTGAAAAATGGACATGTAGCATTTCCCCATTGTACACATAATCATGTAGACACTGGGAATCTGTTCACTCTTCTGCTAATGTGAAGACTCTTACCAGGCATTGTATCTTTGATATAACCTAGAAGAGCCAAATATTTGGACCCCAACTTCTAAAATCCTAGCTATAGTCTAAAACATAATTTTTCAGAACCAATCAGGCCCAAGTCTAGTATATTGAAATCAAATGACATGTGTATACAGCAAAGTTTGGGATTCATTTGGTTAAACTAAGAGGCAGCAATTCCCCCAGTAAGATCTGTTTTGTTATTTCCACTCTTAAAGTATTTTAATAAGCTTCAATTTATATTTCTTAGAAATCAAACCAGATAGAAAAAGCTGTTGGTTTGGAAGAGCTAAAAGTGCTACAGGTTTTGGACTTGTCGGGTAACCAGATCAGCAGTTTGGAAGGGCTGGAGGAGCACAGTCTGCTTGAGGAGATCAACTTAGAAGATAACCAGGTAACATCTTATGTACCAAACAATACTGTCCCTTTTATTGCAGTGCAGCCTCTTTTGAACATTTGTATTCCGTCCCACATTGCAACAATAAAACTGTCCTCAAAGCTCTTCTTGGTGGCTGCTCCCAGGCTGTTAAATTCCTAAGGGAAACAAGGCTGGCCTCCATCCATTGTCCTTTTCTGGCAGGCCAGACCTTTTGGTTGAGATGAGCTTTTAGCAAGTGCCTGGCTCTGAAAAGGGACCTTTTAATGAGCTGATGCTGTACTTTTTATTGATTTTAAACTCTAGCACGCTTTCATATTATTTGTTTAATGGTGTTTTAACACGGTAACTTTTCATCTATTTTTATCTGTATCTTTTCTCCCTTTTTATCTGTATTCATTTTTTTTAATCTGCACCTGTTTTTAATCCTCTTTTAAGTTTCCTTGCATCCCACTTCTGGGCAAAATTGAAAGAGATAAATAATAAAAATAAGAGGCCAGTCTGTTCAATTTTTTGAAAAATCAAAGGATAAAAGCCCCCCCCCCCCCCCCAGGAGTGTACTATTACAGATTCTCCTTTTGCATTTAGGCACGTGGAAAGAAAGTAGTGGAGTCACCTTGAGAATTCAGGATAATATTAATTCAGGAATGGATAGCAGCATGTGTCTTTATGGAAGTGTTAGAATCCAGATCTGTATCTTTGATTTACTATGGGGCTTTCTAGATTGGCAAAAAGAAGTGTGTTCATGGCTGCATGAAACTCTAGCCTTTAGATGAGAAAAAGGGTAAGTGTGCCATGAAAACACTTTTTTTGCGTTTTAGGGGAGAAGAAGCACCTTTAAAAAGGTGCTGGTTTTCCCAGCTTCTTTTTTAAAAACTGCGGAACAGCGCAGCTCCATCTAAAGGCTGTGGTGCAGCTGCTAAGCATTAAGGAAAAGGCAACTTCATGTCACACTTTCCTGCCAATCCAGAAAGCCCCTATATTAGGAAAAACCAAGCTCATGTGCACATCCACACATTTTATTTTTACCTATTTGGGAACAGGTGTGGTGTGGGGTCTTAAATATTTTCCTTGTTTGGATAATGTATTCCAGAGGTGCTATTGATGCTATACAAAAAATAACATCTGTGCAATAAATATGTTAAAGAATAAATGGGAAGGAAGGAGGGAGGGAGGGAAGGAAGGAAGGAAGACATGCATGTAATAGATGTTACTGAGGTCCCTTCCTCATCTGCTGGAAGTCTTGCACAGGACTCCACTGAAACCAGAACCAGAAACTTCCATCTGGTTTTTTAAAAAAATTAAATCTTTTGTTGGAATAGTATGTTGTGTCCATTGTCATGTCTATATTTGTCTGGTTTTTTTCCCCCTGCTTTCCCACAGAGTCATGTCATCCACACAGCTTTGGACCGGGACCTTTTTTCACTTTCCCTGCAGCCTTTACATTTTAATAAATATTGTTTTTTTCTCCCTCCCCCCCATCCCGAAACTTAACTAGGTGTCTGAGCTGAGTGAGCTGGAATATATTGAATCCCTGCCTCTCCTGAGAGTGCTTAATCTGTTAAACAATCCTGTGCAGGTAAGGAAAGGCTGGAGAAGGAGAAACATAACATTTCAGAAAGAAACACCTGACTTTTTTTTATGCTGTGGAGCTGGCTTGCTCTGTGTCACAAGGAAATGGCAATCTGTCATATTTAATTGCATTGTATACTCTTCTTGTCCTGCATTTGCACTGCAGAATTAATGCAGTTTGACACAGCTTTAACTGCCGTGGCTCAATGCTATGGAATTCTGAGATTTATAGTATTGTGAAATGTTTAGCTTTCTGTGTCAGAAAGCTCTGTTGCCATGACAAACTGCAAATCCCAGGAACTATTGGAGTTAAAGCAATGTCAAACTGCACTAATTCTGCTGTGTGGCAACAGCCTGAGTGTCTAGTCATTGAGGACACAGGGTGCTATTTGCTTTGAGTGTGTGTGTGTGTTAATAGCAATTAGTTATATTTGATTTCTTTATTAAGATACACATTGAGACAAAACAACAGACAATCTTACAAGCAGTAGAAATGCTACCCCACCTGAGGCAGACTTTGTGGCCTAGGAGCTTTTAGCCTACTTCAATCCCACTATCACCACCACCAGTGTTTCTTGTGTCGGATTGAAATGGCACCTGCCTCTCCCACATTCTCGTTCTCATGATCTTAACACTTGTTCTCCCATGTATTCTCCCATGTATTCTCTCTCACACACCTTTATCTTTGTGTCTGCCCTTCTCTGAGGGTTTATCTACACTGTAGAAACAGTGCAGTTTGACACCACTTCAAGTGCTGTAGTTCCATGCTGTGGAATCTTTGAATTTGTAATTTTTCAAGCTCTTTAGCACTCTCTGCCAAAACGTGCTGGTGCCTCACAAAGTTACAAAGCCTGGGATTCTGTAGAATGGAGCCATGGTAATTAAAGTGGTGTCAAACTGCCTTATTTGTACAGTGCATTTTATTTATTTACTTATTATATTTATTTGTATCCCGCTCTTGTCCTGGGACTGGGACTCAATGTAGACAGTGTAGATGCACCAAGTCCCAAAGCCTCTCTTCTTCAAGATATGCAAAAAACATCTCCAGATATCAGAATACCATTTCCTTATAGCTCAAACCAAGGAAATGCTCTGGACTAATAACCAGTAATCTCTCCTATAATGAAATGCTTGGCTGGCAGCCCATAAGAAAATTTAGGTCTTCCAGATATTCTTTGGCACTGAGAGGGTTCCATTCACTTATTTTCTTCCAACTGCTGGACCTCTCTGGGAACAATCCTTTTTATTTAATTAATTAATTAATTGGGTTTATATCCCACCTTTCCCCGAACATGGGATTCAAGGCAACTGTTCTGAGGCAGCTGTTCATGGATAAGTCCACATATAGTCAGATCTATCCCAAATTGGTCTAAACAAGAATGAGTTTTCATCACACAACTCCTTGGTTTTTGCTGACATATTTGCCTCATCTAGAGGAGGCCTTAGCCTCCAAATAATAACAATAACAACAACAATAATAATTAAATTCAATAATCAATTCAGTAATTAATTTAATTAAATAATTAAATTCAAACATGGAGAACAATTTTAGTGCCATAATGAATATGGGAGCTCAACACTACTATGTTTATGTGGGTAAAACTTCCCTGTTACAGACTGTAATGCAAATTTTGCTGTTGATTCTCAGCAAAAACATTACAAAAAATACAAGGAGACTCATTTCTTCCATTCATGAGCAAGTAACATGCAGCACAATCAAGAATGCGATTCTACTAAATTGTTGTTGTTATTATTTCTTACCCGCCTCTCCCCATGGATCACTTAGGGAACACGGTGTGTTTAGCCTGGAGAAGAGAAGGTAAAGAAGTGACATGATAGCCATGTTTAAATGTTTGAAGGGATGTCATATTGAGGAGGGAGCAAGCTTGTTTTCTTCTGCTCCAGAGACGAGAACACGAAACAATGGATTCAAACTATAGGAAAAGAGATTCCACCTAAACATTAGGAAGAACTTCCTAAGAGCTGTTCAGCAGTGGAATACCACTCCTATCTATGGCTTGGCTATCATCAGACACACAGAAAAAAATGAAGTGGTACATGCCCTTCGCTTTTCTGAAGACACCCAAAAATGTTATCAGAGAGGGTGGCTTTTGAGCCACTCTGCTGTTGGAGCAGGTTACAGTTTCTAAGAGGTGGACTTTTTCTTTCTCAAGGCATTTGACAATCTCTCTGATTAATGGGCAGCAGCAACTCATTTGTCAATGACAGCAAATATATGATACAACACATGTTTATAACTTGTCCAGAGCGGTGTGGAAGATTAACAGCAACAGCATCTCAGTTCTGATGGCTTTTAGATATTCTTTGCAATCATTTCCAAGGGTCCAAGGAAGAAATATTACACTGTTATTCGGCGTTATCCTCCCAGTAGGTCTTGCTTGGCACAATGCCCCAGAAATTTCTCTTGTGCAAAGTATTGCTCTTTAATTGTGTCAGAACTTCTAAGCAAAAAATAGTATGTACTGGGTTGCCAGTAACTGTGAGAAAATGGCAGATTGTTAGGGCTGTATTTATACAGTCCCACCAAATCTATAAACCTTTGCCAACAGAGACCAAAGGTGCTTTGCATAAATGCTGTGGCATGGACCCATTATATCACAGGTCATTTTTGTTAATATGTATCCAAACAGTTACTGTAAAGTGGCTATGGCCTCAAGGAGCTTACAGTCTAAAGTTATGATGGTAGGAAGTGGCAACACAGCAAGAAGACAGAATAGAAAAGCTAGCAATCTATGGACAGAGATATGGCATGGAAGGTTTACAAAGGGGACCAAATGTGAGCAAATTCTCATTCCCTTGTGGTTACATATGTATTTGATATTGTGAGAAAGCCATACCAGTGTGCACACTGTGTGCGCACACCTGCATGTACCTATTCTAGTGTTAGAACAAGATTTTTCAGTTTGCCAAATGCCAGTGAATGCATTGAAGTAGAAAAATGTTTCGGTACAGTAATTTTTGTCTCGAAATACCAGAGTAAATGCAGTCAGAATCACATTGGATTCTTACTTGGGAAGAGGGTTTTTGAGTTTTCAAGGAGTGAAAACATAGACTGCTCCCCAGTAATGGAGAAAATGAATGACCTATATGCATGGGGCAGTGGTTGGGATTGTGAGGTCCTCCAGATTTTGTTGGATTGGAAATCTCAGCATCAATAGCTGATGTTGAGGAATGCTTAAAATTGTAGTTCAACAACCTCTGGAGACCCACAGAATGTCCACCCCGACGTAGGAAGTGAAGTCCACCATCTATCACTACTCCATCCTCTGAAGTCTTCTGTAGCCAACATTATTGTTTATTATGGGCAACACGAGTCTGCCACTGAAAACAGCAACCTCACTTTCTTCAGTCCTTCATAACAGGTTAACTGAGTGTGTGGCATAATGGCATCATGTTAAGAGGTTTCCCTACCATTGCTACCAGCGGCCAGTGAAGTTAAGTAGCAATAGAGGCCTTCATGACTACTTGATATATTACATTGTGCACTGAATAGTGTCTCCAGAACTTATAGGCCTGGGCAGAGATGGAGTTTATTTTTGCAGTAGCGAACCTGTATTTGCTTCAACATCCATTTTAAACTCAACAGTGTACTTCTAGGACATAGGAATGGCTCCATACGATTCTATGATTCTATGATATCCTGCCCATGAAACACTTACCGGTAATTCTGAAGAGTTTTCTCTGCATTATAAAACACTAGTGAAGGATAAGAATATCCCTAACTGAAATCAAGCTGTCTTCAGTCTCAGGTCTTTTAAGCCTCACTAGATAAAGCTCTTCAAGCCAACATTTGGTCCTTTTTAACATCTATCTAATTACTCTGCAGCACTTTTCAGTTATTGTACAAAGTGGCAATTATGTTAAGAAAGCACTGAATAGGGTTGAATGTCAGTGATTTAGCAAGGCTTGGTTTTTCTGAGGAAACACATCTAATCAAACTGCCAAATGCTCTTTTTCTCATGGATGGTTAATTACTGTTCCTCTTAAAATTACATTCCAGATATCGAAAGTTTATTTTGTTATTAATTTGTCATTCCATTCAGTGTCTGCCTACATTTTATATTGTCTCATCTTAAAGTTCCTGTGACATTCACTCACAATTAGAGGGATCATTATATTGGGTATTCCACACCAATTTCAGTTTGGATAATTAAACTTCTGTTACCCTTTCTTGAAAATATTCAGTTGCAGATGGTATTTTCACCCCTTTTATACAATAATTTGTAATAGGATAACAACCCTTGAATCAGTTCAACCTATTCAAAAAAATAAAAGATTAGAGTTAAAGAAAAGCTAGCAATGAGCCCATACAGGTGATCATTTTTTATCACAGATTCTATTGCAAATTGCCTTTTGAGGCATGGTAAAATTCTTACCACATGCTAGGATAGTATATTTGGCTCAGCCTATTCCAGGATACTTCATTCATTCTACTAGTTTCAGCATCTAGGAAAAAAAATATGGTGACCCACTCATCTTCTTTCCTATTTGTTGGCTTGAATGTTCATTCTCAATACAAATTGCTCTCTTTCTCTAACTCATTGGCAAGAGTCAGATGTGAACATAATAAGAAGTGCCCAAGGACTCAAAGGTGATTTAGAAATTCTATGTGGAGCTGCAAGTTTAGAGCAAGGCACTGTTAGAGAGCTATTTTGACACTTGCAATGGAAAAGGGAAGCCTGTCTGAAGAGCAGAAAGAAGATCCAAGGCTGGTGTATCTGTGCATACAAGTAAAGGATATAACAAGAATGGACAGGATAAAACAAGCAGTAGATTTCTGGGAAGATACCTGGGAAGCATGAAATGTATGCAGAAAATATACATAGAGTAGGGTTAGACACAGAAGAAGTAGGAGTGAAGATAGGAGAAAGGAAAATTGACAATCTGAGATATACTGACGACACCATACTACTAGCGGAAAGCATCACAATCATGGAACAATCACTAAAGAAAGTCAAAGAAGAACATGCTAAGGTAGGCCTAATGTTAAACATAAAGAAAACAAAAATAATGGCCACAGAGGATCTACATAAATTCAACTTACACAGTAAAGAAATAGAAAGAGTTGAAAGAATTTCCATACCAAACTTTGCTCAGAATGGAGACAGCAGTCAAGAAATCAAAAGAGGACTAGTAATGGAAAGGGCAGCCATGAAAAACCTAGAGAAGAGTAAAGATATAAAACTGAAGTCCAAGTCATTAAGTTCCCTATCACCATGTACAGATGTGAGAGCTGGACAATAGAGAAAGGATAAGAAGAAAATCAACTCATTTGAAATGTGCTGGAGAAGAGTGCTGAGGATACTGTCGATGTCCAAAAGAAGAACAAATGGGTCTTTGAGCAGATAAAGCCAGAAATCTCCCTAGAAGCCAAGATTATGAATTTGAGGCTGTCATGCTTCATCCACATCGTGAGAAGGCAGGACTCATTAGGAAAGAATGAGCAGTAGAGTAAGACTGCGTGCCAGATAGATAGACCCAATCAGGGGGGCCATAGGCCTGAGCCTGCAGGACTTGAGTTAGAGGGAAAGAGGAGTCTTGGAGATGTTTCATTCACATGGTTGCCATGAGTCGAGGTTGGGAAGCAATAGAATCATAGAGTTGGAAGAGACCACAAGGCCATCCAGTCCAACCCCCTGCCAAGCAGGAACTCACAATCAAAGCATCCCCAACAGATGGCTGTCCAGCCTGTTTAAAGTCCTCCAAGGAAGGAGACCCCACCACACTCTGAGGGAGTGCATTCCACTGTTGAACAGCTCTTACTGTCAGGAGGTTCTTCCTAATATTGAGCTGGAATCTCTTTTCCTGTAGCTTGCATCCCATTTTCTAGTCTCTGGAGCAGCAGAAAACAAGCTTGCTTCATCCTCAATAGGCTCCTTGGAAGACTAAGGCAGCGTTAGTGTGGTACTAATACTTGCAACAGAAGAGGCAAGCCTATCTGTAGAGCAGAAAGAAGAACCAAGGCAGAAATCCATACAAATAAAAACCAGAAACAAGAGCGGCCAGGTTAAAACAAGCAATAGGTACATGGTAAGTTTTAGGAGATTCAAGATAGTGCACAACCATGAAAGCCAACCTGTATGTTGTTAAAAGGTGCTGATGTGCTGCAAAACAAGCATGCATATGTGAGCATGTGAGCATGTCTGTGCACACACATATGGGATTTGCATATTTATGTTTTGATTGTGCTTTCCTGCATGGCAGGGGTGTTGGACTGGATGGTTCTTGCGGTCCCTTCCAACTCTGTGATTCTATGTCTTCACATTATAGTTTTATGCTTCTTTGACCTGTTTCATATATCTGTGAACCTATTTGTCAATATTTTGCAGGCTTTAGAGAGGCAGAGGGAAGGTTTATTTTGAGAATGGGTAAAGTGAGGTTTTTCTGGGAATGAGATCCAGGCAGACATAATGGGAAACTAAGGAGAAAGCTTTAAGAGAATACAGCACTTTCAGACAGTCCTGGAAATAGAGAGGAAGGTAATAGGGATAGGTCAGGACAGCTGCAGAGCTAGGATACTCCAGGTTGCCCCTAGAGTGGCCCATGCAGATATGGTCTAAGGCTGCATTTACACTGCAGAATTAATGCATTTTGACACCATTTCAACTACCAGGGCTCAGTGTTATAAAATTATGGGATTTATATATATTTAACCTTCTCTGTCAGAGAGCTCAAGTGCCACAGCAAACTACAGATGCCAGGATTCCATAGCATTGAGCAGTTGAAGTGGTGTCAAACTACATTAATTTTGCAGTATATCATGAGTCTTAGCCTTAGTGGGGCCATTTCAACATTTTAGAATGGCATAGAAATATACAAAGTCCTGTGCGGGAAATGGAGTGATGATTAAGCCAAAGTAAAATCAATTTCCCACTTCTCTCTTATTGGAGAAGAATGCAGCCTGTGTGTGCTGAGTTGCCCCACACTACTCCTGGGTTTAATACAGAGCACCCAAACATGGACAGGAGAGAACTTGAGAGGACAAACCCTGAGAATAAGCACAGCAAAACTTTTATATCCTTGGCTGTCAAAAGTTCCAGAGCTTTTAACTCTTTTGTAATCACATGAAGCTCGATTGGCAAAGGGTCTCTCTTCAAACCCCTTGAGAGTTGGATGTGGCTTGGGTCAAACTCACAATATAATGCACAAGGGACATTATCACAGGTAGTATTGTGGGAACAAGGAATAACTGTTTGGGGCAAGAGGACAAGATTAGGAACCTGTTGACATTGTGAGCCTTCAAGTTGTTTCAGACTTTGGGTTGACCCTAAGGTGAACCTTTCATGGGTGAGATTTGTTCAGAGGGACTTTGCCATTGCCTTCTTCAGGGGTTGAGAGAGTGTGACTTGGCCAAGGTCACCCAATGGGTTTCAAAGGCTAAATGGGGATTCAAATCCTGGCCTCATGGAGTCTTGGTCCAACATTCAAACCACCATGCCAGCTCTCATTGGGATCCAAGGAACAATGGATTCAGCTTTGAGATCTAAGGTTGTTCATCCCTGTTGTAGCACCAGTGCTAGTTAGGACAGTATTGGGTGATACAGATCCTAAGTCAATTGCAAAGTTTCATATATTCCCATGAAAAGCTTTAAAAAGTTGGGACAAGAATTGTGGTTCATATGCAGAGGAAAGGATTGTGACAAAGGGCAAGCAATGGTTTGAATGTATTGTTTCTGAGATGATTTTTTTCCTGCTGTGTTGCCCTTCTCTCTACCTTTTTCTGGATCAATTCCTTCTCCCATTTGGAAGGAGAGATGAAAAGGATGGCCAAATGGTGGATTCACATGGATTGCTCTCTTTATTTTCTGTGTGCATCCCCTGCCTTCCTAATATTCTGTGTCAAAGTATGATAAAACAGCCTTTCATGTATCAGCTGGAAGAGCAGAATTTAAATGTTCTTTCTTGAAATGAAACTGAAACCCATTTGTTATACTTCCGTCAGGAACACCCAGATTATTGGCTCCTGGTGATATTCATGCTGCTTCGACTCACAGAACTGGATCACAAGAAAATCACGGTGCAAGAAAAGGCAAGTGGCTCGGTTTTGTAGTGCCATCTAGATGGAGAATTTGTTTATGAAATGTATGTAGAGAGATCTTGTAGCACCTTTGAGACTATCAGAAATAAAGAAGTTGGCAGCATGAGCTTTCTAGATTTCAGTCTACTTCCTCAGAGGCATATAGTGGAGTGGAAACCAGGGACAGACATATATACGTCATTGGTATACCAATCCCCTACATCAGTTAGCTTAAGAAGCATCAGCACACATCACTCCCCTCCTCCCTACTGTCCTCTAATGTAGGTTAGGCTGCATAAGACTGTCTCATGAGCTGCCATGGCTCAGTAGGGACTGAGTGGAACTCTGGCACCACAACAGAATTCCCAGCATTAAGCCATAGCATTTAAAGTGGTGACAAAGTGGATTATTTCTGCAGTGTGAATGCCACTCCAGATAAGGAGATGAGGAAAGAACATCCTCACACCTTTTTTTAACTTTAAGGGATTGCAAAGTCCTATGTATGGCCTTCCCAGAACAGATCTTGACAACAAAACCCAGGGATGGCTTGTGTTTGTTTGTGTGTGGTGTATCATTCAAAAATGTTCCAGTGGTCATTCCCCTCTACTGAGGTTCAGGATGCCTATGCAAGAACCCCAGTGTGTTTGTGTGTGTGTGTCCATCATCAAGTCACTTGTTGATTTATGGCAATGCCATAATATTTTTAGGGTTTTCTTAGGCAAGGAATACTTGGAGGTGGTTTTACCAGTTCCTTCCTCTGAAATATAGCCTACAACACTTGGTATTCATTGGCAGTCTCCCATCCAACTACTAACCAGAGCTGACCTTTCTCAGATACCAAGATCAAATGGGATCTTATGACTTTTGGGTATTTGTCAGCATCTCATACCAGGGCAGCAGATGCTTCTGGAACTTCATAAACTTTCTGTGAAGGTGGTGGGCATCTGACATTACTTGCTCCCAGAATCTCACACTCATGACTGTTTCTGAACATGGCAGCGTCATTCAGTTGTCCTGGTTAACCACTAAAATTAGACCTATTCTTTAGGGAGAATAAGGCAGATAATTTTAGCCATAAACATCTTTGTCCCTCCTTGTTTGAATGACAGTATTCATTCGGATCACTTTTGCTTTAATTATGGGGAGCAGGTTGCAGCTGTGAACAAGTATGACCCTCCTCCCGAAGTGGTTGCCGCCCAGGACCACATGACCCATATCATGTACAGCATGATGCAACCCCAACACATCTTCAATAGGTAAATATACCATCAGTTCTCCTGCAGGCCTGGAGATGGCACTCAAGTAAAGCTATTGTAAACATGGGATGTTGCATCTCCAGCTTATCTTGCCCTTCCTCTTTCACTTATTTATTGGGTGGGGAGGTGGGGGGACAGGCTGTGTTGCAGACACGCTATGACTGTCAGAATGGAAATTAGGCAAATCTTGCTTGGCTGAGCAGATTATGAAATGAAGTTAGTCACTCACCTCAGCGCTCCAAGACAGATTGCCCACCGCTCTGTTTCTTTTAAACAATCTGTCAGAGCAGATGGCCATTCACACCATAAATGAGAGATGCAAAAAACTCTATCAGTATCTAGTGACGGTTAAGAACTCTCCAGAGAGCAGTGAGTGCTTGCAACTGTGGCTTCTTCAAGCTTGTTTTCAACTCTTTCCCTTCAGAGGGTTGGCATCCCATGGCAGACAAAATAGCTACCCATCCTTTTTGTAGATGTTTGCCGCATGGTTTGCCAAGAAAGGGGCACTCACAAAACTCACCACTGACAGTAAAGTCTTGTCAATAAGAACCGACCCTCCATCTGTACTCTTCAGCCTTCTTCTCTCATCCTTGAGATATTGCCATTTTTAAAAATTAAATATATTTGTGTCTGTATTTTCTAGTCAACTTTTTGCTTGAATGTATATGCACTTTGATGGTACTGGGGATACTGATATACACCATACCTTAGGATGGAAGATATGGTTGCTGGTCCACTTTTCTTGTTGTATTGACCATATGAATAATTGGTCCAGCTCAACAGAATCTTTGTCTTCGTGGGTGAGAAAGGGGGCTAGTTAATTTGGCTGATTAAGCCAATGCATCATTTGGGTCCAGGGGACCAATGTGGCCTTAAAACAGAGATGGGGATCATGTGGCTCTCCAGATATTGTTGGACTCCAACTCCTAAACAGTGTTGGCTAGGGCTGGTCTGCACTACAGTCTAAAAATGTTTGGAGGTCTGCATAGTGGGATTAGTCTAGTTCCCATTTTTTTATAAGGCAACAACTGTGAAAGGGAAAGGGTCAGAGTTGATCTTTTCTTAGCTGATTCTTAGGACAACATGAAATCCACAACTTTGAAACAGGCATAACTAACATGGTATGTGGCTTGGGTGTTAGAGTACAACTCTGGAGATCAGGGTTTGATTCCCCACTTGGTCATGAAATCCACTGGATGACCTTGGGCAAATCACACTCTCTCAGCCTCAGGGGAAGGCATTGGCAAACCTTCTCTGAACAAATCTTGCCAAGAAGACCCCAGGATAGGATTGCCATAAGTCAGAAAATGACTTTAAGGCACACAACAACAACGTAAGGTACTGTGATGTGTGACATTTTGAGATGCAGCACATACATAAAGAATCACCCCAGAAAGGGATGATCCTTGGAGGTGCTGTCACATGTCATCCAACCTAAGGTCTTGAAAGGCAGGCCTGGCAGAGATGGGTCAGTTCAAAATGAGAGGTATTGTCTGATTGACAGACTAGATGAGCTTTTTACCTTCTACCTGAAAGAATGCCTCTGCCAATACAAACTTGTCTTTAAACTTTGCACTGAGACAAATGCCTTTATTCAAAATGTATAATTTTGTATAATTTAATTATACAGTATAATTTAAAAGGAGATGATTTTCTCAGTGGTGACACCCTGGCTTTGGAAAGAGGAGTACCATATCCTACAACTGTCCCAATTAATCCTCTGTTGTCCTACAGCTGCCTTTAATATGCCCCAGTTTCTCCCTACATACACTTTCATCCTTTACCTTCAGCTTACTTCAGTTGATGTAAACCAAGCTCAAAGTACAAAAGTAGTTTGCACTCTTGTTAACTCAGCAGGCAGGAGTGAAGAGGTGCAAGCGCACAATCTTGCTCAAAGCAAACTGTTGCTGCCTCTCCTGGCTTATGTGTCCTTCCCCATTCATAACTATTTCCATCTTGACTACACTCTGATGTTCTTTGGCCACATGTGTCCCAGTTTTCATATGTAAAATGTTGTGGGGCATGGAGTACCCAGCATCGATTTGACAGTGTGCTTGGTGCCAGATTAAAATATCTTTATTGAAACCAGACACTTTAGTCCTTCAGATGATACACACTGTTGTTGTTGGGTGCCTTCAAGTCGCTTCCGACTTATGGTGATCCTAAGGTGATCCTATCCTGGAGATTTCTTGCATAAACCAGTGGGTTTATGGATGAGCTGAGACTCAAACCCTGGTCTCCAGAGTCATAGTCCACCATTGAAACCACTATGCCACACTGGCTATCCGCTTCTATAAATCTTTACCATTGACAATGCTGGCTGGGGCTTCCAGGAGCTTGAGTCGAAAACATCTGGAGGAAGAAAGTTTTCCCACCGTTGATATAATCTCTTAGCCTGTCTTGAAATCATTTATCTGCTCTTGGATTATTGGTTGTCTTTTATGGTGGTTGTTGAATTATATTGCTGTGTTGTACAGGTGTCAGGTTTTTAATAATATGCATGTGTTGTAAACTGATCTGAACCCTAATCTTATGAAAGGCAGTACAGAAATATTTAAAATAATTAAATAAGATGTCACAATCATTTTATTTTTTTCTCTGTCTTAAAGGCCTCTTTGGGAGCCAAATGAAAGTGGGGAGGTATCTTGTCAGGAAGCTATGGGAATCTCTCACACAGGCTGTGATGGGAGTGTTCAGAAGTCTTGCTTTTCCTTTTCTCCACATGTGCAGCACCCTGCCTAGTCTCGATGCTCCCTACCCCATGCTTGTGTTGACTGGTCCTCTGGAGTGCTGGAAAAGAGAACTTTGCCACAGGCTCTGCCGGAAATTCAACAACTATTTCAGATACAGGTACTAACTATACATCAACCTTGATGTCAACCTCATGTGGTAGAATTTAAAAATATAACTGTGTTAGTCTGTAGAATCAGTATGTAGAGAGATCTTGCAGCACCTTTTTGAGACTAACTGAAAGAGGTTGGCAGCATGAGCTTTTGTAGACTTGAGTGTATTTCTTCAGATGCATTAATGACTCTGTGGAAATAGACTTTAGTCTATGAAAGCTCATGCTGCCAACTTCTTTCTTTCTGTTAGTCTCAAAGGTGTCCTGGACTGCGGCCAGCCCACACCAACATAAGCTGATAAGAAAGCTTAGCAGGAAGTTAGCTATGAAGCTGAGAGAAAGTCTACATACCTGAGTGGTGTTCACAAGGATAATCCAGAAGCCAAAGCCGAGGTCAGGGTTGGAGAAGTCACAGAGATCAGTCCGGTCCGAGGTCAGGGCAAGGAGAAGGCAGCAATAGTCCAATTCGTTCCAAGGTCGCAGGGTCAAGGTAAAACAGGAGTTCAAGAGACACGGAGCCAGCACACAGTCACACCAAGAGAACTTGCAATAAGTTGTGGCCAAGAGATGGCATCCCACTGGTGGTTAAGTAGGAGACACCCTCCCTGTTATCAGCTGTGCCTTATTAGCAGTTTGCTTTTCTGCAAGCCTGTGGGACCGACGCACGCAAGCACTTTCCGCTCTCCTTTCCTTAAAGGAAGGAACCTCCAAGCTGGATTCTTCCTTTGAAGCCACACTCAGCTGCTGAGCCACTGAAGGGAGCTTTACAGTGCTGGAGCCTGGCTGAGCCTCCACTCCTGGGGCTGAAATGTCAGGGCTGTCCCACGTTTCTCCCAATATAGGCATCTTTGGGCTTCTATTAGTCAAAATCAACTTGAAGGCACACAACAACAACAACAACAACAACAACAACACACCCTTTTAGTAGGATACAGGGGTGTGTCTTGGCTGAACATAGTTTCCACATCCTTAGATTAGGGAAAGAAATGTATAATGTAAATAAATATAAACATCCATACTGTTGTGCATTTATCTCCCATACATCTTGGAAAGGCAAAGAAATCCTTCCAATCTTTTGATAGAGTCCAAATACTGCATTGTTCACCTCTTGCATCTATGAGCATCCCTGGGAGTCCAGTTACTCACATATGCCAGCTCTAGAATAAACAAGGAGTTGATGATGTGAACATTCAAGGCATGCAGTGTTTAATCCCAGATTATCCAGGGTCTATTTGCATCAGTTATTCACACTGCCAAGGATGCAAATCTTTTTTTAAAAAAAAATCAGGAAAAAACTTATGATTGATTATCCTGGGTTAAGTGGGGTTTTTTGCAGGCCCTCTCCAAAACTGAATGGGTGCATTCAGGATACATTTGAACAATGGCAATTCAACCCGGATTCATCCAGGATTATTTTCAGCATCAGAATAGGCCCTAAGACTACATAAAGATAGTTCCAAGTGCCCCCCTGAAATACAACAACCCCTGAGTGATCCAAAAGTTACCCTAAAAAACAAAAACTGGTGAACCTGGTTATACAAAAGCCAAAACCTTGCTCGTTGACATCTGTATTATTTTCTGTAGCTTCGATTTTGCAGCACAAACCTTTCTGCTCAATTTAGTTCTCTAGATAAGCATCTTAATGCAGCTGGTCTGTCAGCAAGACAAATACGTTGTAAGTCAAATGCTTAAAAGAAAATTTCTGACTGAAGGGGAAAATGTGGAATGAATATAATACACATTCAATAAATTATCCAGTTTGTAAAGCTTGGCTGAAACTCCCAAATAATTGAAAACTAGAGGGGATTTTTAAGTGCTCTAAGTTTTTGCAAAAGCTTTGTTGTTTCACTTTACATTTTATTCCCTCATAACTTTTATGCATATGAAGAACAGAATGACAGAATCTTAGCAGAGCAGAAAATTGCTACCATAAAGCAAAGTTGCATTTTAATTATTCAGTGGAGATTTCCGCAGCTTTAGTGTTGCTTTCTTAACATTTTAAAGAGATCACTCGTTAAAGTTGTATTTTATGGAAGGAGACAGGGCCAGTTCAAATGTAAACATGACCTTGCTGTTGAAGGGAGCTTGAAGCATGCTTTAATGGTTAAAATAATATTAAGCTCACTCGGCTGTTCAAGACATCTGGCCAGTGCGCTTTCAAGATGTGGGTATTTATAACTGCTGTGAAAATCCAAGCCTTTGAAGATGAAGCTTTATAGAACCCACATCTCTCATACGGTTCTCATTTGACACAGTGAGGGATAAAGGGGTGTAGGAATCCCTTTCCTTGGAACATGGTTATGGCAGGGCTGGCTGATGTTTGAGGCCCAATTGTTGGGTACTAGAACAGTTCCTGTAGAATGGGGATGAGGAATCCAGCAGAAAGGTGTGGTAAAATTGCATACCTTCTATTCCTACCCTTTACAAGGAAGGACACTTTCTATGTTTGTAATCCCCACAGTAGTTCCATAAAGGAACACAGCCTCAGCTCCCCTTTTCTGTTAATTCACTTTGCTGATGGTTCCCTTTCCCCTTCCTTCCTTCCTTCCTTCCTTCCTTCCTTCCTTCTACAAGAGCCTATCTTGTGCTGATTAAAAAGCAGATTCTAATTCAAAAATAGAGGATATTACAAAATAAAACCTAAAAATACTAATGTAAATGTAAAATTGTGCTTCTTAGTCATGCTCAAAAGGAAAGACATTTTGAAATTTCTCCTGGACAGAAGGTTGAAATACAAGCCATGTCCTGGATAAGGAGGATGTCTGGTTATCCTGCCTATGCTGTAAATTCTAAAACAAGTTGTGAGGGTTTGCTTTAGAGTAAGCATACATAAATACAAGTGTGCTGTTAGTGTATATGTGTGTGACTGCAGTGCTAGCGCATAAGAGACAATAAGATGTTCTTGTTCCTTGTCTCAAGAGATTGAGGAGAGGGAGTGAAATCTGGGGACCAGCAGCTCACACTGGCCCTTGAAAGATGGACAGTATTGATCCAACAGGAAACTAGAGGATGAGGCTATTTATAAGGACTCCTCATCATGACGTCTGTATATGACTTTCAGTGTTGAAATCTCCATGCATCTCAATACCGGTTCCCAGGAAAGAAAAACGCGAGAGAGCCATTTCATTCATACCCTGTTGGGAACAAAATACTTGACTAGAAAGACTTTTCATCTGATCCTGGGTGCCTCTTTTTATGTTCCTGTTTTGAAGGCTAAATTACACACTGCACATATGTAGCAGGCAGTTTGCAGTCATATCCTTTTGGAACTTGAGTATATGTATGTTTACGGTCTTATCCTTTTTTGCACTAATGTTTGCATATGTGCATACTTTGGCGCAAAAAGGATAAAGATTGTGAACTGCAGTGCAAGCATTTCATAATCCAGAGCCAACACAGTGGAGTACTTTGAGTACTTGAATAGGACTGTGAGAACAGGGTTTGAATCTCCGCTGAGCCATGGAAGCCCACTGAGTGCCCTTGGGCAAGTCACACTCTCTCAGCCTCAGAGGAAAGCAGTGAATAAAGAAAAGAAAATCCTATGATAGGTTCACCTTAGGGTCACTATAAGTTGGAAAGGACTTGAAAACACATCATCATCATCATCAACAACAACAACAACAACAAATGCATATGTAGCTTTGAACAAGATCAGGACTGTTGCATGATAATGGAAGCCTTCCTCCATATCTGGTTTTTATTTCAGATTCTGCCTCATGCATGTGAGGGAGGAAAGAAAAAGGGAGGGCTCAAAAGGCAATAGGCTACTTCATTTGCTCCGAAAGCAATCTTCTATATCATACCAAATAATTTATGCTTCTGTCAGCCCTTTGGTCCATCTGGTTCAAGCTGAACCCACACACCAGAAATAATCCAGTTTGACTTTAAATGTCATGGTTTAAACCTATGGAATTCTGGGAACTGTAGTTTTGTGAGACATTTAATCTTCTTTGTCAAAGAGTTCTGGTGCCATAACAAACTAGAATTCCCCAAAATTCCATAACATTGACTCATGGCAGTTAAAGTGGTATCAAACTGGATTATTCCTGCATTGTACATACAGTCCTAGTCTTGCTATGCAGATACACACAACCAAAGCACTCCCGACAGATGGTCATCCGGCTTTTCTTGAAAAACCTCCAAAAAGGGAGACTCCACCATCCTCCAAGGCAGCATGTTCTACTGTCATACAGCTCTAACCACGAGAAAGTTCTTCCTGATGTTGAGGTGGAATCTCTTCCTGTAGCTTGAATCCAGGAACTCGTGTCTGGAACAGCAGAAAACAAACTTGCTCCATCTTCAATATGACATCCCTTCAAATATTTAAACATGGCTATCATCTCTTGACCTTCTCTTCCCTCAATATCCCCATCTCCCCAAGTCATTCCTCATAGGGCACAGTTTCCAGACCTTTCACCATTTTGGTCATCTTCCTCTGGACACATTCCAGCTTTCCACAGAAAGCCTTCCTGTCTACTGTCTCCGTCCTATCAATCATCTTCTAAACCTCCACTGTTTTATTTTTGTTCTTTTGCTTCAGCCCATGCATGTGTAGTCAGAATCAAATTCCACTGAAATCCATGGAATTTTTTGTCACAAAGAATGCATAGATTTTCAGCCATTCCATCTCATTAGTCATTCCACTTCAGTGGCTCTTTTAAAAATGCCTTCTCCTGTTTCTTCTCCTTATTTTTCAGTCCCTGCCATACTACTAGGTCTGCCTATTTTGGAGAAGAAAACAGATTGGATTATTATTTTATACCCCAGGAGGAGTTTGACAAAATGGTGACTACGGTAAGGAGTGAGTCGATTTCCTTTCAACAGAATGGGCCTGGAAAACCATCACAACTCACTTTAGTGTTTAGGGATTGGAAACTCTCTTTGGAGTTTCAGATACCAGAGAAAACCTGTCTGTGCTATTGTTCATATAGTCCACATGAATGATAAAATGACAGAAATGTACCAAATAATTCCTAATCTGTCTAGTTGTTTCTTAATTGCTTAGATGCCTTCAGCCAAATTGTGTGGTGCTCATCACTCTATGCTATATACAGTTCTGAATTTAAGACTTAAATGTAAGTTTTTCACTTGTTTTTCCCCCAAAGTAATAGAGAAGAAAATAACATTGAACTATATTTGAAATACAGTAAAAAAAACCAAACGGGTTTCTCCATTGCTGCAAAACCATTCTGAGAAAAATCCTACAGAGCAATGAGAATCTTCACAATTCAATTTGACTTTTGCAGAGAAGACACATGTGCATGGCGTATTGCCTTCAAAACAGCCTTTCCTGTGCAGAAAATGGCATTGATTTGCAGATGACACATTTCTTGTGCAGGATACATATTTTCTGCACAGAGGAGTTTTCTGCACAGAAAACAGCAATTTTCTGCACAGAAAATAACAGTTCTGCACAGAAAATGACTCAGAAAATAATATTTCTTCCAAGGAAATGTCATTTTCTGTGCAAAAAATCAAACACATGTTCAATTTTTTTTTTTTGCATGGAATAAATATCACACTGTAATTAGTATTCAAAAACTACATAGTTTTAGTTACTTTCTCACAGGAAGGAGAAAAATGGTTAAATGATTCATTCTCTACCTGCAGGAATGAAATATGCAAAGAATTACATCCCTAGAATTATCCCAAACATCCTCTAGGGTCAGTAGTGTAGCTCCAATCAAAGGCTTGTCTTCAGTGGCCAGAATACCCCAGGCTGTCCCTGGAATACAGTTGGCCCTCCACATTTGTGGCTTTGACTTTTGCAAATTTGATTGTTTGCAGTTTCAATTAATATGTTCTCTCTAAGAACTTCTAGGTCCTCCAGTGCAATTCTGCCTGACTTTGATCATAAAGTTGTGCTGCAGAACCTAGATGTTCCTGGAGAAAAAACTTATCTAGGCATTTGTATATCCTCCAGCATGATTTTATGGTCAATATCTGGCCAATGTGGACCATATAGTTGCACTAGAGGACCTGGAGATTCCTAGAGAGGTGTTCTCTTTGGTAAAAGTAATAGTGTTTTTTTTATTTGCAGTTTTTCCACATTCATGGGGGTCGTTCACCCTAACCTCAGTGAATGTGGAGGGTTTCTGTATTCCGGCCCTGAATCCCCACCCCATCCCATTGCCTGTGCTCTGTCTACAGCAATGATGGTTGGCTGCCCATTGCCTGGCACTGCCATTGAGGTCACAGCAAAGAGATGGATGCACAGGTTGTCATCTCATCTCTACTCCCCGTAGAAGGGCATGGTCCAGGAAGGGAGAGGAAAATAGCAGAGGTGAATAACTGGCTCCGTAGATGGTGCCGCCAAGAACAGTTTGGATTCTTGGATCATGGGCTGCGGTTCCATGAGGAGGGACTTCTGGCAAGGGATGGGCTGCATCTCACGCCAGTTGGCAAAAACGTTTTTGCCAACAGTCTGAAGAATCTGATCAGGAGGGCTTTAAACTGAGTTATGTGGGGGAGGGAGACATTATACTGGAAGACAAAAGGGATGGAAAGAATAGTCCAAGTGGCATAGAGGGAACAAGGCAAACAGTGCAAGGACCCAATAGTAGGAGGCAAAAAAATGTGCAAAAGCAGCAAGTAAAGAGGACACATGGTCTTAAATGTCTCTACACTAATGCACAGAGTATGGGAAATAAGCAGGATGAACTTGAACTCCTAGCACAACAAGGGAAATATGATATAATAGGCATCACTGAAACCTGGTGGGATGAGTCTCATGATTGGAATGTAGAAATAGAGGGATATAACCTTTTTAAGAGAAACAGGCCAAGCAGGAAAGGAGGAGGAATAGCATTATATGTCAGGGATATTTACACCAGTGAAGAGATCCAGGAAGTCAATACTGGAAGCCAGGTGGAGAGCATCTGGATAAAAATTAAAGGAGAGGGAAACAACAGGGATGTTACTGTGGGAGTCTACTACAAACCCCCGACTCAGGCAGAGGAATTGGATGATGCCTTTCTAGAACAGATGACCACACAATCAGGAAGGAGAGATGTAGTAGTGATCGGGGACTTCAACTATCCGGATATTTGCTGGAAGTCAAACTCAGCCAAATCCTCAAAGTCTAGCAAATTCCTCACTTGCCTGGAAGACAATTTCATTGTCCAAAAGGTGGAAGAGGCAACAAGGGGATCAGCCATTTTAGATCTGATCTTAACCAACAGGGAAGACCTAGTTGATGGGGTGCAAGTGGTTGGATCCTTAGGTGGAAGTGACCATGTTCTCCTGGAGTTTGTTATGCAGTGGAAGGGAGAAGCTAGGCATAGTCAGACACGCACTCTAGACTTTAGGAGAGCTAATTTCAATAAACTTAGAGAAATACTGGGAGTGATCCCATGGTCAGGAATACTAAAAGAAAAGGGAGTTCAAGACGGATGGGAGTTTCTCAAAAGGGAGATATTGAAGGCACAATTTCAAACAGTTCCAATGAGGAAGAAAAATGGAAGATGTCTCAAGAAGCCAGGATGGATGACTAAGGAACTTTCAAATGAGCTAAGTTTTAAACGGAACATGTATAAGAAATGGAAAAATGGAGAAATCACGAAAGAGGAATTTAAACAAATAGCCAGCACATGTAGGGGTAAAGTCAGAAAAGCTAAAGCGCAGAATGAACTCAGGCTTGCTAGAGAGGTTAAGAACAATAAAAAGGGCTTTTTTGGATATGTCCGCAGCAAAAGGAAGAAGAAGGAAACAGTAGGGCCACTGCGTGCAGAAGATGGCAAAATGCTAACAGGGGACAGAGAAAAGGCAGAATTACTCAACACCTTCTTTGCTTCAGTCTTCTCAGAAAAGGCAAAAGGTGCTCAACCGAAGGATAATGGAGCAGAAGACAGAATAGGGGAATTTCAGCACAGAATAAGTAAAGAGATAGTACAGGAATACTTGGTTAACCTAAATGAATATAAATCTCCAGGACCAGATGAACTACATCCTAGAGTATTAAAAGAACTAGCAAATGTAATATCAGAGCCATTGGCAATAATCTTCGAGAACTCCTGGAGAACAGGAGAAGTCCCAGAAGACTGGAGGAGGGCAAACGTTGTCCCCATCTTCAAAAAGGGAAAAAAAGAGGATCCCAACAATTATCGTCCAGTTAGTCTGACATCAATTCCAGGAAAGGTTCTAGAGCAGATCATTAAGCAGAGAGTCTGCGAACATTTAGAAGCCAATGCCATAATCACAAAAAGCCAACATGGGTTTCAGAAAAAGAAGTCATGCCAAACGAACCTGATCTCTTTTTTTGATAAAATTACCAGCTTGGTAGATGAAGGGAATGCTGTGGATATAGTATACCTCGATTTCAGTAAGGCCTTTGACAAGGTTCCCCATGACATTCTTGCAAACAAGCTTGTAAAATGTGGGATAGACAAGTTAACTGTTACATGGATTTGTAATTGGTTGAGTGGCCGAACTCAAAGGGTGCTCAACAACGGCTCCTTTTCATCCTGGAGAGAAGTGACCAGTGGGGTCCCACAGGATTCTGTCCTGGGCCCAGTGCTATTCAACATCTTTATTAACGATTTGGATGACAGAATTGGGGGCATACTTATCAAATTTGCAGATGACACTAAACTGGGAGGAGTAGCTAATACCCCAGAGGATAGGATCAAAATTCAAAATGACCTGAATAGACTAGAAAGCTGGGCCAGTGCTAACAAAATGAAATTCAATACGGAGAAATGTAAGGTTCTGCACTTAGGGCGGAAAAATGAAATGCACAGATATAGGATGGGGGACACCTGGCTGAACGAGACCACATGTGAAAGGGATCTAGGAGTCCAAGTAGACCATAAGCTGAACATGAGTCAACAGTGTGATGTGGCAGCTAAAAAAGCCAATGCAATTTTAGGCTGCATCAATAGAAGTATAGTTTCTAGATCAAGGGAAGTTATAGTGCCACTCTATTCTGCTTTGGTCAGGCCCCACCTGGAATACTGTGTCCAGTTCTGGGCACCACAATTCAAGAAAGATGTGGAGAAACTGGAGCATGTCCAAAGGAGGGCAACTAAGATGGTGAAGGGTCTGGAAACCTTGCCCTATGAAGAACGCCTTAGGGAGCTGGGGATGTTTAGCCTGGAGAAGAGAAGGTTAAGAGGTGATATGATAGCCCTGTTTAAATATTTGAAGGGATGTCATATTGAGGAGGGAGCAAGCTTGTTTTCTGCTGCTGCAGAGACTAGAACACGGAACAATGGATGCAAACTGCAGGAAAAGAGATTCCACCTCAACATTAGGAGGAACTTCCTGACAGTAAGGGCTGTTCGACAGTGGAACACACTCCCTCGGAGTGTGGTGGAGTCTCCTTCCTTAGGGGTCTTTAAGCAGAGGCTGGATGGCCATCTGTCAGGGATGCTTTGACTTGGAGTTCCTGCATGGCAGGGGGTTGGACTGGATGGCCCTTGTGGTCTCTTCCAACTCTATGATTCTATGATTCTATGATTCTATGATTGTAACCTCAGAGTGGATGTGCCCCTGCAGCAATGGCACCAGGCACTTTGCAGGGTCTGCATGGGAAGGCAGCCGCCCATCATCTATGCAGAGAGAACCAAAAAAACAGAGTAAAAAGTGAGGTTTTTAAATTCAGATTACAGGGACAAAAGGCTGAATCGGGTTCAGATATTGTAAAGCCAGTCTGTGCCCAGTCTAGGGTTTTGGCCCTGTGTCATGTAAACAGGATACAGTAGGCTCGGAAGTGGTGGCGGGGAATTCAAAGTAACTACCCCATGTAGACAAGCCCCATGTCAGAATACTACTTGCAGCACCAGCCATAAGTACGGTACTGAGTGCTCTTTTTGTAGCCATCATGAACTGCTTTTAAACTTCTCAAAGGCATCTGGCTGACTGCCATTGGATGCAGGAGGCTGGATGCAGAGGATGCAGACAGAAGGACAATTTGATCCAGCAAGGTAGTTTCTACATTCTTGTGCTCCAAGGCTGGCCAATGGAACTTTGTCTTGTCAAATCAAAGTGGAAGGGTGCAAGGTGAGAAAGCACTGAAAAAAATGGAAGTACACGCAGATCTTCTCCCTCCCCCCCCCCCGCCTTGTTAATCTTTTGTCTTGCTCTCTTTTTTCTCTTTGATGCTTCCAGATAACATGAAAGAGAAATTCATATGACTCTCCTATGTGGAAATAAGTTTTTCCCCTACACCTGGAGTTCATGTTTCTCATGCCAAGAGCGAAACACTGCTTTTCTATCTGAGACGAACATTAAAAATGAAAATATGCTGCATCCATGTGGCCACTTTCAGGGTTCCCTGCTAATGTACAGATTCAATCCATCCTCATTCATCACATGTGCATGTTTTCAGTCACATATGTATGTAAACACACATCTTTATCCCCATACTCAAAATCTTGTTAAGTCAGCTCAATACATCGTAGAATCAATGTTATACTTGCTTGCAAAAATTCCTTTCCTTTCCCTTTCATATCACCTGGCTTCATTGTTTTATTCCAGGGCCAATTTATTGCTACTTTTAAATATAATGGCTTCTCCTATGGATTGGGCCGAGACACCATTGAATCCATTGCTCGGGAAGGACTCGCAACTTGTGTTCATATGGAAATAGAGGTAAAGATGTCTCCTGAGTGTAGGAACTTCTCTGCTGACACTACTGAAATGTTCTTCCTTGATGCCTCTCAACTGCAACAAAGTCTGTGTGATTGTGATTGTATTGTGGAATGAGAGCAACTAGGCCTAGGTCAAAGAGGAATGGTGGATTGGAAAACTCAAAAACAGATCAGATATGTGGAGAGAGAGGCCCTGGAGCAACAACTGAGAATATGAATGCCTGCTAACTTTCCTCTGACCAGCGTGGCCTTATGGAAGTTGAAACCAGAGCCTGGAAAAGTTACTTTTGTGACTACAACAGAGTCTCCCAAAACCAAACTGCCCAGTTACGTTGCCAAATTCTCAGTAGAATTAGGTCTGAGAAGCTACCCAGATCCAATCTTCATGTGACTGTTGGCCCTTCCACATATACAATTATAGTGCTATGTTTCCACTTTAATTGCCATGGCAACATCCTGTGGAATCCTGGGATTTGAAGCTTAGGTCACCCTCTGGGTGACCTTGGGCAAGTCACAATCCTTTAACCTCAGAAAAATGGCAATGGCAAATCCCCTTATGTGGGCTTTAGGGTCTCCATAAGTCAGAAATGATTTGATGGCGCACAACAACAAATTTAGAATTCTCCACCAGAGAGCTCCTCTTGTGCCTCACCAAACTACAGATCCCAGGATTGCACAAGGTACAGCCATGACAGTTACAGTAGATGATAGTGCTACACTTGTGTGGGGTGAAAAGGCCTTGTGTCAGGGCTCTTTCTTCAAATGTGGGTCTGTCTGAGTCACATTTTATGAGAGCTCCAAAATACCAAAGAAGTGTGTGCAGAGTGCTACTGATCTCTCCCCACACCTGCTGTTCTTAATCCTTGCAGTCACTCCATTGCAACATATTTCTCCTGGCTGGGCTCCAGTACTGGGAGTGAGTCCAGCTAAGAGAGGTATTGGATTAGGGGTGTTTTCCTAGGTGCTAACCCCTTTCTGGAAGGATGGAGATTGGCTCACTTAAGAGGCAGTCTCCTTTAACAGAGCTTTGCAAAGAAATTTGCTAAATCTTTCACTTATCCCTCTGAGACTAAACACAAGGGGAAAAGGCAGCATTTAAGTTATATGCTTGAAGAGTTTACTGCTAGCATCTAAATATACATTCTCACTAGACATACAAGTTTCCTAACTTCTAACAAAATAGGCTAAAATTTCAAGTAGAGGAACTCTGAGGGTTCATCTCTTACTCATCTTTGAAGAAGGAGAAAGGGAGGAGTCAGTATGGCTGCATCTGCACTGCTGAAATAACACAGTTTGAGAACACTTTAACTGCCATGGCTGCATGCCATGAAATCCTGGAATTTGTAGTTTCTCTGAGAGAAATGACTAAATATTTCACAAAACTACAAATCCATAGGATGGAGCCTTGGCAGTTAACAAGGCGTCAAACTGCAGTATTTCTGCAGTATAAATGCAGTAACCACAGACACCTAGGAGCTTCTGAGGCCACATGGTCTGGGTACCTAGAAACATTCATTATTGATGGCCACGTATTATAATCTATCTCCCAATGAAATTAAAGCTTGAGAAACAATTTAAAAGTTAATACAGTGGGCCATAGGTATCTGTTGGGGTTTGGTTCCAGGACCCCCCATGGATAGCAAAATCTGTGGATGCTGAAGCCCCATTGAATACAGTGGCATAGTAAAATGGTGTCCTACGTGAAATGGCAAAATCAAGGTTTGCTTTTTGGAATTTATATATTTTTAGAATATTTTGAGCCATGGATGCTAGATTTTGTGGATACAGAGAACTGACAGTAGAAGCATGCAGCAATAATAATAATAATAATAATAATAATAATAAATTTTATTTATATACCGCCTTTCCAAATAGATCAAAGCGGTTTACAAAATAAAGTAATAATACAAAAATCAAAACAACATAATAAAAATACGGTACAAAAAATACATAGCATAGCACAGTAATAATTGAACAACATAGCATAGCATAATGATCTAAACAACAATCCCCAATTCTCCCCTGGCCACACGCACACACACACACAAAGTTATCAAATATCAATTACATATCTGAAATAATGATACTCTGGGCCGGTGTAGCCAGGTGTTCTGGGGGGAAATGGAGCTGGCATTAAAGTCCTCCACCACTCTCCTCCTCATCCTCCTCAGGGCCGGCAAAGCCAGATGTTCCGGGGGCTTTGGAGCTTGCTTTAAGTTTCTTTTAGGTGTTCTGGAGTGACAGCATGTCATAGTAATATATGAAGAAATGCCTCTGGTATTCTGCTGCAGTGGCAACAGGTAGAACTTTCTTTTTAAGTGCAGAAAACCCTTCAGGCAAGGCCTGTTGGAGCTCTGGCTTGCCTTTCTCTCCCCCTCAAGATGGTGGATGAGGGGAGGGCTCTTCTTTCTTCTGGAAGGAGCAGGCCTGCCTTTCTCTCTAATGGCTGGTAACCATTTCAGTGCATCGGTGAAACTGTGCTAGGGTTTCAAGGTAGTCTGCTAGGTGCGTAAGTCTGTTCAGCACCTTGGATAGTGATTTTAAAAGTAATGAAAACCTTGAACAGATTCAGTGACCCTGGGGTATGTCTACACTGTAGAAATAATGCCATTTGACACTACTTTAAGTGCTGTAGCTCCATCATATGGAATCCTGGGAATCCTTACAGTTTTCCAAGGTCCATAGCCTTGTCTTTCAAAGAGTGCTGGTGCCTCATCAAACTACAAATCCTAGGATTCTGTGGGATGGAGCCATGGCAATTAAAGTGGTGTCAAACTTCATTAGGTCTACAGTAGATGAACCCTGAGTGACATAGGAGCTACCAGCTATTACTAGGTGTGCAGGGGACTGCCTAAACCTGTCATTTCTCTAATAGTAAAAAGAAGAAGGGTGTGTGAACAAAATGTTTGGTTGCTTCAGTGTTTTCCAGCATGAAGTATGTGTGAGCAAGACACAAATGAATGGAAGGGCTCTATGCCCTCCCTTTGAATGTCCTTTGAATGTTCCAGGCCTGTTTAGCCATGCTTGCAAAATTTAAAGATGGGTTGCCCCTTTCATAAGTGGTTTGTGCCTCATGATGCTCTAAAGCAATGGTTCCCAACATTTGGCCATCCAGATGTTTTGGACTTCAGCTCCCATTATTCCTGACAGTTGGCAAGATTGTGTGGGGCATCTGGGATCTGAAGTCCAAAACAAATGGAGGACCAAAGGTTGGGAACCACTGCTCTAAAGAAGTGGTTCTCAGCTTTTGGTCCTCCATCCATTTTGGACTTTAACTCCCAGAAGTCCCCATTACCAATTTATAGGGGATTGTAGGAACTGTGTCTAAAACACCAGATGTGCCAAAGGTTGAGAAATGCTGCTGTAAACCAGTATTTATGAACAAAGACTAACTTTACCTGTGATGAGGTAGCTTCTAAGTGTCAGTGTGCAACAAAATACAACATTTTTACAAATGATACTGCCCATATATTTTATTTGAGCTGAAGCCATTTCCCCCCAGTATTTAACTCAGTGTTTAACTCAGTATTTAACTTCAAAGGTTCAAAATCCACAAAGGAACAGTTTCCAAAAATTCCAGTCTTCTCAATCTGGCTGAGCAACAAAGTTTTTAGGACCCAAACCTGACATCACTGGTTAAACAGCATTCAAAGTGTTTATATGTTAGTGTAATTTATTTTGTTCATGATTAAATGACTTCTGGATTCATAATGCATGGAAACAAAATGCCAACTTAGCACCTTATCTCTCAAAGGGTGTGAGAAGCTTGAAGAATTCCTACTTTGAGCCACGCTACATCCTTCTGATCCCAATGAACAAAGAAAAATATACCAGCCACCTGCGAAGGAAGGGGCTGTTCAGCAGACCGGAGATTGATGAAGCAGTCAGTAGGGTGGACATGTACATCAAATTGAACCAAGATTGCCCAGGCTTCTTTGATGCAGTCTTCAGCATAGGTTAGTCAGTCCTTCTGGAAGTGTCGTCTCCCTGAGTGCTGACAATGAAATCTTTCTTTAAAGGAAACAGAGGAAACAGCTGATTTTCCAGACCTTCATAATAAACTGATTTAAAAGTGAGCTTTTGGGATGTGTGCCAGCATCCAAGTGATGTGGGCAGTGCTTCCACAAGGCTCATGGGCAAGAACATAAGATGTGCAACCTTGGTTCAGACTTGGTGGTCTGTCAGGTTCTATAATCCTGGTCTCTCAAAGTATCAGGACTCATACTTCTGCCCGATGCACACATAAAGAAGCAGTAGAATTTTAAAGGTTCTTCTTTGTGGTCTGTGCTGCATCCAAGTGTGTTCTTGCCCCTGCTTCTGTGATGGCACAGATGAGTACTCAACCAGATCAACTTGTACTTCTGGCAGCAAGACTCAGGCATTAAACAGTCTCTATGGGGAAAGGGCTTCTCAGACCACAGCTTCTGGAATTGTTAGACTCATTTTGATTCTGGAAACTGTTGGCCAAAAGGTAACTTTTCCAAGCTCTGGTCTACCCAAAAGATATTTAAAAAGAAAAGCCAGTGGCGTCATTTGTAGTTCTAGTTGCAGTTTTCTCAAAGCCACCATGTGCAGAGCAGTAAGACCCAGTGTGTTGGAGTAGTCACTGGTTTTTGACTAACATTGTGTAGATCATGATTTAAGCCTTTGGTTGGCCATCAAATTGAATAGGTCACCTTAGGCCGTAAGAAACAGTCATATAGGCTTAACACCACCCCTTTGAACATCAGATCAGGGCAGCGGCAACCGCATGCATTTTTCCAGCCCAAAAAGAAGTGGCAAAATGTCACTCCTTTTGGGATGGAAAAAAGCCGCCCTTGCTGCCGCTGTGGATTTTCAGCACTCCAGTGGCATGTGGTGTCTAAACACCACGCCACCGGAGCACCGTGAAGCCAGGCCATGTGTGGGCAGGCGGGTCACTTCCAGGCGGCATTGGGGCGGCGTCAGGGCGTGCATCATATGTACACTATGCTCCCAACCTGCCTACAAGACAGCTTTTAGTACCGGTCTGTACCAGCCCCTTGAGTCTGCCACGTCACCCTCCCTCACCACCATCACCATCTTTGGAGAGGACATCAATTCCAAAGTACTTCAACAGGAGGGAGATACACTAATCTAGTCTGATTTATTTAACCACTCCCCCAGCTTTCCTTTAATGTGTATATTTTCCCATTGTCTTGCTCATGTATAATTCTAACAAATGCAGGTGAAATCCATAGATTCTACTGGTGAAACGTTTAGCCCCATCTTCTTGACATAATTGCTTGCTACTTGTGGGATCAGGGACAAAATATCATGATCTCAGAACCTAAGAGGAGTACCACTGGATCAGACCTATGTCAACCAACATCCTCATTCGCAACATGGCCAACCGAGATGTATCTCACAAGGAGGACATGAAAGCAATTGTCCTCTTCCAAAGTTGTGCTTCTGCAGTTAGTAATTCAGAGGAAACCTGTTGATCACAACTACTGCCTATGATAGCATTATCCTCCATAGACCTTTTTCATCCCTTTTTATATTCAAAGATCCATGCTGGCTTAGACCAAAGGTCCCTCTGTTCTAGTTTTCTGTTCCTACAGTGGCCAAACAGTTGCCTTCTGGAAAGACCACCAGCAGGACATAAGTACTGCACCACCACTGCACTACCACTCCATCCTTTCTCAGCAACTGAGACAGAGGCATCTTGGCTCTGATGCTGGGATAATACATTGTTACCTTGAGTAGTAGCCCCTGATGGCTTTGCCCTCCATTAATGTACCTAATCTTCTTTTAAAACTGTCCAAGTTAGCACACATTCCTATATCTCATAGCAGAAAATTCCATATTTTAACTAGGTACTGTTTCAAAGCCACAGAAACTGGTGGACATTGGTACATTTGGTGGCAGCAAATTCTGCAAGCATGAATCGTTTGGGCAAACATGTGTTTCCTGCCTCAGTTGTAGGTTAGACACAAATGGACAAAAGATGCATTAGGAGAATGATCTGGGATATTATTGCTACTATTATTTTCCCCCGGAATGTGGTCTGTCCCTTATCATGCTCAACTCTTCTCTTTCTCTCCAAACACCCATCCCTCAATGTGCAGATGATTATGACGAAGCCTTTGCCAAGCTGAGTAGCCTCATTGAGGAGTTCCTGGGACTAACAGACCTTTCTGCATCAGATCTCATGGTTCCTTCATCAGAGAGCTATATCTTTGCAGGTATTAAGCATGACCTGGCAGAGCTGCTAATTTTGAGCAAGGCCTGAGCAAATCTGAGGTGGCTTGTAAGAAATGAGATGGTAAGTCACCAGCAATAGCCTCCTCCTCCATGGTTTTGCATCTGCTCTTGTCCATTTTCTAAACTTGCCAGTAATTTGGCTTTGAACAGGGCATTTTTATGCCATGTGGCAGACATTGGCCAAAATCCTGTTGGTGTCTTACCCATGAGAAAGTTTCCCTATAGAAGTGGTTGCACATTTTTGTCTGATACAGGATATTCAATTCAAGATTGTGGAAGCAAAAGCAGAAGACAGCTTGTGGAAACCAAGGAGCAGATAAGAGAGTGCAATACAAAGACTGTGTAATGGTAGTACAGCTGACTGGGATAAGGCATGATGTTCACAGGGCATGATAGTGGATAAAGGGTCAAAGCAAGAAGGAATAGATGTGGCATGACAGGAGACAAAGAATGGGGAAGGAGGTTACTGTTAGCTTTTTTTTAAAAAAAGTTCTCAGGCATTGTTCCTTGCTCTGAATAATGGTATGATTTGTTTTGTTGTGGACAAGAAGACTTTAGTGATAGACTCATAGAATCATAGAATCACAAAGTTAGAGTAAACCCCAAGGGCTGTCTAGTCTGCAGTCTGCCATGTAAGAATCTACAGCTAAAGCACTCTGAGAGATGGCCATCCGATCTCTGTTTAAAAACCTCCAAAGCAGAGGAGTCCACCACCCTCCAGGCAATCTGTTCCACTGTTGAACCGCTCTTCCAGTTAGGAGGTTCTCCCTAATGTTTAGGTAGAATTACTGTTCTTGTAATTTGCCATTGAAGAACTCCGTCTTGTGACAATATGAAAGATTCAGCAGAAGTTTTTTTTCAAGAGGCCTTTGGGCATGTGAACCAAAAGTTCACAAAATCCAAACCTTTTTTTAAATAGCATGGTTGTGGAGGGCAAAGAAATAGGAAAGATCCTTTGTCTCATCATCATGAGTTCTGCCATAAACCATCTGATCTTCCTTCAAGGGGCTGTTAATGGCCTGTAATGTCTTGCTGTCCCATCAATTTGCGTTCCTTCACCAGTCGCAGCAACTTCATTAAGAGTGCTGAGTCTGAGCAATTTTGCTCTCCATAAAAGTAACTTTAAAATTTATTGTGCATCATTAAATTCATTTGGAGCTTCATTTGTAGGTGTTTCAAATAAATGTAATGATCTTGTTTTGGGAGAGAGGTCCTCTTTTCCTTACAGATGATGCAAAATTATTTTTATTATTATTATTTTTTTAAAAAATCTTGCCTCGGGGTTGATGCTTAATGCGAACATTTGCAGTGAAATTGTAATAGGGGAGATTGGTTGTTTTATATAATGGGAGGCTATTAAAATCTTTCTCTCTGTCTCCTTTTTTAATGAACAGATATCCAAGAAGTTTTCTTAATGGACAGAGCAAAGACATTGGGAGGAGTGGAAACAGAGATCAAGATATAGATTAAAGTGGCACAGTTGTTGCCTGTGGTCACCACTGGTTGAAGTCATTTTAGCTCTAGTGATGGGAAGGGGGAATCAAAATTATGTCTAGAAATAGCATTCACTTGTGGAATATTTCCACTGAAATGCATGCACATGGTTTCTGTTCATTTTAATGGAGCTTTTGCAGACTTTCATGGTGATTGTATCTGTATGGCTGAACCCTGGAAAACTGGGGGTTACACTTTACTGAAGTTAAGGGACTCCAGGTAGCCTGCTATGGGCTTCAAGTCCCTTCCTGTAGTGGGGGTGCATGGGAAGAAAGCTGGTTTGTAATCTTGTACTCCAGTGTCTCCAGGAGTAAGCCCAATGGAAATCAATGGGGCTTATTTCTGAGCAGGTCTGGATAGCATTGCATTGTAAATTGTGGCTAATACCTGAGAATGTTATCCTAAACTGCTTCCTGTGCATCCATCTGGGGTGTCTAGTTTTTTAATGATCTGCTGGAGCTAATGCCAGAGGTGGGCAGAACAGTCAGGAGGCACATTTAGTGGATATCTCCTGGTGCATTTGTGGGAAGTAACTGAAGCATAGTTTTTTGTGGAGCTTTTGGGCTATATGGCCATGTTCTAGAAGAGTTCCTTTCTGACGTTTTGCTGGCATCTGCGGCTGGCATCTCCAGAGAATGATAGCCTGGAAAAGGATTGGATATATATATCCTGTGTGACCCTGGGAAGGAAGGAGTGATTTGCAAATGTATTGTTCTGTGACTAATGACAGTCTTCAGGGTAGGAGGATATGCAAACAAGGATTAATGTCTGCTAACTGGTGCTCATTGTCTGCTGGGAATCCCCTGGCCTTAGGCTGTTTCTTGTTTGCATAGGTTGAGTCTTGACCTTGCTGTCCTTCAGGACTGGTAGGCAAGCCTTGTTTACTCTCAGGGTTTCCTCTTTCCTGTTGAAATTGTCCAAGTGTTTATGGATTTCAATGGCCTCCCTGTGCATTCTGACATGGTAGTTGTTGGCATGGTCCAGAATTTCAGTGCTTTCAAACAGCATTTTATGCCCAGGATGGTTTATAGCATGTTCTGCTACTGCTGATTTTTCCAGTTGACCCAATCTGCAGTGTCTCTCATGTTCCTTGATTCTTGTCTGCACGCTGCATTTGGTGGTCCCTATGTAGACCTGTCTGCAGCTGCACGGAATGCAGTAGACTCCTGCAGCTGTGAGAGGGTCTCTCTTGTCCTTGGCTGAGCGAAACATTTGCTGGATCTTCTTCATCAGTTTGTAAACCATTTGAAGGTTGTGTTTCTTCACCACTTTCCCTATTCTGTCTGTGACTCCTTTGATGTATGGTAAAAATATCTTCCCTTTGGGTGGTTGCTTGTCTTGAGTCTTCTGGGTTTTTCTGGGCCTGGCAGCCCTTCCGATGTCTGCGCTGGAGTAACCATTGGCCTGTAGAGCCCGGTCCAGGTGTTTCAGTTCATCTTCCAAGAAGTGGGGTTCACACATCCGTTTTGCCCGGTCTACCAGTGTTTTTATAGTGCTTTTTTGTCCTGGGTGATGGTTGGAGTTCTTGTGCAGGTATCTGTCTGTATGTGTAGGTTTTCTGTATACTGTGTGGCCCAAGCGTTGGTTTGGTTTGCGAATGACTAGGACATCCAAGAATGGTAGTGTTCCATCCTTTTCTTTTTCCATTGTGAATGGGATGTTAGGATTGATGTTGTTCAAATGGTTTAGAAATACAGCCAGATCTTCTTCTCCATGGCTCCAAATGATGAAAGTGTCGTTCACATATTGAAACCATGTTGTGGGCTTTTTCGGTGCTGTTTCCAGGGCTTGTTTTTCAAAGTGCTCCATGTAAAAGTTTGCTATCACAGGGCTCAGAGAGCTCCCCATTGCTGAAGCATGTCTGAAGCATGTCCAGAGGAGGGTTACCAAAATTGTAAAAGGTTTGGAAACCATACCCTATGAGGAGCAACTTAGGGAGCTGGATATGTTTAGCCTGGAGAAGGGGTGGAAAAGCCTGGAGAAGAGGTTGAGGTGGGATGACAGCTACATTTAAATACTTGAAAGGATGTCATATTGAGGCTGGAGCAAGCTTGTGTTCTGCTGCTCGAGAGGCTATGACACAAAGCAAAGGATTCAAACGACAAGAAAAGAGATTCTACCTCAACATTAGGAAGATCTTCCTGACGCTAAGAGCTGTTTGACAGTGGAACACTTTGAGTGGTGGAGTCTTTGAGGTTTTTAAATAGAGGGTTGATGACCATCTGTCGGGAGTGCTTTATGTATGCCTGCAGAGCAAGGGGCCACACTTGATGCCCTTGTGGTCTCCTTGCAGGTGGCAAGGAAGATGACTGGAACACTGTCAGCACACCATGGTGAAAACCTGTAGGCCATTCCCTTTGCCAAATAGTGCCTGGACCCCTTCAGGAGCTGTGAACAAGGTGGTTAAACTGGAGTGTCTTGGGACATGGAAGGTCCCTTTGGTTGCCCTGGTCTACTAGCTATTGGTGGCAAGTCAACTTGAGCCTTTCTCTTCCACAGTAGATTGATCTACTCCTGCAGGACCACTGGCCTAGCAGGGGAAATGGCAGAAAGCAAGTGCAGTATGAATTGACACCTACCCTAGTGACACCACTTACAGACAGCATATGGGAAAGGAGTAAATAATATTCTGAGCAGTGAGTCACAGACCTCTTGTAAGGATAAGGGGAAGAGAAAGAGAGAGAAAAGGAGATTACATTAACAATTCTAGTTCTTAAACAGTAAGACAGTACTCCTGACCATAAGAGCTGTTCAACAGTGGAATGGATTGCCTCAAGGGATGGTGGACTCTCCTTTGGAGGTCTTTAAACAGAGGTTGGATGTCCATCTTTCAGAAATGATTAGGTTTTGCATACCTGCATGCCAGGGGACCAGTTAGCTCTTGTGATCCCTTCCAATTCTTTGAGTCTATAAAGTAAAATAAAGGCAGTTCATTTCTATGGAGTTAAGTGAACACTTTCTAGGGCCAGCTGCCTTCTGTGTATTTCTATGCTTTTATCTGAGCCATTAAAGACAAAGATTGAGTAGATCACTATTTAAAAAAATTAAGTTGGGCTAGGATGCACATTAATGTTTTTTTACTAATCTAAATAAAAGTATATGCTCTCTCTTTTTTAGGTCCGAGCAAGGCACGCAATACAATTGATATCAGAGGAACTGATGGAGTAGTACCATTGCCCACTTCTCATGAATTTATGGACTCCTCTGCCAAAAATTACTCAGCTGTCATATCAGCAAAACTTTCAGCACAAAAAACACCAGTGGTAAGTAAGGGAGGGGAAACTTTCCATGGTTATCTAAAATCATATCTAAAGCTCAGGTTTCCTTAAAATGACCACTGGCAAGCATCTGAAAGTAAATACAAATCAATATGGTTTTCTTTAAGGACAACTGAAGTGGAGGAAACACAAGTAAGTGACTCGCTCAACAATTTGATTGATTATTCCTAAAGGAGCCCAACTATCTAGGTATCGTGGTGACCCAATTTTGCCTTATCATTTGGGAACAGAGGGGTCAGCCCCCTTGGCCTAATCCCCCCTACCTCCTCCCCCCATGAATTTATGGACTCCTCTGTCAAAAATTCCAAAGTCCATGCCTGGCCCAGCCAGGCATGAAAAAACCATGCCCTATGAGGAGCAGCTTAGGGAGCTGGATATGTTTAGCCTGGAGAAGAAATGGAGATGCCTGGAGAAGAGGTTAAGGGATGGAATGGTAGCCATATTTAAATATAGAATCATAGAATCATAGAGTTGGAAGAGACCACAAGGGCCATCCAGTCCAACCCCCTGCCATGCTGGAACTCTCCTTCAAAGCATCCCTGACAGATTGCCATCCAGGGGCTGTTTAAATCTGTTAGCTTATATGAAAGGCGGTGACAGATTCCCCTCTGAAATTTTTTTGCCATGATAGGTTCACCTTAGGATCGTCATTAAGTCAAAAATGACTTGAAGGCACTCAACAACAACAAATAAATATTTTAATAAATAAATAATAAATACATTTTCACAGGAAGTTTATGTGTTTAGTGTTACACCGATGCAGAACAGTCCTTATTGAAGTCAGAAAGGAGCAGAAGGGCAGATCTGCTACCTCATTCTCATTCTTTTTTGTCTTATCTTGTGTTGGTGCCAGGCATCAACTTTGTGAGTGTGCAAGTGGATGCTGGCATTTTGTTTTTAACTCAGGGGATCCAAGGATATCTAATTGACAGAAATAAATTGGCAAAAAACTTCACTGTTCCAGAACTGAGAAGAACTGTTCCTGCAATCTAGGTCTAACTGGTGAGACAAAAGGATAGTGCCTTCAGGTGGGGATAGTATTGTGGGGGAGGATTTTCAAGGAATTGACACTCGGATGTCTGCTTGTAAGTTTGAAATTGTCCAAGTGTTTATGGATTTCAATTGCTTCCCTGTGTATTCTGACATGGTAGTTGTTGGCGTGGTCTAGAATTTTGCAGGAGTCTTCCGCATTCCATGCAGCTGCTAACAGGTCTACATAGGGACCACCAAACGCAGTGTGCAAACAAGAATCAAGGAACAGGAGAGACACTGCAGACTGGGTCAACTGGGAAAATCAGCAGTAGCAGAACATGCTATAAACCACCCTGGGCATAAAATGCTATTTGAAATCACTGAAATTCTGGACCATGCCAACAACTGCCATGTCAGAATACACAGGGAAGCCATTGAAATCCATAAACACCTGGACAATTTCAACAGGAAGGAGGAAATCCTGAGGATAAACAAGGCTTGGCTACCAGTCCTGAAGAACAGCAAGGTTAAGAGTCAACCTATGCAAATGAGAAACAGCCTCGGGTCAAGGGATTCCCAGCAGACAATGAGCGCCAGTTAGCAGACATTAATCCTTGTTTGCATATCCTTCCACCCTGAGGACTGCCATTAGCAACAGAACAATACATTTGCAAATCACTCCTTTCCCAGGGTCACACAGGATATATATATATATATCCAATCCTTTTCCAGGCTATCATTCTCTGAAGATGCCAGCCACAGATGCTGGCGAAACGTCAAAAAGGAATTCTTCTAGAAAATGGCCACATAGCCCGACAGCCCCACAAAAAAACATAGCAGGTAATGGAAAAGCTAAAAGCATCCTCAGCATGTAGCTGTCCAGCCTCTTTATGAGCATCTTCAAAAAGAGGCTGGACAGCTACATACTGAGTATGCTTTAGCTTTTCCATTACCTGCTATGTTTTTTGTGGGGGTTTCGGGCTATGTGGCCATGTTCTAGGGTTAGAGTTCTAGGGTTAGGGTTCACCCGCTAGAGTTCGGGAGGGACTAAACGCTGTGCCCTCCTGAACCCTATTTGCGTTGCCAAGGCGCCTCAAGATGCCCATCTAGATCGGGCCTATGAGTATATTAATCTTTTCTTCCAGAACCCTTGAAAAGCCACTACTAGTTAGTGTTGACTCTATTGGGTTGAATGGACAAATATAAAGGCAACTTCTTATCTCTGTGTGATTTAATACTCTGGATGATGAGTAGCAGGAGTCAGAAGAGAAATCTAATGGAAGCCTTGCAATGTTGGGGGTGGGTGGCGTCCTATTCTAGAATGATGATGTTATAATGCTGAACGTTCAGCAGGTCTGGCAGCCATGGAGTGGTTGCAGTCATAGTTATTGCTAATCCCTTGATTTCTGCTGTCTGGCATTTAGCATTCTTTCCTAATGAAGAAGAGAAGCTGGAAACCTATCCGCTATCCCCCTTTTAGCAAAAGGCTTTCACCACTGTGGAGAGAGGTGAAGATGTGGGAAGGAGCAACATAAGGACAATCACCCAGAAACCATTTCTTTAACTCAGGGATTGGGAAGGTGTGCTCCATTGACCATAAATGGCCCACGTGGCTGTTTTTGTGCTCACCTCTAATTTCCTTGAAAAACATTGTTCCAAAACATTTTGTGCCCCTGAATGCCCCTTAACACTCCCTAGGTGGAGTGAAAGGCTGTATTGGCATGTTTTTGAGCACTGCAAGCCATTTTAGAAGCCTCCATCCAGTTGGAGGTGACACAGAAAACAACTTCTTTTTTTCCTGTTGGAAACAAGGCCAAAATGTCCCAGAGAGGGCAACAAATGTGGTGAAATTGTCTCCTCATGCCTCCTGGGTGGCAATCGGAGGGCGGGGGGGAGTCTAACACACACACACCATTATTTTTCAGGGGATGTGGCAGTTAAAGCTGCATCAACCTGCATTAATTCTGAAGTGTAGATGCAGCCTGGGTTAGCCTTCATCCTAATACCTAGGTTTTCTCTGGAGGGCTTTTTTTCTGCTCATTCAGTCAGGAGAAGTCCAGAACTTGGAAGAATCATCCAGCCAGCAGAACCACTGACTATCTTGGCTAGGGTTTCTGGGAGGGTTAATTCCCAAAAGGAATTAGTGGAACCTCTCTCCTGAAACCTAATGACCTTTCACTTCTGTTTCAGGCATAAAAGGAATGGTTTTGTTGTTTTGGTTTTTTTTACATTTTCTAGTTATTCCAAATTTTGGGAAATTTTATTCTAATTGTGTCATTATGCTTCTTATTCAGGAAGAGGCTTCTCTGCTGAGGCGGCAATGGACAGCCAGGCAGGGCCTGATGGGGAAAGCTGTTAGCTCGTACTACCAGCTGTTTCAAAGGTAAGCCATGGCAGCTAAAGGGGATAAAATCAGCAGAAGAGAAAAAGAGAATGATTTTGTCCCAAAGGTATAAGAAAACTGATCGCAATGATTTTGTGCTTTGGTCCTAAAGGACCTGGTAGACATGGCTCCTAAGACAGATTTGGCATGAGTTTCACCCATTCCCAACTACTGTACTTCTATAAGAGATTCAGAAGCCTGAGTACACACATTTTTTTGCAGAGAGTTACTGTTTGCTTTCTATATACATTTCAGGCACCAAGGGGAGTCAGAAACATTTTGAATGCCATCAGAAACTCACAAAGATTTGAATTGTGTTTTGGATTCTAGCTGCAACATTCTGTCTTTTATCTTTTGTCAACTGAGCAGGGGGTTCAATTTTTTTGTTGGGAGATTGGGGGCAGGGAATGAGAACCAATATATTTCAGAGAGTGTAGTCCTAATAATGATTGCCCCAAACATTTAGGAATAAGAACTTAAAGAATCCTTGCAAAAAAATTCACATTTCACATCTGACTTTTTGCAAAAATTGTGTTTTCTGAAACAGTGTTACTGTGCAAAAATAATGGCTGGCATCCTCTTAATTAGTGGCATTATCATAAACTGACTTACAGTCTCATAAAGTTGAATTGTGCTATTGCACATTGATCATATTCTTAGGAGGGGAACAGAGATGTAACTACATTGCCAGGACCATTGCACAAGCAGAGTCACTGTAGCACCATGGGTCTCATTGCACTATGGGTCTTGTTGCACAACAGATATTGTCACACTATGGATCCCATTGAACAGTGAGCAGCTTCACACTATAGGTCTTGTCCCATAATGGGATATCATGGAGGACATCTTGAGATGCATCACAATTCACTAGAAGGGTTGCATAAGCGAATCAGAGATATAACCATGTTCTTGTAAACTTATGACTGATAGTCTCTGATGCAGTTTGTTGGGGGTTTTTTGCAAACATAATTTTCAAAAAAAATCTGCAATACAAACAATAATAAATGATGGACAAAACTTCTCATAATTTCACCCAGTAGAAAGAAGTCTTTCTGAAATGCTTCTTTGTATCATCCAGCTAAATCCTTCATTACTGGGAAGACTAAAGATCAGTCATTGGCTTAGTAGATGAGGCTCTTAATATATATTTCACTCATCCATGCACTTCTTAGGAATTATGTAAGGAAGAAACCATGTATGGAAGGGGTAGAGCCACAGGGAGGTTTAAAATGGGGACAGCGCCCTGCCAAATAAGAATTCTTGCTCCCCTGTAAATTTTTCTTTCATTTTAAATTTCCAGCATTGCAGTAACTTAAAATCTGAGTTGAGCATTTAGAAATATTAAGTATCCAAAGAAAAGGGATGAACGATTTCAAGCATTTCATTTTATGCAATGCTAGAAATCTGAAGGTTGAAGGAAATTTCATAGGAGAGGCAGAGTTCATATAGAGGGGTAATGCTCTTATTTTTCCTCCCTTTCTCAGCTACAGTCCTGAGCCACTGCCAGAACTGACCAGCCAGACATCATCAAATGAATATTACTGGCAACATTTCAAGATGTTGTGAAGTGTTGCCTACTACTGGGAAGTCCTCCAGTATCAAATGTTGATGCTGAATACAAAATCCAGTTATTAGCCCTAACTAGAGTAGACCAATTTAATCCGTGTAATTGACATAAGAAAACAAAGCTTCTTTATTTCAGTGGGTGTACTACTATAGTTGGGACTGACAACTGGATTTAGGGAGTCACAGAATAATGAAAAAATTTTGAAATGAAAATTAACAGAGGAGAAGGGAAATTAGGGGCAATTATTTTAGAACTAGTAGAATCAGAGGGGGCAGAGGAGAAGGAAAAGCACACCAATTCCATACTAATAGATTTCTTGTTAATTGATGTCAAATCACCTTTGACTCTAGGCAGCCCTATGAATGAGATGCTTTCCAAAGAGGTAGTTGTGTTAGTCTTTTGCAGCATAAAAAGGAGGAAGGAAGAGGGAGACGAAAATAGGAAATATGGTAGCACCTTTAAGACTAACTGGGTTTTATGTTTGCATGGTCTTTCGTGGATATAAACCCACCTTTTTGGGTGCAGTTCCAAGTGAAGATTAAGGCTTCAGGCACAAAGCATATTTATACTGTGGTGGGAGTGGGATAGAATGTAATGGGATTCAGGAAGATACAAATTGGAGCACTTGCCCTGAATTTTCAAAGGGCTGCATAAGGTGATACAGACCTCTGCAAGCCTCAGTTACCAGCAGTTCTGCTCAGGTCTTGCAAGCTCAGGGCTGCAGCTTCCTTGGTTGAGTCTATCTCCTTGTAGTGTAGTCGTCTTCTTTTTCTATTTCCTTCCACTTTACCAAGCAGTATTACCTTATCCAGTTAGTCACATCAGCTCATGATACCTCCAACGTACGACAGTCACCATTTCCTCATCTTGGCTTCTAGGGAGAATTTAGGCTGGAATTGCTCTAAAAATCACTTATTGGCCATTGTGGGGGTTCTTGGTATCCAAGACTTCTTTTCTAGCACCACATTTCAAATGTGACAGCATTTTCCCTCTCAGTTTTATTTGCTTTCTAGCTTTTAAACCCATATACAGAAATTGGAATTACTGTGGCATGGATGATCATGATTTTAATATTCAGTGACAGATCTTTACAATTGAAGATCTTATCTAGTACATAGCTGTCCTTCCAAGTCTTAGTCTTCTTCTGATTTCTAGACTGTTTGATTTCTGTATTGACCATCAGGTGACATCCACCTATACAATTGTCTCTTTGGTTGTCTAAAGAATGTGTTTGCCATGAACAAACTGTTAGCCTCACAAAATTCAATAAGTTGCTCTTCTCTTTGTTTCTTGACAGGGATGTGACAAAGTCTTGTCTTTGTTAAACATACACAATATTGGTTTCTTGATGCTTCAGCAAAGTCGTTCTTGATTCCAGGCCAAATTCTCCAACAGTATTTGGTCAATGTTTGGCAGTACTACCATCATTACTACTGCAATTTCGAGATGTTAGTGGGCACTAAATGCACAACATTTTAATTATCCCCCAATACAATAGGCTGCACTTAACTTTTTCATTTAAAAAATCCCCGAGACATGGCTGATTCAAACATTCACGCTTTGTGAATGTTTGAGTCAAAGGAGAAAACTAGCTCTCTGAAAACTAATCACAAAAAGCTTCAATAGATTTCTCTCTTTTTCTTCTCTCCTCCTCCCATCCTTCCAGCTATGCTCTTGACAAAAAAAAAAAATCACTCGCTTTAATTTAGAACAGAATAGCCTCTTTCACAGAAAATGTTTCTTTGCTCCAGGGTTCAGCGATGCCACCTAAGCGAGCTTCATGCTTCTCTGTTCAACCACTCTGTTGCCAGGAGACAGAGAATGGCTTTTTATTGAGAGCTCAGGGCTAGACAAACCTTTGAGTTTCTTTTTCCTGAGGGTGCCACGGGTATAGAACTAACCTAAAGTCATTCGATTAGTAAGGGTGCTAATGGGCTAAAAAGAGACACGCTTTGCTAGTGTTCACTTAACCTAAGTGGAAACTCAGTCCAGGAAATTGCAGTGAAGGACAAACTTGGTGAGAAAATATTTACACATCAATCTGAGTAATGCTGTTTTTAAAATAAAAAGAAGCTCAGTTGGTGTAAGAGGGAGGCAGAGATCTAATATACATTATAGTTTAAAGTCAGCCAATTTTCTCCTAAATGTACACATAGGTTTGAAATTTGCACAGCAGTGAAAATGGAGCTCAGTAGGCATTCCCTCCACCTTCAGCTGCAGCAGCTCTGTAGTGCCATCTACTTGATGGGAAGGGCACAGTCCTCACTTGCCAATTTATTGCATCTACACTTGTCCCTCCACATTTGTAGGTTTTACTTTTGCAGTCTTGATTATTTGCAGTTTTGATTAATATGTTCTCTATAGGAATCTCTAAGTCCTCCTGTGCAATTCTGCCAGAAGTTGAGCATAGAGTTGTGCTGGTGACCTAGAATTTCCTAGAGAACACATTTCTCTAGGCATTTGTAGGTCCTCTAGCATGATTTTGTGATCAACTGCTGGCTGATATTCACCATAGCGTTGCACTGGAGGACCTGGAGTTTCCTAGAGAGGTATTCTCTCAGGAAAAATGAACAGTGTTGTTTGTTTGTTTTTAATTTGTGGTTTTTGCACATTCACAGAGGTCCTTCACCCCAGCAAATGTGGAGGGTCTACTGTATTCAGTTATTTCCCCACTGCCAAAAAAATCTCAAGGCACATTCAAAAGAAAACGTTCATTATTTTTCTTGTTAACTGCCCTTGAGTCAATCCCGACCCATGATGTGTCTGAACTATAATGGCCTCAGTTTTGTCATCTTGGCTTCTAGGGAGATTTCTCGCTTGATCTGCTCTAGGACCCACAAAAGCCACAAATGTGGAGGGCTGACTGGGAATACGTATACAGGAGGGAAGCAAAATGAAGGCTTTGTCCCCAAAGAAGAATTTGGGGCTCCATAAACAAAAATTTCCTTCTGTCCCCAAATTGCTAAGCAACACAGAGAGTGAAACAGTGGAAATTTTCACACCGAGAACTCTTCTATTTGCTGTGTCTGTATCGCCATGATTGCTTTGCGTGCCCTTTTTCTTTGAATGCCTAAAATGTTTTTCTAAATGCTCAACTCCAGTTTCAAATTACTGCAATGCTAGAAGAATATCATTTGTGGGGAAGAAATCTTCTGGGAAAGCAGCCCTCATTTTGCCCTGACACACCCTTCATCTTTCAGAAATTAGCTGAAAGTTACCAGATTATTAAATCAAACTTTTGTGGGGGGGGGAAGCATACAACTTTTAAGCAGAGAGCACATGTTCCTAGAAATCCAGACTTCCTGTGTACAGTGCTAATAAAGCATCACATCCTGTGCATGTCCTCCCCGCCCCCCGGCCTGGGAAAAACCTTTGCTCCAGGCACATCTGTTTCCCAGGTGCAAATACAGGTGTACTCACCCACCTGCCCAGTCATGTCACAAATGTAATCTAAGTATACTATAGCATAATTCTGAGGATGGAGTTTAGATGCCATGGAAAACTGACTTTTCAAGGTATAGCATTAAGCTACTGTACTTTAAAAAAGGAAATCTAAAAGCAAACACCTTCTGGGAAATTTGCAGTATAGATTTTTTGTGGTTTTTTTTAGGCTATGAGGCCTTGTTCTGGAAGAGTTTATTCTTGACGTTGCACCAGCATCTGTGGCTGGCATCTTCAGAGAGTGCTGGCATGGAAGTGACTGGTGTGTATATACTATGTGAACCTTGGTTGAGAGGAAGTGATTTGCATGTTAATCTGTGCATTGGTCTGCTGTTGAATGGCAAAGCCTCAGGGTGGGATGCCTCAGAACATGCCCTCCCACCCTGAGGCCTTGCCATTCAACAACAGAACAATACACAGAATAACATGGAAATCACTCCTCCCAACCCAGGGTCACACAGTATATATATACCCCACTCACTTCCATGGCAGCATTCTCGGAAGATGCCAGCCACAGCTGCTGGTGAAACATCAGGAATAAACTCTTCCAGAACATGGCACATAGCCCAAACAACCCACAAAATAGTATGGATGCCCGATGTGAAAGCCTTTGACTTCACATGCAGTATAGCTGAGGCAGGGTGGTTTGTTCAGCATCTTTAACAAATATCTTGTCTCCTCCAAAAATAGGTTTTTAAATTCTGCTTTTTTTTCTTTTTCTTTTTCTTTTTGGAAAGATGCTTGCATCCCAAATGATGGCTGGATTCCTCTTGGCTTGTTGTATCTTTGTACGCAGACACACATCTATGGGAATTAAAATTGCATGGTTGCACAAGTTTTGTCTCCAGTAGAGGGTTGTTCTTACATTACTACATAGCAGAGCTGGCAAGAGTGATTGTTTTGCACAGGTGCCAGGTGCACGATGGGACCAATGTACAACGTGATGCATTGGAGTTATCATAGAAGGAAGCAGGATTGACATTCTGCAGCAAAACAAGCTACTGTTTGGTAGTGCAAAAGGTGGTAGGTTATTTCCAGGTTGCAAAAATGCCCGTTTGTGATGGTGCTACAATGGGATGCCAGGGCACCAACGATGTCATGCGATAGGGCAGTGATGATGAACCTTTTAGAGATGGAGTGCCCAAACTCAGTGGCATTCCTGTACCGGGTGTGAACAGGTGCCCGGGGTGGGACTTCTGGGAGCGGGACATCTGGGGAGGTGGGACATCTAGGGGGACTTCCAGGGGTGGGACTTCCAGGGGTGGGACTTTCGCAGGAGGCATGCCTGACCAAATAAAAGCCCCAAACAAAAACAAAACAAAAAGGCCACTCATATAAATATTAAATCCATCCTTCTCAGCCCTGCTCAAAATGGAGGACCTTTTGGAATCCCTGCTGGACAGGAGGTTGAGATGGAGGACAGGTCCTGAAAAGGAGGAGGACCAAGTCTGGTCACCCTGAGCAAAAAACACTCCCTTTCCCATTCACAGCCATCTTTTTCACATTGTGAAAATCCATGCTTCTCAGCTGTACTCAGAAAGGAAAACCTTTTGTGATCCTTCCTGGACAGTTCCTGTTTTCCTTGGAGCAGCAGCAGCAGATTATCCTTGTACCCAGAGCTCAGGGCATGTTTGTTTCTGAGACAGGAGAAGGACAGCAACCGTGTTCAGCAGTGGGCTGCTTGAGGACACAGTGCAAATGTTGAATGGGAGTTTTCCATTAATTTCAGCACAATGGAATGGACTGCCGGATGTGATGCGTCTTATAAAATCTCTTGACTGCTTTTAAAAAGCTCTGAAGACGCATCTCTTCCAGCAGGCCTTACCTGAAATCTCCTAGATCCCGGCTCCGAAATGGGACCTATTTTGACCCCTTGCTTGGTGCTATTTTTACCCTCATTTAAGATCTATGAGGATGTATTATGTTTTTAATATCGTTATGGTTTTAAACTATTGCTAATTTAATTTATTTTTAAGGGGTGGGTGGCTGGGAATGGGTTGATGAAGTATTTTAATCTGTATATTTTAATTCGCTGTACCCCGCTCCGATTGTGCTCTACAGAGGAGCGGGCTAGAAATAAAGATTTTTTATTATTATTATTATTATTATTATTATTATTGACAAATGCAAGGAATAATGTAAATGTATCGGGTAGGGCACACTGTGTCACCATAACACCGTGGCGTTATAGGGCCCTGAAAGGACAAAGGAGGAAAGTGAGAGAGGGCAAGAGAAACTGGGACATTTTTAATAATAATAATAATAATAATAATAATAATAATAATAATATTTTATTTATACCCCGCTCTTCAGCCAAGACTATCAGAGCGGCTTACAATTTGTTAAACAAACAGCTTCATTTACAATTGTAAGCTATTTGCCCCCAACAATCTGGGTACTCATTTTAGTGACCTCGGAAGGATGCAAGCCTGAGTCAAGCTTCAGCCCTTTGCTGGTCTTGAACTCGCCACCTTCTGGTTTTGAGTGAGTGGCTGCAGTACAGGCATTTAACCACTGCGCCACCAGGGCTTAAAACAGATGAAAGAGTAGGACAACAGAGGATTAATTGGAAGTGTCCCTGCCAAATTGAGACATTTGGAGCATATGGATACACAGACAGTTACTGTATGTGCAACTTGCACAGCCTACAGGATTTAAAGGCTTGAGCACTTACAAATTATATACAGCTCTGCTTCTCTGTTTCTTTGAGAGGTGCAAGGGATGTGGTGTGAACATGGCTAAGCAGGATGGATGGAAGTGTATTGCTCAGAGGATAGGGGTCAGAATGTTTTCTTCAGCCACCCATGTAAAACATATGTTTGTCTCAACTGTTTGACTCAAAAAAACCCAGAAGGACGTAGATCAGCTTTCTGTCATGACTTGGCCTTTGAGAGCAGTCACTCATTGGCTGCCAGTCAGAAACTCTTGGAAGTAGAGCTGCATTGCCAGAAGCTTGTTATGCTGTGACTTTTCTCCATCAAAACCACTGAGTGACATTTCTCTTTGTAACCTCTGGGTTTGAACTGTATCTTCCAGCATTGCACATGGAGCAAAAGTAGCTTCCTAGAAAATACTCCATGGCTGATTATCAACATTTAATAAGAAAAACAATCAAGCGTATTTCAAATTATTCTAAAAGCATACGCATGAATCCTGCTAGAGCTGATCTGTTGAATCAGTGGCCAAAACAGTGGGTCAGGACATAAGTTTATTCCATTAATTTAATGGGTCTGCGTGAGTTGGTACTAACAATGAGATTCAGACCATGGTTCAACTCTGTTGTTGCTGGCGCTATGCAGTGCCATCAGAACAGTTTTCACTTTACAGAAGTTTGAAGTAAAAAAGCCAGTCCATAGGAACTTACAATCAAAATTCCAAATGTATGGGAAGGAAAAATGAGGGCAAAGGAAAGGAACAGCAGGTCTAATAGTAAATAAATATATACAGAAGCAGTACTTCAGATTTAATTTTAGTTGGAGATGAGAACTGTGAGCTGAAACCGAATTGTTATTGTGGTGGTGGTGTGCCTTCAAATCATTTCTGACTTATGGCAACCCTAAGGCAAACCTGTCATAGGATTTTCTTGCCAAGATTTATTTGGGGAAAGTTTGCCATTGCCTTTCTCCAAAACTAAGCAAGTGTGGCTTGCTCAGGGCCACCCAATGGACTTCCAGGGCTGCACTGGGATTGAAACCCTGGTCTCCAGAGTTATAGTCAGATACTAAAATCACAACGTGACACTGGCCCTGAAGTCAAACAGATAATGGAAAAGATAGGTTTTGCAGATGAAGAACAGACTGAAGGAAGAGAGTCACTTTAAAAGAGCAGCCATGCATGAGTGTAAGTAAGGGAAATATAGCAATACTATAGGTTCCCCAACACACAGTGGAGAGACCAAGAGGGGCAACATGAATTGAGGGTTGAAAGCTAAGTAGGACAGCAAGGGTAAGGGGTACTTCCTAGAGAGTTATTTTAGTTTGACTGGCATCCAGTTGGAGATGTTTGTTGTTGTTGCTGTGTGCTTTAAAGTTGTTTCCAACTTATGACAACCCTAAGGTGAACCTATCACAGGCTTTTCTTGGCATGTCTCTTCAGAGGGGGTTTGCTCTTGCCAATCTCTGAGGCTCAAGAGTGTGACTTATCCAAGGTCACCCAGTGGGTTTCATGGCTGAAACGAAATTCAGTACAAAAGCATAAATCACGCTATCCATGCAAGGCAAAAACTCACAGTTGAACAACGGATGAATTCTGCTGATAGCAGCAGAAATGGAGATGCACAGACAGTATAGCTCTCCTGTGCTCTGCGGTTGTGCATCTTATATTATAACATCATTTAGTCACCGACTTTCTGGGCAATATTGCTGTTTTGTGTGGGAGTTGTGTACTGCTGGCAATAGCATATTTTCACGTGCAGATATCTATGCTAAACTGAGGGGAGGCTGGATTGCAACCTGTGTCAGGGACCCAATGTGGTGGATAAACATGGAAACAGTTCTCACAAGCTCTTTACCTCTCATTCCAGGGATCTGCCCAGCACCCCTGCACCAAGGGCCACACACGCTCAGTTTCTGGAACCACCTGCATCTCTCACCTCTGTGCTGTCATCCGAAAGCTCCCTTGGTCCAGACCAAGGCTTCCCACCCACTAGCCCAGGCCTAAGGTGGGTAAAGATAAAGGGACTTGTGCTCCACTCTTCCCTTTGATCAAATGTTAACATGGCCTGTAAATGCAACTTTTAATTTCACATATATTTCAAAACAACCAGATGCATCTTTACCTTGTGTCATGCAGGAGGATGCAAAGCGCTCTGAGGCTCCCGCATTCTATTGTGTGCTGCAGAATAGTATTTTCATCTCCCCACTTTGTCACATTAAGGTGTTTTAGCACTGCAAATGCCTGCATATAATGCTCGTAATAACCTTGTGGGAAATCAGCCACGAAAGAAGCTTGCAAGAAAGCAAACCACCAGAAGACTGACGCCTTGTCTACATGGCTGTTTTACTCTGAGTTCCCCCTTAGGTTCACTGTGTCCCACAATGCAGGACCAATACCCCGGCTGCCTTCACAATTCTTGCACCCAATTCAGGACTTCCTAACCCATATTTTAAAAAACTCACTTTTTGCTGCAGATTTTCGGGGGGTTTCAGTGGTGACAGTGGCTGCCTTTTCACTCATGACCTCTGTTCATCACCCCAGTGGTGCCACTGAGGGCACAAGTCACCCTGAAGTCAGAATGAGGTGCCCACCATTGACACTGTGGCGGCATGCCTTGCTCTGACCACACCAGTGGCATCAGGCAATGAATGGGGACTGTATGATAAAGCAGCCACCTGTTGTCACTGGGGGAAGAAAGCAAGGTAATGAGCAAATTCAGAAAGATTTCAGGGCCAGAATACTCCAGGGCAGCTCAGAATATTCTGATAAGTATAGTATTCTATGTGTGTTTGTGTATGTGTGTTCCATTTTAGAGAGAGTATGGAAGAAATGATGGACCCTACCAAAGGAGATGTGAGAGTTGCCAGGAAAGATGCATGATCCTTCTGGTCCTGTTGCTTTTGTTGGCGAGACAAAAGTGTGCATACACAAAGCAATGATCCAACTCACTCTGCAACAGTGGTGGGATTTGTGTGACCCTTAGGGTCGCCTGAGTGAAAACTGGAGAGAATTCCTTTACCTTTAAAAAAATTGTAGCAGGGTGAATTTTAGTAGATGTTGCCTCTTACCTAGTTTTGTGACAAGCACATCTCCATTTTAATCTTAATCCTTCAGTCTTAATTTGCTGCCACCTTGGCCTTGGAGGGAGAGCACAAGACTATAAGCCTGAGAGCAGGGAATTGTCAAGTTTTCAGACTGGCAACCTTAAGGACATTCAAGGTGTTGAACTGCAACTCCCAGCATTCGTCACCATCAGCAGTGCTGCCTAGGACTTCTGGGAGATCTAGTCCAGCAACATCTGGAGCACCACACTCCCTTGCTGTCCAACATAAGTAGAGTCTTGATAGAGGAGGATTGGACAACTGTGGCTCTCCACATGATGTTGAACTTCCATTTCATCAGCATAGTCAATAATCAAGGATTATTGGAATTGCAGTCCAAGTACGTATATCTGGAAAGCCAAAGTAGCCTGGTGCTAGAGAAAATAATAGTCCATCCATCTGGTAGCCTGTTTCCTTGAATTAAATTCTTCTAGGGCAGGGCTGTGGGACCTCCAGCCAATTTATATCTCACACCCAACCTTTCCAGTAATGGTGTGATGGGAGTCATAATTCATCCACATCTGGAGGAGTGAAGAATTTCCCCTCACTCCAAGGGTTCACAAGCAAAGTACAAATAGTTCTTCTGACAATCATAAGCAACTTGGTGCCTCCAAAGCTGGGGACACTTACTTTATATGCTTATGTATAAGTCTAGAAATTTTACTCAAAACATTGACCCAAAAAACCTGGGTAGACTTATCCATAAGTCAATATACATACTGTGCTTTAACTCTCTCTCTCTCTCTCTCTCTATATATATATATATATGCAACCTGTATGTATATGTGTGTGTGTGTGTGTGTGTATATATATATGGACAGGTTACTTACCTGTAACGGTATTTCTTCGAGTGGTCATCTGCGAATACATACAAATGGGTTTTACTGCGCATGCGCAGTTCAGCTCGGAAACTTCTGGAATCACTAGGCAGACTTCGGATTGCAACTTTTTGGCGGTAGCCCCGCCCACTGCTATATAAGTCCCCTGCTTTCCCGCTCTTTCCTCAGTTCCATAGATTTTTTACGCCGCGTAAAGCAACTATGGAGCCCTCTATGAGCGGGACACTGAGGGGAGGATGGGCGGGATTTGTATGTATTCGCAGATGACCACTCGAAGAAATACCGTTACAGGTAAGTAACCTGTCCTTCTTCTTCGTGGTCTCTGCGAATCATACAAATGGGTTCAGACTAGCAAGCTAAGTTTACGGCGGAGGGAGTGTCCATAGGCCAAAGTATGTTAAACCAAGTCACTTTATTAAAGTGTTCAACTTGCATCCTCATCAGCACAATATCTCTGTAGCAATCAGAGGATCATGTGTTCAATGAACCAAACATAAGTGCAATTTCCTTGTAATCAAAACCATCAATAAATCATTAAATATAATACACCCGTATTATGCCTGTGTTGGTCTTTTTTTTTTTTTTTAAAAAAACAGTACTACACACCATGACAAAACTTCTTCCAAAAGGACACTTTGGTGATATATCATTTAACATTGCCGTGTGTATAACACAAAGGATTTTGGTCTTCATAGAATAACACTCCTTATTCTTGCAACAAGCCCTGAAATCATGGCAAAACTGAACACAAATGTTTAAACGCATTAATCTATACCGAACATTCCCTGAGGTATCAAGAGTTGCAACTAATATTTCCCGAATTTAACCCGAATTCAGATGGATAGCAGTTCATCTGCTACATACCAGTAGAGCATATGTGCTATATTGTACCTTTGAACATAGACCATATACAGAAGTATTGGCATTGTAAGTAAAAGTAAATCAGATATTCAATAACAGCATTAGAACCCATAAGGGAAAACAGTAAACGCTGTGAAATATGAATCAAGAGCTGCATATGTTATAAACACATTTTGTAAACTAGTAAAAGAAGTGCAAATATATCACAAAGGCATTACACTTGTATGGCTGAAACCAACACTGCTTTCCCAAAAGCTGCATCTTGCTTAGCCCTGGTGTCCAACCTGTAGTGTCTAATAAAAGTCAAGGGCTGAGACCAGACCGCAGCTTTGCACACATCCTCCAACGGTATTCCCGACAAAAAGGCGGAGGATGCAGCTACCGCCCTAGTTGCATGTGCCCGGACTCTAGCAGGGGGAGGTTTGCCCGACAGTTCGTAACAGAGGTGGATGGTACCCGCCACCCATTTGGAAAACCTCTGAGCAGTTACAGGCAGTCCCTTCTTTGGCTCTGAGTAGCACTGGAAAAGTCTATTAGAGCGACTCGAACCCGAAGTCCTGTCCAGGTAGAAGGCCAAAGCCCTCCGAACGTCCAACAGGTGGAGACGGCGTTCGATATCGGTGGTCGGGTTCGGAGCTAGAGTCGGGAGCACAATGTCCTGGCACATGTGAAACGTAGAAACAACTTTTGGCAAAAAAGTAATATCCGTACGGAGGACTACCTTTTCCTTATGAAATCTAAGGAAGGGTTCGTCTCTCCGCAAGGCGCAAAGTTCTCCAGCCCGACGAGCAGACGTAATGGCTACGAGGAACGCTGTCTTCCAAGTTAACAGTCTCAAGTCTGTTGTAGCCATGGGCTCGAAGGGTCTATTTGTTAGTGAGGATAACACCACCTCCAAACTCCAAGTTGGAGCCGGAGCTACAACCGGGGGGTGAAGATTGTTAAACCCTCTCAAAAATTGCTTTACTAAAGGATCTTTAAAGAATGAGGGCTTCCCCCCTAGTGCATAATGTGAACATATAGCTGAAAGGTAACACTTAATTGAAGTTAAACAAAGACCTGCATCTACCAATGTCATCAGGAACTCGAGCACTATCGGTGTCGAGACATTGGCAGGTTTCAGGTTTCGAGATGCCAGGAACTGAACAAACTTACTCCATTTCGAGGCATACGACTTCGCGGTTGCCGTTTTCTGTGCTGCTCGAATCATCCTCTGAATCGGTACCGGTAAGTTGTCTACGGTCGAATTCTCCAAGCGACCAGGGGGAGGTTGTCCATGTCCGGGTGACGAACTCGGCCGTTGTGCGTGGTGAGCAGGTCCGGGCGAGGTTCGATTCTCAGGTACTGCCAGCCGGCGAGGTGCATGACCGACGGGAACCAGGTCTGTCTCGGCCACCATGGTGTGATCAGGATTGCTTCTGTCCGGTCCCGGATCATCTTGGCGATTACCCTCGTCAAGAGTGGAAAGGGAGGGAAGGCATACACCATGTCTCCTGACCACCTGTACAGGAAGGCATCTCCGAGGGAGGCTGGATCCCTGGATCGGGAGCAAAACCGTGTACAGTGAGCGTTTTGCCTGGTGGCAAAGAGGTCTATCTCTGGTTCTCCCCATCTGCGAAACAAGTCCAGCACCGTCTCGGGATGGAGTCTCCATTCGTGGCAAACCGTCGAGGATCTGCTGAGACGATCCGCTAGACTGTTTTGTTCCCCCGGGAGGTGAATTGCCTGCAAGGAAATACCTTTCGATATGCACCAGTCCCAAATCTGTAGTGTCATGTCCAACAGATCTGGCGATCTGGTACCTCCTTGCTTGTTGAGGTAGTACATGACCGTTGTGTTGTCTGTCATGATCAGCACTACCTTGTTGCGCAAGATGACCTCGAAAGCCTTTAGGGCCTTCTGTACCGCCAGCATCTCCAACACGTTGATATGCAAAAGTCTCTGTGTTGGGGACCATCTGTCTTTTACCGTCAGGTTTGCTGCATGTGCTCCCCAGCCCTCGAGAGAAGCGTCCGTTGTCAAGCTGATCTGCGGCTGCAGCTGGGCGAAAGGCATGCCCGTGCATACGTTCTTCGGATTCAGCCACCATTTCAGAGTGGTCGATACCGAGGTCGGAACCGAAAGTCTTTTTGAAGGTAGGTCCCACAAAGGGTTGAAGACAGACAGGAACCATTTCTGGAATGGCCGTAGTCTTAGCCTCGCCCAAGGGGTGACGAAGGTTGTGGACGCCATATGTCCCAGCGCTATCTGTGCTTCCCGGGCACGTATTATGGTCTTTGACATACACGCCGTGATGGAGGCGGAGAGCGTCCGAAACCGGTCCGGTGGTAGGAATGCTTTGCATCGATTCGAGTCCAAAATTGCCCCTATGAACTTTACTTGTTTCCTCGGGATCAGCGTCGACTTTTCCCGGTTGATTATTAGGCCTAGGGAGATCATTAGGTCTAATGCGAAGCTTACGTCTGATGATAACTGGTCCCTTGAGTCCGCGGCGAAGAGCCAGTCGTCTAGGTAAGGGAACACCCTGATGCCCTTCTGATGGAGGTAGGCTACTACCGGAGCCATGCACTTTGTGAAGACCCTCGGAGCGGAACAGAGGCCGAAGGGCAGCACGTTGTACTGGTAGAGTCTGGAGCCGATGGCGAAGGCTAGAAATCTTCTGTGGTCGTTCCGTATCGACACGTGGAAGTAAGCATCTTTCAAGTCCACAGTCGCGAACCATAGGCCCTGATGTAACAAGGGTAAAATAGAAGCCAACGTTACCATACGGAAGCGACGATATAGCAGATGTTTGTTTAGCTCTCGTAAGTCTAAGATGGGTCTCAGTGATCCATCTGGCTTGGGCACAGTAAAATATCTCGAGAAAAAACAACGTGGGGCCTCCTGCCAATGAATTCGGGAGATGGCCCCTTTTGACAGCAAGGTGCGTACTTCGTCGAGGAGGGGAGGTGAGGGGTGCGTGGAAATGATGTTTCCCGTCTGGGGAAGGGACTCGAACTCGAGGGCATAGCCCTTATCTATAATACGAAGGACCCAAGAGTCCAACGTGATCTTAGCCCAGGTGTGATAAAAGGGCTTAAGTCGGTCCTGAGTGCAGGAACCGGATTCGGCGAAGTACGCTATTGTCCTTCAGGACCTCTTCCTATTTTGGTCCGTCTCTTGTCTGCGAAAAGCCCTGCGGTATCGGGGCAAGGGCTGTCGACGGCCTGAGGAAGATGATGACTGTGACGGATAGCGCTGTCTAGGCTGGTCCTGGGGCTGGTACGGTCTATCTTGCTGGAACGGTCGCCTGTAAGGTGTGAAACCAGGCCGAACCGGACGGAACCAACGTCTGTAGGTAGGTGCAGAAGAGGAAGACATACCGTGTTTCCGTGCGGCTGACTTCATTCTATACTTAAAGTTTAACTTGTCGTCCGTCTCCTTGTTGAAAATACCGGCGTTGTCGAAAGGCATCTCCTCAATCGTAGATCTCGCATTTGCATTGAGGTCGGAGGCCCTGAGCCATGCGTGTCTCCTCAAGGCTATGGCTGCAGACATCGATTTCGCAGCACAGTCAGCGGAGTGCCTGGCCGAGGTAATGAGCCAGCTCCCTATGGAGTGTGCTTCGTCTCTGAGCTCCATGGCTAGCTTGTTGGTTTCCTCTGGAACGTCGTCTAGGATGGGAGCCATCCGTTCCATCAGATATTGTATGTAAGCTCCCATACAGGCATTATAGTTCGCCACTTTCAGACCCAAGATGGACGATGAATATGTCTTCTTAGCTAGCGAGTCTATCTTTTTGGCCTCCTTGTCTGAAGGAGATGTCGAAGTCTTTGTGGTGAAGGTCCTCTGGGCTCCTTCCACAATTGCGGAGTTTTGTCTGGGATGGGAGAACAACCATGACGCTGGGGATGGAGTGATCCTATATAGGTTCTCCACCTTCCGGTTCGATGTCGAGGTGGAGGCAGGGGCTTCCCACGAACGTTGCACGATCTTTTCCAACGACGGCAGGAATGGAATGGAGGGGGGTGTTGGTACCGACCCGTGGATCCTCTTCTCTATTGGATCTGCCGCATCGTCCTCCATATGGCTCACCTCGAGTTCGAGGGCTCTTCCCATCCTAATGACATGTTCAGTGAAGGAACGCACATCGTCACTGGGAGAAGCTGCCCCCGGGGTGTACAACTCTTGTGGAGACTCGGGAAGCTCCAGGTCTGATGCATCCGATTCCATGTGGAATGACTGCGGAATCGCGGCTTCCACCTCCATGTCCGAATCGGAGTCCTCCCTATGTACCAGGACCACCGGTGATGGAGATCTGTCTCTATGAAAACTCGTCTGCGTCGCCGCTGCAGAGACCGCGTGCAATGAACGCGCCGAGTCATGCCTCGTTGTTGATGACGACTTGTCCACTACTTCAGTACGGTGTTGTGGCAGCGTTCGACCCACCGGCATGTAGTACATATCCGTTTCGCTGTCATAGACATAATCGAAACGCTGTTGTTGGGTCTCCGCCCTTGGTACGGGGGATTGTTCATTCCTCTTCCTGACCGGAGGAGACAGCACCGGGGGGTCTTGGTCTGAAACTACCTGTATGTCGAGGTCCTCGACCGAGACAGCATGGGTCCCCGACGAGCGAGGGCGGTCCGGCGTGGTCTTAGCCGCGGAGTCGACAGCACTCGGTACCGAGGAGGATCTTCTCGGAACGGAAGTCGGTACGGATACCTCTCTGGACGGGTCGTCCGAGGCCGGTGACACATGCCGTTTCTTCTTGGAGTCGTGTCCGGATGCGGTCGTCTGTTTGTCATGAGACCTTTTAGAATGCTTCGAATCCGAAGCCTTTTGCGCACTCGAATCGGTACCTTCTTGAGGTTTCTTTGAGTGCGAGCCCGCCTTGGCCTGACCGTGTGCTGACTGGGGCGTATCCTTTGGATGGTCCTTAGCCCGCTTTTTGGCCTTATGTTTGGCCTTTCCGTCCCGGTCCCGGGAGGTAGAAGATGCGGTCGGCGTTGTAGTAGCAGCGACCTCCATCGATTTCGGAGTCTCCGCGGGCTTGTGAGCTTCCGCGGGCTTGGGCGCAGTCGTCGCCCCTGACACCGTGGCCTGCCCCGATAGGACCTTTGTAAGGAGAGCGGCCTGTAAGCGGGCAGCGCGATTTTTTCTCGCTTGCGGTGTCATCGACTGGCACTGGGCGCACGATCTAGGGTTGTGCCCCTAGCCCAAACACAAAAGGCAAGTATTATGATTATCCCTCTCAGGGATCTTGCCGCCGCAGGTATCACATTCCTTGAACGGCGGGGCCATCGCTCGTGGCAGGAACGCCCGAGAGAGCGCGGCAACACGGGAGAATAGTCAGACCAGTCCAAGTCAAGCCAAGTCCGAGTTTTTTCCAAATCCAAACGAAATCCGTAAAACGTAGTCGAAGTCCGAAGTCCAAAGTCCAAAGTCCGATAAACAGTAATCTAACAGAGCGAGCGAAGTTCCAAGCTGCTAGCGCGGCGGAAAAAATGGAACTGAGGAAAGAGCGGGAAAGCAGGGGACTTATATAGCGGTGGGCGGGGCTACCGCCAAAAAGTTGCAATCCGAAGTCTGCCTAGTGATTCCAGAAGTTTCCGAGCTGAACTGCGCATGCGCAGTAAAACCCATTTGTATGATTCGCAGAGACCACGAAGAAGAAATATATATATATATATATATATATAAAAGAACCGTTCCTTTATCTGAGTAGAGTGGCAAAAGGTGAGCGCTTAGTCCATCCTGGAAGAACCTAAAAGAAGTAGCACTCCCCTCTATTCTCTCTCTCTCTGCCATGGTGCGACTTCTGACCTTTTTGAATGCCTGGATTACAAAATGGCAGCAATGGCAGCTCTTTGGTGCTTCCCCTCAAAGGAATTGAGCCTTGAAGGATCTGAATAAGACATTTGTGTATATTTGTCAGCTTTTCTGGGTCAGACCAAGTTATCACATTGTAGGCTATAATCACTGCTAACGTAGCAGCCATTTTCTTTGCTTTGCCTTCACAACCTTTTTGACATGTGTGAATTTTCTTAGCCCTTAGCTTTGCTCTGGTGCCACAACTGACTACAGTTCCCAGAATCCCATAGCCTTGAGCCAGGGCAGTTAACGTGGTGTCAAGTATGCTTTGATTGAGAGTTCCTGCAAGGCAGGGGGTTGGACTGGATGGCCCTTGTGGTCTCTTCCAATTCTATTATTCTGTGAAACCAGGTTATTTCTGCAGTGCGGATATAGCCTCCACTCCACATTCCCCTGCCCTCATTTCTTGACTGTAACACCTTTTCATTTTAAATTTCATGCTTCCATCATTTGGGACCAAAGGAAGGGTAAAATAAAATATTTGTCATGGTAAGTGTATGCAAAAATATCCCAATGCAGACCTAGTGATCAGAATTGTGTATTGTTTTGTCATGTTTTAACCTTTCCCCTTTCATGGCTGATTAACTTGCTTGGCGATTATTGGAAAGAGAGGGTGAAGACCCACAAGCAGAAGTCAGAGCCCTGAGAATTTCCTACACTCAGCTATGCCAAAAGGTAGCAATTCCAAGGACATTAAAAGCAGAGAACAAGACAGATGATAACTGTCTGCCTTGGTCAGGTACAGTTGCCTAAGAATGCAGTGCTTTGGCATTCTTGATGCTATAGTGTTTTATTATGCAGCAGGATTACCACGAAGGAGAATGTGTAAAAGAAATACGACATTTTTCGGCTTGCACTGTTGGTGAGAACTGATTCTGTCGTAATCCTATCTGTGGCATTGATTCGTTCAGCTTACTAAATCTAGCTGTTCTATACCTGGGACTGCATCTGCATTGCAGAATTAGTACAATTTGTCAATGCTTGAACTGCCATGGATCAATGCTATGGAATTCTGGGATTTGTAGTTTTTGAGACATTTAACCTTCTCTGTCAGAATACACTGCTGCCACAACAAACTACAAACCCCAGGATTACATAGGATGGAGGCATGGCAGTTAAGGCAGTGTCAAACTGTCTTAATTCTTTAGCCCATGAAATTGAACACCGGCTTGGCTACATAAGCTGCAAATGCAGCCAGCTAGGCAATAGGCCTAGCATTCTACACTAAGACAGCAATAGGGAATATTTGACCCTCCAGATATCATTGGGTTGCCGTTCCTATCAGTCTTTGGCAATGCTGCAATGGAAAAGCAGATGAACAGAGTTGCAGCCTGATGAAAAGTTCTGGTAAACTCAAACATTCACGTTATTTGGCTGTGTTTTAGTTGGTATTACCCAACTGTGGGTTTTGTTTTTACTTGCAGATCAACAAAGGCTGCCTTTCTTGGTTTGTTTTTAGCAAACTTGCAAAGTACTTCTACGTTTTGCTTTCCTCGGTTTTCAAATGACCTTGTGAAGATTGCATTTCTTTCTTTCAGTTCCAGAACCTCGTACTCAACAATGCATCATTCCCACACCTACTCAGCTGGAACACTTCCAAGCAGTAGACCATCTTCCCGGACCCTGGCAAGTTACACTCTCCTGTCTACTGATGAGACCAAGGATGGAAAAGGTGAAATCAATTATTTGAATGCTAGGATGATGGTGGTCTGTTCTCCAGGCCAAGAGAGAAATAACACTCACAGGCCAGCATCCCACATTGGAGCATAGCAGCATCTGCATAGTTTTAAATCTTTCCCCCAGAGGCTGTTAGGCCCTGGAAGGGGCTGTTGCGTATTGGCGGGGAGGAGAGATTGACCATGAAGTAGTAGCTGGATACAGTTCAGTTGAGGAAGAGAAATGAGAATGCGTTGATGGATGGAATGCACCCTTTGCCTTCCCTCAGGAGCTCAGAGCAACTGCATCTTCATGCTCTAAATTGCTTATCACTGACCAGTAAGCAGAAGCAGCACCAGCGTCCCTCTCAGGGCTTGACAACTGTCTGGGGGAGGTTTTGGGAAGGAGTTTAAATAGCCCCCAGCACCCTATCAAAAACAGGCATCCATGAATGTATGTCACCAATAGGATGACAGCCATAGAGTAGCTAGAGATACTCTGGAGCACTGTCATCCATCTTTCATTCAGAGCGCTCTCTCCAGTTTGGAAATTCAAAGAAACTGGTGTTGAAGGCAGTTGGCCTCTGGATATCTATGCCAAACCCATAAGGCAATTTTGCCCAGAGAATGCTGCCTCAAGGAAAGTATGTGGTTCCTTGCACTATATAATGCAGGTACCCAGCAGCATTGCTAGACTTATAAAAGATTGAGCGCCAGGGCTCTTAGAACACAAATGGGCTTACAATCTGAGGAGGTCAGATCAGTCTACAAAAGCTCATTCTACCAACCTCTATCTTTCATTTAGTCACAAAGGTGTTACAAGATTCCTTTGCGTACTTTGTCCAGACTAACACTGGCTGCCGATCAGTTTCCGGGCACAGTACAAGGTGTTGGTTTTAACCTATAAAGCCCTACATGGCTCAGGTCCATCATATCTAAGGGACCACCTCTCCATGTACAACCCCCCCCCCCAACACGCTTCGATCCTCTGGGAGGAGTCTCTTACAGCCCATGAAGACTAGGCTGACACAGACCTCCCAGAGGGCCTTCTCAGCGGTCGCCCCCAAACTTTGGAATGACCTGCCAGATGAGTTGTGTCTTCTTCCATCCACTGATAGCTTTAAGAAAGCCTTGAAGATGCATCTCTTTCAGCAGGCCTTCCCGGAAAATGCTTAATATCACCCGGCTCCAAACCGTTCGCCAGTTCCTAGTCTTCATCACCAGATACAGCTCAAGGAACTTTCTAGTTGTTATTGTTGGCTGTTTGTTATTTGCACCATGTTTTAACTTGTTGCTCTAAATCCTTCCTTTTGTTTCTTCCATTCAAAATGTTTAATTCACATGTAGACTGAGAAATGCTTCTGTAATCTCTTTTTAAGGGGGGGAGGTGGGAATGGGATATTTTAACTGTGTTGTTTTTAACTTCATCCTGTACCCCACCCCGATTGCTCGTTCAGAGGGGCGGGCTAGAAATAAATAATCATCATCATCATCATCATCATCATCATCATCATCACCACAGCTATGTCTTTGAATTCTACCACAAAGTGTGCTTGTTAGGGTACACAGTGTGCCCCCTTCCAAAGCCACCTGATACAGAGGATGTTGGGTGTTCGTATGGGTGGGATCTTGGTTACTTTTTTGTTTCGAGAGAGCTAGCTTTGCTAGTTTTTCACCACTGACTATCTATCCCCCCCCCCTCATTTTTAACAGAGCTGGATCATCCTGAAACCAGAGAGAAGAAAACACACAAAGTTAAACCTGTTCCCGTGCACAAACCGCAAGTCCTTGTCCGTCCAGGGTCCAACACAAAACCGGTGCTTCCTCCGATTCCATTAGGGAGGAAGAAACCCATGGCATCTGAGACACAAATCTCTCCTACACTGTCTCCCCCAAAGCCTTAGCCTCCCTCCTCCTGTCTCTTTCTCCCCCTTCAAGGAAGAATCTGCAAAGACCTCCTCTCTCGAGCAACTCGTCTTTGGCAAAAACCTGGCTGTGGTTTTGTGGCCAACAAGTGGTCTGAAAGAGGTCACCTGTAGGTTTTGCACATCTTTGATGAAAGCCATTCATCCATTTGGGGGTGGGTAGGTGGTAAGCCTAAATTCATATGCAATATAAATAGATGTAAGTCTTCTGTTTCCTTACATCTTGGAATATATGAATCCCCAGGTAGAGCTGGAGTTTCCCTTCAGCCTTAGCCCTTTGACAGGCTTTCTGTAGACATTTCTACCTTCTTTTTGCCAGAAGGAGAAAGACAGGTTTTCACCCAAGTACAATATTAATCATATATATTGAGTACATATATTATCAGTAATATTATTGAGTACAAAGTTACTCATATAGATATTCCCCCCCCCCCCCCGCCCCAGGACAAAGTTGTCTGTAGTTTCACTATAAAGTCATTGAATGTAACCTTGAGTACTGTATTATTTCATTCCGGCGTTCCTTACGTTCCTCTTTTAAATAAAGGACCACCACCTCCTACCTTCATGATGGTGCACTGTGGGTACATTGCTGCCTTCTTCTTGGAAAAAGAAGAGCACCTGTTGCAAAGTGGTCAAATAATCCAGGTACGTAAAAGGAAATTAGCAAAAGCTAAGAGGCTTGTTATGTTGATAATCATCATTGTGGCAAAAGTCATCATGAAAAGGTTTTACCAGCGGATTTCAGCTACTGGATAGCATTTATGTACTGAGACCTCACCTGGCAGAAGTTAGTACTGGGCAGAGATGAGAAGCTCTTCCACTAGAATCATAGAGTTGGAAGGGACCCCAAGGGTCATCCAGTCCAACCCCATTCTGCTATGCAGGAACTCTTGATCAAAGCATCCCTGACAGATGGCCATCCAGCTTGTTTAAAGACCTCCATGGAATGAGACTCCACCGCCACTACTGCTGTTGGCGGCTGCTGTCCTTGTTGATGGCTGTCATTCAGTATTGCAGCTATAGATCCGTAACTGCTCCTTAACCAGTAAGACTACGTAGTATTACTGTAGACCTGCACGGGGGTAGAATTCAGAGACATAGCTGTGTTGGTCTGGAATATCATTTTGCAAAAGGATCTTCTAGCACCTCTATGACTGAGCAGGGAATGAAACCTTGGTTTACAGAGTCATAGTCAAATGCTTGAACCAACATCCCATGCTTGACCTGTTAAGCAAGTAATATTATTTTTAAACAGATGACACCCTAAACGGTTCACATTGCAACTGCAATCCTGGCTCAGAAGATGTATTGTGAAGTTTTGCACAGGCAGAACTATCACATCTCTCTCCATTACACCCCAAATTTACTTTTTTTCCTTCATCTTTTTTGTTAATCAAGACTAATACTTTCCTTTATTAACAGCATTTAAAAGAACACACATTGAATTATTTTGCCGTATTCACTTGCATTTTCCTTTTGGCTCTTTCCTCTTCCCTTCCCTTCCTTTCTCTCTCCTCTGTTCCACACCATTAATTGAAATTAAATGGGGCACAGAAAATAAAGAAGTAAATAAACAAAAATGTAAACAGTTAGAAATTTAAAGAGAAAAGGGAGCAAGAAAATAAAGGAAGCATAATTTATGTGAGGTGTCCTTATTCATACTGGTCACATTTACAGAACCACAGCATCTGCTTCATGCATTATGGTGCCCTTGGATATAAGTTTACTGGCTCAGTACTAGAGCTTGCCTGATCCATATTGAGAGGGTTTTGGTGTCTCCAGCACCTCAAGCATCTCTGATTCTGCAGTGGTATCAATCCCAAATTTACTTTTTAAGCTACTTCACACACAAACACACCCAACAGCCATTTACTGACAGGTGGAAGGTGATGGCACAGTGGTAGCACAGCAGCACCCAGTCACATTCCTATAGCTGGTCAAACAGCTCTTGGCATCCTTTGGGAGATCCCTGGAGTCCTGTGAAGGTCCTGAGGATGATGCGCTGTAGCTGTAGATGTTTCTCCACTATCCCATAACTGGCTATTTTGGGACATTTTACATGGTGACCCTAGGGTGAACCTATCATGGTGTCTTCTTGGCAAGATTTGTTCAGAAGAGGTTTGCCATTGCCTTCCCCTGAGGCTGAGAGGATGTCACTTGCCCAAGATCACCCAGTGGGTTTCATGGCCGAGCTGGGAATCGAACCTTGGTCTCCAGAGTCATACTCCAACACTCAAAAGCCACTAGTTCTTACAGCAGCTGAAAGGTGGATTTTGTGTGGAAGAGTTGTTTTGCAGTCGAGAATTCCAAGGACTGAAACAGTGAGTTGTGCAGGCAGAAGTTGGCCTTGTGCCTTTGTAAATCACTCGCAGGATGCCAGCCATGGTTTTTGAAAATCTGTGTATGACAGGACCCATCTGTTGGAAAAGCTAGGTCAAAAACAGGCAGCTCTACACTCTTCTCACTGATCTTGAGAGTGAAATCTCAGAAATACACAGAATATAATAAAAATAACCCTGAAAGAAAGGGGTCTTTTTTTTAAAAAAAAAAAACTATACCAAATAAAATGTTACACTGTTTGGATGAGGAGCCATCACCAGAGACAGCTGTGAAGAACAGAAAGTAAACAGATTCGTTGGCCAAGTTCTCAAAGCACAAGAGACCCTGTGTAATTTCCCAAAGACCGGCTTCGTCTCTCCAGCAACTGAGAAGCAGCCATAAACCTCCAGAGAGCATGAAGAGGGTTCAAGATGAACCAATTGGGAGCCATTAGCAAAACAAGTTGCTTTCCAATGACAGCCTGCAGAGAGCACCCAGCAAACCTTGGAGAGCTTTCAAAAGGCATGTGTGATGATGGTAAAGAATCACATCACAGGCGTGATCCAAGGTTCCCAAAGCTTCCCACTGGCTGGCATCTGAGGACTTGAGACCAGGAAGGGAATCTGATGTGGCTTCATGCCCTGTGCTCCGTGAAGCTCACGTTATTCACAAATATTGCTTCTTGAGTAAATGCAAGATATTAATGCATTTCCTGGTATTGCATTAAAAAGAAACTAAGAGCTGTGACAGCACAGTTACGCAATTCTCCCATTTTTCACGCTCTTTCCCAGTGAACTGTGTGTGAGGAATATTAAGGGCACACAAATGGAGAGCTTTAAAATATATCAAGAGAGCACAGTGCATGCTGTTTTTATTGCCTTGTTAAACCTGTGCTGTTGCCATTCCCCATTGGCTGCCAAAGGTTTGTTTCCATAAGATTGTAACCAGGGCTCTGAATGCCAGTTGTTCAGGAAATAGCTCCAGGGAACACTGTACTTTGCCCAGAAACTAACTGGCATAAAGACACAGTGTCACTCCGATAGTTGCCCCCAATGGCCAGACACAGACCGTCATCTGCAGAGACCCAAATAGTTCTAGGTGGAAGATGTCTTCCATCTGTGTCTGGCTGTGAGAATATGTTAGTGCCTCCACATTCGCCAGAGTTAGGAGTGAAGGACCAACAGTATTCTTTTTACCTGAGAGAATACCTCTCTAGGAATCTCCAGGTCCTCCAGTACAACTCCATGGTAAATATCTGCCAGAAGTTGACCACAGAATCATGGTGGAGGACCTACAAATGCTTAGAGAAGTGTTTTCTCTAGCAACTTCCAGGTTCTCCTGCATAACTCTGGTCAACGTCTGGCAGAGTTGAGCTTGAGGACCTAGGGATAACATAATAACAAATAATCAAATCCACAAAAGTCGGAGCCACAAATGTGGAGGGCCAAACGTATAGACCAGTGGTCCCCAAACTGTGCCCTTTAAGAGATTTTGGACTTTAGCTCCCAGAAGCCTCAGCCATGTTGGCCAATAGTCTGGGATTCTGGGAGCTGAAGTCCAAAATCTCTTAAAAGGCACATCTGGGGACCAATGGTATAGACAGATGCATTCCCATTCCCACCCACCTTTCCAGTCTCCATTAGCCATAGAATGGCCATTGGGGGCAACTTGTTGTGTGCCTTCAAGTCATTTCCAAATTATCATGACCCTAAGGCATGGAGTTTTCTTGACAAGTTTCTTCAGAGGGGATTTGCCAGTGCCATCCTCTGAGGCTGAGAGAGCGTGATTTGCTACTCTGGTCTTCCAGAGACATAGTCCAACGGACACTGGCTACGGATCAGGCAGAATTGAAAGTGCTGGTTATCAACGATAAAGCCCTACATGGTTTGGGTCTGCAGTATCTGAAAGGCTGTTATCTCCCTACATGAGCCTTCCCAAGTGTTAGGATCTTTGAGAGAGGGCTTTCTCTTGGTCCCACATCACCATCACAAGTGTGTCTGGTGTGGACACAGGACAGAGCCCTCTCTGTGGCTGCTCCTGGACTTTGGGATTTCTTCCCACAGGACAATCGGTTGTCCCCTTGCTGCTCTATTTTCAGTGGTAGGAAAAGGCCTTTTTTTTATTTTTGCCTTTAAAGGGTTTTTTAATGGGAGTGTTGGACTTTGCTCTTTGTTTTCAACATCCTCCAAAAACAATTTTCAAATGAGAATTCAGAGACACAGCTGTGTTAATCTGGAATATCAATATGCAGAGGATCTTGAGGCACCTTTGAGACATACGAAAGCTCATGCTACAACTTCTTTTGCTCAGTTAGTCTCAAAGGTGCTACGAGACTCCTCTGCATACTGATTTTCCAATTAATTTGTAGGAATGTTGTCTGCTTCATTGTTTTTAAACTTTTGCATTATACGTTATTTCAGTTGTATTATTATACAGTCAACTCTCTGCACCCATGGGTTTTTTTATCCACAGAGCCAATCATCCATGGCGTGAAAATATTAAAAAATAATACATAATTCCAAAAGCAAATCTGGTTTTGGCCATTGTATATTCAGGACACCATTTCACAATGTCATTCTATTTAATGGGACTTCCACAGATTTTGGGATCCACAGAGGGTCCTGGAACCAAACCCCACCGGAAACCCAAGACCCACTGTATATTAAGTTGCATTTTGTTTTTTAACTTCTATCATAAGCTGCTTCTGGTGAGGAACAAGATGGGATACAAATTTAAAAGAAACACACAACAGAATAGAACAGAAAAACCCACAGCAAGACAACCTCTCTCTAAAGTAAAGTCCTTTATTACACCATACATATTCTCCTCACCTCCAGTAAGCAGGGAGTTCCCATCTTCCCTGTCTTGCCATACATCCCTCTCTCTTTGCTTGTGCACATTTTGCCAAGTCGCTAGTTATCTTTTCAAGTGTATAAAAAAGGCATTTCTTTCTCAAAAAAAGACTGAGCACCTCTACGTTCCAGTCATGAGCCTGTCGAAATGATGGGGCTTCAGCCTGGCTCAGCTACCATGGGAATGACAGAAAGGGGGTTGCTAAAAGGGACACGCAGAAACCTAATTTACGGAGAACTTTTGTGGGTCTCACCGCTAATGTCCAGGAAGGAGGGAAGCTTCTAATAAAACCAATGAAATCACAATAGATACACACCCATTATCCTAGTTTGCAGCTGCTAGTTGTCTAAATTGTGAAGCTACCTGAGGACACTGTGTACATGCAACAGCTGATACTCCAAACACAGGTGATCTATTTCATTATGAAGCGCTGGTGCCCACATGCTCGGGATCCCAAGGAAATGCATCAATCCTTTGGATCTGTGAGCATCTAGAGCAAAGCAATCCACAGACTAGAGGAATCAACATGGAAATACAGCTTTTGCAAATAAAGAGGGCCACATGTGCAACTTCCAAAAGACACGTGGCATCTGGTGGGGGAATGCTCTGGATTGTTCCTTTGTACACCAGAATTTCAGGGAATTGTATGCTCGTAATATTACAGTATGCAAAGTGTTTTCCGGTGTACAGGGGAACACAAAACAATGCATGTAACCTAACAATTAATTGTGCAACATATATGAAAGCAAACCCCCACGGTTCTTTATGGAGCTAAATAAAGCATTCGAACTGTAAACACAGAGCTATATATAAATATGCATGAACCAGCGTGAAAAGGTTGCCTTTAAAGGATAACAGGTGTTAACACAAAAAAATTAAAACACCTTTACAGTTGGTGAAGAGAACCAAGTTCAGAGAACCAAGAACAGAACAGGGTGGACTACAATCCCCAGCATTCCTTAATGTGAGCTGTGCTGGTTAAGGCTGCTGGGAGTTGCATTCCAACGAACTCCAGAAGGCTACTTCTGGATTAGAATGAGATGCTGCACAGGGATTCATAACACTACATTATATGTACAAGTCATTACTTGCTTCACAGTACAGTCTCAAGAAAGACCATACGTTGGAGGGACTAGTTTCACATTTTTGTCCCAAGAATGATACCCAGCACCAAATGAACAGGAGCATCGGAAGTTGATCCAGTCCCTTTTAAGCTGTTTTTATACTTTGTCTTGGTTTGGAAATCAACTTTCCCAATGCTTTGTAGTCAAATAGTTTGTTCAGCATCTCAACCTGGCAGCATCTCAAACATTGACCTGTAGAACAAAATAGCACCTGGAGAACAAACTGGAGCTCGGATGCCGTATCTCTTTGGACTGCAAATCCCAGAATTCCGTAGTCAACATGGGTCAGTGGCCATGCTGGTTGAAAGATGCTGGGATGTGTGGTCCACGAAAGTAACACGTTCAAATATCGCTTCCCTGCCACTACAATCTTAAGTCGGAGGTGTGCCAGAAATACTTTACTCTGCCCTATTAAACCTTTACAAAGGTATGTATGCTAAAAAAATTCAGTGTATACTCAAAAATCAAGGGGAAGAAGTCTTAAAGCAACTGTTCTAATTGCATTCTACAATTTAGTTGGGTCTTTTGCCATGAGCCGGATGATGAGATGCCTCTCTCCATTCCTAGAGTAGAATCTGGGCCTGTCTACTCCTTCCACATTAGAATCCTTGCCTTTAGAAAACTAACATGCCAAGGTGAATTATGATCCTTCCCCCTAGAATCTAGTTTTCTAAATTCAGGGAACTGGAAGCATTGTTTAATGGCAATTTCTAAGTCTAGTGAATGTGATCAGAATTCCAGTTTAGAGTGGAGGAAATTTCATAACCTACTTTTTCTGGACAACTTAAATGTTAACGCATTAAAGCTAATAGGGGGGAAATATGCCACAAAAGAGCATACATGGTCACTGAAGTCAAAGTTAGCATGCCAATGTGAGAACTTATAAGCCTTCTCCCTGGAAGCTAGCTTTCTAACTATAGGGATTAAATTGTGTGATTACTCTGACCACCAGACTCAGGGGACAGATGCTTCCAGGTGTTTTCTGGAATGCCATCATCCCTCACCATTGGCGCTGCTAGTCAGGGATGAGAACTATAACTGTGGATGCATCCACATTGTAGCAATAATGCAGTTTGATGCCACTTCAAGTGCTGTAGCTGCATCCTATGGAATCCTGGGATCTGTAGTTTTGCAAGGTGATTTGCCTGCACTTCACAAAACTACGAATCCCAGGATTCTGTAGGATGGAGCCATGGCAGCTAAGGTGGTGTCAAACTGCATTATTTCTTCTGTGCAGATACACCCAGCAACAAGTCAACCAGCAGGAAATCTATTTTTCCCCTTGGTATATTCTTGAGCAGAGTGACCCTGTGCTACAATCACAAATCACCCAGTTGACATTAACTTCTAAGTCTATGTCAGCCATTTGAATGTCATCCTGACTTGCTCCACTAACTTTCTTTGAGCTAGGTTCCCGAAAGCAAAGGGGGGGAAGATCTTCCCCCGAACCATGAAAGCAGAGCAGGCGTACAACTTGGCCTTTGGCTCTTTCGAAGGCAAACAACTGCCTAAGTCTTTTGTGTGGAAAATAAGAGAACACCAAGTGATTGTGTGGCCAGCACTGAGAGGCTTTGTGTACCTGTCACAGAAACACAACAAGTGGCACAAGTCATCATGTGGTTAACTTTCATGGTTAACTTTCAGCATATGGCATCTTGGTCTCACCTGACTCTCTTTTTTTTTCAAGGTAGACACTATCTCATAACGAGAATTATACCCAGAATGCTTGCTATGTGACCTATATGGCACATCCTCTCACTGGGACAAAATCACATCCACCTGTATCAGGATGGGAAGCATATAACCTTACAGATGTTAAGGAACTACTGTTCCCATCATCCCACTCTACTGGGACTGAAGGAAACTGGGAGTTGAAAAATACCTGGAGGATCACACGTTCTCCACCTACCAGCTAAGCCATAGCAGGTTTCATCTCGCCAAAGTTCTGTTTGTTCACCTCAACTTGTCATGTTCTTTTTCCAGAAGATTTCCCCGTTCCAAGGAACCTGTTCATTTGCTTGGCATAGCCAAAATCGGTTATTTTTGTATTACAAAAATCAACCCCCCACTTCCACAAGAAGGGAATCCGCCATTGGGCTGCATTGCAGGGAACAGAAAACTTGGTTTGAAAAGGTCCCACTTCCAAGGAAGGAGACATTGGCCATCCCGGGGGTGTTCCCAGTCATTCGTGCTTCTTGTCTTTCTTTCCCTTCCCGTCCTGCAGAGATCTGACATTGTTCCAGACTTCTGTGTACATCAGCGTCCCCACAAAGACAATGAAGGTCCCAATCCAGTGCCAGATGGTAAAAGCATTCCTGAAGTAGAGGATGGAGAAGATGAGGCTGACAAACTTCCGCAGTGTCACCACCAGCGTGACTGTCAGGGAGGTGCACTCTGTGGTCAAGATGAAGACGCCTCGTATGCAGACGTATCTTAGGAAGGGGGCAAAGTTAAGCAAAAGACAAGGCAGGAAGGATGTCTGGCAAATTCAGGATGACGGGGTTCATGCATGCTGGATGTTGGCAGCCAGTCCAAAGAGCTGCAGCCAGACCGCTGCCAAGGCTAGTTAGAGAGAACAAATAATTCCTTGTTGCAAAAGCTCTGCTGGCTACTTGTTTCCAGGCCCATTTCAAAGAGCTGGCTATGACCTATAAAGCCCAATGGGGTGAAAGAGATGGGCAGGAAAAAGTGACTCGAAGCTGCCTTTTCTGAAGACACATTGAAACCCCACCAACCGCACCGCCGGCTCCCAAGGCAGCTGGAGTGCTCATGTCATGACCACGTGACATGGCTTCAAGCCAGGAGGAAGCGGAAAAAAGCTGCCTCTTTTTGAAATGGCTTTTCTCTGCATAAGGGCACTTTTCTGCTGGGTTCAAGGCATGTGTAAACTAAATGCCACACCTTCAAGTCAGCCTCAATGCACCTCTTTTTACCTGTCTGTTTAGCCCCAATATGTCTCAGGTCCAGCTTAACTGAAGATCCACATTACTTCTATATCAGATTACCTGTGTTTTGAGATTTCTAGGGAAGACCTTTCTTTTTATGAACGTGGAGAGAATGTGTCCATCATATAGATTCATAAAGGTGGAAGTGACCCCAAAGGCCATCAAGTGTAACCCATTCTGTAATGCAGGAATAGACAATCAAAGCACTCCCAAAAGATGGCCATCCAGCCTCTGTTTAAAAACCTCCAAAGAGGAAGACTCCACCACTCTCTGAGGCAGCGTATTTCACTGTTGAACAGCTCTGTCAGGAAGTTCTTCCTAATGCTGAGATGGAATCTCTTTTCCTGTAGTTTGCATCCATTGCTCCAGGTCCTAGTCCTGGAGCAGCAGAAAACAAGCTTGCTCCATCCTCAGTGTGACACACCTTCAAATACTTAGCTATCATATCACCTCTTAACCATATCTTCTCCAAGATAAACACCCCCAGCTCCCTAAGTCTCTCCTCATAAGGCAAAGTCTCCAGACCCTTCACCATTTTGGTCATCCACTTCTGGATACACTTCAGCTTGTCAATATCCATTTTGAATTGCAGTGACCAGAATTATTCCAGGAAAGGCCTGACCAAAGCAGATTAGAGTAGCACTATTATGTCCCTCTTATTAACATGTCTCATCCATACCAGGGTGGGTCACAGGATGAATGTGCCCACCCCAGATCTGCAACTGAGAGACTTCTAGAAATATTGTTTTCTTTTTGGGAGGGTATTTGATCTTTCTTGGGGAGGTATTTGATCTTTCTTGGGGAGCTTGTGCTTTCTGTGGGGAGAAGAGGGGGGAACTGGTCCCTGGCCCCATGCAGTCTCTCACCTCTGATTTATAGCATGAATGGAGCAAACAAAACCCTAGGCTTTGGTCACAGAAACCAGCAGTTGTCCTTAGCAAGCTCATGGGTGTAAGGGCTTTGCCCCCAAACCAAAGAGGTTATCCACAGCTGATCTTTAAAGATGGGGAGAGAACTGTTCCTTGACTATACAAAGGCCAAATTAAGTGTTTTAACTGGGACTCTGTCCTATGAAGCAAACAAAAAGGAATCACAGCAAGATGTGAGATCCAGAACACGTATTATGCCCATTTACCCCTGTATTAACCACTGGTCAGCCATGTTCAAAAAGGATACTGAGTGATGACATTCATGATGAGGTAGAACCACATTATGGGTAAACTGAGCCCAAGCCCTGGGATTTGGAATGGTTCTGGGGAAACAAAAGAGAAAAGAAAGTGAAGGACACTCCAAAGGCAATGAATGTCTTGGGACAACTCTGCAAACAAGAAAGAAGAAATGCATTCATTAGACTGCACTCCCAACCCTCTTCACTTGCTCTTTTCTGCCTACTGTGTTCTTCCATGCTCCCTAAACTCACATTCTAGACCAGCCCAAGATTTTTGCTGGATGAGACCAAGAGGTTAGTTTATTCCCAGGCTGGACAAAATGTGGATTTGGATAAGCAATGTAACCTGAGGTGATGCCACACCACAGGGAAGCTGTAAAGTGTGTTTATATGGTACTATGAAATTTATCTAGTGTTCCTTGAGTTGATGTGAATGATTTCACTCATGACTTTAACAATTATTGGATTTTTAAAGTATGATTACAAAGAATGGGGAGGGGCAGGGCAGGGAGTAAATGGGAGAAAGGAAAGGGGATACAGAATATGAATGTAATCAGTCATATACATTAATGTAAATGGAGCCTAATTCCAAGAAGGTATTGTCTGGAAAGTGATATTTACAAAATACACATTCATGTATAGCTAAAGCAGAGAGATCATCTGCTTCTAGACAGAAGGTAGATGCAAAGCAGAACAGAAGATGAGCCCTGGCACCAAAATGAACACTAGGAAAGGAAGAAGCTATATAAGTAAATACACAGGCCTCCTGGGGAATCCTGGCAAGTTGGTTGAACTAATCAATTAATCTTTGGAAATTGCAGCAATTGTAGCAAAAACTGCTGCTCTACAAGGTGAGCCAGAGGTCTGTCTGCAGCTCTTACCTCTTGCCTGAAGCTAAGCACCTCAAAACTGAAGAATTTGCATCCTTGTCTCTTGCCTGGCAATGAGCCCCAAAACTGGAGACTCAAGGCCAGGCTCTGAGATCTGGTGACCTTCCTTGGACAGTCAACGCTGAGTGGATTGGCAAAAGCCAAGACAATTGTCAATGGTACAGAGAACTCACACATTAGTTCCTGGCAGTGGAATGGCAGGAGACAATTCTCCATTTTATATCAGGAGACATGTACTAGCGTGTGAGATAACTCTGAGAAAAACTTACCAGACTGGCTGAAGAGCACTGCGTGTCTGTAAATGTCTGGAGCCAGCAGGAGGAAACCTGGTATAGGGAGTGCATGCTGACAGAAAGAAAAAAAAAACACGAGAGAAGGAGTTTAGAGCAATGCTAAATCTACACAGTTGTAAGGAACTGTCAGAGTGGGCAGTATGTAAGAGATCAGAGGCATCAAGTCAATGGACTCAGCTACATGTGAACTCAGCATTAAATAACAGATTCAATGGGCTTACACTAGTTGAGACCAACTAGCCAGTGTTGGGCCATTTGCTCCAGAATCCTAGAGGCAGAGGGCCTCATAGTCCAATAGTTCAAGCCTGACCCCAATAAATGGCTTTTTCATTGCTGTAAATTCTTTGAAACAACCACCTTTGCTTTTTGTGAGAGGAGCTTGGAAAGCTACTTTCTAAAAAAGCATTTAAAGGTTACTCTATACTGCTGGAAAAGTAATTGGTCATTGTTACCCATTACAAAGTATGCATAGGTAATTCGGTGCATTAATCAAGGTATTGCTTGCTGCTTCTTAGTTTATCATTTTTTTAAAAAAAGACAAAATTTATGAGAGAGTGGCATGAAACTTTAAAAATTGCAGTCAAATCACCTCTAATCATGTACTTAAAATGTAACTTTAAAGTAAGGGCCTACCTGCGTGAATACCCTTCCATAACATCTGAACTGAGGACAACAACTACAACATCTTCACCAAATTCAGAGCTAGGAATAACATCATCTCCCCACCCCCACCCCCCTGTAACATTTGTGAAACATTTGCCTGATGAAGAATCTGGTGGAGCTTTGAAAGCTTGTAACATGTATAATGTGCAATTTGGTTGCCCAATAACTGTTTCACTGTTTTATGGATTTTGGATGATACTGTACTTTAAAGGACCTGTTACATTAAAAAGCAACTGTTTTGTAAAAAAATATCACCATTATTTACAGCAATGATCATTCTTATTTGCAATGCTACTTCTGAAATATCCAAAAGTGGACCCTTTCACTTAAAGTATCTCCATATTTTAAGTTTACCAACCCAATGGCAGGTCTAACTTTTTCTCACACTGCATTTCATTAACTGAGCAGTCTCTGCATGAACAACCTAGATTTAGAGGCATTTAAAGATGTGTCAAATCCAATTCTGCTACAATCAAAAAAGGTCAGCAGATACTTACATTGTAGAAAAGGGCTTCCTTGGAGTGTTTGCCGAATTTTTTATAAAGGGTCTCCTGGAAGATCCCCATTCTAGCTGACATGAGTAGAGCAAAAGTCAATGCAGCAATACCTGCAATGCAAATGATGGTGTGAGTGTGCTGTGCTTGCAGCTCAGAGCAGAGACTTCCAGTGGCTGGGATGAATTCTCAGAATCTGCACAAATTTTGTACTGCTTGTCCCCACTGCTGGGGAAAGCAGTACCAGGGTAGCTTGGTTTATACTGTTAGACCAGCGAAGGCAGTACGGAAACCATGAGTACCTTGACTTTGGTCCCAAACACACTGCAGAAATAATCCATTGAGACTGCTTTAATTGCACTGGCTCAATGCTAAGGAATCATGGGACAAGTAGTTTGTTGTGGCATCAGAACTCTCTGACAGAGAAAGATAAATGTTTCACAAAATGACAGTTTCCAAAATCCACTAGCATTGAGCCAGGGCAGTTAAAGCAGTCCCAAACTGGATTATTTCTGCAGTGTGTTTTGGACCTTTGCTGTTGTTAACTGCCTTCAAGTCAACTTTGACGTATGGCGATCCTATAAACGTCATCCTTTCAACTCTTTTATATAGTTTTTTTTAAATAAAAGATGACAGCAAAAAAGGAAGAACAAGAGACCTCTCCCAAAAAAATCAGAGAATTGAAAGGGGAAATTTAAACCAAGAGTGAGGATAGAATCATAACATCATAAGAGTTGGAAGAGGCCACAATAGACATCATTACATGACCAGGTAAAAATAAAAAGACAATGGAAAAGATGATGATGGAAACATACAATTCCCAGATATGAATCAAATACAGAAGTGAGGAAAAATGTTTTACCAGTTTGCAACACAAGTCAATTGTACATAGTACTAACTGATTGGCATTTGTGATGCCATCTCTCTCTGTTTCTCATGATGATATGAACTACAACTCCCAGAATTCTTCACCAATTACTATGCTGATTTTGGTCACGGAGAGCTGCAGTCTGACAACACCTAGAAGACTACAGGATTCCCACCCACACTATAAACAAAGGGATGGATTAAGCATTCGAGCGAATAAGTGTTCCAGGTGCACTTCTTTAAATGCACATGGTCCAAAAAGAAGTTTGGGGAGCTGAGGAAGGAATGAGAGAAAGAACAGATAAGTGTCTGAATCAATAAGTCTCTTTAATCCCTTGGGAAGGAGATGGGAGAGGCCAGGCTATCTCTATGGCAGGAGCTCCAGTTAACTAAATGGATGGGCATGTCTACATAAAAAGCCTGAAAACATTATTATTTAATTACAGCTCCCAGAATACCCTAGCAAGCTTGGCTTTTCTGAGATTACAAAGAAAGGTAACCTTTACAACACAGTCTGTACATACTGAATCATGCAAAAATGGAATTATACCTGCATTATTAATTCAGATTGAGAAGTACAGCTCAGAATGTGAATCCCATTTTGTTGCAAGATTCAGTACTTGTTTCCAGGCCAAGCACTTTCTGGAAACAGGGAAGTAGTACTGTACAGACTTGTTACTAGCACCACAAAATGTACTGCCTCACAAAAATCATTGACATCTTTTTGTCCATACACTCTGATGCACATCATTTGTTGCATAACAGAAGAATAAGCCCAATTTCCATACAATTTTTATCACTTTGGTCAACTGAAGGCAATTCTAATTCATGCAAGATTACAAAGAAAGGATTGCAAGTTAATTTCACTGAATTATTCATTAAATAATGACTATTCATTACATTACTCATTTAAAGAGAGACTGAGAAGGAGATGAAGAATGCATTTTTTAAAGAAGAGGTGGAAAAATACTCCAAAGAGAAATGCACTGGTCAGTTACTGTGCTAGTTACAGCTGGCTTCTGTTACAAAATGAAAGAATGGAGAAATGCTCCTGGAGACACTGGGAAAAATACCAACCTAGCAACCACCAAAGGAAGGCAGAGATGCTCTCTTCTTCCTCTTCTTTGCTTGTAGTTGATACGGAACTCTAAAGATACAAAAGCAGGAAAAGCAAAATGCTCAGCATCTGCAAGTTTGCATGTAAATAGAAACATTCCTATAAAATCCTGTTTGGCCAATGCCTCTCATCAGAGAGAAAGAGAACTGCACCTTGAAAGTCAAAGGCATATTTTTGGTCAAATGGAGGAATGTGATTCTCCGATCCAGAGCCTCGAAAATTTCCTTTTTTGGACTACAGCTCCAGAATTTTGGGCTACAGGTCCAGAGGTGGCTGGGGAATTCTGGAACTATAGTCCAAATAATGGACCTCCAACTTCTGATCCAAACAGCAGCCTAGGTAAAAGGCTTTGCCTGACACGACCTCCTCAATGAAGGCCATGGCCAAGGAATGCATGTTTTTGAGCAGACCTGTTTAGCATCCTATCACTCTCTTATCATCCCAGCCAACACAGACTGGCCATGAGAGAGCCCTGGATGATGGGAGCTGTGGTCCAATGCATCTGGAGGGTATTAGAGTAGGGAAGACTTTTCCTGAGCATAGCTGGAACATTACACACTAAAGCTTGAATCCTGTTGGTTTGTCCCAAGTTGAATAGACCTGTTGTATCAACTGGGATGATGAATGGTGAATCAGTACATAGGTAAATCTCATGATTCTACAGGTCTACTCTATGTAGGATTAATAATAGGATTCATGCAAAAGTCTCCAAAAGAAATTAAAGGAAGCACTCTTTCTTTACGACTTACACTTACACATCCTCCCCCATCTTTCCCTTAAAAGAGGACAAAGCTTTCAACCACACACAACAAGATTGAAAATCTACATTTAAAAAAATAAAAGATGAGAAACATGTTCAAAAGAGGTGAGACAGATTTGTAATGTCATATATTGGTCACTACTGATAGCTTAGGAAGGCAGCAGAAAACCTGCCAGTCCTTACCACTTGTTTTGCAGACATGAAGGTGCAAATGAAGATTCCTAGGGATACGAGGGCTATGGAAGCATATTTGGAGACAGTGTACCTGTAGCAGAAAGAAGGCAGGATTCAGTAGGATCAGAACAAGCTCAGCGGATCCTAAATTTAGAACTTCCAAGCCAGTGTTCATGAAAATACATGTTCCTGCAGCCAAGTCTCACATTCAGCTTACAAATTATCCTCCAGTGCAGAATCTGACAGCTCAGACCTGAAGAGAGGCTCAGCTTTCAGTCCAGGAGGAATAGCAAGGAGGAGAAAGAACACACTCTTGGACCAACATGGTTGCACAGCTGCAGCTTGGGAAAGTTTCTTTTCTTTTTTCTTTTTTGTCCACAACTCCCAGAATCCAACGGCCAGTGAATCCAAGTTCATAGCAATCTGTAAAATGTGTGCCTTTGTTACAAAATAAAGTCAACTCACCTCTTTTTCAGAATGATGATGCCCAGAGCCATGCTTGCTATCAGAGATCCCTGAAAATAGAAGTATGTTTGTGAGGGATATTCAGAGAGAAAGTGGAAAGAAGCATAAAATAAGTGAGTTAAAAAGGTTAAGAACTAGCAAAATACTAATAATTATCCCAACGAAGAAAAGATAGAGAGTAAAGGTTTGTATTTCACAAGGCTTGCAAGGGTGAAATGTGTCCCTGAAAGAGACCAACTGAGATATCTAGATTCTTTTCCAGTTTTCCTGTTTCAAGTACAAGCTATAAGGAAGAGAAATATGTGACCAAGGTTATTCTGCCCTTCCTCTGCAAGGCATTTGTATTTTCAGACTACGAAGACTACAAATGACTTACTGTAGATGATGGAACAGAGGGCATGCTTATCAAATTTGCAGGCAACATCACTCAGTCATAGGTAGTCTTTTGTATCTCTCTCAGTGGACACGTCCTGACATTGCCAATAAGTATTTTGAGTAAGCTTGTGTCAAAACCTACTGGGAATGCATAGTAAGGGATGAAACGTGTCATGAAAAGTAACACTGACTTGTGTCTTAATTGACAGGGGTCACAAGAAACGCAGGGGTTTGTGAAGAGTGACTGGGCAAGTGACACATGGGACAAAAAATCTACAACTGGGATGGTCATCACATTTGCAGATTCTGGCCCAGTACAGACTGGAGCTTTGCACCGGCCTAGAGCCGAAAGTAGGGCTCCCAAGCCCTACTGCACACTGCAGCCGCCATCTTGGTGCGCTGCTGCTTACACGGCAAGTGCTATGATGATGTGCCTCGTGCACCATATTGAAACGGTGGGGTGCACGAGGGACATCACAGCACCACTCCAGGGCGCTTATGGCGCCTCGGCAGTGGCGGAGAAAGGAGCCATGTTTCACGGCTCCTTTTTCCCAGCACATCATTGCTGCGCCATTTGGTTGGTGCAGCCACGATCCGGGAGAGAAAGGGGCAACCTCTGTCTGCCCCTTTCTCCCAATCTGTATAGGACTGTCATTGTAGGGTACAAAGCTAGAAAACAGAATGCAATTTCAACAGCAATGGCAGAAGATGAATTTGCTGTATTTTGTGCACTTAAAGTGTACAGAACTGGAAAAAAATTAAGTTTTTCAACATCTCCCCAAAGTTGCGATCCGCCATGACCTCTGGCCATGTGATTCTCAGAAATATGTCCAGGAAAGCAACTTTTCCAAGGTCTGCTACAGAACAAAGGTATAGCAGGTATCATGATGTCAATGTGAGCATGTATTTTATAGACACCAGGTTTAAGAAGATGTCTTCTTAGAAATATTAACTTAAGTCAATGTATATGCAGAAAAGACCATTCAAGCTCATGGTAGTTTAATTGTTAAGTGTGAGTATTTCTGGGTCAGGGAATGCAAATTTCATGCACTTCTCTCCTTTACAATGGATTCAAAACCTCTACATAGACTAAAAGCCAGGCTGCTTGCAAAAATCCATCCAAAGCCTTCTGTTTCCTGCTTGTCCTAAAACACAATATGTCATGGAGAGGAAAAGACCATTTCCCTGAGCAAAATGCTTCCCAGTTCTGCAAGCAGGCAGAAATCTTAATGCATCCTTCCTCACACAAAAGTCTGGCAGGACACTTCAGTATATAAAAATGTTTTTGCTTTTGGGGGAAAACCAGGTTTGAATGAATTTCCACCTCTTAGCCTGGGAAAGATTACAGCAATTCTTCAAAATTGAAGTGCTTGATAAGAGCTGAGAATATTTTACATGTGCTGAATGTGGCATAGCCTGAATGTTTTGAGAAGAGAGGGAGACTCTGCTTGGAAATTCTTTTTAAGTCAGAAATTTGAAACTTGGTGGACACCCCATGACTCAAAACAGCTGAAAATGGAATAAATGATACTGAAGGGAGCAGTTTCACTACTTCTCCCCCCAAAATAATGGCCCCCGCATGAAATCAACAGGAATGTTAAAGTCAATACTGCTCCTTTTGGAACCTGTTTCTGATTTAAAGTACTGTGTAGTAAAAAACCCAAATTCACAGACACTTCATATTGATTTATCCTGGTTCTCCAAGGTCATTGTTTCATCTTTAAATGGCATCCAACTGCAGAACACAACAGCACCTGGAAAGCAGCCAGCTTGGAAACCTTTTTTTTTTTTTACTACAACACCCAGAATCCCCCAGCCAGTCATGCTGGTTAGGAGATTTGGGTGGCTGCAGTCCAAAACAGGGACTTTTTCCAAGCTTCAGTCCAGGACAGAAGCAGCAAGTCCATTCGGATTGGAATACAGAACAGACCTTGGATATTTATTTATTGCCCTTATATTTAAGGACAACATATGAATTCACAAATTTGTAAAACAGATGAACGAACAAAAAGCTTATTATGTGTGGCTGCTAAAAGCCAGCATGGTGCAGTGGTTTGAATGCAGGATTAGAATTGCAAGAGACCAGGGTTCGAATTCCCTATTCATCCACAGAAACCCTTGAGCAAATTCAAGGATGACCCTGGGCAATTCACAATTTCTCAGCTTTAGAGGAAAGCAATGTCAAACCTCCTCTGAATAAATTTTGTCAAGAAAACCCTAGGATAAGTTGAAGTTGACTTGGAGAACTTAAGTACAACAAATGTCATCACTGAAAACTTTTGTGGACCACAGCATATGCAAGCTTTTAAAAACATTTTTAACCAGTGGCAGTTAACCAGTTTAACCAGTTTTAACCAGACTGATAACTGTAATGGGCTCAGCCCTTTCAGACATACACTAATCCCCAATCACAGCAATGGCCCAGGACTATCATCAGGATTTTCATAGGTTTGGAACCATCATCTTAAGCCATTCGACTGGCTGCAACTGCAAAAGATTGCCAAGATAATTGGGATTCAACCAGGCAATTCAGATGTTCCAAAGTAAGGAACAGTGAAGTCTGTGACCTTGCAGATGTGAAATTACTGCTCCCATCATCCCAAACAACTGGTCAAGCTGGCTGGGACTGATGGAAACTTAAACCTGGAATGTCATATGTGTTGCACTCTTGTTCTAATTTATACATGGAGAAGAAGTTTAAGGTAAGACTCACCGATCTAAATATCATATGCAACGGCATTGCAATGTTCAAGTTGAGGGCATAGTTATTCACTACACTGACTGTGAAGAACATTGTCACCATGATGAGGTAGTACCTAGAAAGAGAGCCAGTTAGAATTGAGGATGTGATATGGGTTGGGGGCGGATAGGGAGTGCGGGAGAATCTAGAATTGGGAAATTAAGATGCGTCCCTTCCCACCCACTAGGTCTGGTAACATCCCATTTAAGATCCACCATACTTGATGGGAATAGCAGGCTGTTTCCTTCCAAAGTTCACTTCAAAGATGAAACCCTCCAAAGCGATGAAAAAGAACTGGGCGAATGTTACTAAGTTCCCACATCCCGGAAATTCCCTGTGTTTGAGAGAGAAAGAGAGGGAGAGGGAGAGAAAGAAAAGGGCAATTTATGGGTGCACAAACTGGATAAATTAAATTTTGCCCCAATGGCTTTCATTTTTTTAAAAAAGAAAATATGTTTTTACAGCATACAGAACCAACCATGATTCTAAGGGGAACACAGAAGATCTGTTCCAGCAGACCTTGCCAGAATGGCACCAGCCTTGACTATAATTATTATTGCATATGAATCAATCAATCAGTGCCTTTATTGAAGTCCACAGGCCATAAGGCAATAAACAATTAAACACAACTACACTGAAATGACATATAAATGTGTAGACAAATATCAATATAAATATTAAAAGTCATATACCATATGGAATGCATTAAATAAATTTTAAAATATATTAATTTTATCTTAATATATTAATGTTTGCATATGCATTGTTCCCACCCCCTTATCTTTCAACCGCCCCTGCAGGAGGCCTTACAAATCCTTCCTGGCCAAAACGGGGCACATTAGAGAAATGAAATCATCTTTTACACATCTGGAGACTCAGTCTCTCTTTTACTCCAGTAAAATGACAACCACAACAGCTGGTATTCTAAATCACCAACTTAGTTACAAATGCACAAGTAAATAATATCTCCTGACCTAACTACCAACCCCCCCCCCAAAAAAACCATACCTGTATACACTCAACTATAAGTCGACCTCATGTATAAGTCAAAGGCAGGTTTGATGGGGGCTAAAATTACGGATTTTGATATGACCTGTGATAAGTCGAGGGTAAAACTTAGGGGCACTGAACAAAAAAGGTAAAGGATGAAGGAGAGGAAAACAATGTCAAAGAACTTACAAAACTCCATCAGGCACAACTGTTTGTGCTCACCCTAAAGGCTAGACGGATGAGAAAGTAGAGTGGGGTCAGTGCTTCCAGGGCAGGTTACACTATCCTTTTTAAAATAAGAATTAAAGTCCAGTGCTTACATTGACCCATGGATAAAATCAACTCAGGTTTTTTGGGTCAATTATTTGACTATAATTTCTAGGCTTATATATATATATATATATAGATACACACACACACATACACACACACACATATACAGTGGTGGAATATCCTTCTTTAGAGGTCTTTAAACAGAAGCTGGATGGCCATCTGTCGGGTATGCATTGATTTGAGAGTTCCTGCATGGCAGAATGGGGTTGGACTGGATGGCCCTTGTGGTCTCCTCCAACTCTATGATTCTATGATTTGTCAGGTAGCAGATGCATCAGAAGACAGATGCCTGTTCAACTGGTGCTCAGGGCAGTGGAGGATGACTTTCCACCTTCTTTCACCAGCAAAAGAGGTTGTGACAACCAGAAAACAGGATTCCTCTTGCAATTTCTTGATGTAGACTCACTTGCTGATGGGAAGAGAGAAGAAATCTCATCCTCTTGCACCAGCAGAAGAGACCTCCATCTCTTGATGCAGCTTCTGCCTGGGAAAGTAGGTCAGAGGGGCACCTACGATTGTGTCAATCGTGCCAGGACTATGATTATGTAGTATTACTGAATATGGAGCAGTTACGGATCTGTAACTCTAGATCCTAAATCTGTAATTGCGATACAAAATGCCAGCCAAGAATATAGTTTTTTGCATTTTCAAAGAGTGAACAGAGAACCAATTGTAAAGGAATAAGAAGGAATCCAAGAAAATACAAGAGCCACATGGTTGTGGAGCTAAGAATTCATAGAAAGATGGACACTGCAGCCCACCCAGACTCATGGAAAACCCTGAAACCGGCCCCTTCCATACATCCTTCTCACATCCCCAGGTTCAAGCTGAAAAGATTATGGTGAGGTCATTACAGGCCCTTCGAGTCTTCCAAAGAAAAACGTTCTCTTTGCCCCATCACTAAGCAAACACAAGCGAGCTAAAGACAGTCATAAAGAAGGCTGTTCCTGGTTACATCAACAGTTATTCTAGAGAGGTGTTTTTATTGCCACTGGCAACGCCTCAAGTCTGGAAACAGATTTATAAGACAACCTGACAGGGTGAGTATCTCAGAAGAAAAAAATTCCCTAGTTTTTAAGAGAGCCAGCTCTGAATAACTACTCAAAGCTGCATGCCTTCGTTTTACTAAGTAGAAGCTACTGAAAGAGGAACTGAACTTGTGAAATAAAGCAAATGAAGAGGACTTCTTTAAGTGCCCAAGCCCTGAGTCTCATGTTGGGATGCCAACTTTGGGATGCCAAATGCGTCCCTACATCTACTCTGGGAGCAATAAAAGGGCTATTAATGCATTCCACAATGTCAGATGTGCATTTACTTGCTTATTCTCCAATGAGATCTATGCCATCCTGTGTCAGCCTCTGCGCTACACAAATGAGACAGTCCCTGTGCAAGGAAATAAATGGAGACAAATCTGCCATTAGAAATATCTGCAATACCAAAAAACAACCCCAAAACCAGTTGCACAGCATTTCAACCTTCTTGCGACACACAATACAGGATTTACAAGTCACAGTTCTTGAACAAGGACATTACAGAAGAAGACTAGAAAGAGAAGCAGCAGAAACTTCATTTTTGTGGTGTCAGAACCTATTGCTTTTCTTTCCATGTTATTTCTGCCTCTGGTACCAATTTTTCTGTTAACGTCGTAACACCCAGAAACGCATCTGCTTTGTCAACTGAGGCATCACAGTATTAAAAAGAGGGCTGCGAAATACAGGTTCTTTTTTCTGTTCAAGGAAGAGAATGGAAAACTTAATTTCCAACCAGAAAAAAATACTTTCCCATTTGTTAGTCTTAGGGCTGATATGCTGCTAGTAGTCACTGTGGCTGATGCAGAATGTATTGTGCTTAATGACATGATTGGGGCTGAAATCTAGTTTTCAAGTTTAGGCCCTGAAATTTCAGGGACCAGGATGCTCCCAATTTGGCAACCCATCTCCTATTGGGCTGATATATTTTTAGCGTTGTCACTACAGTATTGGTTTGTAAACAGAAGGCCTCAAGTTCAATCACTAGCATTTTTAGGTTAAAAAAGTAAAATTTTAATAATAATAATACATTTATTTATATCCTGCCTTTTCCCCAGTGTGGGACTCAAGGCAGCTTTAAAAGCTTGGGTTGGCAAAAATACTTGTTTCTTTCATTTTTGTTTCCCCAGGGAGGAAATGAAAATAAAGGGGAAATTGAAATTATATGCCATATTTATTTTCCTAGCAAGACCAATTTTCTTTACTAATTTGACAACATAAAACGCTTCATTCATAACTCAGCGTATCAATTTGTATTATTTGACATACGTACAAAATTTAAAAACATAAAAAATCCTTAATTCTGTACAAGTGAACAAGTCAAAATATTCTACAAACAGCAAACTATGCTGTTATTGTTGTGTGCCTTGTTGTTTCTCACTTACGGCAATCTTAAGACAACTGTATCACAGGGGTTTCTTGGCGAAAATTTCTTCTGGGGTTTCCCTTCCTCTGAGGCTGAGAAAGTGTGACTTAGAACCAAAACAATTACAGAAATCACTGCTTTATCTGCCCTGGCTCAGTGCTAGAGAATCCTGGGAACTGTAGCTTGTTGTGGCACCAGAGCTCTGACGGAGAAGGCTAAATGTCTCACGAAACTATAATTCCCAGAATTGTCTGGCATTCAGTCAGGGCAGTCAAAGTGGTCTCAAACTGGATGATTTCTATACACTAACTTGGCTCTCAAACTATTCTACCCAAGCATTTGTACCCTAATTTTCTGTCTTCTGAGAAGTTTAGTTTAAAATGCAAAAAGAAATCACAAATGTTATAATAAAAAAAAAAATAAACGAAGTACATTATTTGGAAGGAAAAAAGCCTCATATAATCACAGTTAGCAGGAAATTTGGATATCAAGTTTAATTCAGCCATAAAAATACTGAAATCTTCAGCCCAGAATAATTAAAACAAGTGGCGAAGGACACATGTATATGTCTCTCATGAAGACTGCAGCACTTAAGTGAAGGGAGTTGTATCTTAAATTTTAGCTGTACAAGTGTACACATATGGACAGAGATTCCCTAATTCTGTTGGTTCATATACATTTTCATACGATGCAATCCCTGGCATTTTGAGCAAGTAAAACCTTGGTCTCTTTTGCTCTACATAATAGGCATTATGATTCCACTTCAACTATGGAATCCTGCGAGTTATAGTTTACTGAGGGATCTAGGAGTCCTAGTAGGCCACAAGTTGAACGTGAGTCAACAGTGTGATGCAGCTGCTAAAAAGACCAATGCGATTTTAAGCTGCATCAATAGAATTATAGTGCCTAGGTCAAGGGAAGCAATAATGCCACTCTATTCTGCCTTGGTCGGGCCTGACTTGAAATAATTCTGTGTCCAGTTCTGGGCACCAAAATTCAAAAAGGATGTAAAGATTCCCTCCAGTCCATCTGCCATGGTCCAGGCCTCAGAGGGAGTGAAGAACCACTGGACTTGATCCCTGTCCCACCACCCTTCCCTTCTCCTCCTGTGTCACGTCTTTTTAGATTGTGAGCCTGAGGGCAGGGAACTGTCTATTTTAACTGATTGTATGTACAGCTCTGTGTAAATTTATAATGCTACATAAATAAAGCTTAATTAATAATAATAATAATAATAATAATAATAATGATGATGATGATGTTGAGAAGCTGGAGTGTGTCCAAAGGAGGGTAACTAAAATGGTGAAGGGTCTGGAAACCATGCCTTGTGAGGAAAGACTTAGGGAGCTGGGGATGTTTAGCCTGGAGAAGAGAAGGTTAAGAGGTGATATGATAGCTTTGTTTAAATATTTGAAGGGATGTCACATTGAGGAGGGAGCAAGCTTGTTTTCTGCTGCCCCAGAGAATAGGATGCGGAGTAATGGTTGCAATATACAGGAAAAGAGATTCCAGCTCAACATTAGGAGGAACGTCTTGACAGTAAGACCTTTGGGACAGTGGAACACTCTCCCTCGGAGTGTAGTGGAGTCTCCTTCCTTAGGGGTCTTTAAGCAGAGGCTGGATGGCCATCTGTCTGGGATGCATTGACTGAGAGTTCCTGCATGGCAGGAGGTTGGACTGGATGGCCCTTGTGGTCTCTTCCAACTCTATGATTCTATGAACTTTCTGGTTAAGAATTCTAAATGCCTCCCCATAAAAAGTCCCAAGATTCCATGAGATGTTGCTATGGTTATTAAAGTGGAATCACAGCACTGTAACTGTTCCCTCTACTCTGTGATAGGGTTGGCTTAGGATCACCACAAGTCAGAAACGACTTCAAGGTACACAACAACAACAGAGAAAAAAAGGAATCAAAGTTTTTTTCTATGTTCCTCAAAGTTTCTAGACTTTTTTTTCCAGAGGAAAAACCTTAAAATAAACTGGATTTTAGTGGGCTTCATGGGTCTACCCTAGATAGGGTTGGGAAAGCCCCCCTACCTGTAACCCTGGAGAACAGCCACAACAAAGGGAACTCAGAAAGGAGAACTGTGGCATTTCAAGGGTGGATAATACCTAGTTCTTCACACTTTCTTGATCCGAATTGATGGTGCGCACTTATTTGTGATCAACCTAGCCATCATTCCCACCATGTAATCAATGGGTCCTAGAGCAAATCAAACCTGGATTCTCCCTATTAGCAAAGTAACTAAGCTGACGCTGTTGTACTTCAGACCTGTCATGAAATGGCATGACTCACAGGAGTAGAATTCCTAGATATACCGTAGCCGTATCCGTCTGTAGAATCAGTATTTAGAGAGATCTTGTAGCACCTTTGAGAAAGAAGTTGGCAGCCTGAGCTTTTGTAGACTTCAGTCTACTTTCTCAGATGCATCTGAGGGAATAGACTGAAGTCTAGGAAAGCTCCTGCTGCCAATTTCTTTCATTCATTTTGTCTCAAAGGTGCTACAAGATCTCTCTACATAATGACTCACGGGAGAAGATGATAAAACTGGGAAAAGGCAATAGGAAAAGAGAAAGACCACACTACAAGTGGAATGATTCCATCAAGGAAATCATGGCCCTGGGTTTCCATGACATGAGGAGAGCAGGTGATAACAGAGATGTCTCTCATTCACAGGGTCAGTATAACTCAAAATCAACCTGATGGCAAATAACAGGAAAAGAGACTCCACCTCAACATTAGAAAGAACTTCCTGATGGCAAAGAGCTGTTCAACAGTGGAATACACTCAGTGTGTGGAGCCTCCTTTGTTTTAAACAGAGGCTGGATGGCTATCTTTCAGCAGTGCTTTGCATGGCAGAATGGGTTTGATCTGGATGGTCCTTGGGGTCTCTTCCAACTCTACCCTTCTATGAACAGCAAAAGCAAACTGATAGTGGTATCTAGCAAAAGTAAGGGGGAAATGTGGAGAAGGCAGTCTGGAAGGAAAAGAAGGGATGAAACATAATGAGGTCAGAATACTGTATGAAATGTACATTGAAGGAAACAGAGTCTTTCAAGTGACTTGTCTGGGCGAATAATGCTAACCCAGACGGGCACAATGGTCTCTTTCAAGGCAAGGCTCCACAATAGATTGGGGTTCCTTCCAATTTTCCTTCTCTGCAAACTTACATCACCTTGGTTCGTGAAAGGGACTTAAAAAGTACAAAGGAAGAATGCAGACACTCAAGATATCTCAGCGGTTAATGGATAACTAATGTAAGCCGTTCACAAGTAGGTACTCTTGCCTAGCCGTAGAAGGAGCGCTGTGATGGATGACTCTTATGACAAAGCTCACTCAGATCAAAACACTTTGCAGATAATCCCATCAACCAGCGGTCTTTACACACTTATTGCACTACAATTCCACTTTCACTGAACGTTACCATATGAAATTTGAACTTTAGGCAGGGGCACATAAAATTTGAACATCCTAAAGGCACCACCAGATCCCATCTCTCTTAGTTGCTTATCGGGGTTAGCTCTGATTCATACTTGGATGGCAGATATCAGATTCTGTAGGCTATATCTGAGAGGAAGGAACTGGCAAAACCGGCTCCTTGTCTAAGAAAACCCTATAAAATTCTTAGGGGGGGCACCATAAGTCAACAGGTGACTTGATACACGGAGACGCAGACAGAAACACCCTTGAAATTCCCAGCCAGAATTGTATAATGAATACCCTTATTGGGAGAATTCAACAATCTAGCCATGTTAGTCTGCAGAACCAGGATATAGAGAGATCTTGAAGCACCTTTGAGACTAACTGAAAGAAAAGAGTTGGCAGCATGAGCATTGGGAGAAAAGCGAGGCATAAATCAATAAATAAGTTCTGCATATACTCATGTACACTCAGCCCTCCTTATCCACGGATTTCCCCCCCCCCCCACGGATTCAAGCATCCATGGCTTGCTAATATTTCAGAAAGGTATAAATTCCAAATAGCAATTTTCTATTTTATATAAGGGGCACCATTTCGCTCTGCCATTATATTTAATGGGAGTTGAGCACCCATGGATTTTGTTCTCCACAGGAGATCCTGGGACCAAAACCCAGTAGATAATAAGGTCCCACTTTATACGTCTAGAAATTTTAGTCAAAAAATTGACCCAAAAAACCCCCAAGTGAAATTATCCAGGGGTGAAACTATCCAGCCTTTAAGGTGAGCACAAACAGTGATGATTACTGGACTTTTGTTACGTTCTTGGCATTGTTTTCCTTTGATAGATCTTTAGTTACGTGCCCCTAAATTTTACCCTCAACTTACCCACGGGTCCTATCAAAATCCAGAATTTCGGCTCCCAAACCTGCCCTCGACTTATACATGAGGTTGGCTTATAGCTGAGTACTGTACGTACTCCTGTATAAGCCTAGAAATTTAGCTCCAAAATTTGACCCCAAAAAACCTGAGTCGACTTATCCATGGGTCAATGCATGAGGGGGGTATCCAAAAGTTTTAATGATCACCTTTTTAAAAAACTGACAGAAAGTTGTTAACTTTTCTCTATCTCATCACTATCTAGATGTATACATTTTTCCCAGCATATCTTGACCCTCCAAATACCTGATATTTTAGAAGTCTGCAGATTGCACCTTACGAGGGGGTATCGTAAAGTAATAATTATCCCCCGGAGGTTATTATGGCATATGGATGAAATTTTGTCAGTGTCAGCATTGGACCCTAAGTGCATGTCGCTGAGAAAATCAACTCATTGCGTCCCTTAATTTTTGTGACTGGCTCTGCCAGAAGAGACTAAAGTGTAAAATCCTTATCAGGGATAATAATATAATAATTAATAATACTTATAATATAATAATATGATTATTATTATTAAAATTATATTAATATAATATATTAATTTAATTATAATTATATTAATATAATAATATATCGATATAATAATATATTATTATTATTAAAATTATTAAAATGAAATTTTTTAAAAAAGAATAAAAATCTAAATCTAAATAGATATTAATAATAATAATAATAGTTGTTTATAAAAATAGCTTCCTTTTCAGAGGCATTATTATTATTATTCTGTTTATTTACATCCCTCCTTCCTTAATATAAGGATTTTACATTATTAATATTATATATATATATATATAATATAGCAATAATATATATTTTATATTAATATAATATATATATATTAATATATTTTATGTTACTAATATAATATATTTTATATATTATAGATATAAATAATATATAATATTTTATATTATTAATATAATATAATATATATAAATAATATATATAAATAATATATAACATTTTATATTATTAATATAATATATTTTATATATATATTATATATATATAAATAATATATAACATTTTGTATTATTAATATAATATATTAATATATTTTCCTGCAAACTGAGTTGGGGGCGTCCACACTGAGGAACTAAAGAGGTTCTGTACCGCTTTAACCGCCCTCAAATCCCACAGAATCCTGGGATATGATGAAGTTTGGCTCTCTGAGGGGGGAGAACTACAAATCCCAGGATGCCTTGGGCTGGAGCCGTGACGAGAGACAGTTTGTATCGGTACCAAAGCGGTTTATTCCTTCCGTACGGACGGTCTGTCAGTTTCGCGTCCTATTTTCGGGCCTACCTGACCAGGAGCTCCAGGAAAACCACGTTGCTGCAGCAACCGCCGAAGACCAGCCCCAGCGCCAGGCCCGGATGCATCCTCGCCCTCAGAGTCCACTAGAAAACTGAACAAAATCATCACATAATCCCTGAGGGAAAAAGAGAGTCAAGCCGGCAAAGAGGAGGCCGCTCTTTCCCCCGTCTCTCTGGTTGTAGTTCTTTGCCCTCTCCGGCCTCCGTTGAAACCTATTGGCCTCCGAGCAGGAAAGGACTACCATTCCCAGAAAGCCCCGCGCCGGCCTCGGCCTCGGCCACGTGACCGCCACCCTCTTCCTGGTGACGGTGACGGTTTGTCCCCCAGCAGCGCCTTTTTCGTCTGCTCCTCCCCCTCGCAAGGGCTTCTGGGAGTTGTAGTGCCTCAATTGTGTGGTGGCATTAAAGCAAGGTTTTATGGGAATAGATTGCAAACAAACCAAAGGGGGAAAGTGGGCTTTTTCCCCCTCCCTATGGAGAGGAGGATTTTAATTGAGTTTATTTATTTAGATTTTTATTCTTCTTTTAAATTTCATTATTATTCACCTTAATGAAGAGGAGGATTTTAATTGAATTTATTTATTTAGATTTAGATTTGTATTCTTTTTTTACTTATTTATTTCATTCAATTTACTTATTTATTTACATATATATTTATATTCTTTTTTTACTTACTTCATTCAACTTACTTATTTATTTACATTTATATTTTTATTCTTTTTTACTTATTTCATTCCTCTTACTTATTCACATTTTTATTTTTATTTTTTTACTTATTTATTTCATTCCTTTTACTTATTTATTTACATTTACATTTTTATTCTTTTTTACTTATTTATTTCATTCCTTTTACTTATTTATTTAAAGTTATATTTTTATTCTTTTTTACTTATTTATTTCATTCCTCTTACTTATTCACATTTATATTTTTATTTTTTACTTATTTATTTCATTCAATTTACTTATTTATTTACATTTATATTTTTATTCTTTTTTACTTATTTATTTCATTCCTTTTACTTATTTATTTACATTTACATTTTTATTCTTTTTTTACTTATTTATTTCATTCAATTTACTTATTTATCTACGTATATAATTTTATTCTTTTTTTACTCATTTATTTCATTCAATTTACTAATTTTTTTACATTTATATTTTTAATCTTTTTTACTTATTTATTTCATTCCTTTTGCTTATTCACATTTATATTTTTTACTTATTTATTTCATTCCTTGTACTTATTTACAGTTATATTTTTATTCTTTTTTTACTTATTTATTTCATTCAATTTACTTATTTATTTACATTTATATTTTTATTCTTTTTTTACGTATACAAATGGTGCCAAAACAGCCCCATGATAGGGTTGTCATCTTAGGGTTGCCATAGGTCAGAAATGAGTTGAAGGTACACAACGCACACATGAACACCTGGGATTGAACCAGGGCCCTTCCTGTGCCAATGCCAAGCTGGGCAGAGACATGCCATTGCGGATGAGCTGTGCCCAACCGTTCTCCTTTGAAGTCTCCTTTGTGGGCCAAGGTAGCAAAGCGAATATTGCAGCAGCCAGAGTCCATCCACTGGATAGTGTCCAGTTAGAGGTCTCCTATAACTGTGTTATTAATGCATCTCATCACAGTCCGTTGGCAAAGAACAAAGAACCAGGCACCGAGTTACTCTTTGGAGCCTTCCAGTGCACCTAGGGCCTATTCAATGGCGTTTGTCCAGGTCAAGATGATTGATCTCTCCCCTTTGCTGGGCATTAATAACCTACAGGTCTACCAGTTTTTTTTCCCCTTTTCTCGCTTTCTTTGAACCAGAGGTCCTCCTCTCCTAATAAATGGTTGCCCCTTTGGCTTGCTTTGGCAAGAAGCCACCAAAACTAATTGCTTCCTTTGAACAGAAGACGCAAAAGAAGGGGCGGAAGGCCTCTGTTTCATAAAGTCAATTTTGGTTTGAAGTTGCCACAGACCCATTGTTCCTTCTTTATTTTTCCCCCTTCACGGTTCCTTGTGAGGTCATAGAAAAGGGGGCCACCAGAATCTGTAGAAGGTCTTTGTAGGTTTTTCTTGAAGATCTTCAGATTCAGGAATCACACTTTCAGAATTAGCAGAGCTTGGAAAAGTTCCCTTTTGGGGAGTACAACTCCCAGAAGTCTTCCCTAGTCTGCAATTGAAAGGTATAGCCATGTTAGTCCGGAATATCAGTATGCAAAGAGATCTTGCGGCACCTTTGAGACTAACTGAAAGAAAGAGGTGGGCAGCATGAGCTTTTGTAGGCTCAGGTGCATCTGCAAAAGTAGGCTTAAGTCTACAAAAGCTCATGCTACCAGTTTCTTTCTTTCAATTAGTCTCAAAGGTGCCGCAAGATCCCTTTCCATATTAGGCTGGGATTGTTGTTTATAGAATCATAGAGTTTAAAGAGACCACATAAGGACCCTCTAACAGGAAACCTCAATCAAAGCATCCCTGACAGATAGCCATCCAGCTTCCATCACACCTGTGGTCTCTTCCAACTCTATGGAGTTCATCCTGTGACTATCTCAGAAAAATCACGTTAACTATGCATAATGATTTCATGTGACGTTACAGAAAACATGCCATTAAAGTGGTCACAAAGAAGCATTAATGCACATCTTTTTACTTCTGGAATTTCAGCGGCATCCTGGGAGACGGGCTGTAGCTGGGCTGCAATTGCCTGGAAGAATTGGTGGTGAATTACGTGTGATAATTCCTGGTTGCATCCCACAAACCAACTGTATTCCTTGGAAGAGCAGTCAGGTTTTTTGTCAATGTGATAAACTCCATATTGAGGATGGAGCAAGTTTGTTTTCTGCTGCTCCAGAGAATAGGATTCGAGCTACAGGAAATGGATTCAAGCTACAGGAAAAGAGATTCCACCTAAATGTTAGGAAAAACATCAGGAAGAGTGTTCAACAGTGGAATGTGCTGCCCTAGAGAATGGTGGAGTCTCCTTCTTTGGTGGAGCCTCCTTCTTTTAAACAAAGGCTGGATCTGTCGAGGGTGCTTTGATTCTGTGTTCCTGCATGGCTGGGGATTGGATGCCCTTGTGGTCTCTTCCAACTCTTCTATTATTCTATTTCTCTGTTTCCAGGCACGGAAGATTCCCATTTTTGGATGACAGCACCCAGAATCCTTCAACCAGCACAGCTACTAGCCATGCTTACTGGGAAATTCTGGGACTTGTGGTCCAAAAAAGGAAAATTTCCAAATTGTTTTTCCAGAAACACATGCTTTTTGGGGGGGGGGGAGCTCATATATAATATCTAGTGTATATATGTCAGTCTACCACGAAGAACCAACTCTGCCTGTGTATGTTACTACTTGTCTGCCCCTTGGATGATATTATTAGTCAAACATTCTCGCAATGAACGGATTGTCAATATGGGGGAACGCAGGAAGGAGGGTTGGAAATCATTTTAATTCCTTCTTTCCTCCTTCCCTCCCTTTTTCTCCTTTGCCCCTCTTTTTCATTCCTCAGGATTGTTAAACTTGACATCTCTTTAAACGAACTCAAAGAGCTTCCACCTGGAGCGCTTTTTGCTTTTGAGAACCTGGCTGAATTAGACGCATCGCTCAACACTGTAGGCAGGTGAATGTGACTTGATGGATGGGGTTTCGTAGGCAGAGGGGGAAAAGCATTAAAAGCCTGTGAAGAGAGACGGGATTATTGGGTTTGCCCGTAAGCAATATGGCTTGTTAGCATGGTGTAGAACTGAGAGATTCATTCTCTTTCCTTGTATCTCATAAAGCTAGTTGGCCTGCCTTTCCAAGCATTTTCTACTCTGGCTCTGTGAGCTGTCAGGATGAGGCCTAGCCAACTACAATCAGTTTAACTGGCCATGCCAGGGGTTGAACCTGGTACCTTGAACCATACCAGGGCTGAGTTACGATGTACCCATCTCAAACTTTATAATCTCATGAGAAAAGCAACCTCAGACCAGACCAAAGACCAGCCTTCTGTTCCACCTGGGTGCTAATCCTGTTAGTAGGATTTTTGAATCTGTTGCTGAATGGTGAGTCAAACCTGATGTACAGCAATATAATAAGTTGTTATTTTTTGTGGGTTTTTCAGGCTATGGGGCCATGTTCTAGAAGAGTTTATTCCTGACTTTTTACCAGCATCTGTGGCTGGCATCTTCAGAGAATGCTGGCATCGAAAAGAGTGGGGTATATATACTGTTGGTTGAGAGGAGGTGATTTGTATGTCTGTACATACACACACACACACACACACACACACTTGCATGCCAGCATTCTCTGAAGATGCCAGCCATAGCTGCTGGCGAAACATCAGGAATAAACTCTTCTAGAACACAGCCTCATAGCCTGAAAAACCCACAAAAAACCTATGGATACTGGCCATGAAAGCCTTTGACTTCACATCATGTCATAGAATCTTAAAGTTGGAAGAGACCACAAGGGCCATCCAGTCCAACCCCCTGCCATGCAGGAACTCCAAATCAAAGCATCCCCAACAGATGGCCATCCAGCCTCTGCTTAAAGACCCCTAAGGAAGGAGACTCCACCACACTCCGAGGGAGTGTGTTCCACCATCGAACAGCCCTTTCTGTCAGGAAGTTCCTCCTAATGTTGAGGTGGAATCTCTTTTCCTGCAGCTTGCATCCATTGTTCCGCGTTCTAGTCTCTGGAGCAGCAGAAAACAAGCGTGCTCCCTCCTCAATGTGACATCCCTTCAAATATTTAAAGAGGGCTATCATATCACCTCTTAACCTTCTCTTCTCCAGGCTAAACATCCCCAGCTCCCTAAGGCGTTCTTCATAGGGCAAGGTTTCCAGACCCTTCACCATTTTAGTTGCCCTCCTTTGGACACGCTTCAGTTTCTCCACATTTTTTTTGAATTGTGGTGCCCAGAACTGGACACAGTATTCCAGGTAAGGCCTGACCAAAGCAGAATAGAGCAGCACTATTACTTCCCTGGATCTAGACACAATACTTCTATTGATGCAGCCTAAAATTGCATTGGCCTTTTTAGCTGCCATATTGCACTGTTCACTCATCTTCAACTTATGGTCTACTTGGACTCCTAGGTCTCTTTCACACATAGTTTCATTCAGCCAGATGTTCCCCATCCTATATCTGTGCATTTCATTTTTCCGCCCTAAGTGCAGAACCTTACATTTCTCCGTGTTGAATTTCATTTTGTTAGCTTTGGCCCAGCTTTCTAGTCTATTCAGGTCATATGTTGTTGCTAACTACTTTTGAGCCAACCTCAATTTATGGTCACCCCATGGAGGAGACACCTCTAAGACCCCCTGTTCTCCAGTACTTTGCTGAGGTCCTGTGGCCTCTTTGACTGAATCCAACCATCTAGTTCTTCCTCTCTTTCAACTGTTCTCTCCCTTTCCACAAAGGCTCTCGGAGCAATTTACAGATTGTTAATTTAGCAGTTATTTAACATAAATGTAATGTGCGCACCCATACACACGTAGTGAAGGTTAATAGCCTAGGCATTGTTGCAGTTGTGGCTGATGAGCTCCCATGTCAGTGGAGGGATGGATCTATTTGGTATTTCAATCCAGATGTTGAGGTGTTGCATTGTTTTATTTGGCAATTAGAGTTCAGCACCTTCAATAAGCCCTTGTGGTCTTTTCCAACACTATGATTCTATGATTCTAAAGCAAAGATGGCAAATACGTGGTGGCTAGGGGCGAATTTCCCCTGCATGCCTTTGGGATGGAATAGAAAAATAATAATGGCACAACGCAATGCCTTGTTTTGGCAGGTCCATCCTTGCAGATGAAGGGGGATCGGTATGGACTGCCCACAGATGTTTAGCTCATTCTGGGAGTGGGCTCTGCGGACAGCGGGTTCTCTTTGTGAATCAGGAACCCCCAGATGCAAGCCAGATTTCCCCTTCTGTCTGCTTAGCTCCTACAGAGGAAAACATGTATATGTGGTTAATAGGGTGCAAGTGCTTGTAGGGGTGAGCCGGAAGTATTAGGGGGATTGCATTTGGGAGCCTTCCTTTGTGAAATTGCATCAGATGCATGCCATTTTTGTTCTGAAAAATGGAGATGGGGCGTTTGGAAGACTGGTGGGTGCACAAAGGTGGGGCCTCAGGGTCCCATGTGGCCTGTAAACCACATTATGCCTACTATTGCACTACAGCTCAGTCTAAAGCCAGGAACAGATTCACTACCCACTGAGATTGGAGCCACCAGAAACCACTGCTTTGTTATAAATGATGATAAAGAAAATCAAAGCTTCCCTTAACGCTTTCAGATAGCGGAGGTTCATCTTACAAGTGGAGAGGGATATGCAATACATAATGAGGAACAGAACTCTCCAATCTTCAAACATGCATTGATTGTGTGTACCACCAAAGTTTGCTCTGCTGTTGATTTAGTGATATTAAATAGATTCCAAACGTTTGCAAGTGGTTCTGTTTTCTTTGGCTTTCATCTTGCTTTCCAGCGCTTTGCATATGTCACATCTCTTAGATCAACCAAGATTTCACTCTCTTAAGTGTATCATCTTTGTGACAAGTCGGAACAGCTATATCATGCAGAGAAGTCTTCTTTGGTTCTCTTGCAGGTCTAGCTGGGTTGTCATCTGGACAAATTCCAGAGAAGTATGTGTATTAGACTGCATTAGAAGTATGTACAGTAAAATTAAAGCAGCAAAGAGACCTTTAAATCTGTTTTCTCTATTCTGGTGCCTTCCAGATGTATAGTACCACAACTCTCATCATCCACCAAATGACCCATGGTTAGGGGTGATGGAAGTTGTATTCCATCACATTTGGAGGCCTCCAGTTTGTGGGAGTCTATTGTAAAGGCTAAAAAAGCAGCATATGCTTTCATGGAGCGAAAGTTCTGACACAAAATCTTTGTGCAACCTAGTTTGTGATCAAAAACCTAATAATGTGCATGAAGCAGGATTTTGTTCTAAATATGTTGGGTCCAGCTTACATATTTCAATCTCCTCTTTCCATGTGTTTATCTTAACCACTGGTAGCACAGTGGTTAAATGCCTGTACTGCAGCCTTTCACCAAAACCAGAAGGTCGCAAGTTCGATACCAGCAAAAGAGCTCAAGCTTGACTCAGGCTTACATCCTTCTGAGGTCGCTAAAATGAGTACCCAGATTGCTGGGGGCAAGTAGCTTACAGTTGTAAACCACTTAGACAAACCTTAGGTGGTATGAAGTGGTATATAAAAAATGAAGCTGTTTTATCTACCAGATTTATCTATCTGGGAACCCTGGTGGACAGTGGTTAAATGCCTTTACTGAAGCCACAATGTTGTGAGTTTGATCTAGAGGCCTCCAAGGTTGACTCAGCCTTCCATCCTTTCATAGATCGGTAAAATGAGTACCCAGCTTGTAGGGGGCAATTGACTAACACTTGTAAACCACTTGGAGAGTGCCTAGTTCACAGATGATATATGGATTTCCATGGCTGAGCGAGGAATCCTCCAGAATCCTAAGTCAACCCTCAAACCCCTACACCATGCTGCCTCCTTTTTGTTGTTAGATACCTTCAAGTTGACTCCAATTTATGCTGTCCCTCTTCTAAGGTTGTCGTGGAAAGACCAGTGGGCAATCCCAAACAAATTCCACACTTTCCTCAGTGGAGACTTGCCACTGGCTCAAACTTAGGAGAGTGTGAAACTTGCTTGGGATCACTTAATGAATTTCCATGACTGAGTGGAGCAATGGATGCAAGTTACAGGAAAAGAGATTCCACGTAAACATTAGGAAGAATTCCCTGACAGTAAGAGCTGTTTGACAGGGGAATATACTGCCTCAGAGGGTGATGGGGTCTCCTTTTTGGAGGTCTTTAAATGGAGGTTGGATGGCCATTTGTCAGGGATGCTTTGATTGTGAGATCCTGCAAGGCAAAGTGGGGTTGGACGGGATGGCCCTTGAGGTCTCTTCCAACTCTATGACTCTATGATGGTTCAATATTCACAAAATTGGGTCTATGCACAAAATTACTTAAAATATTGAATAAGGGGGATTTGTGCCACAACCACCCCCGAAATTTGAGTCAGGCAAAACCAGCACAATTATGAATGACCTCCTTTTAAAACATCTTCCAAACTGATTTATAATGTAGTGTGAATAAGGCCCTAAATTTCTATATTTGCTATGTTTGCATTTCCCAGGCAACTTTGCCCTATTTCTGTGGGTGCACATCACATCCTCTCAGCCTCAGGAGAAGACAATGGTAAACCTCCTCTGAACAAATCTTGCCAAGAAAACCCTATGACAGGTTCGCTTTAGGGTCACCATAAGTCGAAAATGACTTGAAGGCACACAACAACAACAACAACCCCCTCTTTACAAGGTCTTGTCTTTGGCTTGATGCCTAGGAAGACCAGGAGTAGATCAGATTACCTGCTATTGTAAGAGCCTTGCAGTGAAAGGAGACCACAAGGAGGACTCTTCCAGTTATACTTCATTATTGGCAGAGAATTGTAACTCAAAATTAATCATATCTCCATGTTGGCAGAAAGCCGCAGATGTGAGTTTGCTCTGTGCAGCATGTGTCAACATGAGGCCCAGATTTGTGGGTAATTTGCGGAGGAGAAAGGGGAGAAAATTGATCATCTTCCTTTGGAGTACTCTGTTCTTGGAGGACAGGTGTCACACCCTTCCTGAGATCCACAATAAAGGAGCTGCTGTGGACACATACCATGATACACAATACACAATATTGCTGCATCTCTGGAGATTATCAGACATGGGATAGCCTGTCCTTATAGCACTATCAATGTCGTGTTTGTCCCATCAGTGTCCCATCATTAAACTGCAATCAACCACAATTGTGCAAAAGGCTTTCACATGACGTCATGCTTATCCTGTCATTGTCCTGTTATTGAAGTGGAATTGTCCCATCCTTGCCATTCATTTTGTATTAATGGAAGAACGCTTTAATGCAATTCCACTTCACTGACAGTTTAATGACAGGATGTGTGTATGACTCGTGCGATTGCTGTCACGGATGGGATGACAGGATTCGCACCCCTCCCCTGTCTGATAATCTCCTCTGTTGTTGTGATTCAGCATGAAATGAAAAGTTTTGGATCTGAAAAAGCACACAAGCTGCTGTCAGAGTCAATTTGAATAAACTCTCGGGACAAGCTTCTGGAACCCTTTTCTGTTAAACCATCCATGATATTTAATTAATGTGCAAAAAAGATATTGATCCTAGTTCAGCTGTATATCATGACCATGTCTATCCTACAGTGTTGCCATTGCCTTTCCAGTTCTCCAATTTCTTCTCACTATTCTCTCCTCCCCCCCCCCTTATAATTTGTTCACTAATTCCATTTATAGCTTGTCTTTCCTCCAGTTTCATATAAGGCACCTCCTCCTCCCCAGTTTATCTCTGCAACAGTCCCCTGAAGTAGGTTATGTTGGGAAGTGTATGCCTTCAACTCAAGTTGTTTCCAACTTATGGTGACCCCCAACACGAACATATTATGGGGTTTTCTTGGCAAAATTTATTAAGCATATGTGACTTGCCCAAGGTCACCCAGTGGGTTTCCACGCCCGAGCCAGGATTTGAACCATGGTCTCCAGAGTCATAGTATAATGCTCAAACCACTACATTCCTCTGGGAAAAGGGAGTCTGATCCTGTGTTGGGGATGTGCCAATCCTCTGTTGGGGATGTGCCAGATGCCCTAGGAAATGATGTGCATTTGCATTCTTGAAAACTTTCACATGCAAGCATAGTGATGGCTGAAAACAGGCAGAGAAAACTGGAAAGAACTGTGGAGACTGTAGACACCTTTTCCCCTTCTCTGTTCATCTGTGCATCTTTTAAAGCCAATGGCCCAGATATCAAAGTGCCATATAGCATAAATAACAGCCAGCAGAATTACATTTCACTTCTGTTATGTAACCCTTATACTGGAGTACAGTAGAGGGAAAACCAGCATGGTGTGGTGGTTTTTTTCCAAGAAAACTGTGTGAGAACCTCTTAGGATCACCATAAATTGGAAACAAACAAACAACAACAACAGTACTGGATAGTAATGTAGCATTGGATGCAAATGCATATGGCTGTCCTCATGCATCTCAGTGCATGTTTGTAAACTACTCTCTGAATAACAATGTCTGCAAGCAGAACACTGCTTGTTTGTCAGCTAAATAAAACCATTGCAAATTGTCATAAAAAAAGAAAATATCTTGCATGCATTACATGGTTTTATGTCTGCATATGTCATCAATAGGAAGCTGGCCCTTAAATTCTGAATGAGCTAAGTAAATCTTGATTGTATACAAGTGTTTGCAGTGATGTCACAGTGTTGTTGCCACCCTCAATGCTTTTGAATAAAATGAAGAAATAGAGGGGCTGTACAGACCGCCTTAAAAAGGCGGTCTGCAGATGTCCCTTTTTGCTGTGAAGTGGCGCAGCAGCAACCAGAAGGAGCTGCATCGCTGGGCAGCAAACGTGCGGCGCTGTCTGTGTGCTGCAGCGCCACTGCACAGCTGCAACATCTGCTGTGTGAGTGGTCCATTGCAGCTGTGACGTCACCGCAACGTCACGCGTCTGGGTGTCCAGCCCTTTTTTTCCCTGCACGCGCTGCCAAGACGTCACATCCTGGCGGTGTGTACAGGGCCTTAGCTTGCTACAACTCTAGCATCCCCACCACTCCAGACTACTACTACTACTACTATCCTCCTCCTCCTCCTCCTCCTCCTCCTCCTCTTCCTCTTCCTTCTCAAGGAGAAATTGCCTGGAATGTTGTTGTTGTTGTTGTTATGTTTATTTAAACCTTGCCTTCCTCCCAGTAGAGGGACTCAAGGCAGCTTACAAATCTAAAATAGTCCAAGTTAAACACTATAAAACATGCAAAATTAAAGTTTAAAAAAACAGTTAAAGAATTCAAACAGAGCCAGTACATTACTAAAGAAGCATTGCTTCTGTTTCCAGTGTTCATGCCGTGGATGTCATTGCTTGTGTCACCAAACCAATACTACCTCTGCAAGTATCCAGACAGGGCAAAAATGGTTGCACATTCCAAGTGAGGGCAGAAAGCATTGCCTTAATTTTGAACTGGGCTTTGTGACATGCTTGTGCCGCCAAATCTTGCCACATTGCTATAGCACTTAGATTATTTGGGCAACCATTTGAACACAGCTGCTTTATTGAAAACCATTGACTCTGATCCCTTCTTAAGTAATACTTGTCTTACTAATGGCTGCTGAAGCAGCCCTCTGTTTAACAAAAAGATGATCCCTCAAATGTGCTACCTTAACAGCAGAAATGTTAGCTTCTGAACATTTGGTGTAGTTCAAGTCCAAACCTACCCTCAGGCATCAACCCTTTTCTCCATCCCCTTGAATGAAACGAGACTAATGTCATCTTCAGGTTGTCTTGTCAAAGCACCTGGATATTAATGTGCTTCTCTAGCCACCTTTGCCATAGGTAGCGTTTTTATCTGTTAATCAGTTTCTTTTTTTTACAGCTTCTTCCATTGAGATGCAGGTGTGTGCAATGAGGAATGCAAAATACCAGCCCAGGCAAAAGGGGAGGAGGTTCTCTGCCCCAGAGCAGCATGCCCGCTGAGCACCAACAGCTATGTGAGGAATCTTCTCTGCTTCCTAATTTGTTTTATAGAGGGCTGAGGCAGACTGGATAGCCATTCCTACATGACAGGAAGTTATGAGGTAAATTGTAGGGCAGGCTGCATAGCCATTCCTATGGCTAAGACCTTGAGTATCCTGAACTCAGACCTGCTCCAAACTCCCTCTATTACCTGGCCTGCCATTTCTACTCTAGGACAGCTGTCTGCACAGGTGTCCCACTGACCCACCTGGGGCATCCACTGTTGCTATGGGTCACTCACTCCTGAAATCAGAACGAGTTACCCAGTGATGATTACATGGATGGAAATGTCGTTCTGACCTCAGAGAAAGCAACTGGTGACAGCAGTGGGCATTGGGATGCCCATGAAGACCAGTACCCTGGCATGGAAATGTAGGATTCCAGATCTTCCCAGAAGAACCAGAGTAAGAAGTAAGTTATTTTGATCTGTTGCTGAACACATCTGGTTCTGTTGCTGAACATGCCAGATATCATCCGGACTGTTTGCACCATCCGAACAGGTCGCCATCTGAATGTGGAGAGGACAGGCCTTTTGGTCCATGCAAACAAGGCTAAAGCCAATCATGAGGTGCTCTGTTTATGTGTTCCTGCATGGCAGGGGGTTGGACATGATGAACCTTGAGGTCTCTTCCAACTCTATGATTCTATCTATGAACTTCACTTCCCATCACAGTTTTAATGGGTCGCTTTCAGGGTATTTTTTTTTATCGAGGGTCATTTGTCCTGGGAAGAAACCTCTGCACACATTTCCCCTAAGAAACAAAACAGTGCATAGGAGAGGGTTATAATGGAGAAGAAATAATAGTTCTTAAGTACTACATTTCACATTTCCCTCCTGGGGGCAGTAGTCTGTAGGCAGCAATATGGAACAAGTTGAGATTTGGGAACTAGGCGTCAGGACCAAAGAGCACAAAAGACCTTGTACTCTAAATTCCATGGGATGGATCTACAGCACTTAAAGTGGGGTCAAACTGCATTATTTCTATAGTGTAGATGCACTTCCAGATAAATGACATCCACAGCACTCTCACAATCTACTAAACTAGTGACCTGATCTATAAAGAAATAATATGAGTTTAGAAGAATTTGTTCTTGACAAACCCAGATGTTCTAATTTATATTGTAAACTACTTTGAGTCCTGTTTGGGGGAAAAGCAGGATATAAATCAAAGAAGTAAAAAATAAATGAAAACACTAAGAAGGGAGAGCCCAGTCTACAACTAGGAGTTCCAGGATATCAAATTGGGCCAACACATAAGTCAGCTGGTTACACCCTTACTATATATCTGTTTAGATGTATTTTCAGATCAAATAATTATTTCTAAATGTGCATCTATGTATGCAAACTAATATATTCCCTTTCTATGCAATTCTGTGTCCTTTTATGTCCTCTTTTTTGGTGACTCATCTATCCTTATTCCAAAGCAGACCTAAACTGGCTTAATTTCCACGAGATGTGTCCTCAGGCCATGGCTTTGGAAATTTGTTAGTTATTGTCATGAGGCATGCTTATCAAATCTGCAGATGACAGCAGATTAGGAGGGGTAGCTAATATCCCAGAGGACAGGATCAAAATTCAAAATGACCTTAACATATTAAAAGAGTTGGGCCCAAACTAATAAAATGAATTTCAACAGGGAGAAATCTAAGGAATTCAGGGAAAAAAGGGCTCAGATATGGGATGGGTGACACCTGGCTTGACAACTGTTCATGTGAAAGGGATTTGGGAGTCTTAGTAGATAGACCACAGACTGAACATCAGTCAATAGTGCGATGCAGCTGCTAAAAGGCCAATATGATCTTAGGCTGCATCAGTAGTAGTATAGTGTTTAGACTAAGGGAAGTAATACTGCCACTCCATTCTGCTTCGGTCAAAGCTCACCTGCATTGTCCAGTTCTGGGCACCACAATTCAAGAAGGATCTTGACAAGGTGGAGCTTGTCCAAAGGGGAGTGAAAATGGTGAAAAGTCTGGAAACCACCAAGTCCTAAGAGGAGCAGCTTAGGGAGCTGATTATATTTAGCCTGGAGAAGAAAAGGTTGAGAGGTGACAAGATAGCCATGTTTAAATATTTGAAAGGACATCACATTGTGGATGAAGCAAACTTGTTTTTTGCTGCTCCAGAGACTAGGACACAGAGCAATAGATTCAAACTGCAGGAAAAGAGATTCCATCTAAACATCAGGAAAAGTTTCCTGATGGTCAGAGCTGTTCAACTATGGTATAGTCTCCTCCTTTGAAGGTTTTTAAACAGAGGCTGGATTGCTATCTGTCAAGAGTACTTTGTGTCTTCTTGCATGGCAGATTGGGGCAGGACTGGATGGTCCTTGGAGTCTCTTCAAACTTCATGATTCTATGATTCTTACTAGAATAGATCCAGTGAACCAGCTGTTGAACACATAGGTAAATCCTGTCAACACATAGGTAAATCCAATTGATTCATTGGCTTTAGTTGGGACTCATAATAGGACATAGGCTTTCCTCTTCTCCTTTGTATATGGATGCTCTACTTGGACCAGATATCGGCATTCCTGGCCAAGGTGGCTGTCGTTCAGCCAACTTTTAGTGTTCCGGTTCTCCTCTCCACTCCCCTTGGTTTTGTTTTAACTTGGAGACTTTTCTTCTTGGGTGCTGAGCTGGAACTGCTTAGCCAGAAGCAGCGTGCCAAGTTGTCACCCAGTTACCTAAAGCGAATGGATGCTTTCGTTCCCGAGACAGCCCCATCCAAATGGGAACCAGTGGCCTAGAGGTGAAATACTCCATGCCTGAGCAGTCTTTGGCACTGTTTTATGACAGCGCCTTTGAACGGCCTGAGCCTGTGGTGAGGAGGTGGTCGGGAAGAATGTGTGCACTAATTTTTGCACTGTTGCAAATGTCTCTTTCTGGCTAATTTATTAGCTGGCAAAGATCTGAGCTGCCCGTTTGGGTTCATCGCTCCCAAACAATGTTTACCAGAGTTATGCTTGAAATGGTTCTGCTTATGAACTTGTCACTTCCATTCATTGGTGCCAGGCATGGTGCCAACATATCCTGTAACAGGAGAAGGTTTTGTTGGACTCTAACAAAACCTCAAGGTTTTGTTGGATTCTAACTCATGTCAGCCCCAACCCTTGGCCTTCCTGGCTGGGGCTGATGGGAGTTGGACTCCCGCAACATCAGAAGGGAGGCCATGGCTTCCCTACCCCAGAACTACAAGTTGTGCTTATTTAATAAGCAAGAACTAAATTCAGAGACAAAGTGGTGTAGTAGTTTTAATATGGGACTAGGACTCTGGGAGACCAGGGTTCAGCTTCCTACTTGGCAATGGAAACCCATGGATGACCTTGGGCAAGTTATACTCTCTTGGGACTTTTTTACACTAGCCTTCTGCCCCATCATAATGTGTTAGTCTGAGAATGGTAGCATACTGGTTTGGCATAATTCCTTTTCATTTTCACAATAGCACTTTGACAATCCATGGTTGCATGATCTCTTTTCTGCACTGCCAAATGCTGCATCCAGGGAAGGGGGGAACAAGCATCCTAGGAACTGAAGTTCAAAAAAGTAATTGTTTCCAAGTTCTAAGTCCTTCCCTGTAGCCTTGTGGTGTTTGGCCTGTCTGTAATCTGGACTTTCAGATCTTTTCTTCCACAGGCAATGAAAGCTGCTGCTTGTCTGCTGTCGAACTCACCTTCCTCGGAGAATTGGCATTATAAGGGCTGCGTCGGCAATGCAGAAATAATCCAGTTTGACACCACATGAACTGTCATGGCTCCATCCTGTGGAATCCTATGTTTTGTAGTTTGTTGTAGCAGCAGAGCACTCTGATGGAGGAGACAAAATGCCTCACAAAACTGCAAATCCAAGAATTCAGTAGCATGGAGCCACAGCAGTTAAAACAGTGTCAAACTGCATTATTTCTGCAATGCAGATTCAGCCTTTAGCTCTTTTACCTTACTTAACAAACTCCCATTAGTTTATTCAAAGGTTAATATAATAATTAAAATAATCCTTAAATTAGATAAAAGTCTTTACCAAGGACTTAATAAAAGTACAAAACATTTTTTTAAAAAAAAAATCCTCTGCTCTATATACAGTGGGCCATGGGTATACATGGAGAGATGATGAGGAGGATATTATTATTATTATTATTATTGGTATCTGCTGAGATTTGGTTCCAGGACCCCCCATGGATACCAAAATCCATGGATGCTCACGTCCCATTAAATACAATGGATAGTAAAATGGTGACCCTTATACATTACAGAAAATCAAGGTTTGCTTTTTGGAACTTGTATTTTTTTGGGGGGAGTGCATTTTCAAGCCCCGGATGCTTGAATCCATCAATTAAGAATCCATGGATATGAAGGGCCAACTGTATCACTCTTCTATTAACCTGAAATCATAACAGAGAACAGAAGATTGCTTTAATGCTATTTATGATGCACCCCGAGGACTTTTTGATGCAGGGCAGGGTAGAAATATCAATCAATAAGTAATTAATAAACCCTGCATGGCAGGGAATTGGACTGGATGTCCATTGTGATCCCTTCCAACTATGACTCTGTGGCATCACTCCACTTTGTATTCAACTGGAAAGGAACTATCCAGGATGCCAAATCATATCCCAAAAATATGCTCAGGCCCTTGGATGGCTTTTTAAAGGGTCACGCTAAAATCCAAACCCATTGAAGGCATGTCACAACAATAAAAAAGCATGAAAGTCACCAGAAAATTCCCTCACAAGCTTTCCCCCCTCGGCCCAAATGTCCTTGGCTCCTTGCCATTTCTCTTCCCTTGCAATTCTCCCAAACAAGGCAGGAGCCATGAGGGGAATGCAAAACTTGTCAGAGAAGGAGCTCGTCAAAGGAAAATGAAGACTGCCAAGATGCGAAAATAAACGGGACTTGAAACATTTTTGGTCAGCTTCCAAGGGAAGCGTGTTTCAACCGCTGGAGCGATCAACCATCTTTGAAAGCCACAGAGGGAGGAAAAAGGAAAAAAGAAAAGAGACTGTGAAAGAGAGCACCAATCCACAAAAGCATTCAAAGGATAGGGTCACCAAGTCAGAGCACATTGGGCTCTGCTTTTTATGAAGACAATTGGATTCAGCTAAAGGAATTTTTAAAAAGTGGAATGGCATCTGTGGGGGTGCTGAAAAGTTCTAGGGAATGACCAGGACCATGCAACTTACATGCTATTTCACATATTCACCCCCAAATTTGATGCATTTAGAATAATAGAATCATAGAGCTGGAAGAGACCTAAAGGGCCATTCAGTCCAACCCCATTCTGCCCTGCAGGAACTCGCCATCAAAGCATCCTTGACAGATGGCCATCCAGCCTCTGTCCTCCAAAGAAGGAGAGTCCACAACTCTCTGAGCAAGTGTGTTCCAGTGTCAAACAGCTCTTATTGTCAGAAAGTTCTTCCTAATGTTGAGTTGGAATCTCTTTTCCTGTATCCATTGTTCCATGTTCTATTCTCTGGAGCAGCAGAAAACAAGCTTGCTCCATCATCAATGTGACACCTTTTCAAATACTTAAACAGGGCTATCAGGATGCAAGCTACAGAAAAAGAGATTCCACCTCAACGTTAGGAGGAACTTCCTGACAGTGAGGGTTGTTCAACAGTGGAACACACTCCCTCGGAGGGTGGTGGAGTCTTTTTCCTTGGAGGTCTTTAAGCAGAGGCTGGATGGCCATATGTTGGGTATGCTTTGATGGAGAGTTCCTGCATGGCAGGGGGTTGGACTGGATGGCCCTTGTGGTCTCTCCCAGTTGTATGATTCTATGATCATATCACTTCTTCACTGTCTCTTCTCCAGGCTAAACATACGCAGTTCCCTAAGTCTTTCCTCATAAGGCATAGTTTCCAGACCCTTCACCATTTTGGTCACCCTCCTCTGGACAGGCTCCAGTTTCTCAACATGCTTTTTGAATTGTGGGGCCCAGAACTGGCATATTGTTTCTCAAGATTTTTTTTAAACCTTCCAAAATAAATAAGGAAATATATAATTCCAATGTCTGCTTACTGAAATGCTGCTAATCACCTCTGAATCATTCCAAAATTTCCTTCCTTTCAAACTCTTTTAAAGGGTTAGAAACTGGAAATTGTTTTTTTGTGAGTTTTTTGGGCTATGTGGCCGTATTCTAGAAGAGTTTATTCCTGAAGTTTCGCCAGCATCTGTGGCTGGCATTTTCAGGGAGATTCTCTGAAGATGCCAGCCACAGATGCTGGTGAAACGTCAAGAATAAATTCTTCTAGAACACGGCCTCATAGCCCAAAAAAACCCACAAAAAACTATGGATGCCGGCCATGAAAACCTTCAATGTCACAAACAGGAAAATAGTCAGATGGAGCAAGATGTGGTGAGTTGGGTGGATGGTCTATGCACTCAAACCCTACATTCCTCAAAACATCTATTGTCTTGCCAGACCTGAGAGCTGGTGAGTTGTCCTTCCAAAAGAAAACAGCTTTCTGCATGGGGTGATACACACGGGCAAAATGAAGCAACTTGTAGCTGCTTTGAAAACGGAGTTTAGATGATGCACTAGGTGAAAGCGGATGGGAAGCAAAATGCAGCCACACTCTGAGGCTAACATCCAGAGCAAAAAGAAGCTGGGATACTCCAAATCAAGACAGAAAATGCACATATTCGCACTGGCATATAAACGGCCTGGTGTTAGTGCGGGACTGCAGCAGATCAAAAACACGATTGCCAATAATGCTATGGGTGTAATGACGTAATACACAAAACTACCATTACCAACAGCGTTAACAAAGCCAAGGTCTAGGGGTGAGTTCGTTGTTCTTGTTGTATGCCTTCAAGTCATTTCCAACTTATACAGAGCCTAAGGTGAATCTATCAGGATTTTCTGGAGCTGAAAATGTGTGACGCACCCAAGGGCACTAAGTGGGTTTCCATAGTTGAGCAGGGAATCAAATATCAGTTTCCATAGTTCAATGGACAAACCACTGTGCCACGCTGGGTCTCAGGGGGTGCATATGGATATAGCAAAAAATGGCACCACCAGTGAAGAAGTAGGAAGTATAAACAGACTTGGGAAATTTTGTATAATATTATTGTGTATAAAATAATACATAATTTCCAAGGGTATAAAATTTGCAATCTGTAAATGTATAAAAAAATATTTAGGATTCCTGACCCTTAGGGTTGCAAGTTTGAAATCTGGAGAGGGCTCCAGATGTATAGAAGAGGCAATTTTACCAGGTGTTGCTTATCACACAACATGGTCACAAACAACATCTGAAATTTGCTCTTCTACACCACCATTAAAGGTACAGGAGCATGCTCCAATTCTACCTGCTCTAAAGAAGCCAAATAATTGGCAAAACAGTCCTGCAAAGATATGTTCAGTGCCAGAGAAAACTGATAATTTGGGCAGGGATGTGTGTGGACAAATTGAAGATGGGAATGCAATGGAGTATAATGGAAAAGGGCAAGGAGGTGTGGCTGGCACCATGAATAAGATTTTGTTGCAGGTTCTGTTTAAAATTTACTTATTTTGTTTATTAAAATATTTACGTCCCACCAAATATCATAATATCTCAGGGCAGCATACGAGTAAAATGGATACAAACAGATTGCAACAATTTAAAACAGTAAGAATACACCAAGGTGGAGTCGTGGTTTGGGTTCTGGACTAGGACTCTAGTTTAAATGCCCGCATAGCCATGAAGATTCACTGTGTAACCTTGAGCAAGTCACACTGTCTCAGCCTCAGAGAGGATTGCAAGAGTTAAAGCTGGAGAGGGCCCCTATACTTTTAAAGTTCATGTAGAAGAAGGAGTTTAACCAGATGTTGCTAGTTACTTGGATGCAGGACAAGGAACACCTGTTGAAATTCCCTCTTCTTCATGACCATTAAAAGGTATAAAAGCCCTCTCCAGTTTTCACTTCAGCAATCTTACCTTCATAGAAAGCCAACAGCAAATAAATCTGGCTAAGAAAGCCCTATGAGAGACTTGCCAATCGCTGGAGTTGGCTTGAAGGCACATAACAAGAAGAACAGACAAAACAACAGCAAACAATAGCAACATCTGGAGCCAGTATGCTGTAGTGGTTTGAGCCTGGGGTTTGAGTCTGGAGAACAGTGTTTCAATCTCACTTTGGCCACTAGCTGGACAAGCTGGAATATGTCCAGAGAAGGGCAACTAAAATGTGGAAAGGTCTGGAAACCATGCCCTATGATGGAGCTGGGTACGTTGAGCCTGTGGAAAAGAAGGATAAGAATTGACATGAGAGCCATGTTTAAAATGTTGAAGGGATGTCATATTGAGCTTGTTTTTTGCTACTCCAGAAACTAGGATACAGATTAGTGGGTGCAAACTAAAGGAAAAGAGAGTCCAGCTAAACCATGAGAACAGTACATGCGGAAGTGAGCTGTGAGTCTTAGTAGGCCACAAGCTGAACATGAGTCAAAAGTATAATGTGGCAGCTAAAAAAAGCCAATATGATCCTAGGCGGCATTAATAGGATTATAGTGTCTAGTTCAAGGGAAATAATAATATCACTCTATTCTGCTTTGGTCAGGCCTCACGTGGAATACTGTGTCCAGTTCTGGGTATTACAATTGAAGAAGGATGTGGACAAACTAGAGCGTGTCCAGAGGAGGATGACTAAAATGGTGCAAGGTCTGGAAGCCATGAGGCCCTATGAGGAATGACTTAGGGAGCTGAGTATGGAGAAGTGAATGTTAAGAGGTAATAAGATAGCCATGTTTAAATAATGGAAGGGACATCATATGAGGATGGATCAAGCTTATTTTCTGCTGACCCAGAGACTAGGGTATGGAACAATAGATTTAAATGGCAGGAAAAGAGAGTCCACCTCAACAGTCTATGATCTTAGGCAAGTCCCACTCTCTCAGCCTTAGGGGAAGGCAATGGCGCATCTCTGGACAAAAGTTGCTGAGAAAATGCCCAGATAAGTTGGCCATAGGGCTGCCATAAATTGGGAATGACAACAACATCTTGAAGTGACAACAATTGGAAAACTGGTTAATACAGAGCCTGGAGGAGTCAAGGGCCACCCTTGACCTATCCTGGCTTTAGACAGCTATTTGAAAAAGACATCCTATTTCTTAGGAGCCATGAATCTGGAAACTTAGAGCCTTATTCCTTTGGCATCCTCTGTTCCTTCCATTGTTCCCACCGGCACCCATTCCTCGCCTTCTCTCAGGTGTTCACTTTGCTGTTTCCGACAAGGCAGTTTTTGCCTAGGAATTCCTTGCAAAGTTGCACATGCTATTCAAGATGCTTTTTACCCATGAGGTACAGGGGGCCCGTCTCCCTTCCCTCCGTCTCTCCCTCCCTTGCACATTCCTCATGGCAAGCATCACGCAGAGAAAAGAGACCCCCGTAAAAGCCAGTCGGACTGATTTTATTCATCCCAGGAATAAAAGGCTGAACTCCATCCCCGAGAGTGGCTCCCACAACTGTCCCTCTCCTTCTTTTTCTCCTTCCTCACAACTTTGCCCAGTTTTGCTTGGCATTTTCTTGTTTGATTGTATTTTTCCCCTTGATTCCAACCTCCACTTTATTTATTTTCTTCTGTAAATGCTGGAACAAGAACTACAGACCTCTGGGGATTTGTTGAAGGAGCAACTTTGCTTGCCTACTTTCGATGGTTTTCTATTTTTTAATGAAAAGGATCCAGTCACTCCTACTAGAACTTGCAGAGAGAAACCCTTGACCTCAAAAACAGACAAGACACCTCTCAAGGTTTTCTTGATGTTATAGTTTTGCACTTTTTCCAGTGATACTTTTTGTGCATGCAAGCCCAAGACAGGTAAGTAATGTTCAAATCCCCTTTTGTAACCCCCTGTATGAATTCTTTATTTGTCTCCCAATGAAGCAAACCATGGAAATTAAGACACTGGGTTGCAATCCAGCCAATGCTGAGTGCTTCTCAGTCTGACCGGAATTGCACACAGGGTTTCGTGTTCCCTGTAAGGCATGGCAAGTCAACCTCTTGGCTGAGCTTGTGCCTTGCAAGTGTTCAACCAAGTTGCGCAGTTGCACAAAAGGATTCTTGTGGGCTTCGATGGGACTCTGTGCTAGGCATCTGAATACACAGGACCAGCCTGATAGTACTCAACTTTGGCTGGTTTGTAACCAAATTTCAAAATAACATATAGGATGATTGTATTATTTTAAGTAAAGTTGTGTTGATTTGGTGCAAAGAGGTGGTGATGACATTTATTTGCAAAATGTTCCTTCCTTCCTTCTTTCCTTCCTTCCTATTGTAAGAAACCAGTGTGCTCCAATCGGGCATCTCTCAGAGTCATTGAACTAAGTTCCCATCATCCTCTTCCAGCTTGGGAAGATGGTTGATGAACACCGTTGTAGGATCTCACATGTATGACTACAGGTGTTTCAGACGTATTGTCCAGAATTCACAGAGATTCAGTCTCGGCAATGCGGGGAACTACAAATTTCTCCAGTGAATTCTGAATGATTTGTAGGTTTTTTGTCTGTGTATATTTGAAGTGAGACTTGATTTTGGAGCAGGGATCATGCGCTCTGGAAACAGATGTTTAGGATGAAACTAAACCCAGAGATTCTAATAATCTTTAAATCAATTGTGAGAATGCCCCTTATCCCCCCTGCAAAAGGGAGTTTTCTACCCAAAATCAGATCATGTTAGTATGACTAGGGTTTGTATATATAATTCTTCATGAATTAACACTGGAATTGTGTTAGATTCAAGACCGCGTGTGTCAAGAAGATGGAAATGCCCTTTGTATGGTATTCTTTTCAGGTATATTCTTTGCTCATTTAGGATGTTCTTACACACACATACACACACTAAAGTCAGGGCAAGGCCAGGATGTAGTCCTTCTGAAACTGGATCCACATTCAGAGTGCATCTACAATGTTGAAATAATGCAGTTTTGACACCACTTGAGCTGCTATAGCTCCATTCTACAGAATCCTGGGATTTGTAGTTTTGTGAGGAACCAGAACTCTTTGGTAGAGAATGCTAAAAACTTTTTAAAACTACAAATCCCAGGATTCCATAGGATGGCACTGCAGCACTTAAAGTGGTGTCAGACTGCATTATTTCTATAGTGTAGATGCACAGACAGCCCACACTGAATGGATGTTTTTTTTTTTTAAATTTCAACCCAGCTTCCCTGCTCTTTCTCATTACTAGAGTGTCCAACAGCAGAACACAGAGGCTTAAATGTCAATTGTCAACCCAAACTAGAGAAGACCCACTAAATAGACCAGTACCATCCAACTCTATGATTGTCCTCCTCACAACAGCCCTGTGAGGTAGGCCAGGCTGAGAAAGAGTGATTGGACCAAAGTCCTCTTGTGAATTTCATAGCTTAATCAGAGGGAACTTCAACCTGGATGTCTCAAGTCCCAAAGTGCATCTACACTGTAGAAATAATGCAGTTTCACACCACTTTAAGTACTGTGGCACCATCGATGGAATCCTGGGATTTGTAGTTTTAAAAGATCTTCAGCTTTCTCAGCCAAAGATTGCTGGTGTCTCACAAAACTACAGATCCCAGGATTCTCTAGGATGGAGCCATGACAATTAAAGTGGTGTCAAACTGCATTATTCCTACAGTGTAGATGCATCCCCCATTGCAGCAGTTTAACTCAGGAATGGGCATAGTGGGGCACATGGGTCATCCTGAAGTCCCCTACCAGTCCTTGAAAAATGCCCAACTACTCACCATGTAAAAATATTTTGCCCCCGAAGCTTCCCCAATGCATGAAAACACATCAAAATACTCCATACCACCTACTCAAGTTTGAGCTTTCATGGGTATAAACCTACTTCTTCATTTGCAGTTGCTGTTGTGTGATTTCAAGTCATTTCTGACTTAAGGTGACCCTATCCTGGGATTTTCTGGGGCTGAGAGTGTGTGACTCACCCAAGGTCACCCAGTGGGTTCCCATGGCTGAGCAGGGAATCGAACTCTGGTTTCAAGAGTTGCAGTCCAATACTCAAGGCACTACACTAAGGCCTTGGGTACGAGGCATATTTTTATAATTTTGGGAATAGGGCACAACAATATAAATAGGCTTTTTACCTGAGGCCTAAATATCACTCTGTACTCCATCTATGAGAGCCAGTGTGGTTTAGTGGTTTGAGTGTTGGACTACGACTCTGGAGACCAGGGTTGGAATCCCTGCTTGGCTGTGGAAATGCAGTGGGTGACCATGGGCAATGTCACACTCTCTCAGCCTCCATAGGCCCCTCTGATCAAATCTTGCCAGGAAAACGCTGTGATAGGTTTGCCTTAGGGTCTCCATAAGTCAGAAACAACTTGAAGGCACACAGCAGCAACTTCATCTGAAGAAGTGGGTTTTGTACCAATGAAAGCTAATGCTGAAATAAAAAACCAGGTGGTCTTGAAGAGGTTTCCATGTTCTGTTTTTTTCCTTCTCATCCATTCCTCTTTTTATAAAGGGGGAAGGGTGCAAAAATCCATTTAACCCATCTGCCTCCACCATGCCATTTTGGCTCCTTGGGTTTTGGGTCCCATTGCCAAATCCCCTGCAGCTTTGCAGCTCCAAATATGTTTCCCTGAGATCTTCCTGCAGTTTGTTCCAGCTGTTCGGCCTGGAACCCATCCAAAATTCCCCATCTCTGCTTGATGGCATGGTTGAAGGCTCTTTGTACTTTTCAATGACACGCGGACAAAAATTGTAAAAGAATAAAACAAAAGAAGGCACATATGGACTTTCAGGCTGCGAACATGCAGCCCCTCTCTTGGTGCATGGCGATGATCAAGTGAGAGGGAACGGATTTGTGAATGAGCGGCTGTGGGTTTCATACCCATCTTTTGGCTCCTTGTTGACAGCTTACGCTGTGGGCTTTGAGGAGGAAGAAGTTGAAATGGAAACATCTGGGAACAACAGCCTCCTTGGGAGCTGTTTGCTAATGCGGGAAGTTGGGCTGGTTATTGAATAGTGGGTTTGTGAAGGCTGGAAACCAAGGTGGAAATGCAAGCAGCTCAATCCCAGCTGCTCCTGTTCATGCATGCAAAGAAAGAAAACAGGTAGGGGAAAGGAACTTGTAGAAAAATCATGTGGGAGAAGATCACTGAGTATCACTTAAGACTTAAGACTCTCTAGAGATAACTGATTTTCACGGTTCAACCTATATGTAGTAAGAGTTCCCATACTTTCAGTCAAATATTGATCAGATTGGGAACTGCAGGCAAGAAGTCATGAGCAGACTAGGACTTGGAAGGGCAGCTGTGAAAAAGAAAAGATCCTAAAATATAAAGATATGCGACTGAGCACAAGGGTGAGAATTGTCCAAGCCATTCTTTTCCTTATTGCCGTGTATGGTTGGGAGGAAAGCAGCTAGGAGGAAAATCGCTTCATTTCAAATGTGGTGCTGAAGAAGAGTGCTGAGGATATTGTGGACAGCCAAATAAATGGGTCAAGCCTGAAATCTCTTTGGAAGCCAAGATGATATATCTCCCTATTTACTGCTATTTTATGTAAGAAAATACTGTGCCACTGTATACAATGGGAGTTGAGCATCCAGAGATTTTGGGATCCATGGGAGGGGGGGGGGTCCCAGAATCAAACCCCAGTAGATACCAAGGGCCCATTATAATAGGTACTGTGGTAACTAATAGATAAGTAACTAATGTGAAGCAAATATCCTTGGAGAAACAGCAAAATAAATGGGTAACTGAGTATAGGGCTTCACTAAATTATATATCCCCAAGATTCTGTAGGAGGCAGCCATGGCAGTTAAAGTGGAGTCATTGCTTGAGATCTGCCCCAGAGGCTACAATCCATAACTTGATGATGATGATGGAGCTATGTTGTTACCCTGATAAACATGCTTGTAAATTGTGATGATGCACAACAGGGCACCACACAAGTTGGCCACTTGGGCTTCTGTTGTGAAACATGGTGTCATGCCCTGCTTCCATAATATGGGCATGGACTCTTACTCAGAGACTGAAGCAGTGGACCTGCTGAACCAGAGCAGGAGGAGGTTCCAGATCCACACGTCTCAGAGATAGACCAGAGTGCAGGACCAGCTCTGGGAGAGAGTCCTGCTGCCCATTCATTACAGAAGACCACTTACCCCTACCTTCCTTCTCCAAGCAGAGACCACAAAGGGTGGGCCTGAGAAGATCTCAGAGGATTTCTAGGAAGCAGCAATGAATTAGGCAGCAGCTGTGTTGAGCTGCTGATCTATACTTTCCCAACATTGTCAGAAGTTATCTGACTTACCTGGCTCCCTGTTATGTTCCAGAGCTCTATGCTTGACCTGGACTGTGTGTGTGTTGACTCTGGATGCCATTGACCTGACTTGGACATTGTTGAATTCTGTTTGGGACATAAGGCTTGTATTTACCAACGTATAGTAAGTGCTGAATTATACGCTACTCTGTGCATGCGTTTCTCATTAACTGCTGGCTATCAGGTCTGTAGCAAGCAGCCTTTGGCTGGTTGCCCAGACTGTGATTGGGAAACATGTCTGCATGTGCAACATGTCCCAGTGAAATGTGTAATATGTCCCAATGCACAAAATGTCCCAACGGGATGCACAATGTGTTTTGATGCATAACCTGTCCCATTGAGCATCAGGACGCATTGGGCACTGGGACTGTTTAGCAGCTGCCATGCAACTGGCTCCATTTTTGCAATGGTCCTGGGCACTTAGCACAACATTGCAATTCACCTATACAGGATCGTAAGTCAGTTAACATGACATAAATACCTAACAGAATACCAGCCATCACGTGAAAGGGCCCCAGCTCTCTCTTGTACTATCTTTCTCCTCCTCCTTCCAACCCAAGATCTGATCTGACAGCTGAAAACCTAGCTTGAGGCATTTTTGTTATGAGAACATCCTCTTAGCCATCTCTGCCATCAGTATGAGTGAATAGAAGTGTCACTTAGAGGGGTGGTAGTGGGGGGATATTGACCCTGAAGCCATGGATCAAGCAGTTATTATATTTTGGTTTTGTTTTCATTTGCCAGTGTAAAAGCATACCTTCTTGTGGATTCATTAGGTCTGGGGATTTGGGCTAAAAAGCTGGGAGGAAAACCCCCTACAAAACATTCTGGCAGTTTTTATTGCTGCTGCACCCTCTGCTTTACTCCTCAGGCAACGCGGGGAGTCAAGTTTATGAAGATGAACACCTGTCTTACTAACAAGATGGCTGCACATCCCAGCTTGTTGGTACCTCTCTCTTTTGTGTGGGTCTTTCAGTAGTAGTGGGGGCTCCTGTGTTAGTGGGACTGTGGCTTCATCCACACTGCAGAAATAATCCAGTTTGACACGACTTTAACTGCCATGGCTCAATGTTATGGAAACTTGGGAGCTGTAGTTTTGTGAGACATTTTGCCTTCTCTGTCAAGAGAGTTCAGGTGCCACAACAAACTACAAATCCCAGGATTCTATAGGATGCATCCATGGCAGTTTAAGTGGTGTCAAACTGATTATTTCTACAGTGCCGATGCAGCCTATGCGTCCTCTCCAGCTTTCAATTGAAGTGCTAAAAGACTTCTCCCAGGTAGTGAACATGACATAAATAAAAAAGGGTTCAGCACCATGGATACCTCCTTTAAAACTAGTGAAAGCCTAGAATGGAGTCACCATCCCACTGACATGGGAGCCACCAGCGCCATGAGACATTTTATAAGTCCAGTTGGTTAAATTTCTTCACCTACTATTTTCAGATTGTAGGTTCCTTGCCAAACTAATAAGCAGAGAAAACTTGAATCTTCTTAACCTGGGCAACATGTAATTAAATTCCATTGATTCAATGGATCTACTGTACTTGGATCTAACATTACTGGCCAGAATCCTGTTGGGCATCTATAAATACATAACCAACAGTTACATGTTTGTAACTGCTATGAATTTTCAGTCCCTATGTGGTCCCTAGTTTAGGGGCTACATAGGGATTAGGAAAGTCTCCCAAACCACTGACTATGACTCTGGAGACCAGGGTTCGATTCCCCGCTTGGCCATGAAACCACTGGGTGACCTTGGGCAAGCCACATGCTCTCAGCCTCAGGGGAAGGCAATGACAAACCTCCTCTGAAAAAATCTTGCCAAGGAAACCCCATGGTAGGTTCGCCTGAAGGTAGATATAAGTCAGAAACAACTTGAAGGCGCACAACAACAAAGTGTGTCAGGACAAAATCCTGGGTTGGAGTTTGTGGATATGTTCCAGTTCTGCTGCTTTACTTTCCAAATTTCCTTCATATTGTTGTTGTTGTTGCTGCTCAAAGACCACTGTTCTGTTTTGTTGTATCACTGAACAGAGCTACACATTCGTAAAGTTACAAAATATAAACTGTGATGTAGGATATTGCCCATTTTCATCCTTTTAATTCCTGCGCCCCCAATATATTGTCTTCCGATGAAGGCTTTGGGAGTATACACAACCACAAATGTATAACACTTTCTTTAACTCATAAAATGTCCATCCTGGGCATCCTAAGACATTTCTCCAAGTTTCTTTTGTGGCTTCCATTGGATGCTCCCCAGTTTCTGCTTCTTTTGTCTCCTGCAGTGAACTTTTCCCCACCCTTAAATGAGTTTTTAATGAGAGTTTGTTAAGTTCCAAATCCTAGCCGAAGTTCATCTGCCACCGGCAACACATTCGCCCACAAGCCCAGAGTCTTCTAGTATGGGAGATCAGAGGCACAACATTATATAGGGTGACAGGGTGAATTTTACAGAACCCCATAAAAACACGGGGAAAGCTGTCCCCAATAACTGTTTGCAAGGAGCAATAAAAGATCAAGGGGATTGCTGAAATGCCATCTGTACAGCCTTTCTGTACAGATGGAATGGTTCCTTTCCCCCATTGGATTGCCCTTTTTATTTTTGTAAGTTTAAATTGTCCTCCCCTCACCCCTTTCCCATTTGTTTGGCATCTGATGGAAACTAAAGTGCTAAAGGGTGCTGTAGTACCTTCCAAATTTATTACAACATAAAGTTTTGTGAGTCAGAGAGCACATCTTGGCCTCATATTCATAAAATGGTCATCTAAGTGGGTACGGGCTGAGTCTCTCTTATCGAAAATGCTTGAGACCAGAAGTGTTTTTGGATTTTGGAATATTTGCTTATGTTGTTGTTGTTTTGTGCCTCAAAGTCATTTTTAACTTATGGCGACCCTAAGGCAAACTTACTGTGTAGGATTTTCTTGGCAAGTTTCTTCAGAGGTGGTTTGCCATTGCCATCCTCTGAGGCTGAGAATGTGACTTGCCCAAAGTCACTCAGTGGGTTTACATGGCCGAGCCAGAATTTGAACCCTGTTCTTGCAGACTCATAGTCCAATGCTTAAACCACTACATCACACTGGCTCTTTATTTGCCTGTACAAAATTCTGGAGATGGGACCCAGGTCTAAACATTACATTCATTTATGTTTCATATACACCTGATGCACAAGGTAATTTTATACACAATATTTTAAAATAATTTTGTGCATGAAACAAAGTTTGTGTACACTGAAGTACCAGAAAACAAAGGTGTCACTATCTCAGCCACCCATGTGGACAATTTTGGATTTTGGGGTTTTTTTTTTGGGGGGGGGGTGGAATTCCAGATAAGGGAGACTCAACCTCTAGTAATATATATCCTGAACATGGACAAAAGGAGAAACAAATATAGTTTTTTTCTGTAACTAAAGTTCAAGAGCCGAGCCATGAATATATAATTCTAGTTAGCATGGATGTGATTCACTCCCTTCTGGTGATAAATAGATATGTGTATCTCTGTATACATATCTTCAAGTCACCTGTTGACTTATGGGGACCTCATGGATTTTCTAGGGTTTTCTTGAGCAAGAGGGGTTTTTGCCAGTTCCTTCCTCTAAAGTACAGCCTACAGCACCTGGTATTCAATGGAGGTCTCCTATCCAAGTACTAACCCAGGCTGACCCTGCTTAGCTTCCCAAATTAGAGGGATCTATACACATCTGCAGTACCGTTGTTGTTGTTGTTGTTGTTGTTGTGTGTCTTCCAGTTGTTTCCAACATATGGTGACTCCATGATGAACCTATCAGTGTTGGCAAGTTTATTCAGAGAGTGTTTGCCATTGCCATCCTCTGTGACTTGCCCAAGGTCAGCCAGTGGATTTCCATGGCCAAGCCAGGATTCAAATCCTAGCATCCCAGTGTCCAAGTCCAACACACTGACAATACCTTTAGGACATCTTGCATCCCCTTATGAAACAATTGCACAAAAGGAAAGGGGTTAGTATATTTCTTCTTTCCTTCCTCTTTGCACCAGGTCCCCAAATCCATGTATGTGCAAATATATATGCATATGTATAATCAGTAAAATAACTCTACATGGAAACTGAGGGCTAGACTTCTAAAATCAATTTACAGAGGATCAAGACTGTTTGCTTTATAGGCATTGAGTCCTGAACTGGCAAAAAGGCAGGATATAAAAACCACCACCACAATTTTACATGAGAATCTTCACAGTTTAGGACTTATTCTCTGTGAAACATCTCCAGGATTTTTAGCTTTGTGGAGACAATGGTATAGTATGATTTTTTTATGCTGAAAACACAATTTTCTGCATAGAAAAAGCACAAAACATGTCATTTTCTGAATTCCTAGTCCATCACTCAGGGACATATGATAAGAAGGAAGTTTTGCCTTTATATCTTTTCCCCCCATTTTCTGTGCAATTTTTATTGAACTATTTATTGAAAACATGATGTGAGATAAGACTCACCCTTGGTCCACTAAACCATGCTGGCTTTCGGAGAGGTTGTTTTTGTTTTTTGAACATGACATTATTGCTGGGTATCCAGATACAGGAGCAGAGCTGGATACTTGTCCATGGAGGCATCTACACTGTAGAAATAAAACAGTTTGATTTGATTCCTATGGAGACAGGATTTGCAGTTTTACAAGGTCGTTCACAATTTCTGCCATGGAGAGATGGTGTTTCACAAAACTATAAATCCCATGGCACCATGGCAGTTCAAGTGGTATCGAACTCCATTATTTCTACCATGTAAAAGCACAACATGTCTCCTTGCTCTTCACTAAACAGCAAAAGCCTGAAATCTTCAGACACTAGAAATGGATCCACTAACAGTCTTACCAGTGGTAGTGGTTGGGAGACTGAAGCAGCTAAAAGGTGATTTGGGGGGGGGGGGGGGGGAGACACACCATAGAGACCAGGAGACACACCATAGTTTGGCCAGGCAGAAGTTTATGACCCCCTTTTCCAGGTCCAGGATGGGTTTATGATTAAAGTTATGGGAGTCCCTTTTCATGTTTGACCTGGCGATTCTGGACCTTTTGAAACCTTCCGGTATAAATGTTTTCTAAATATTTAAAAATGCACGACCTGTGCTGGCTGAGCTGTAGGGAGCTTTCCAGCACCAGATTCACAAAGCCCTTCTTTTTTGTTGCAGAAAACTGACTTTCCAAGCTGTTCAATGATGCCCGGGCTCCACGAGGGGTTTTTATGACAGGAAGATGAAAACGTCATTTCTCGTGATCTTTCTTATTCTAGCTGCCCTTCTGGCTCAGTACAAAACACTGGCTCTACAAGAAGGTAGGTGTGCTTGCTGCTGAGTTTTTGAGGGGAAATGGAATGCAAAAGCCTCAACACCATACTGGCTGCAGGATTGTGGGAACTATCTGTTGCCGTTGTGTGCCTTCAAGGGACTTCCAAGTTATGGCAACCATAAGGCAAACCTATCTTGGGGTTTTCTTGGTAAGATTTGTTCAGAGGGAGGTTAGCCGTTGCCTCTCTCTGGACCTGAGAGAGTGTGACTTGTGTAAGGTCCCCCAGTGGGTTTCCTTGGCTGCATGGGGAGTGGAACCCTGGTCTCCAGAGTTGTAGTCCCAAACCTCAAATCATTACACTGCTGTTGTTGTTGCTGTTAACTGCACTCAACTCAACTTTGACTCATGGTGACCCCATGGATGAGACCTCTCTAAGACACCCTGTCCTCTACCTCTCTGCTCAGGTCTTGCAGAGTCTCATTGACTGAGTCTAACCATCTGGCATGCAGCCTTACTCCCTTTCTTCTGCCTTCTACCTTTCCTAGCATTATTGTCTTTTCCAAAGATTCATGCCTTCTCGTGGTGTGGTCAAAGCATGACAGCTTCTATGTGATCACTTTGGTTTCCAGGGAGATTTAAGGCTTGATCTGTTCAAGGGTCCATTTGTTTGTCTTCTTGGCTATCCACAGTATCCTCAGCACTCTTCTCCAGCACCATATCTCAATAGCAATAGCAAGTATATTTCTGTACCGCTTATCAGTGCACTTAAGTGCTCCCTAAGCAGTTTACAAAGGAGTTTATCACATGGGAGGAATTTCTCTCAATTTCGAAAGAAATGGAAGTGAGGCCAGTTTGGAATTGAGTAAATTCGCTAGTTCAGCGAATTTACTTGATTGTGTATTGACACTGCATTGAGTGTAGAACTGCCCGAAATTGCCTTCCAGTGCCCGAAATTGTGTGTGATAGTTTCTCACGCAATCACGTGAAATCCCATGATTGCGTTTGGAAAGACTTCCCTTTGCCTGAAAATGTGTGTGATCAGCTTTCACGCAATCACATGAAACCCCATGATTGCATTCAGATTGCCATTGGATTATACTTCCAATTCCCATTGTGTGATAAACTTCAAAGTGTAAGCTAATTGCCTGAAACAATCTGGGTACTCATTTTAGCGACCTCGGAAGGATGTAAGCTTGAGTCGAACTTGAGCCCTTTGTCTGGGATTGAATTTGAAACCTTATGGTTTGTGAGTGAGTGGCTGCAGAACAGGCATTTAACCACTGCGCCATCAGGGCTCCTCAAAGCAGCTGATTTTCCTCTTATTCGTTTTATTCACTGTCCAGCTCTCACATCTTTACATGGCGATTGGGCAGCTGTTTGCACAAGTCCCTCTGTGCTGTCACTGATGATGCAAGGAGCTCCCTCTGAGATCGCAGCATGGTGCCCAGCAATGCAATTGATGCTGGGCACATCATTTCTAACCATTGGGGAAGAGGATTGTCCCACTGGCAGTGGTGCTGGGTGGCACAGAGGGACACATCTGTAGACACTGCCCTGTGTTGCTCTGGAATGGGGAGGTAATGGGAAGAACCTGGGGCTGGATGGCCATCTTTGGGGAATGCTTTGATTGTGTCTTTCTGCATGGCAGAATGGGGTTGGACTGGATAACCTTTGGGGTATTTTCCAACTCTATGATTCTGTGATTCTATGAAGTGCCCTTTGTGTGTTCAGTGCCACTTACTCCCATGTAAAGGGGCATAGGTTACATTGCAAGCAGCCTTTATTTTTCCTGGAAGGACTCAAGGACAAAAGCTGTCTTACTCTTTTGTAGAATTCAAAGATATAGTTCGGTTAGTCTGCAGAATCATTATGTAGAGAGAGCTTGTAGCACCTTTGAGACTAACCGAAAGGAAGAAGTTGGCAGTGTGAGCTTTTGTAGACTTAAGTCTACTTAACCAAATGCATCTGAGGATGTAGACTTAAGTCTACAAAAGCTCATGTTGCCTTCTTTCTTTCTGCAACAAGATCTCTCTACATACTTACTCTTTCGTGGTGCTTGATCATTTAGTACATTTCTGATCATTGATTCCTGAGAAGGGTCAGCTTCATAGGAATCCTTGGTGGTCTAGTTTGGATAGATCATTTCAGGGGAGACTCAGCACTCCCCAACATAGACAGGGGAGGGATTTGCGCAATCCTGCCACCTATTCCAGGGTTAATGTCCAGGAGACAAAGCTCACTCTGTTTAGGCCAAGAAAAGGACAAGCTGAAGGATCTGGAGCTTTGAAGGCCACAGACCATAGTGGGGGCCATTTACGGTTCCAGGAACACATTTTCCCCAGTTCCTGGTCTAGTTGTCCTGAACTGAACTAGTTTCACTGAACTGAAATGCTGGCACACAGAAAAGTCATTTAAATACTGTACATTTAAATGCTGCAAATTGCCCTGGAATTTTTTTTATTATTCTTTTGATTTGAAAATGTGTCATGTAAATATTTTAAAATAGTTTAAAAATACATAAATTAATGCAAATGTGCCAGTCTTTTTATTCTGCTAAATAATTTAAATTCATAGCCTGCTGGGACCCAAGACAGTAAGGGGGCCTGCAAGACTGGCAACAGCAGGCATAACGTTTCACATACCAACTAACCCACCAGGATCTCTATTTGAACAGAGTGCAGCTTGAAACTATGACAAACCCACCGAAGGGTTAAAGGGATGCTTGAATACCAGCTACAGATTTTACTCATATTAAATCCCCGGCTGTCAATTAAGCCAATGTACTCGACTATAATGCTGTTTAATTCAGGGCCGGGAACAGCGCCATAAATCAGCGTCTGGACGTGTCCTGGCAACCTTTTGATTTATGAAACTGAGTAATCTAGGAGGTGCAGGAAAATTCTCAAATAAAATCATATCTCCCTAATGATTAATATAGCTGTCTGGAGCTGGTGTTATGTTGCAGAAGGGTGGCAATCTGAGTGGGCATAAGACATATTGACCAAGCTGTTGGATATTTGGGGCTGTATATATGTGTGTGTGTGTTTGTATTTGGTGCATATGGTTTGGAAGAGGAGTGTGTGAACATGCCCTTCCATTCCTTTTTCATATAGCATGTGTTTGTATACATGCCTTCAAGTCACCTGTTGACTTAGAATTGTGGAATCACAGAGATGGAAGAGACCTCAAAGGTCATCCAGTCCAACCTGCTGCCATGCATGATACACAATCTGAGCACTTCTGACACATGGCCATCTAGCCTTCATTTGAAAACCTCGAAAGAAGGAGATGCCACTGCTCTCCAAAGCAACATGTTCCACCATCAGCAGGTTTTTACTGATGTTGAGGTGGGATCTCTTTTCCTGTAGCTTGAATCTGTTGCTCCATGTCCTAGTCACTGGAGCAGCAGAAAACAAGCTTGTTCCATCCACAATATGACACCCCTTCAAATATTTAAACACGGCTATCATGTCACCGCTTAACTTTATCTTCTGCAGGCTAAACATACCCCGCTCCCTAAGTTACTTCTGAGGGCATAGCTTCCATAACCTATGGCGGCACTATGAATTTCATAGGGATTTCTTAGGCAAGGACGACTCAGAGGTGGTTTTGCCAATTCCTTCTTCTGAAACACAGCCTACAGAATCTGGTATTCATTGGTGGCCTCCTCCAACTGCTAACCAGGGCCCATCCTGCTTAGCTTCCAAGATCAGATGGGACCTGATAGACCCACACTCAAATTGATAGCTTCTTTAAATTTTGGACCAAATCCCAAAGTGGATTCACCACCCCAATGGGATTTGTTTTTATTTTATTTTATGGTATCAGTGGTATCTGGTGGTTTTTATATTGTTGGGGATATTCAATCCCCTCTGGGCTTTAGTCCAAAATCTAAAGAGGCAATCCAGGTTCAACACTTTATTCCCCCCTGTCCCTAAACTCTATGCTTTGAATATGATAGCTTGTTTAAAGTTTGAACCCCATTGGAACTGAAGCCTCCAGCAGTCTCTGGAAAGTTACTTCATTGCTGCCTGGAATGACCAACACTATTCTTCTGTGGGCCTTTAGGTGAATCAATGGTTGTCATAGCATGTGAACAAGGGTTTTCTTGGCAAGATATGTTCAGAGGGGGTTTACTTTTGCCGTCCTCTGGGGCTGGGAGAGTGTGACTTTCCTAAGGTCATCCAGTGGGTTTCCACGGCCGAGCGGGGATTCGAACCCTGGTCTCCCAATGTCCTAGCCCAGCACTCAAGCCACTACATCGCATTGGCTCTCCTGGTCACTACTGATATGTTATCAGGAGATTTCATATCCTGATCCCTACAGATAGGAAAATAAATAGAAGAGGAGACCTATTTAAAGAGTGGGATGTAGCGGGAAAGGTTTTGATTTTCTCTTCTCTTCCCCATCAAACAAGCAGAAAACTAGAGAGAGAAGAATGACATTTAAAAACCAAATTCTTGGTGGAATAGTGTGCGTGTCTGTGTGCTTGTGTGGCATTTCACCTGGACTCCGTCCATGAAATATCATTCATGCAGACAGTGAAAACCAATTAAAATAGATTAAACCCTTGAAGAGCCGGAAAACACTTTGTCATGGCTTTAAATGAGGTTCCCATTATGCCGGTTACCTCCCTGCCAGCTGTTATAGCTCTAGAACAGGGCTATTCAATTAAACTGTAGGAGGGCGGTGGGCCGGTTATCCTTCTTTCCTATTACCTGGTCGACAGTTATCACCTGTCTTAGTTTTTCTGTTTGGGGTGACTGCTGGCATGCTGGTTCTCTTTTTGTTTGGGTGGACATGTTCAAATTAGGACAAAGAAAAACTCCAGAGAGAGCCAAGATGGAGTAGGGGTTTGAGTATTGGACTAGGATGTCAGGAGACCAGGGTTCAAATCCTCTCTCAGCCATAGGATTCTGGAAAACCACAGTTCGAATCCTTGCTCAGCCAGGGAAACCCACTGAGTAGCCTTGGACAAGTTACACTCTTTCAGCCTCAGTGGAAGGCCATGGCTACTTCGCCGCAGCCCCAATCTGGCCTTTCGATGGTGCAAAAAGCTGCAAAAAGTGGCTCCTTTTTGCACCCTGGAAAGGGCGCAATAGCCATGGTGCTGTGGCATTAAGGCGCTCCTTTGGTGCTGCATCATGTGGACGCAGTGCCAAAGGAGTGCCATGATGCCATGCACTGTGTGGAGCAGTGCACAGTGACATGCTGCCCTGGGGGTGGAGTCGGGACATGTGTCATGTGGATGCCATGCTCCGACTGCGCCCCCAGGCCGGCCTTTATAGCCAGGGTGCACAGCCCCTTAGTCATCAGGGTTGCTCTTCCCTAATGCTGAAATCTTAGTGGACTACAGTGGGCAGGGTACTTTAAAGAAAAGCTTTATTCTAACTAAGGCAGTCTAGAGCAAAGGATATCATTGCATGTAGGACTCCTTGCCTTACAGGCACAGAGAATGTAAGTTACAGAATACAGTCATTTCAGTCAAGCTAATAGAAATCAAAAATCCTAATGCTAGAAACTAGTGCATGTTCTGAAGCTTACTTACAGCTCAGATGGGATTTGTAGTCCTTGATGTTTCTGGGCAGCTGGGAGGTTGGATTCCATTGTCCAGCTCTACCAGCTCCTTGAGGTCTGCTTCAGGGCAGACAGCCCCAAAAGGTAGACAAAGCCAGACTCAAGGAGCCTTGGTGGTGCAGTGGTTTAATGCCTCTTCTGCAGCTACTCACTCACAAACCACAAGGTTGTGAGTTCAATCCTAGCTAGGGGCACAGGGTCAACTCAGGCTTGCATTCTTCCCAGGTTGATAAAATAAGTACCCAGCTTATTGGGGGCAATTGGCTTACCCATTGTAAACTGCTTAGGAAGTGCTTAAGCGCACTGATAAGTGGAATAGAAATAAACTGGCTATTGCTATCTTTAGGTCCTGCAGTAGGACTTGGTGGACGCTGACCATAGAGTCACACTGCAGGACCTGGAAATTCCTAGAGAGAACCTGTTAATGAAACTCCTGAATAATAAAATCTGCAAAAGTCAAATCCACATATGTGGAGGGCCAACCATATTTAGAAATTATGCCATTCAACAGCGAGCTCCTAGTCACCATGAGTATCAGGCAACTGACTTGAGTCCCAGCTTTGGAAAAGGTGGTGTGTAAGAGAACTGTATAATAATCAAATAAGCTTTTTTTCTCCCTTTCCTCAGCCTGTGGCGTGGCAGAGAGAGCAGACATTTTGTTCCTCGTGGATGAGTCCTGGAGTATTGGGGAGAGCAACTTCCAGAGGATCAGAGACTTCATCTATGATGTTATCCGGACATTTGAAAATGTGATGGTGGGAAAGGGTGGCGTTCGTCTGGCTGTGGTGCTTTATGGAGATAAACCAAGGTGAGGCAACTAAAGATTAATCCCAGGCTCTTGATTGCTCCTGAAATTGTTTTCCTAGGCTCCATCTAAACTGCAACCAGAATGGTGTGGAGGTTTGAGTGCTGGACTATGAGTCTAGAAACTAGGGTTCAAATCTCTGTCTAACCATGGAAATCCACTGGGTGACACAATCTCAGCCTTAGAGAAAGGCAACAATAATCATTTTATGAATAAAACTTGCTCACAAAGCCCTTGGAGAGGATCATCATAAAGTGGTGTTCAGCACAAAGTCACATACAGTAGCAAAGGAGACAGTGCAGGGTAGTGATTTGAGTGCTGGGAGACCAGGGTTTGCAACTATGCTCTGCCAAGGAAAGCCAGTGGGAGACCTTGGGCATGTCACATTTGCTTAGTTCAAGGAGAAGGCAATGGCAACCTCCTCTGACCCCATAAGAGGTGGATTTGCCAGTTCCTTGCTCTCAAATATAACCTACAGCACCTGGCATTCATTGGCAGTCTTCCATTTCAGTATTAAGCAGAGCTGGCCCTGCTTAGATTCCAAAATCAGACCTGATCTGATGCCTTTAGAGTAGTTCAGTATCTTAGGGATGTGTGTGTATGCACTTTTATGTCACCTGTCAACCTATGGTGACTCCATGAATTTCATAGGGTTTCCGTAGGCTAGAAAGTCTCAGAGGTAGTTTTGTCAGTTCCGTATTTATAACCTTCAGCACCTGGTATCTGTTGGCAGTATCCTATCCAAGTACTAACCTGGGCTTAGCTTCCAAGATCAGATGGGATCTGGTGCCTTTAGGGCATTTAGGCCCTTATCTCAAATGATAGGTGGTTAATATTTATTTTTCCAAGTTTGGATTTTAAGTCTTTTCTAGACTAGACTAGACTAGATTACACTGGCAATTGTCACCCAGAGGACCATTTCGTTGGCCGCCCCCAGACTGTAATGAACTGTCGGAAGAGTTTTGACAACTGAATATACCATCTGAATTTAAAACAGCATTAAAGGCCAATCTCTCTTCCAACAAGCCTACCTAGTTGATCTTAAACTATGAATTTTAAATTGGTATATTTTTAATTTATGCCTGGGTGATTATTAATGGTTGATTTAATCTTATGTTTATGTGTTTTATGAGTTTCATTGTTGTTGTGTGTCTTCAAGTCATGTCTGATTTATAGCAGCAATCCTGTCATGTGTTTTCTTGGCAAGATTTGTTCAAATGAGGTCTGCCATTGCCTTTCTTTGATACTGAGAGTATGTAACTTGCCCAAGGTCACCCAGTGGGTTTCATGGCCAAACTGGGAACCGAACCCTGGTCTCCAGAGTCGTAGACCAACATTCAACCCACTATGCCACACTGGCACTCATGTTTAGTTATGTGTTGTATTTTAATTTCAATTATACCCTGGATAGAGGCAATAAGAAATAATTTATTATTATTACTCTGTTCATCAAATGAAGAGTTGGCAATTTTATTCAAATCTGTGATTGATTAATATGAATATCTCTAAATAATGATAATTTCCTCTTTTTCTTTTCCCTGGGTTTGGTTTGTACAACTACAAGAATAAGCATTGACCTGACAGATTATATCACAATCGAGGAGGTGTTGGTGGCAGTTCGGGACTTGGTCTTCAAAGGTGGCAATAGTGGAACAGGCAGCGCCCTTTCCTTCCTACTTGACACAATGATCATCACAGGAGCATTCAGAGGTGAAGCCGCAAAGGTGAGCAAACTGGAAACCAGACAGAGTAAATTCAGATTTTTAAAAACCAGGTTGAACCTGAGTAGAGATTAAATAGTGCAATGGCTCCACCTGCAGTCAAGTAAAGAAATAACCTCAAGAAGGTTGCATCTGCACTGCAGAAATAATCCAGTTTCACACCACTTTAACTGTCATGGCTCCATCCTATGGAATCCTGGTGTTTGTAGTTTGTTCTGGAACCAGAGCTATCTGACAGAGAAGGCTAAATGTCTCACAAATCCCAGAATTCCATAGCATTAAGCCATGGAGTTAAAGTGGTGTCCAAAATATATTGTTTTGTGTGTATGTGTTGTATGCCTTCAGGTTGTTTCCAATTTACAGCAATCCTAAAATAAACCTGTCATGGGATTTTCTTGGCAGCGGAAGGTAATGGCAAACCTCTGAACAAATCTTGCTTAAAAAAACATTATAGTTTCACCTTAGGGTTGCCAGAAGTCAGAAATGATTGAAGGCACACAGCAACAACAAATGGGGAGTTGCACTGGAATGTCTAGCAGGGAAGTCTAAGTACCTCACCAGACTACAAATCCCAGGATTCCGTAGGATGGAGCTGTGACAGTTAAAATGGTATCAAAGTCTTATAACTGTGTCATTTGGATAAACTCAAAGTATGGATTCTTACACTGTCTTACCCACACATAAGAAGCAAGTATCAGCAGACATGTAGTACAGAAACGAAGAAATCTTTAGAATCTATTTCTAAAATGTTTTGATTGGGGGGGAGGGGGACTGACTGTGAATCCCAAACAAGTCCATAAAGGACTGTATGTGTCCAAGGAAGAATGATTTTGGAGGGCAAGAAGGAACGAAGATTGGAGTAGGAAGAAATAATGTAATGGAGCATCTGGAATCTGGGAGAGCAAGGTCTCCATATTTATTTTGCTATTTTTAATTAAACTCTGTTTCATTGCAGGTAGTCGTTTTAATTACGGATAGGAAATCTTCTGATTCGGTTGAGGAGCCAGCCGGGCTCCTTAAGGATGCAGGTGTCACGGTGTTTACAGTGGGTACGTTTGGTAGAAACCAAGGTGCTCAAACTATAACATCATCATCATCATCATCATCATCATCATCATCATCATGTCATCACAATATTCCAGGGTGGTTGAACATTTTGGGTATCAGGAGACTATCTGGAATGTGTCGGGGGCATTAGGGATCTGATTCCTTGACAGTTTTGTCCTTCCATGCGGGAGTAACCTATTAAAGTAATTTCTCAATGTTGCAGAAGGAAATGAATATCGCCTCTCAGTACCCTCTATGCATTCAAACGTCTTGAAGTGTTTTGTGTGAATTATTCTGCAGAGAGAAAGACATGTTTTCTTGCATATGCACCAAAAAAAAAAAAAAAAAAAAAAGCTGTTTGGCAGAAAATGGCTGTCCTTGGAAGGAAACAGTTTTCTGTGCAGAAAGTCCATTTTCTTCACAGAAAACAAGGCTCTTTTGTGCAAAAAACACTCCGCACGTTTTTCACCGCGACATAATTTCCACACAGCACTTTGGGAATGCTAAATGCCAGGAGAAAAATGTGCAAAATTCTCATGGTTCTACTTTTTTTCCTGAAAGGTGTTCCCAGAGGTCAGGCAATCTGTTTTTTGACCTGGGAATGAATAATAACAAATATTCTTCCCATTCCTAGGCGTGGCTATCACCACAAAATGTTTACTGGCACCTATTGTTGGTCCCTACTCTCTTTTTCTTATGTATGTGTTGTCTCCCAGTGGCATCTGGTGGCTCTCAAGTCAGTAGGCCAGTGAATCCTCTCCAGGTTTTATATGGTTTTAAAGAATGGTTGTTTGAAGTTTGACATTTGACTACAACTCTGTGGAGACCAAGGTTCGAATCATGGAAACCCATCGGGTGACCTTGGGCAAGTCACACTCTCTCAGTCTCTTACATAACTCACCTTGTCAAGAAACCCCCAGTGATAGGTCTCCTTAGGGCCACCATGAGTTGGAATTGACTTGAAGGCATATAATATCAACAATGGAGCTATCCAAGGTGCTGAAACTGTTTGGGGGGGAATGAGTTCAGCACCTTGGATAACTCCTTTAAATACAGGATTAAAACGTGGATTCACTACTCTACTGATATAAAAACCACTGTCAACTCCTGTTTTTCTGGTAGTCTGGGGATCAATGGGTAGCTGCTGTAGCACATCTCACAAGATTAGGGATGTGATGAAGTGTTGTCACTGTTTGTTAAACGTCTAGGATATTGGTTGCTCGAGGCTTCAATAAAGTCTTTAACAAGCTGTGAAATGTGGTAGCTTCTTGACCAAGGTTTGAAAATTTTAATTTTGCATCATTTGCAAATGAAGCAAAAGGATAAGAGCCTTCAAATGAGAATTCAGTGTGCAGGATTGTGTACTCTATACTATCAACTTCAGCTGATACGCCAGCTGTGCCCCTACCTGGACATGAAGGATCTGGAAACTGTGGTACATGCCCTGGTAACCTCATGCTTGGATTACTGCAATGCGCTCTACATGGGGCTACCCTTGTGCTTAACCCGGAAACTTCAGTTGGTTCAGAATATGGGAGCCAGGCTTGTTACAGGAGCATCGAGGAGAGAGCACATTACACCAGTGCTCAGGTCTCTCCACTGGTTGCCGATTAGCTTCCGGGCACAGTACAAGGTGTTGGTTTTAACCTTTAAAGCCCTACATGGCTTGGGTCCATCTTATCTTAGGGACCTCCTCTTCCCATATGAGCTCCCCCGCTTGCTCCGGTCCTCTGGGAGAAATCTGCTACAGCCCATGAAGACCAGACTGTCTTAGACCTCCCAGAGGGCCTTCTCTGCCACCGCTCCCAGGCTATGGAATGGCTGCCAGATGAGATGTGTCTTATTACGACCCTTGATGGCTTAAAAAAGCTCTAAAGACGTATCTCTTCCGACAGGCCTTCCTGGATAGTGGTTAAATATTCCCTGCTCCAAAACTAAAACTAGAAACCCCCCCCCAGCCTCCCCCACCACATATCAGACATTTTAGATACTGTTTTGTATTACCATCATTGTTTTTAATTCTGTGTTAATTTAATTCTGTTTTAAGGGGTGGGAGTTAGGGATCAGGGTGTAAGAACTTTTAATTGTAATTGTTTTTAATTTTGTTGTACCCTGCCCCAATTGCTCGCTCAGAGGGGTGGGTTATAAATAAATATTATTATTATTATTATTATTATTACTATTACTACTACTACTACCATATTGTTCTTTTGATATTGTGTGCCATTCTGGGTCCCAGTTCTGGGAAAAGAGCGGGATACAGAATAATAATAATAATAATAATAATAATAATAATAATAATAATTAGACAGGGTCTTACCAGATAGTACACACTAACTGGTTATTTCTTGTTGCTTTGCTATAATGATGGTGCTGCTGGCCAAGGGGAAGACTTTGGTTTTGGCTTGCATGTAAAGATAGCCTTTCTAAGAACTAACAAGTAGGTAGTTTAAGCTAAAAGAGCAATTGGCTCGTGCTGAGCACATCTTTATCAAAAAGGTGGAAAATGAATCATGAGGTTCTCCAGATGCTGATCGACTGCAACTCCTAGGAGTCACAGCAAGCATTGTCCATAGGCCAGGAAAGCTGGGAGTGCAGTCCATCATTTGGAGTGGTACACTTTGCTCACCCCAGTCAACTACACTGATGGGAGTTGTAGTAGTTTTTTGGATGGACTATTTTCCAGAATTCTAGTACAGCCACTGAACCATGCTAGTGCTAGGCAACTAGTGGTATTGGAGGAAACTGTAAGATCTGTCTTGTAGCACTCTCCAGTTTGGTTGGACTACAGTTCCCATAATCCTTGATCCACCAAACTGTCTGAGGAGGGAGGGAGTTGTAGTTCAACATAATTAAGGTTTCTTAGGCAAGGAATACTCAAATAGTGCTTCTAGCACCTGGGATTCCTTGGCAGTTTCCCATTCAAGCACTAACCAGGAATGAACCTGTTCAAGAAAAATCTAGCAGAGGGTCATCATAAGCTGAAGTTGTAATGAAGGCACACACCAGAATCTGTATCAAAAAGGTCGGAAATGAATCATGAGGTTCTCCAGATGCTGGTCAACTTCAACTCTCAGGAGCCACAGCCAACATTGTCCATAGGCCAGGAAGTTGAGTTGCAGTTGATCAGCAGAGACTCTGGAAAATTCTTTCCTAGTTGTACATGGAGCTCCCTGGTATTATTTTCTGGTGGTCTCCCATCCAAGGCTCAGCCAGGACCAACTTTGTTTAGCTTCTGAAATGTGACCAAAAACCCTGAGCTTGCAATGCTCTTCCATTCCCTCTTCCCATTAGGGATAAAAAATGCAGACCGGAATGAGCTGAGGAAAATAGCATCGGACCCTGTAGAGGAGCACATGCTTTATGCCCAAGACTTCCACCAGCTTGGCAGCCTCTCCCGGAAGCTCTCCAGAAGGCTTTGCATCACTGCCTCAGAGCCTCCACAACCGACCAAGCAAAGAGCTAAGGGTGAGTCCGAGGATGTGTCATTGATGTCCATTAACTCCAAATAAGTCCACTGAAATGGATCTTCTCCACCTAGGATACACTGTGGCCCTATGTTTTTTGTTGTCTGAGTGTTGAAATAAGTAAGGACTTTATCACATGGGGTGAAAGGAGGGCTTTAAACTGTCATTATCCCATCAAAGTTGGACAATCGCGGTGAAGATTTTCACACACATCAAGATTACTTATCCCAGGCAATAATCAAGTAGTAATGGAGGCTTCTGTTAAGCATCATGATTCCAGCAGAAACCTTTCCTGTCCCTCCTTTCCCTCATTCTTGGTTCTAGTTCTGATACTCCCCATGCAACTGCTGAAAGACAGAAGAAGTCCACCTCTCTAGGTAATTGCTTCCAACATTTGGCATTTGGCATGAGCTCCTTTCTACTATGGCCTTTTCATACTATGCAAATATAGCACTCTGATTCTAATTTAACTTCCACGACTGTATCCTATGGAATCCTGGGACTTGTAGTTGGGTGAGGCAATAGACCTCCCTGGCTGAGAATTCTAAATGCCCTCCTCTAAACTACAGATCCCGGATTTCCATAGGATGTTACCATGGTAATTAAAGTGGAATCATAATGGTGTAACTGTGTAGCGTGGAAAGGCCCCAAGCTTCCCTGGTGGCACAGTAGTTAAATTCCTGTACTGCAGCCACTGACTCACAAACCATAAGGATGAGAGTTCAGTCCCAGCCAAGGGCTCAGGCTCACTAAAATGAGTACCCAGATTGTTGTGGGCAAGTAGCTTTCAGTTGTAAACCACTTAAAGACTGCTTAGGTGGTATGAAGCAATATATAAATGAAGCTGCTATTGCTATTCCTCCAGGCTCTCCATCTTTGCCACCCATTTGACTTGAAGCTTTGCTTTGCTTCCCTTGTTTTCCTTGCAGTGGAGAAGATAATCAAGCCCCGAGATCTCATTGTCAGCGAGCAAAGCCACAACTCTCTGAGACTCACATGGACACCAGCTACTGGGAAAGTGACTGGCTATCACGTCCTCTTCGATTCACTCTCAACTCCTGGACAAGCTGCTCCAGAGGATCAACGACTGGTAGGATCATGTGGCCAAAGTCTGAAGGCTCGCTTGAATGAGGGAACTGTCTCCTAAATGGGACACCAAGCCCTTTCACATCCCATAAATATGACACTATGATTCCACTTTTGCTGCCATGGTTCCATCCTGGGATTTGCAGTTTAGGGAAGGGTACTTAGAATTCTCTGCCAGACAGCAATACATTCTAAACAAACTACAAATGATGGCACTTTTTAAATATCTCAACAGCTATCAAAGAGGGGAGGGTGCAGGTTTATTCTCTGTGCCCCAGAGGGTAGGTCTAGGTCTAATGGTTTTAAATTAAAAGGAGGGTAGACTTTGATTGAACATTAGAAGGAACTTCTTGACTGTAAGAATGATTCGGCAATGGAACCAATTACGTAGGGAGAGATGGTGGGGACTTGTTCTCTGGACATCTTTTAAAAAGAACTTTTTGACTGCAAGAGTGGTCTAGAGTTAGAACCAACTACCTAGAGAGAGGATGTGGTCTCTTTCTCTGGTTATCTTCAAAAAAGATCTTCTTAACCATAAGAATGGTCAGCAATGGAACCAATTACCTAGAGAGCTGGTGAGGGTCTCCTTATCTGTCCAACTTCAAAAAAGAACCTCTTGACCATAAGAGCAGTTTAGCAAAGGAAGCAATTACCTAAAGAGATGGTGGGGTCTCTTTCTCTAGATATCTGCAAACAAGAGGCTGGACAATTGCTGGGATGCTCTAGCTGGGGAGCCTCCATTGAGCAGTGGGTTGAACTCATTGGCCTTATGGGACCCCATCCAATGCTATGATTCTATAATAATGGAGATTATCAGATGGGCAAAAGTGATGGGAGAAAAATGAGATGTCCCCGTCACTATGGCACAATTGCTGCAAAGATTGTTACACAATGTTCTGCAATGTCGCCTCATCCCGTCCTTCTCCCGTCAGTGAAGTGGAATGGCCCCATTACTTTTTATTAATGGGAGTTTCCTGTTAATAAAAAATGATGGGAGAAGGACAGGATGAGAGCGATGTCACAGAACATTGTGTGATAATCTTCCTGCAATTGTGCAATAGTACGAACTTTTCCCCATCTGATAATCTCCAAAATGAAATGTCTGGATTCCATAGAGTGTTGTCATGGCAGCTAGACTGGAATCATAGTAATAGTATAATAATAGTACAAAAAGGTCCAAAATCAGGATTCCACCCAACTTCTGTTTTGAGATACCCAAGTGAAAGGAAACCAGCAAAAGTATTCATGTGTGTACATATGCTCTCTTCCTTTTTTTGTGTATGTATGGGTTGCATATGACAGATTGTTTTGGATGCCAGCAAGAGTACAGTGTTGGTGACAGATCTGAAACCTAACACGAAATATTTCTTCACCGTCTTGGCTGTCTATGCGGATGTTCTCGGAGAGCCAGCAACTGTCAAAGGGAAAACAAGTGAGTTTGCCCTTTTCAGACGCACCCTTCCGGATAGTTACACACACACACACACACTTGCTCCCTCCTGTTGACAAGACTAGTACAGCAAACCACTAGCAAGCAGGATTGAGACTCACAAGTGTTTGGTTTATGGCTATTCTCTCTTATTCCATAAAACTGCACAGATGTTTTATTGCCTGATGCAAATATTATAGATATTAAACAGGCAGTGATGCTGTGATAAGGTACAAGAGATGGGGATCTTAGCAGAAAAAGGTTGACACATTATATTAATTATTAATATACTTTTTCAAAAGTCTCATTCAGTTGTAGTCACATTGGAAAGAGGATGTTTTGACAGTTAAGTTAATTTTAAAGTAGTCTTTAAATTTATGCTGCATTATATTTTATTATTTTGGGATAGAGGGTGGAAAAGGGAGTGGATAAGACTGATAAACTCCAAGGGCTCTTATGTCAAAAACACACTGAAGAAATAATCCACTTTGAGACCACTTTGATTGCCCTGGCTCAATGCTAGGAAATTTTGGGAACTGTAGCTTTGTAGCTGGGATCCCTTCTCTATCAGAGAGCTCTGGTGCCACAATACACTATAATTCCCAGGATTCCCTAGCATTGGACCAGGGCGGTTGAAATACTCTCAAACTGGATTATTTCTGCAGTGTGTTTTGGACCATGGAAAAGTGGCAGCTGAAGTTTCCATGTCTTTGGGGCAGTGAGCTTCAAAGGTGCAATCTGAGATGCTAGACCTCAAATTAACACCTTGGACAGCTCCTTTAAAAGCCTTTGTTACTGTGTTGTTTATGATTTATGGTGACCCCAGTGCAAGTCTATCACAGAGTTTCCTTGGCAAGATTTGTTGGGAGGGAGGTTGCCATCATGTTCCTCTGAAGCTGAGAGAATGGGACTTGCCCAAGGTCACCCACTGGGTTTCCATGTCCAAGCAGAGACTACGGATCTCCAGATTCCCCGGTCAATAGGGACACTGGCCTTGCTGTGACTGGGAGATTCTAGGTACATTAATCCAAAATAATCATCTTCCCAATCCTGGCCCTGGAATTTCAAGTTACTACATTACTTGGAGAATTTCTTTGCGCCATTCAACAGCTGCAGACTAAACTATATCGGAAGTGTTGCATTGCACCTCAGCGGTAGCTGCTTCTGGTTGGCAGATGTGTCAGGAGAGGTGTGGATTTCAGCACATCTTAAGCTGCTTTGCCTAAGGGAGGCTTGGGAGCAAATTGTTCTTTCTCAGACATGTCCGTCTGATTTATAATCCCGTCTTGAGATATCCCCCTGAATGGAAGGCTCTGCAAATGTTTGTATGCTGTTCTGATTTCACAGAGTATGTTTTGTGGCATAGGCATGGGATCTAGGATTATCACAATTATATCATAGAATTGTGGAAGTGTAGAGTTGGAAGGGTTCCTGAGGGCCAGTTAAGCCTGCTGATGAAGGAGTTATACCTTTAAAGCATCCCTGACAGGTGGCCATCCAACCTTAGTTTCAAAGTCAGCAACAAAAGCAGGTCCACCACCTTTTGATGGAGTCTATTCCACTAGTGATCAGCTAGTACTATCACAATATTGTTGTTGTGTTGTTCCTATTCTGCTTCTGCTTCTATTTCAGCTTCTCCTCCGTTTTCTGATGCTGCTGCTTCTTGTTTTTCTTGTTCTGCTTCTTCTTCTCTTGCATCTCCTCTTCACCGTCCTCCTCCTGCTGCTTCTTCTGCTTCTATTTCTTTTTCTGGTTCAGTTTCTCCTGTTGCTGCTTCTGCTTCTGGGTTGCCTTATTTTTCTTTTTCTCTATCATCATCATCATCATCATCATCATCATCATCATCACCATCTCTTCAGTGTAGTTTGCCATGAAAGGGAGCTCCACACCCTGGGAACAGCCCCTGAAAAGGCCTTCTCATGTTTCCTCACCAAACTTGACCACGATGATGGTGATGATGAAGATGATATTTGTTTATATCCCATGTTTTCCCCAGTTCAGAATTCGAGGCAGCTTAGAACAGTATTTTTTTTTAAAAAAAAAAACATAGTTAAATATTCACAAAATACCGATTAAAAAGTGATAAAACTATCATTTTTTCCTAAAAACCACTTAAAAACATAAACTATCAAAAGCACAACAAAATTAGCAAATAAAAAATTCAACACAAGGGCCCTTCTGCCTAAATAATCAGTACTCAAAGGCCTGTCGAAACAGAAAGGTCTTCACTTATTTTTGGTAAGAGAGCAGGGAGGGTTCCAGTCTAACTTTTCTGGATAGGGATTTTCAGGGCCTGGGGGCAGCCACTGAGAAGGCCTTCTCCTGTGTGTTCCCACCAGATGTACTTGTTAGAGAGAATGGCCTCTCCCTGAAGATCTCAAAATATGGGCAGGCTTGTAAGGGAGAATATGATCCTTCAGACAACCAGACTTGAGCCATATAGGGCTTTATAGACCAAGACCTAGAGAAAGGAACTGGGAGAAAGCCCTTCTCTGAGGATCTCGAAAATCAGGCAGGTTTTTATATATTTGTGTCTTCTTGTCTTTAAGCATCCATACCTCCGGTGACCAATTTCCGGGTCATAGAAGAAGGTCTTTCGAGCCTCAAAGTCGCTTGGACTCCCCCATTAGGGAAACTGGAAGGCTACAAGATCTACATCCCGAAATGTAAGTCAGTCGGCTGAGACTCGGCGGGATTTTTTGTGAACATTTATTCTGGGAAATGGAGCTTTATGTAGCTCGAGAGAACATTGTCTAGGATTTTTAACACCTCCTCGAGGAAGAGGATTAATCTGTAGAGTCTGCAGAATTAGTGCGAGAAGCCAGTGGCTTCTTTTGAGCAGCCCACACGTAAGAAGGTATTCTATTTTTCTCTTTCAGTTCCTAATCCATCTCTTCCTTATGATATTTGGACAGTTATTAAAAAATGTGTGAAGCAAAACACGCCTTTGGTAAACCTAAGGCTTTGAACCTAAATGGTTTTAGTTGGTAGATTAATTTTTTAAAAAGTCTGAATTAATTTTATTTCTGGTATGTTGTCATGTCTTTCTTCTGAGCTCCTTGATCCAATCTTCTGTCATCCAGGATTAATTGAATATATTAAATCCATAGATGGGCAACTGTCAGAGATTAGTCATACACCAGCAATACACCTGAAAAAATATTAATTTTTGGCTTCCAAATGCCCCCAGACCCCTAAGCAATTTTTCCATGTTTTGGGCACCCTCTTGTATGGGGGCAATTTCTCCATATTTTGGGCACTCTCTGGGCCATTTTAGGGTTAGGAGAGTCCCTTTTTCTAATAGAAAATAACCCAGAAGTCTCTAAATGGACCTCTTACTCTCAGTTATGGTGAAAAACTGACCCTGTTTGCCAACAATTGAGAAAGTTTCAGCAGCTAGTTCATGGAATCAATGGCAGGTGGTGAGACAGTGAATCTATTTTAATTTGAATTCTAAAGGAATTTTCCAAAGCATTGAATCTTTCTTGGTGGCTAAAGTACATCATCTTGGACAACTCTTTTAAACGTCAGATTAAAGCCTAGGGTTTGTTGCTCAAAATGGTGGAGGCACTTAGGGTCCCCACCAACAATCATGGCATCTCCTCAGTATTTGGGGGAATTAATTAGCTAACTAAAGAAATCCATGGGAGGTTGGGTAACTTGCGAGATCTTTTGCCAATTATTTATTTATTTGGGGAATAAGATTCAGCACCTTGCTAGAGAGATCTTGTAGCATCTTTGAGACTAACTGAAAGAAAGCACTTGGCAGCATGAGCTTTCGTAGACGTCAGTCTATTCTTTGGATGCATTTGGAGGATGTAGACTTAAGTCTTTGTAAGCTCATGCTGCCAATGTCTTTCTTTCAGTTAATCTCAAAAAAGATCTCTCTACAAACTGCTACAAGATCTCTCTACAAACTGATTCTACAGACTAACACGGCTATATCTTTGAATTCTAGTACCTCACACAGTTCATTTAAAATGTGGACAAAATTTGGATTGGATGTACTGCTCCACTAATGCAGACTCACCAGGGTGAGCGGTTTTTTGAGAGGGGGCAGATTTTGGACAAGCTTACCCCAACTTTTTTAAAGACACAAAACAGAGGCATGTGTATTGCATCCATGCACCACCCAACAAAATATGGGATTCATAGAAAACACATTGGGAACAAAATCTCAAAATCAGGATTACACATATTTTTTTTAAGGGAGATTGTAATGTTTCCTAGAAACCATGGCATTGGAAGGTACCCAAAAGGCCATGCAGTTCAGCCTTCTCCCAATGCAGGAATCCACAGATTTGCATGAGTCCACCAATAGCAGTTCTATGGGTGTTATAATGACCATCCTTGATATTTTGAGGAAGCCTTTTCCCTGCCTTTGTGGTATATTTTATATGGCTTATTAGCGTACTACTGTCTCTTATGCAGCCAACAAGACTGGGATGATCTCAGAGAAGATTCTGGGCAGTGATGTCTCCTCACACCTTCTTGATAACTTGAAGGAGGATAAAGAGTATACCATCAGCATTTATGCCGTCTACCCGGAGGGTCCAAGCCAGCCAGTGTCAACAACAGGCAAAACTTGTAAGTCCTTTGATTTGGAGTGGATTTTCCAGACACACTTTAGAAATCCAAGCAAGTAGCAGAGTTTAAGGAAGCTCCCTTTTTGGACTACAACTCCCAGAACCCCCCAGGCAGCATTAACCATAGACTGTGTTGGATTGAAGATCATTCTAAGCAAGCAGATCTTACACTTGCATTGCAAACATGAAGATACAACATGGAAAGTTATCAAAATTACTAAACAGTCTTCAGTCATATGCAGCCAAGATTAAAAAGAAATGCAAGCCCTAGAATAACAGAATCATAGAGTTGGAAGAGACCCCAAAGATCATCTGCTCAATCCTCATTCTCCCATGCAAGAAAACACAATCCAACAGATAGCCATCCAGAGTCTTTAAAAAAAAAACCCAAAGAAGGAAACCCCATCACGCTTGGAGGCAGCCTATTCCACTATCAAACAGCTCTTTTATCCTAATGTTGAGGCGGAATCTATTTTCCTGCAATTTGAATCCATTGCCCTGTGTCATAGTCTCTGGAGCAGCAGAAAACAAGCTTGCTCCATCCTCAGTATAACATCCTTTCAAAGCTATACATTCCTATTCTACTCAGATCGCAGCTGGTCATCTAGGTCTTCAGATGTTCATGGGGATGCTGGATGTCTTGACCTTCTTATGACCAGCCTCTTGACCAGGCTTCCCTTGGGATGCAGAGATAGACAGTACTCTTCCTACCCTTCCATCAGTCCCATGAAGTCTCTCACATGCCTTGTGGCACTGTTTTCACACTTCTGAAGCATCTCCAATTTTTTTCACCTCTCAAGAGGATGCCATCCTATCAGTATGAACTGATGGGGTTTGTTTAATTCCAGGTTAATATGTGGGTGGGTTCAGTGGTCACTGTAGTTGGTAGAGAGCTGAAGTCCATTTCTTCACCAGTGTAATTTTGTAAAAAATTTTGTCTCTTGCAGTGAAACTATTGCCTGTGAAAACCATCTCGCTCCAGAATGAGACAACCAATACCATCCAGGCAAGATGGACTCAAGTCAGGGGAGCATCAGGATACAGACTAACATGGGTGTCTTCAGGTAGGGTGGACCAATATGTGTATCTGGATTGTCTGTCTGTCTATCTATCTGTCTATCTGTCTATCTATCTATCTATCTATCTATCCATCCATCCATCGGTTTCTATCCCACCCTCTATTGTGAAATCTCAGGGTTGCATACCGTTAAAACAATATACACAATTTAAAACAATCTCAGTAAAAATGATAAAACAAATTTAAACAGATGTAAAGTTGGCCCTCCATATCGAGAAATTCTTTATCTGTGGATTTAAGCATCCATGCCTGGGAAACATTCAAAAATTACATAAATTCCAAAAAGCAAGCCTTGATTTTGCCATTTTATATAAAGCATACCACTTTACTATCCATTGTCCAAACTTCCTCTGAACAAATCTGGCCAAGAAAACCATATGAAACAGCCACCTTAGGGTCACCATAAGCTGGAAAGGCCTTGAAGGCACACAACAACGTATCCTACAAGTATCAAGGTCCCAAGCCACTGAGGTCTGAAGTATCAGCAGCATCTTGAGTTTCTTTTTAAGGGGAAAAATGTGGATGGGAAAAATGCCTTCAAAAATGACAATATTTGAGGCTTTGGCCTCTAACTCTGTTACATAAGCATTCTGATTAAATATGGGGCTTCTGCCCATAAAAGCATGGCAGACCTTCAACTATTCTGATATGACAAGGTTAGTGCCAGTTCATCCTCTGCCATCCCACTTTTTCAGCTGGTTTCAAAATGTCCCAGTTTCTTTCTCCCCCTCCCACTGTTCTTTGTCCTCAGCTTATTTCCATTGTTTATTTTAATCCATTGAATGGAGTTCAGAGTGCAAATGTAGTCTGCACTCATTTAACTCAGCCGAAGGGAGAGGAGAAGACGCCAAATCTTGCTCTTACGAGGAATTTGTATTCACTTCAAGGGGAAGAGGAGGGGAGGATGCAGAAACTTCCCAGTGGGCTCAGGCAAAAGCAAACTGCCACAGTCTCTCTTAGCTTGTCTGTTCTTCTTTGTTAATCTCTTTTGCCATCTTGACCATACTCCAATGTTGCTTGGCCTCATGTGTCCTAGTTTTTATCTATGAAATGTTGGAGGAAGGTATGTGTTTGCCATTCTTTGTTATCAGTGATTGTCACCTGAGGGTTGCTGGACCTGGATTCTCCGTAGTCCCAGCCATTGTGGCCAGTAGTCTCGAGCCAAGGTCCTATATCATGCTTGCATAGTGTTAATCTACACTCACATAGATGGCATCTACACTGGAGAAATAATATGCTTTCACGCCACTTTAAAGTGTTGTCGCTGCATCCTATGGCCTTTTAGCCTTTTCTTCCTAAGAGGGCTGGTGCCTCACTAAATGATGAATCCCAGGATTCTGTAGGATGGACTTAAAGTAAGCAGTTCAGGTATGAAGTTCTGTAGACAGTTAAAGTGGTTTCAAACGACATTGTTTCTGCAGTATAGATGCATTCATGGTTGCTGCTGCTGTGTGCCTTCAAGTTGTTTATGGACTTTATCACACAGGGGACAGGACGTCATTGTCCTGTCCCTATCCTGTGCTTCTCACATGATCGTGGGAAGTGCTTTCACACTAAATCACACTTATCCAGACATCATCCCATCCAAAGAGCATGAGTGAAAGTGATCACACAAAAGGCTTTCTCACAACATCACACTGTGAAGTGGAATTGCCCCCGCATTTCCCATCATTTGCTATTAGGAGAACATCCCATTAATGCAATTGCACTTCACTGATGGAACATGACAAGATCAGCACAATGTAGTGAGAAAGCCTTTCACACAATCACTTTCACTCGTGCTTTCTGGACAGGATAAGGATGCCCATGCCTGTGTGATAAAGTCCAAAGACGTATGGCAACCCTAAGGTGTAACCATCATGGGGTTTTCTTGGCAAGATTTGTTCAGAGAAGGTTGGCCATTGCCTTCTCCTGAGGCTGAGAGTATGTGACCTGGCCCAAGATCACCCCATGGGTTTCATGGCCCAGCTAAGAATCAAACACTGGTCTCCAGAGTCCTCCTCCAAGTGTCCAACCATTGACATTAGGGGCCCCTATACCAGGAGGAAGGTGAGGGATATAACAACAACAACAATGTGGTTTTTCTACACCATCATTCTGGTGAGTACTGACAGTAAGCAACTGATGGTGTGTCTACCAGCCTTTGATAGTTTATCTCTGCTTATTTTTATGTCATTTTGAGGTTGTGGTTTCCCCTGGGCATGGAGAGGGAACGCAGCAGGGGGAAATGGTTGTTTAAGGATAGCTTTTTAAAACAGCGAGGAGCAGATGAATGGAGAAAACCAGCTGAGGGCTTTGCTGTTATCACTCAGCCTCTGGAGAAACATCAGAGTGCTTAGTGGTCTGAGCTTAAGCGGCTACTTTTGGCAGGAAGACAAATACGCTGGCCAAGATCTTCCTTTGGGCGCACACTGTGTAAACCTCCACTCACAGCATGACATTCTGGTGGCACTATATCACCTGTAGGCCGAATACTAAGATTTTGCAACTGTTGATGCTGTTAGCTCACATTACAGAAGGGTCTGCACCTGGAAGATTTACCTATCAGGGAGCAATGCTAGGCCAGAATCCTTCTCCCAGATTGCCTTTTGTGACTTTGTTATATGAGAGACCACCTGCGGCTCCAAGCGCTCCAGCCCCAGGAGAGCTGAGCAATTTACTTTGTTCCTTCCCTGAATGCCTAGATAGCTCTCGACAAGGATTACGCCTCCTGGGGCTCAGAGAGGAACAAATGAGCTAGATGTGCTGTTGTAAATTGTAGCAACAGTGCAATTCCCTTACAGCATGTGCATGTCGTTTGCTTAACCTCTGTGCCCCAGAGACACCAGGTGTATTTGAGTTTGAACAAGAAGAGAGGTTTTGTTTTGTTTAGAGCTTTTTCATATATATATGTGTGTGTATATATATATATATAAAACTAGGCAGGGAGGTGAAGATATATAATAAGAATGCAGCATCTTTGGAAGGGAGAGAGAAGAGAGAAATGAATGACTGTAGTTGGTACAATGAGGATGTGGTGCCATCTAGTGGGAGAATTACAATTAAATATCTTTGCTATATCAGGAATCATAGGAACACGGAGTTGGAAGAGAGCCCCAAGGGCCATCCAGTCCAACTCCATTCTGCCAGGCAGGAAGACACACCATCTCAGCAGATGGCCATCCAGCCTGTGTTGAAAAACCTCCAAAGAAGGAGACTGCACCACTCTCCAAGGCAGAGTCTTCCATTGCTGAACATCTCTTACTGTCAAGAAGTTCTTTCTAATGCTGAGGTGGAATCTCTTTTCCTGTACAGTAGTTTGAATCCCTTCTCTTTCCTAGTCTCTAGAGCAGCAGAAAACAAGCTTGCTCCATCATCAATATGACATCCCTTAAAATACAGTTGGCCCTTCCATTATGTGGGGATCCGTTCTGGACTCCCCCCCCCCCAACACACGTAAGGGAAATACCGTGTATACTCAAGCCCCATTGAAAACAATGGGGCTCATGCATGCGGCACTGTGCAGCATGCGCACCATTTCTTCTTTTGGCACACGGCTTCAGTGTAAACTGAAAGCCATGTATGGCACTCCTGCATACGATGCAGGTGCACTATATTTAAACATGCCTATCACGTCATCCCTTAACCTTCTCTTCTCCAGGCTAAACATACCCAGCTCCCTAATCTCTCCTCATAGGGCTTCATAGTTTCCAGATCCCTCACCATTTGGGCCGTCCTTCTTTGGGCACATTTCAGCTTGTCCACATCCTTTTTGAATTGAATCATAGACTCATAGAGTTGGAAGAGACCCCAAGGGCCATCCAGTCCAACCCCTGCCATGCACGAACACACAATCAAACCACCTCTGACAGATGGCCATCCAACCTGTTTAAAGACCTCCAAAGAAGAAGACTCCACCACTTTTCGAGGGAGTGTGTTCCACTGTTGAACATTTCTTATTGTCAGGAAGATCCTCCCAGTGATGAGGTGGAATCTCAGCATTAGTTTGCACTCAGTTGGTTTAGCAATGGAGAGAGAAGAGGAGAGAACTAGCATGGCATAGTGGTTCATGTTGCCCAGAACTGGACATGGGATTCCAAGTGAGGGCTGACCAAAGCACCAAAGCAGAATAGAGTGGCACTATTACTTCCCTTGATCTAGACACTATATGTCCATTGATGCAGCCTAGACATACATTGGTTTTCTTTGCTGCAGCATCATGTTCAGATTGTGGCCCACCAAGACTCCCACATCCCTTTCGCATTTACTGCCATCAATCCAGGTGCCATCCTTCCTATATCTATGCATGGTTATTATATCACCTCTCAACCTTCTCTTCCCCAAGCTAAACATACCCAGCTCCCTAAGCCACTTCTCATAGGATGAAGAAAATTAATATATTCTTTCCATGTTGACAGCAGTGAGGCTAAACAAAATGTGATCTTGGAAGTTCATAATCATGATCTTTTATGATCTTATATAATGGCTCTCCCTTCTGCTCTAGTGGCTGCTGGTGGCTTCCATGTCAGTAGGATGGTGTATCCACTCTGGGTTGTGATCTGAACTTGTTCAAGATGATATCCACTAATATTTCACAGATGAAAAATGAGACACATGTGGCCAAGCAACATCAGAATGGGGTCCAGACAACTATTTTTAATGAGGAAGAATAGGCAAACTAAGAGAAGCTGTAGCAATTTGCTTTTACCTGAGCTGCTGGGAAGGACATGATTCTACCTCCTCGTCTCCTCTGACTCTTGTTGAGTTCATTGAGTGCAAACTACTTTTCCATTTTGAACTTGGCTGAGGACAAAGGGGAAAGTAGAAGAAAGAGAGAGAAACTAGGATGATTATTATTATTATTATTTACACAGTGCTGTATATACAATCTTATAATTCGATGGTTAGGATAATCTAAAAGTCAGTGGGGAAAAGTGGAATGTTAAAGGATTAATTGGGACTCTCCCTCCCAAACTGAGACAGTTGGAGGGAATGCAAGAAGGAGTTATCCAAGGAGCTGAATGTAATATATTCTGGGAATGGATTTCAGCACATTGTTTGTTGTTGCTGTGTGCTTTCAAGTCATTCCCAACTTATGGTGACCCTATCATGGGGTTTTCTTGACAAGTTTCTTCAGAGTGGGTTTAGCATCGCTATCCGCTGAGGCTGAGAGAGTGAGAAAATGGCATACATATGTGAGAGCTGGACAGTGAAGAAAGAAGACAGAAAGAAATTCAACTCATTTGAAATGTGTTGAAGAAGAGTGCTGAGAATACCATGCACAGCTAGAAAGTCAAACAAATGGGTCCTGGAATAGATCAAGTTCTTCTTGGAAGCCAAAATGACCAAACTGAGGCTGTTGTACTGTGGCCATATCATGAGAAGACACAACCCTCTGAAAAAGACCATAGTGCTAGGAAAGGTGGAAGGATGCAGAAAGAAGGTAGGCTGCATGGTAGATCCAGCAACATGCACCACCACCAACAGCAACATATAAACTGGCAAAATCAAGGTTTGCTTTTTGGAATTTAAACTGGATACATCTAGGACACTAGGTTACATGGATTAAAACATTTAAATTTTGAGCATGAATTTTCATATCTTCTATCTTATCACTTCCTCATCAGATTGTGATAACCTTATTACTAAAAGAACTTGATTTCCTTCTGTTTTGTTTTCCAAAATTCAAAAATTTAATTGAGATATTCTACGAAACTTAAAGACAGTCTATTTGTATCAGACCTTTATCTTATATATATCTTTCCATTTTGGAATTTTTTTTTAAAAAAAGTATTTTCAAGCCATGATTGGTTGAAAACGTGGATAAAAAATCCATGGATACGGTGTGCCAACTGTATTGAGGCTATTAGCCTAGGTTTTATCCAAAAATTGTTTTTATACAAACTCTAGATAGGATCCAAATCCCACATCTATGTTTTGGTTTTCAGAGAATCACAGTCTTAGAGTTGGAAGGGACCACAATGGGCATCTAATCCAATCCCCTTCCATGCTATAGTTTGCATCTATTTTGCCTTATTGTCATTGTCTTGGTTGAATTTGTTAAACTGTTTCATTTGCTTTTAGTCTGAATAATTTCTTTTCATATTTTCCCATTGCTTAAAATGATGGAATTGATTCTATGGTATGCTGCCCTTGGACTGCATGATATCGGGTGGGATTGCAAGAATTTAGAGATCCTTCGGCACTGAATCTTGACCTGCATGTCATTTCCCTGATGGTTGCAGAAGGCAGTGTTCAGAACGTGAACCTGGGTGAAACGTACAGCTACTACATGATCCAAGGTCTGCAACCTGGCACTGAATACACCATCACAGTTAACCCTATCTTTGGCGCCACTGAAGGACCAATAGTAACTGCTAAAGCAACAACTTGTAAGTAAATGTCCTCTCAGCAACCCTTGCCAGCAACATTCATCTAATCCTGCAAGTCCTATTTGTTATGGTTTATTTTATTGTGCAATCAGCCCTCCATATCCATGCATTCTGCATCCATGGATTGAAAATATTCCTTAAAAATTTCAAAAACCAAAGCTTCAGCGTGCCATTTTATATAAGGGACACCATTTTACTACCCCATTGTATATAATTGGACTTGACCATCCATGGATTTTGGTACCCACAGTGGGTCTTGGAATCAAACCCTACTGGATACCAAGAGCCCACTGTATATTTCTATCCTGTTTAAAGTATATATAAGTTCAGGAAAAATGCATCAGTGGAAAAACAATAAAAAGAGATGCAGCCACTTTTAAAAATAAGAAAGAAAAATAGCAGTTAAAAGAGCACTAACAGCTGAGCAGATGAAAACAGTGATAGATAGTGTGAATTAAAAAGACTGAGCAAATAAAATAAAATAACCAAGACCCTTAGGAAGCCATCTTTCTAGTGGAAGTGACATGGGTGCACCAATTTCCCCTCTTTGAATCCTGCAACTCAGTGGTTACTAGTGGCTTCTTTGGAGATTATCAGATGATAAAAAGACATCCTTCTTCCTGTCCTTGTCCCATCGTTCCTGCGCAATCATGGGAAGTACTTTCACATGATGTCGTCATTATCCAGACATTGTCCCATCCTGGAAACACAAGTGACAGTGATCACATGAAAGACTATTTTATTATTATTATTATTTATTATTATTATTATTATTATTATTATTATTATTTCTCACCTTCCTCCTAGTACTCAAGGTGGCTTACAAATCTAAAACAGTCCAAGTTAAAACACTGTAAAACATGTAATATACAAATTTTAAAAACTTTCATATGATGTTGCGCTGAACCTGTCATTTCCTCATCATTAAAGTGGAATTGTCCTGACATTTTGTAATAATGGGAGTTTGTGTCAATACAACTCCACTTCAGTGACAGAATAATGACAGGATCAGCACTATGTTATGAAAGGCTTTCACACCATCGCAGTCATGGACGGATAAGAAAGAGCAAACCCAGCCCTGTCCCATCTCCATCTGATGTCTGCGCAGAAAATTGTTTGTTTGGTTTTCCTTGATGGGATAGCTAATGTGTTTTTTGTGCAAAAGACCATGGCTGGCAGTCTATATTGGAGTTATGGATTTGTAACAGAGAGTTACTGATAATTTTTATGTACTTAGTAGTACAACACATGGAAACAAACCAGTTTAGAGTAGCCATTATAACACATCCCTGCAATAATGCAACTGGGACTGCTTCTGCCATTGCATTCTTTTCTGGACTTCCCCTTAACCCTGCTCTATGCTCTACCCAGCATGGTTTTTGTTTTATTTTATTTTTTACTTTTTAAAATGCAATTCTGCAGTTCTGGTTAACGCAATTTAAATTTTTCAAAATAAGTTTTAAAAGTGCATCATTAGCAATAGTAAAGGGAAAGGGAACAGAAGAAAGGAGGAGATTGTCTGCCAATTTTGCAGCTACTGCAGCAGCGACATTTCGCACTTGGGGAGTCCTGGGACTGCCGTGCAGTTAGGAGCTATTGGTGTCCTGTCCGTGAAAAAGAATTCTCTAACTGCACTTGGCAAGCAGTTGTGTGATAGAATAAGTATTGTCAAAGGCACTATTTTACAACTATAACCACAGCTTTAATACTATGTAAAGTAATCTGCTTAGTTACACATTCATAGTTAAGCAGCAACGTAGGCTATTCGTGCATGTGTCCTTCTGCACAGAAAAATCATATGGAGCTCTTTGGAACACTAAAATATGGGAAAGTCTTGCTACTCTATGATGCTTCCTGATGGGTTTTCCCAACTGCTGGGAACCCATTTTTCTACCAGGAAACAAGTAATAGAGGAAACAATCTTTCCATCCTTACCTATGTGTCTGGGTAGGGTTCTGGACCTAGGTTGAGCTGAGACATTTGCAAAGGCTAAAATCCATTTCAGTGTGAAGAGGCTGGTACTGAGGCAACCCTGCCTTCATAATTGTCCCCTATCCATGCATCATGCACATGGGACTCAATCCGACCCTGTTTCTGCCACTAGCATCTCTGTTCTTTACAGTGTCATCAAGTGCTGTGCAGATTTTGAAAGCAACAGATATCACAATCAATTCAGCTGTGGTTTTCTGGAACTCAGTACCAGGGGCAACTGGATATCGAATGACGTGGGGTCCAACTCCAGGTAATAATCAAATACGAGTAGGAAAGTTTTGGAACCTAAAGGCCACACTGCCTGATTTCCCACTCTTCTGGAGGTGTGTGTGTGTGTGTGTGTGTGTGTGTATATATATGTGTGTGTGTGTGTGTGTGTGTGTATATATATATATATATATATATATATAGTTTGCCATAAATATCATCCCTCAAGAAAACAAAAGTCCATCTACAAATTTACAGATTTTAAAATAACTTCTTCCTACTCTTTGCTTATTGGTTATAAATTAATATTTGCTGACTTTCTGTTGTCCTCTCTTAATTGATCCTCTCTGAATTAACAATATCACTTCTGAGTTAGCTCCCGTTATATTACACAAAAATTCTTTCCCTTCGAAACCCTTCCAAATACCTGATATTGTAGAAGTCTGCAGATTGCGTCTTACAAGGGGGTATCGTAAAGTAATAATTATCACCCGGAAGTTATTGTGGCATATTAATGAAATTCTGTCAGTGCCAGCATTGGACCCTAAGTGCATGTTGCTGAGAAAATCAACTCATTACATCTTTTATTTTTGTGACTGGCTCTGCCAGAAATGACTAAAGTGTAAAATCCTTGTCAGGCACAATCTGCAGACTTCTACAATAATGGTATTTGGAGGGTCAAGATATGCTGGGAAAAATGTGTAAATCTAGATAGAGACTACATAGAGATAAGTTAATGAGTACAAATCAAAACAAATTTTCTGGCAAATAAAACATTTGGATACCCCCCGTATGTGGCGCAGTGTTTTCAGTGTTGAACCATGGCTCTAGGAAAACGGGACTTGAATCACTACTCTTTTTTTAACCTTTTTTCTGTGTCCCAAGAGTTCTTTGGCCAAGACCGTCCACGGCAGCTTGCTCTGAACAGTTCCACCACTTCTTACCACCTGCAAAACCTGGCCCACAACACAGAGTATGTGATTTCCCTCTATGTTCTTTTTGGCTCGGTGGAAGGTCCTGGGATCACTATTACTGCAAGGACATGTAAGTATATTAGCATCATAAAGAGGAACAAAACCTTTCTCCTGCTCACTTTGCCACGCTTTAGAGATGTGCCAGGCCTGTGCATATATCCAGTGGGTCCGTATTAAAAGACTGAAAGTCTCCTTTTCTATTTCTATTAAATTAGGTTTCTAGCCCTCATGGTTGCCTGTGGCATGGTTACTTTTTTATGAAAAAATGCAATGGCATTTTAATTATTTTTTAAATGACCCCTTTTGACCACTTTCAACAAATTTATGCACCACTTAGATCAAACCTGATGGCTCCAGGGTCCAATTTTTACACCCAAGAAGCCAATTTGTTTATGTGCTCTATTTTGTTTTCATGTTATATTTTATACTGATGCTGGTCTTGGACTGTAATAAAGAATTTCATTCATTCATTCATTCATTCATTCCTTCATTCATTCATTCCTGAGAAGCCACTGTGGGTTGCACCCTTGACAAAAAATATGATTTCTTTCCATCTTAAAAAAAGTTGGAAGCAGCTCGAAACTTAGAACAATCTCCCCTTCCTAAATCCATTCTGGTCATCCAGAATGGTCTCGGAGCTGATGTTGGAGTCCCCCAGGCTTCTAGTCCTGGGAGACTTCAACATCCCCTTCGCGGTCAACAATGTTCCATCTGGTGCGGCTCGGGAATTCATGGAGACCATGACAGCCATGGGCCTGTCTCAGTTGGTTTCGGGTCCAACGCATTGTGCGGGGAATACACTCGATTTGGTCTTCTGTACGGACATGGAAAATCCGTGGGCGGAAATCACCAACACTTCCGCCCTGTCATGGACGGATCATTTCTTGGTTGAGGCAAGCATCAAGGCATCTACCCAGATCCCCTCCGGGGGTGGCGGACCTATTAGAATGGTCCACCCTCGAAGGCTGATGGAACCTGATAGGTTCCAAGAAGCCCTAGAGGGGTTTATGGTTGGAAGTGACGGCGACACTGTTGATGCCCTAGTTAACACCTGGGATACGGATCTCTCTAGGGCTATACACAGTATCGCTCCCAAGCGCCCTCTCAGGCCTGCTTCCAAAAGGAAGCCCTGGTACACGGAAGATCTCCGGGCAAGGAAGCGGGTCCTGCGACGACTAGAGCACGCCTGGCGGAAACACCAGCGTTTATCCGACAAGGCTCTCCTAGATCTCCTTTTGGTGGACTATGGAGAGGCGATACAAGCAGCTAAGAACTCGTTCTTCGCTGCTCGTATCGCGTCCGCGGAGTCGCGTCCAGCAGAGTTGTTCAGGGTAGTGAGGGAGCTAACTCAGCTCCCTCCTGCCCCGAACCAGATCCTTGAACCAACCAAGGCCTGCTGTGACCAATTTAACAACTTCTTCGCGGATAAAATCTCTCGGATAAACGAAGGTCTGGACGCCAGAATTGAAGCAGAACCCAGAATAGAGGCGTCTAGAGCTTCCGTGGACTCTGTTGTACTGGATCAGTTTGAGTCTGTCGGTACCGAGGATGTGGACAAGATCCTTAGAAGTGTTCGGAAGACAACCTGCTCTCTCGATCCCTGCCCCTCGTGGCTAGTGGCCCAGGGGGGATTGGCGGTAACCTTGCTGTTACGCCAAATTATTAATACATCTTTGAGGGAGGGACAATTTCCTGACCATCTTAAATTGGCCATTGTAAGACCGTTATTGAAAAAGCCCTCCCTCGACCCCCTGGTTCATAATAATTATCGGCCAGTCTCGCTGCTGCCATTTCTGGGGAAGGTGATCGAGAGGGCGGTTGCATTCCAACTTCAATCGATCTTGGACGAAACGGATTTTCTAGATCCATTTCAAACCGGTTTTCGGGCGGGCTATGGGGTTGAGACTGCCATGGTCGCCCTGGTCGATGATCTCCGTCTGGGCATCGACAGGGGTAGCGTGTCCCTGTTGGTGCTCTTGGACATCTCAGCGGCTTTCGATACCATCGACCATGGTATCCTTCTGGAACGCCTGGCAGAGGTGGGAATCGGGGGCACTGCGCTCCAGTGGTTCCGGTCCTACCTCTCTGGGAGGTTCCAGATGGTGCAGCTGGGGGACGTTTGCTCCGATAAGAGGGCCCTTACATCTGGGGTTCCTCAAGGAGCCATTCTGTCCCCCATGCTCTTTAACATTTACATGAAACCGCTGGGAGAGATCATCCGGAGGCATGGGGCGCGGTGTTATCAGTACGCTGATGACACCCAAATAGTCTTCTCTATGTCTCCGACTGATGCAGTGACCAGGGATGGCGTCGCTCCTCTCGTGGCCTGTCTGGAATCGGTAATGGACTGGATGAGGGAAAACAGACTCAGCCTGAATCCAGAGAAAACGGAAGTACTGGCGATAGGTTCTCCCGGTCCAGGGATGGAGGTGGTTCCACCTGTCCTGAACGGGGTCACGCTCCCCGTGAAGGACACAGTACGCAGTCTGGGGGTGCTCCTTGATTCGTCGCTCCATCTGATTTCTCAGGTGGACGCGACGGTCAAGAGCACCTGTTATCAGCTTCGGCTGATTCGCCAGCTGCGTCCCTACCTAGACCGGAGGGACCTTGAAACCGTAGTACACGCTCTGGTAACCTCTCGGTTGGACTTCTGCAATGCGCTCTACATGGGGCAGCCTTTGTATCACACTCGGAAGCTACAACTGGTCCAAAATATGGCAGCGCGGGTGGTCACTGGTGCTCCCAGGGCCGCCCATATAACACCAATTCTGAAAGACCTTCACTGGCTGCCGATTCGCTTCCGGGCTCAGTACAAAGTGCTGGTTATTACCTATAAAGCCCTATATGGCTTGGGTCCAGGGTACCTGAAGGACCGTCTCTCCCCATACAATCCGCCCCGCACACTTAGGTCATCTGGTCAGCGGTTACTGAGAGTTCCGGAGACTAGATTGGCGAGTACGACGAAGAGGGCATATTCCATCTCTGCCCCCTGTCTCTGGAACTCTCTACCTATCGATCTCCGCTTGTCCCCCTCCCTTGCTCAATTTAAAAAGGACTTAAAGACCTATTTATTTAACCAGGCTTACCGCTGAATGGACTTTTATTTACCTGCCTGTTGTAATGCCACCCACTGTTCTGCTGCGGCATATGCACTAGCACTTATATGGAGAATTGTGATTTTATTGTGATTTTATTGTCTTACTGGTTTTACTGCTTTTATTGTTTTATTGTTACCGGCTTGTTTTAATGGTTTTTATGTCCTACTGTTTTTTATATGCTGTACACCGCCCTGATCTATGGAAGGGCGGTATAGAAATAAATCATATTATTATTATTATTATTATTATAACATGGGCTGAAATCATATTACTCTGTCAATTTTCTGGGGAATATTTTTGCACCCTTGAAATGACCACTTTTGCAACAGAAACCACACTTGACAGATATTTGACCCAGGCCTGTTGTAGCTGTGAAGATTTCTTACTGCAGATCCATGGAAAGATGGGAGAGGCATGTTGCATCAGCGTTGGCCCAGATGCAGAGCTTAGGCTGCTGATGGGGAATAGCAGCTGTTGAGCTCACGATTTTCCTTTGCAGCTCCTCTGGGTTATGTTTCTAATTTCAAGGTGACCTCTTACACCAGCACTTCCATCTCAATGTCTTGGAGTACTGTTCCTGCTGCCACCAAATACAAGATCATCTGGAAGCCAGCTGGCACAGGGCAAGGTAAGTTGAGATGAGTCACTGCCAGTTTTTCAGGTTCAGAGACAGAAAGAATATTCAAAAATATTCAAAAAGTAGTTTTTAAAAACCCTATATTTTTGGGGTGCAAGCTGAGTCTCCCTTATCTAGAATTCCAAAATCTGAAATGCTCCAAAAGCCAAAATTGCCCACGTGGCACTCTTGCTTGCTGATGGTTCAGTGTACACAAACTTTGTTTCGTGCACAAAATTATTTAAAATAATATGTATAAAATGACATTCAGAATATGTGTATAAAGTGTATTTGAAACATAAATGAATTTCATATTTATACTTGGGTCCCATCTCTAAGATATCTCATTATGTATATCCAAATATTCCAAAATCTGGCCAAAAAAAAAAATAATAATCTGAAATCCAAAACACTTTTGGCCCTGGGCATTTCGGATGAGGGAGACTCAACCTGTATCAAGAAATCCTGACTAGAAGAATTTTGGACTGACACAAAACTTTGGAGTTCAAGATTTATTCTGCTCAAAGTTCATACATGGTTGTTTTGTTAAGAAAAAGAGTGGTTCCTGTCCAGGACACACCATTTTCTATGCAGGAAAGAATATTTTTATGCAGAAGTCTTAAATCTCTCTGTGCAGAGAATGCTGTTTTCTGTGCAGAAAAGAAAAAAGAAAAAGAAAAAAAGTGAATTTTGTCCAGAATTGTGAATAGGATTCGAAACTGTATGGCTCGCAAACTACTTCTCACAATGGGAAGAACATTTCCAAAATTACTAGTTGCTTCCTCCTAGAAGAAAACTGGTGGAAAATTGGTTATTCCCCCCGCCCCTCATGTGAATTTTGCTCAGAATAAGTTCGAGGGTGCATCTGCACTGTAGTAATAATGTTGTTTAACACCACTTTTAACTGTCATGGCGCCATCCTACACAATCCTGGGATTTGTAGTTTTGTGAGGCACAAGCCCTCTTTGGCAGAGAAGCTAAAGACCTTATAAAACTAGAAATCCCAGGATTCTATAGAATGGAGCTATTTCTGAATTATTTCTACAGTGCAGTGCACTCCAGACTGCAAATAGACTTTGGGTGTGTTCACACAGCAGAAATAAAGCAGTTTGACACTGTTTCAACTGCCATGACTCTATCTTACAGAATCCTGAGATTTGTAGTTTGGTGAGGCACCAGAGCTCTGTGACAGACTAGACTGAATATCTCACCAAACTACAGATCCCAGGATCCCACAGGCTGGAGCCATGACAGTTAAAGTGGTGTCAAACTGGATTATTTCTGAAATGTGGCTACACACTTTGAAAAGTGCAGTTTTCAAAATTTCTCTTGCGGCAGGAAGAAAATTGCTAAAATTATTTGTTGCTTCCTTCAAGAATGAAATAAATGAAGATTTGCTTTCCCCTTCTAGCTGTTGCTGAAATAAGTGAAGAGTTGCCTTCAAGATACAGTTGAAATTGTTGAAATAAGTAAATATTTGCCGCCTTCTTCTAGATATTGTTGGACTGTAACCCCAAGAATCTGTAGTGATCATAGTCAATGTTCTGGAATTCTGAGACTTGAAGGGAAGGGAATTAGGTTGATTCTCTTTAAAATGTGAGTCGGGAAAAAATCTTCTTTATCCATTTTGGCCTTCTTTCCCTTTCAGAGAGAGAGACTACTAAGAGTCTCCTCCTAGACAGCCACGTGCGGGCTCATCATTTGGAGAATCTGCTGCCTGACACCCAATACACCATTGGCATCCGTGCTGTGTTTGGAACCACGGAGGGGAAAGTAGTAACTCTTACTCAAAGCACCGGTGAGATTTGCTGATTTTGCAGAATGGAGTGCACCATGGTGTTCTCTGCAATTTGGAAACATCTCCAGATCTCCCTCTTACCTCTATCACACCGTGACTTGCTTATTCATAATAGGCAATTATGGTAGTTTTCCAGACCCATAAGTATCATTTCTTGATTTCCCTCCTATATAAATTGTAGGAGGGGCTCCCAATCGTTCACAAAATTGTCTATCAATTTCTCTCTCCTTAACCTATGAGTCTGAACATTTTCAAGAAAGGATGAGAAAATGTATATATGTTCTTTGCATTATTGTCTGCTGCACATTTGTCTTTGCAGTGGGCTCGCTTGCAAATCTCTCCATTCCTCTTTGGACTGTTACATCAGCAAAGCCTGTCACCGTGAAACCTCAGCCTATGACTTCCAGTCAATTGACTTCTCCAACAGCTACCTCTCTTGGGCCACGATTCACTGCTGCACACACAGCAAGAGTCCCTAAGACCTCGGTCCCCTCCGTGACCACTCCTGGGCCAAGTAAGTTCATCCTCAAGAGCATAGGTTTGGCCCCCAAGTATGATGGACTTCAGCTCCCAGGATTCCTGACCATCAGACATCTTGGCTGGGGCTTCTGGGATTTGTTGTCATTGTGTGTCTTCAAGTTATTTGCTCAACAGCAATGGGATCCCATTGGCCAGCTTGGCACAAAAGATGCATTGGCACATGAAGGGCCTTGCTTCAATCCCACTTCTGTGTGTGTTGTGTGCCTTCTAGTCATTTTCTGACTTATGGCAACCCTAAGGTGACCTTATCACAGGTTTTTCTGGGTGGGTTTCTTCAGAGGAGGTTTGCCATTGCTATCCTCCGAGGCCGAGAGTGTGTGACATGCCAAGCTCACCCAGTGGGGCTCCATGGCCAAGCGGAGATTTAAATCCGGGTCTCCAGAGTCATAGTCCAATGCTCAACTCACTACACAATAACTGGCTTTCTGGGAACTGAAATACAAAATAACTGGAAGACCATATTTTGAGAACGAGACCGCTACAGTAGAGGTGGGGATTAAGTAGGCTGCCAGAGGTTGCTAAACTTCTGCTAAACTGCTACATCCAGCAACCCTAGCCATCATAGTCAATGGCGAAGAATGCGGGGAGTTGTCATTCAATACTTTTCTACTAGAAATTCTGCTTATTAATTTAAGAATATATATCTGCAATCTACTCTAGAATACAGTGGTCCCCCTTTCGTAACCCAGAAGTCTTCGTAACCCGGGGGACCGCTTTATTTGTTGCGCAGCCCAGCAATTTAAAGGGGCCGGGTTGTTGTTGTTGTTTTCGCAACCCGGGGTTTTTTTTCGGAGACCGGGGCCGTTTTTCCGGCCCCCGCTCTTTCGTATCTTGGGATTTACGTATCCCGGGGGATTCGTAAACCGGGGGACCACTGTAATTATAATGATCATAAAACTCTACATAAATATACTTATCAGAACAGAAAAAAACCCACCATAATTATGGTGGATGGTCAATCCATAATTATAACTAGATGCTGAATAATTATGAAAACAGAACTGTTGAGCCATAAAACATTTCATGAAATAATATGTACTGGTAGGTATCTCTAGGAAATACATTTACGATCATGGGACCAATGCCAAAAAGATGCTACTATAGTGCCAAAGGTTGATCCATTGTAGAGACATCCACTGCACATACTGACTGGGGGATTCTGGGTGCTGTAGTCCAAAAAAGTACCCCCCCCCCAGCTCTCATCTAGGCATCTGTAATATTCATGGTGAGCCTAATGTAGAAGGACACTGGTTATATTTTGAATACATATACAATCTTTGCCCCCAAATTAAATCATGGGAAGTCAGTTCTTTCTGTTTGCAGGAGAACTTGGGTTGAAACTACTGAATTTACTAGCCAACTTCAACTGATAAAAAATAATTTCCCTTTTTTTTTTTTAAAGCCAGGGGGAGAAATGTATATTACGATGAAAAGAAGTCATGGCCTTCCTTTCTCTCCTTTCAGTCTGCAGCAAATTCAAAGCAGACCTTGCCTTCCTGGTAGATGAATCCTCAAGCATCGGCCAAAGCAACTTTCTCAAAGTGAAAGAGTTCCTCTTCCGCATCGTCTCCTATTTCCCAAAAATTGGATCTGAAGGGACACAGGTAAAAAGCTGGGGCAGACACAGAGTGTGAACTAGATACCTCCAGTTTTGTCACCACATATTTTACTTCTTGTTGTGTGCCGTCAGGTTGCTTCCTATCATTGGGTTTTCTTGGCAAGTTATTCCAGGAACATCTGCCATTGTTTCCTTGTAAGGATGAGAGAGAGTGACTTACCCAAGGTCAACCACTGAGTTTCCATGGCTGAACATGGATTTGAAGTGTGCTCTGCTGTAGTCCAGCACTCAAACCATTACACCATGTTGTCTCTCAGACCTATGACAAACCTATGCTAGCGTTTTCTTGGCAAGACTTATTCAGATAAGGTTTGCCACTGCGAGGCTGAGAGTGTGTGACTTGGCCAAGGACACTCCATGGGTTTCCATGACTAAGAGGAGTTTGAAACCTTCTCTCCTGGAGTCCTAAACAAAGACTGAGACCCCTACCCTGTGCTAGCTCTAAGACCTATGGGAACCTCCTTGAGAAGTACCTCTCTCCACTTCCAGAATAACTGAAGAGACACTGTAGACAAAGGTCTCTCAGATCTTCTGGAAGAGGAGAGAGGTACTTCTCCAGCCCACAAGCTGCTGCCTACACTACAGTCGCAAAGGTGATCCTGACACCAAACGTAGCCGTGGGACCTCATCACAGACTGCGCTACAAATGCTAATAAACCTTTCCTAGGCTCTTCTCAGCAAGATGTAAAGAAGGTCTTTGCCTTTGCCTTCCTCTGAGGCTGAGAGAGTGTGACTTGCCCAAAGTCACCCAGTAGGTTTCCATGGCCAAGTGGGGATTCAAAACCAGGTCTCCCAGAGTCTTAGTTCTTTGACCATTACACCATGCTAGCTTTCATTTTACTTCTTAGTTACCTTTAGGTCCTGGCATTTCTCCTGTGAGTTTGTTGTCTCCTAAATCTGGACGGATTAATACAGAAATTAATCACCTTTTCCTGCTCCCATCCAGATTTTTTTGACCACCTTTTCTACTTGTCAGATTGCCGTCGTTCAGTACAGTGAAGAACCCAGGACAGAATTCCACTTTAACCGATATAAAGACCGGAACGGCGTTCTGAAAGCTCTCAAGAGACTCCGCTATGCTGGGGGAGACACAAAGACTGGTGAGACTCCTTGGATTTGTTGTTTTTTAATTCATGAACAGTTAACTATAATTAATTTCATTTCCCGATACTGAAGGTATGACTAGGGCTTTTGCCATACTGCAAAATTAGTGCAATTTGACACTGCTTTAACTGCCATGGTTCCATCCTAGACCATCCTAGGATTTGTAGTTTGGTGAGGCACCAGCATTGTTCGACAGAGAAGGCAAAAGACCTTGTAAAATTACAAATCCCAGGAATCCATAAAATGCAGCTACAGCATGTAAAAGTGGTGTCAAACTACATTGTTTCTGCAGTGTAGATGCGGTAACTCATGGTGTCACTTTCCCATTGACCTCCTTCCATATTTGTACTAATGTTACTCATAAACAACCAGCAAAATTAAAACTATACCTTTAAAATATAATATCATACTCACTGCCTAAATACATTTGAATGTACATAGTTTCATGAGGTTAAAGTGAAAAATTGGTAAGGTGTGATGTTTTTAAAGAAAACTTTAAAACAATGCATTATTTTATTTTATTTTTTTGTTCACAGTAAAATTTAATTTAAAAAAACAACAATAGTACCTAGGGCCTCTCCTTTATTCTTCCACTGAGTCTCACTCCACTCACACTATCTCTTTAGTGTTTTACATGGATGCAGGTGAAAGCCACAGCCTGTTTCTGCCAAAAGGCAGAATCCCATTATGGGAGGAAGGTGAGATTATTATTATTATTTATTTATAAACTGCTGTAAATTTACACAGCGCTGTACATATAATCAATTGAAAGATAAAATAAAATAAACCTGCCTATGGCATGCATTCTATGAAAAATAATTAAACATAATACATATTAATACATCTTGACATTCAAACAATAAAATATATCAGGCAATAATTTAAAATAAACATTGGATAAACAGTCAATCAATCAAACAAACAAACAAATGGCAGATGTTTGGAGTGCAGTGGTCACTCCTTTCAGTTGCCACCTGGTGCAACTTGCACCTCCCTGCACCCCCATAGTGACACTCCTGAGTTCAACACAGTAACTTTTCAAAAGCTCTTCCAAATTTATATGCTTATTTTTCTTTCACACTGGCTGCCTTCTGTCATGTTTGTGTTTCTTCCCAGGAAGAGGCATTGGCTACATGCTGAAGGAGGTCTTTCAAGTTTCCAAAGGGATGAGGCCTTCAGTGCCCCACATGTTGGTTCTGCTGACGGACGGTCGGTCTCAGGACGATGTGTTGCCTCCAGCCCAAGTGGCCCATGCTATAGGTAAAGCTAAAGCCTTCTGGGTTCTGAGCATCTTGTGTTATGGTGGAGAAAAGAAGCATTTCTGAAAGGATAGTTTAATGGGATTATGAATTGTTCTTCCTGAGTTCTTGTTCACTTAGATTCTTATATTCATGCACATTACTTGGCTGAGAGTTGATACACTGCAGGGACTCTCCAGGGGATTTCATAGAATCATAGAATCCTAGAGTTGGAAGAGTTCACAAGGGCAATTCAGTCCAACCCCGCGCCATGCAGGAACTCCCAATCAAAGCTTCCCCAACAGATGGCCATCCAGCCTCTGCTTAAAAACCTCTAAGGAAGAACACTACACTCTGAGGGAGCGTGTTCCACTGTCGAACAGCCCTTACTGTCAGGAAGTTCCTCCTAATGTTGAGGTGGAATCTCTTTTCCTGGAGCTTGCATCCATTATTCTAGGTCCTGTTCTCTGGAGCAGCAGAAAACAAGCTTGCTCACTCCTTAATGTGACACCCCTTCAAATCCTTAAACAGCTGCCACATTCTGTTCTGTGAAATTCTAGTCTAGGTAATGTAGTTCCATGCATACCCTGACAAGTCGTCAGATCTCAGGCCTTGGCTCTGAGTCTCCAATTTGAAGTCATTTCGGACTTATGATGACCATAAAAGCAAAACTGTCATAGGGTTTTCTTTGCAAGATTGGTTCAGAGGGGGTTTGCCATTGCTTTCCTCTGAGCCTGAGTGTGTGTGACATGTTTAGGGTTCCTATCATAACCAGTTAGGTGTCATGAGGCCTGTGACAATGGCTGCAACTCAGGGAGAACTGAGGGCAATGTGGATTCTGATATACACTTTCTTCTCCCAGGAATCCGTCTGATCACCGTCGGGGTTTCAGGGGCTGACCCCGAGGAACTGAAGAAGATCCTGCTGCATCAGAATTTGGAGAATCTCTTCTATGTCAGCACTTTTGATGATCTCCCACAGATCATCAGAGAACTTATAGAAACCATTTGCTTTAGTTCCCAACAAGAGGGTGTTGTGACACAACATAACAAGGTGAGGGTCTTTTCTGTTCATTCAACAGGTCATAGGGAGGTAATGTCTGTTCTCAAGTCATTGCTGACCTATGGTGACCCTGAGGCAGATCTTTATTCAGAGAGGTTTGCATTTGCCTTTTTCTCAGGTGGAGAGAATGTGACTTGCCCAGGATCTCCCAGTAGGTTCTAATGCATGGCTGAGGGAGGATTTGAACCTTGATCCTCCATAGTCCTAGTCCATAACTCATAGTCCTAGTCCATCATCTCTGTTTTCGTGGGGGATCTGTTTTGTGGGAGATCCATTTGGCAAAAAGGAGAGTCACCGATATTCAAGCCCCACAGGCTTGAATGGGTCATGCACTGTGGGGGGTGCCCCATTGAAATTAATAGAGGTCACCCCTCTGTGAATATTCAAGACTGCAGATCTCAAGTCCGTGAGAACAGAGGGGCAACTGTATACTATATTAAACTCCCTCTTAGTTTTCCATTGCTTTCTTCCATGGCTACATCTACTGTATTTAACACTGCTTTAACTGTCATAGCTTAATGCTATGGAATTCTGGGATTTGTAGTTTGTGAGATATTTAACCTTCACTGTCAGAGGGCTCTGGTGCCACAACAAACTTGCAGATTCCATAATTCCATAATATGGATCCATGACAGTTGAAGCAGGACCACACTGCATTAATTGTGCAGTGTGGCAGCAGCCAAGATGAGAGAGTGTGACTCGCCTGGGGTCACCCAGGTCTGTGTCCTCCAAGAGGCAAGAACAGTCAGGAGGCCTCCACAGAGCTTGGAGAAGTTACTTTTGTTTGGACTACAGCTCTCAGAATTCCCTAGCCAACACAATATTGGTCTTTTGGGTTGGATCTGTGGTTGCTTGTACCCCCATTTTTGTGCGGCTGAGAATCTTCTATGGGTTTCAGTTTAAACTTTTAGTTTTGGTACTTCCAAAGAACTGAACTTTGGATGCATCCTTTAGCACTTTTAGTAGCTTTAAAGTTTAGACTAGAATCAGGAGTACAGTCACCTCTCTGTTTTGGTGGGGGATCCGTTGGGGACCCCCCCCCTACACACACACAAATGGAAAATTGCCAATGTCCAAGCCACATTGGCTTGAATGGCAGCGCACACCCCATTTTGTCCCCCTTCGTTTGCCACCTGCAAACAGGTGAGGGACACAGACTTCAAGTCTGCAAAAACAGAAGGGCAACTGTAGTTTCACCACTCCAGTGACATGGAAACCACCACCTGCTATGAGGCCAAATAACTTAACTCAAACTTTTTCATTACCAGCTTGATGACAAGAAAGAAGAGATGGACAAGTCAGAGCTGCTGCTTAATAAGAAAGGAGAATTGCTCAGCTCCAGCCCATCTTCTGTTCCAGTAGGGGTCCATCCCCCAGAAGGACCGTGCAACCTCAAATGCCCCAAGGTAAGCCAGACGTGGATGAACCAGGTTATATGAAGGATGGTACCATCTCATATGAACCTAAAGCTAAGAAAGAGAAGAAAAGAAAAGAAACACGATTTTGAAACAATTTGGAATTGTTTCAAAATTCCAACTGGGTGACCCTGGGCAGGTCACACTCTCTCTGCCTTAGAGGATGGCAATGCCAAATCCCCTCTGAAGAAACTTGCCAAGAAAACCCCATGATAGGCTCGCCTTAGAGTTGCCATAAGTTGGAAACAACTTGAAGGCACAATACAAAAAAAAAATCTTTGATACAGGGTTGTTATGTATGACTTTATAGCATAAGTTAATAAAGACACATTTACAAGTGAGAGTGAGAGAGAAAAGCAAGCTCATGGGACTTGATCCCAAACTGCAAAGTCTATAGAGGAGCTTCCACTGAACCCTGTACCCCATGAACAGACCTGTCTCAGGCACAAGATGGCACATTTTGTGACTGATGGGTCAGGGTTGTTATGACATGGGCAGCAGCCTCCATAAACCAAGGCATTCAAACACATGGCTTAGATCAAGTATCAACAAAGTGTAGGTCCTCATGATGGTGTCGGACTATAGCTCCCCTACCTCTTCACCCCTGAGTAGGGCTGATGGGAGTTGTATTCCAATGACATCTGGAGGACTGTACTTGGTGTTGGCCCAGTTTGTGGGACAGGGATCTGGAGACCACAAAAAACAGCATTGGAGGTCCACATAAAACATGTGGGAAACATGCTCCCCCACCACCACCTCTGCTGTGAGATAAGACATTTGATATTCTTAGAGGTATATTGTTATTATTTTTTTCCTGTTCTTTGTTGGCAGCCCCAGAAAGGAGAGAAGGTAAGAGTTCCAGTTTGCTCAACAGAAGGGTGGTTGTTGTTGTACAGAGAAAGAAACATAAATGGATGTAAGGAATTCAGATGATGAAATAGCCCTCTGGATTAGAAACAATTAAAGTGATTATAATGTAAGAATGGAAAGAATACAGTTGGCTCTTCATATCCACAGGCTCAAGCATCCATGGCTTGAAAATATTCCAAAAATATATAAATTCAAATTAGCTAATCTTGATTTTGACATTTTATGTAAGGACACAATTTTACTATGCCATTGCATATAACGGGACTTGCACATCCATTGATTTTGGTATCTACGAGGGATCCTAGAACCAAACTGCATCAGATACCAAGGGCCCACTGTATCCAAAAATGGTGAAGAATTGTGTTTTTTGAGTATTGAAAAGTCCTGAGGAGAAGAATCCTGAACAGACGGTAATCTTCACAGTTCAGGATTTATTCTGCAGAAAATTTGCACGTGGTGGTTTTGTACAGAAAACAATATATTCTGCCTTCGAAACAGCTTTTTATTGTGCAGGCATGCCTTGGAGGCCAGTGCCATGTGAGGGTCCAACTAGATCCCACCTTCAGAACTGTAATATTGTTTAACACAGGTCTTAGACCAACCAGTTTTAGGCTGAGTAGTTTTTGGACTTTGAAATCTGTGCTGTGTACCGATTTACTTCTAAATACACCTGATCTGAGATGCTAGTATCAACAGCAGCTGGTGGCTCCCAGGTCAGAGGGGCAGTGCATCTGCTCTGATTTTTAATCCAAATTATTATTATTATTATTATTATTATTATTAATTTATTTATATAGCGCTGTAAATTTGCACAGTGCTGTACATACAATCTTATAGTTAGACGGATCCCTGCCCTCAGGCTTACAATCTAGAAAGTCTGAAGAACCTATTCCAGGTGCTGCATGCTATCCCCAAGATAGGTTTAGAATCTTTAAAACAGACTTAACACGCATAATGGCTTCACTACCCCACTAACATGAAAGCCACAAGCTTCCGCTGGCTGTCTCCACTGTTGAATTAATTCCCTCCATTTAAAAATGCCCTCTGCTGTAATGACCCTCATCCTTTTCTTTGTTTAGGGAGACCGAGGCTCACCTGGAGATGTGGTAAGTCAGCTGAAGGTAGACAAAGGGGGTGACATTTTTCAAAGGCCTGTGTAAGAAAACAGTGGGTGTGATAAGTATTAGTTTCTGTTGTTAGCATCCCTTTGGTCCTGCTCTGATCAGAGTCCTCCCTAGAAAAAAACTCAGTTGAACCTCTGGCACAAATCTTTCTACATGAACAATTGCTGTCATTCCCAACCTGCATGGTCAAGGAGCACATTTGAGAGTCTGCAAACTGTTTCTGCTCATTACATCCTAAAAGGACCTGCAGATAACATGATTGCAAGAACAAGTCTCTTCCCATCTTTTTCTCCCCCCTTGACTTGGTTTTGGTAACATCCTGCATGATGAAGAGTTCTAGAGATCTCACATGGGCCTTTTTTTAGTTGTCTTAAGAAATGTATTACCACAATAAGAATGTAAAGGAATATTCACAGATTGTCTAATGCTCAGAGAGAAAGTGTATTTCAATGTGACGAGATGCCTCATCAAGAAATTGGTCGACTGCCATGACATTTTTCACATTTGGGGATTTGTTTTGTGTGAAATTCATTTAGACATTCCAAAAGTCTGCAATTTTGCTTCCCAAAAATTGGAAGGCTGGCTGGATTGTATCAAAATGTTGTACAGAAACTTTTTTCATTAAAAAAAACCCACACAAACACACTTTCCAGTAAAAATAATGAAATGTGAAAAATTGTCCAAAAATGGGCAAAAAAATTCTTGCAATCCACCCAGTAGGGAAACTGTTGAAGTTATTACTTCCTGCATTTGAGAACAAAATATATGAAGATTTTCATCCCTGTGCTATAATATGGATCCTGTCTCCCAGGCAACTTTAATACTTTTGCTTTTTGTACTTTATTTCTTTCTGTCTTTTGAACTTTCATTCCAGAGCTTGACTGGTCTGCACATGGGTGGGGGTTATGACCCATTTAGTTTTGCCACCAAAGGAGAGAAAGGGGAACGGGTAAGTAGCCTTCTGCATCTGTTTTGTGATCTGCAAAAAGATCTTCTCTTATTATAGGATGGTTATTTTAACAAGCAAGCAAGGAAACACAGTCAGCCCTCCTTATTCACAGATTCTGCATCCATGGATTCCTCTAGCCATGGCTTGAAAATATTTCACCAAACATTAAATTCCAAAAAGTACCCCCTGATTTTGCCATGTTTCTATAAGGGATACCATTTTACTGCACCTTTGTATTTAATGGGACTTAAATTCATGGATTTTGGTATCCATGGGGGAGTCCTGGAACCAAACCGCATCAGATACCAAGGGGCCACTTTAAATATATCCATATCTTGATATATGACTGACTCCCCAGTCTTGTTGGTTAGTCCCAACTAGAGCAGATCCACATTGTGTTATTGAATGGTGAGTTGATTCAATGGGTCTACTCTTGTTGGAACTAGCAATAGGATTTAGGGCTGTGACTTTCACAGTGTGGGATGGAGGACCTCAACTGAAGTTTCAATTTTTGCATCTGTCCCCATAAGGTTTCCTAGAACCTGACCTTTTCTGTTTTCCTTTTTGTTTAGGGACTTCCAGGGAAAGATGGCATTCCCGGATTACCTGGCAGGCCTGGGAGAACAGGCTCTCCCGGCTCTCCTGGACTCATGGTAGCTATCCAGAGACTGAATTGAAAGCATATTTTAAAACTTTGCCTTATTGTCGACAACTTTGATAACATCTTCTTTTCTTTCCCTCTGCTGGTTTACAGGGCCTCCCGGGCATTCAAGGGGACCATGTAAGTTGGTGGCATGTCATCTACCCTCTTTCCCCAAATCCCCTTTCTCCTACCCTTAATGGTTGTAAAATGGGATGCTGACACTCCGTTCCTTTGGTGGATCATAAGAGATCTCCTCTGATAGTCTTGAGTGTGGTGGACATTTGTGGTCAGATTAGGAATTTTACCGAACCTCTTAATGCTCTTCCTTTCATTGTTATGGCCGAAAACCAAATAAAGTAAGAAAGAGAGTACCGAAAAGCACATTGAAAAGCCAAAAAAAAAAAAAAAATGGTGAGGAATCAAGCTCTGTTTGCTCTGAGATGGTCAACTGTTTATTCAGGTTTTTTTTTTAAAAGACCAATGTGTTTTGGCCTCAGTGGAAGAGTCTTTCTTTAGGGGCCTTTAGAAGAAATCAGTGGAATTATAAACACTCTCCAAAATACAGGACCATAGAGACTATATCTCTAAGGTCCTGTATTTTTTTTTGAGTGTTTACAACTCCACTGATTTCTTTTCCAGGCTCCTGAAGAAGGACTTTTCCACTGAGGCTGAAATGCTTTGGATTTTTAAAAAGAATACTGAAAAAAAAGTTCACCATCTCAGTGCATGAAGAGCTTGATGCCTGACTGTTGGCAAAAGAAAGCAAAGAACTCTTATTTAAGTTCATAATAAGAGCCCTAGCATTCTTTGCAAGACTTCCAGTACTCAGAAGGCCATCAGAAACAAGCCAGTGATGGACTGGTTGTCCAGAGTCTTCCTTCTGCTTGTTTTAGAGCATGGGTTTATACTATAAGCTAAAGCACATCATCTTGATACACTGAATTGCTGCCTCCAGGGACAGTTTAAAATATCTTGCCAACTGAAATGGCTCAACAAATGACCACCAACCCATCACCATTATTTTCCATGTAGCCATTATTGATTTACGGCAAAACCCTCCAAAAGTTCCAGATCTGTTCAAGTTTTGCAAACTCACAGTCTTAATATGCAATTTGGTCTACTTGTTTTCCTGTTTCCTTCAACTTCACCAAACATGATCATCTTTGACAATGAGTCACGTCATCTCGTGATATGTTCAAACTGCAGTAGCCAAGGATATCCAACTGATTTTGCCACATGGCTTGAAAAATCTCACAAGTACTTACTTCTCTCCTTCTTTGGCAGTAAAAATAATAACAACGAATTAAATGACCGACAGTTGTTGTTCTTTGACCACATCTCAAACCTGAGGTGGTCATCTCACTCCCCTTAACATTTGCCTTTGAAATGAAATTTGTAAAGTGAAATAGCGGATGAAAAACAAACAAACCCGGCTTTAACGCCATGGCTCCACAATTCTATTGCTGGCATTTGTATTTGGTACAATGTTCTCAACAATGTTACATTGACTACAGTGCAAGGTTAGAACTGGGGGTAAAATTCAACATCCTGAAAATGCAATACAGCATCCATATCTGCTGATCCGGTAACTGCAATTTTATGTACTGGTAAAACAAGGTCTCTCCAGGCATCTGGAGGTCCTCCAGTGCAACTCTATGGTCAACTTCCACTAGAAATATAGCATTCAGCGTTATTTGTGATTTTTGCTCACCGCAGTAAGTCTGGAAATGTGTGGTGTACTGTATCACTTTTCTGTTATTACAACTACTACTATTATTAATTTGTTTGCATGTGTGTGGTTGCTGCTGTTGTTGTTGTTGTTGTTGATGATGATGATGATGATGATGATGAGAAGGCATCCCTGGTTTCACAAAATGATTAAGAGCCACTATTGTTATTGCTGTTGTGGTGATGGTGGTGATAATGATGATGATGCAAGTTTCTAGCCCTCAGGTCTGAGAAGACAGGGATGTGATAGTTTGTTTGACATTCTCCATTACTGATGGACACAAACAAACAATTTTGTGCTTGTGTCAGTGAAGCCTCTGATTGGCTGAGCTTGTCTGTTTTGTATTAGGCTTGTTCTAGTAATGTCTCTGACACTTCTTGGTAATGGTAGTACAATGGCATTAAAAATTGAGTTTTTGCAAGGAAATGCAAAATATGCAAGCATCCATGTTACCCAAGAATTTACTGTGGTAATATACCATCTATCCTTTCCCCGTGTGTTCATGGAGCTGATCCTAGAACGGCGACAACAAAAACTAGCTCAAAATTAACCCCAACAGTGTCTTATCAGTCCATCCAGTCCTCCTCCGTATTCCAATTTTTTTTATTGTGTCCCTTTAAAATGTGGACCAAGGGAACTGGCAAGCCCAAAATACGGCTGCCTAGCAGTCTGTGGGCATTTTGCGACTGCCACACTCCATAATTAATGCAGTTTAACACCACCTTAACTGTCATGGCTCCATCCTATGGAATTCTGGGATTCATAGTTTCTTGTGGCTTCTTGTGGCACCAGGGCATTTTGACACAGAAGGCTAAATCTCTCAAATCCCAGAATTCCATAGCATTTAGACATAACCGCTAAAGCAGGGTTTTAGTAGCGCTGATACGGCCTTGTTGCTTCAAACAGTAATAGAGGAATGGAGGGAGCCAATGGCTCTCCATGTATTCTTGGACTCAGGTTCCCATCAGCCACAGCCTGCATGGCCAATGCTCAGAGATGATGGGAATTGCAGTCCAAGAACATCTGGAAGGGGCCAATGGTTCCCCTCCAGACCTGACATAAATTGGTTCTTAGATCTGGCTTTTTTTAATTTCATACATGTGTTCTTGGTAATCTGATCACCTGTTGCAATAGTGGGCTAAATATTCATACTTTTTTATTTTTTGACTTTTTAGGGGCCACCTGGATATCCAGGCCCACCAGGGCAAAAAGGAGACAGAGTGAGTTTAACATACTTATGCAACTATGTGAACACAATCGGATGGGTTCATAACATCCTTTAACTCCTGTAGAAGAATACATACAGTCGCTTATGGGAGGGCCAGAACATGAAAACATTGTTTTGAGAGATTACATACCCAAGAATGGCCCCAAAGTAACTTTTTCAAGCTCTGAGGAAGATCCATAGCCCAGAGGTAGTCTGGGGAAAAGGTAGGGTATAAATAAATGGATGCATGCATGCATGTTGTCTGTGCCAAAGGTCTCAGCTTCACTCTCCCATAACGGTAAAAGGAAGCAGGGCTGGCAAAAGCTCCTTTTGAGGATAGCCTGTGCCCTCAATACTGGGCTCAAAGGACCAATGGCCTGCTTCCTCTCACCCTACTCCATTGGAGAACTTCTCATATGGGAGGACAGTGGCTCAGGCAAGAGGGCAAAGGGTTGGCCAGTATCCTGGTGCCAACGAGAAATAGCAAGTTCCGAACCATGGAAAGGTTACTGGTCTTAAAACTGGTGACTTGCTTTCAGGACCATGACTAGCAACCCTGCAGCTCAGAGTGACAGAATTTTACAAGTGTAAAAATTTTTTTTACACTTTTACAAAGTGACAGAATATTTACAATTGCAATATTGCAACAATATTGTTGCAAATATTGATGCAACAATATTATGTTGCATCACTGGCTTCTTCTTGGAGGTGGAGGTCTGAGAACCAAAGCTCTGGTTGGGGAATACTCCTCCTCGGAGCCTTCTTGCTTCCTGAAAGAGATAAGGATCCACTCTTTGGAGACAGAGGATAAGTAGTACTTAGCTGAGTTTTACTGACTAGGGTGTAAGATCCAAGCTTGGGATGCCTTAATTGAAAAGAATGTGGAGCTCGGAGGAGGAATCAGAGCTGTCATGGCTGCTGCAGAACTCATTCTCTGGGGTTTTCTAGCCTCTGGCATCTTTGTGAGATGTACGTCTATTTCTCATCACTTGAGGATATGAGAAGATCCTTCCCTTGCACAGTTAAGCTAATAACTTTACATTCAGTGTAGGAGACTATAGATGGCATTCTGTTAATGATTTATGTGCATGTTAGTCCTCTTTTGGAAGGGCTCAGAGGGCTATTCTCTTACCTTTCCACTCAGAAACCTTTGCCATTTTGGGTGAGAGGTGTGTATGTGTCAGTGGCTGCATGGATTTTGGCATAGAAGTAGAAGGGCAATCTGTTGGAAAAGCAGCTGATAATGACTGCATTTTCTTTTCTGCAGGGAGAGCCAGGCTATGTGTTAGGAGGCGTGGAAGTCATTCCAGGACAAAATGGACAACCTGGCCCACCGGTAACTGAAAGCAAATCATTGCTGCTCCGGATCTTGAATCATATGTTTTTCCCCCTCAATATATGTTGCTTACCAGTGGTGGCTTGCATGTGGTTGGATGGCTGGTGCTATCCAAGGTGCTAAACTTGTTTTGGGGAAAGCGTTCAACACCTTGGATTGGGAATTTAGAGTCTGAACTAAATCCTGGAGCAGCTCCACTGCCCCACTGGCATGATAATCACCCACTTTAGTTTTTTGTGGAGCTTTCGGGCTATGTGGCCATGTTCTAGAAGAGTTCCTTTCTGACGTTTTGCCAGCATCTTCAAGATGCCAGCCACAGATGCTGGTGAAATGTCAGAAAGGAACTCTTCTAGAACATGGCCACATAGCCTGAAAACTCCACAAAAAAACTATGGATGCTGGCCATGAAAGCCTTCGACTCCACACCCACTTTAGAATCAGAATCATGTCTCCCCACAACTCAGAATTCAACAATGTACTGACATTTGAAACAATTGGCAGTTTGGCACTAATGACTTCTTTGGGGAAGGAAAAAGATGAGCTGTGAATTTTTTAAAATTGAGATGAATAAATAAATACTCCCCCTTGCCTGTCGTGACCAGCTTGCTAACTAGGAATGGAAGGGTTACAACAGGGAGCATAGAGCAAGGGAAGTTGAGTTGTTCTAATGCTTTTAATTATACTGAAGCTGCTCTGTTCTGGGGAAAGAGTGGATACAACTAAATAAAGATGATGACGACGACGACGACGACGATGATGATGATGATGATGATGATGCAGTAGTGGGCAACAGCATGGGGACAGGAAGTCAATTTCCCAATAGGCCACCTACCTATCCACCAAAGGTGCCCAAGTATCTCTGTTTTCTTCTGCAGTCCCTCTCAATATAGTGAACAGTGACATAATGTCACTCCCTGTTGCCATTTTGAGAGGGGTTACAGGGGGAAATTGAAGTACTTGGGGGAGTACAGAATTCTCAGAGCCAGAGTGGTGTAGTGGCCTGAGCATTGGACTAGACTCTGGAGAGCAGGGTTCGAATACCCACTTGACTGTGGGAACCCACTGGGTGACATTGGGCAAGTCATATTCTCTCAGCCTCGGAGGAAGGCAAAGGCAAACCACCTCTGGGGAAAAAAAACTTGCCAAGAAATCTCTTAGGTTTGCCATCAGTCAGAAATGAAGTCTGACAACAGAACAGAAGTCTAAAGGGCTTCTGCAGGGTGTCGTGGGGGCATTTTTGGGTGTTTTAATGTGTTTTGACGGTGGGGGCCCACATAGATATGGGGGGAAGTTGCCAAACATTTTTTCAAAATTGGCATGAGGCATTCAAGGACTTGTGTGGAGCTTTAGGGGCAATACAAATTGGCCCCAGGGGCTCACAGCCACACTACCACCCCCTCCCAGTCTAATATTTGGGCTGAATCATTTCAGGGTTACAAGGGACAGCCTGGAGTACCAGGAGTTCCCGGTCCCCCAGGGTTGCCTGGATTACCTGGACCACAGGGACCACCTGGTCTGTCAGTCAAGGTACGTATGGCATTGTGAGCCCATGACCTCAGGTGAGATTTGGTGCCTGGGTTCACAGGAAATGAAATTCAATATGCGAAAGAATTTTAGCTTTGTAGAAAGGATTTGGTAGCACAGTTCATAAAAGTTACTATTTTGTACTTTGGTTTTGGCTAAATCTACGTTGCAGAAATAATCCACTTTGACACAACTTTAACTGCCATGATTCAATGCTATGGAATTCTTAGATTTGTAGTTTTGTTAGACATTGAGCGTTCTCTGTCAGAGAGCTCTGGTGCCACTTTTGCTTGATATTGGCACACTTGCTCAGACAAGGCATATTAATAGCAGGTATCCATTCTTGCTACCTTTGAGTAATCTTAACTCAGTCATTGGTTGTTCTGGTCATCTGTCTGGTCCATCACTCAGGCATCATGAGAAACAGCAGTGGACCTGGTCAGAGCATAAGATCAAGCAAAGAGCTGGGCTAAATGTTTTTAAATCTGAAACCGTCACTGAGTGGTTTCATAGTTGGTTCTGGCACCCCATCCTTTCCAGGAGTAGCCATATGACCCTGAACCAAAGCACTTCTTTCTGCCCCTAACTTGGGCTGAGAGATGGGAGACCCTTAGGCTGCCACATGAGATGGTGTCTCATAGGGTGCATCTGGGTTCATCATGGAACCCTGGTGGTGCAGTGTTTAAATGCTGGGACTGCAGCCACAAGGTTGTGAGTTTGATCCTGCAGGGCTCCAGGTTGACTCAGCCTTCCATCCTTTCATAGGTCAGTAAAATGAGTGCCCATCTTGTTGGGGGCAATTGCCTAACACATTGTAAACTACTTAGAGAGTGCCAAGTTCACTATTAAGCCATATAGAAATATAAGTACTAAAAACGCTATCGCTGTTGCATTTGCGCTATAGACATAATGCAGTTTGACACCACTTTAAATGTTGCAGCTCTTCCTACGGAATTCTGGAATTTTTAGTTTTACAGAGTGTTTAGCCTTCCTTGCAAACAAGTGCCCGTGCCTCACAAAACTACAGAACCCAGGATCCTGTAGGCTGGAGCAATGGCAGTGACAGTGGTGTCAAACGGCATTATTTCTGTACTGTAAATACAGCCTAAGTCTGGACTTGTTATCATCTGTACACTTAAGCAGAGCTCAGAGGATATACTTTTTGTGCACTATAATCCCCAGAATTCCACAGCACCACCATGGCTACTTTCCCCATTGCTGCATTTCAGGCCTTGGAAGTGATCACTCAGGCTTGGGAAAGGTGTGTGTCCCTAGGCTTGAGAGACAGAATATGGATGGTTTGTCTCTCTGTATGTGTGGCTGTTTGTGTTTATCTCTCATAACCCCATGACTCCATGAATTTCATAAGCAGGAAATAAGCTTGTAGGGTGAGACCTCAAATGTAATATGTAATATTATCCTTTTCCTTTGTTCCAGGGTGAGATAGGAGATCCTGGGATCAGAGTAAGTTCCTGGCTGTTTTATTCTCACTTTCATCCATAATATCACACCCACTCATCTCATACCTCTTTCAAGTCTGGTAACCCTCTTAGTTCAGAAGTCTTGGCTTCAATAGTAAAACTGAGAAAACCTTTATTCAGTAAGTAGAGATGTATACCAGAGACAGTTTTTGACAGAACTAAATAGCAAGCATAAGCAAAGCATAATTAAAGCGCACACAATTTCAAATCTTTGGTGGGCTACCTTCTCATTTGTAGAATGAGAGAATCCAAGAATTGGAAAAGATCTCAAGGGCCATCCAATCCAACTTGCTTCTGCCATGCAGGAATATGTAATCAAAGCACCAGCCTCTGTTTAGAAACCTCCCAAGGAGAAGATGCAACCCCACTCCGAGGAAGTATGTTCCATTGCTGTAGTTGGTTGCTTCTATCTTAGTGAGGTGACAAATCCATTCCATGTTTTGGTCTGAAGGTCCTGAACCTATTTTGAAAGACAGGGTTCATCATGTTGGAAAACTACTTCAAAACCCATATTAAAACATGGAGCAGAGTCACTGCCCCACTAACATGGAAGGAAACTGCAGTCCATGACAGTAGATGACCCTTTGGTTTGACCCACTGGGACATGTTTTTTTTTTAACTTTTTGAAATGAATAATTCACGTATGAGCAATACTAATTCAGGAAAAGGTTAGAAGTCCCTTTAAATGAGGTTCTGAAATAGCCCTTTGTGTTACACAGGGACCTCGAGGAAAGAATGGGATCAAGGGAGAAAAAGGAGAACCTGGAGAGATGGTGAGTGTGCTCTTGGTCCTCAAGGTAAGGGGAAATATGGGTAGGCATAGGAATCAGAAGGGGAAACAATTCTGGCAACATAATACAGTGGGCCCTTGGTTGGGTTTGGCTCGAGGACCCTCAGTAGACACCAAAATCTATAGGTGTTCAAGTCCCGTTATACACAATGGGGAAGTAAAATGGTGTCTCTTATATAAAATGGCAAAATCAAGGTTTGCTTTTTGGAATTTTTATTTTATTTTATTTTTTGGAATATTTTCAAGCCATAGATGGTTGAATTTATGGATGCAGAATATGTGGGTATGGAAGACTGCCAGTTAGTACTTAGGCCACTAAACCAAGATTTGGCCCCCAGAATACTTAGCTACTTTTAGATTGTAGGAAAGGGGATGAGGGCAGGAATCTGGCTGGAATATAATTGTTCACTAAGTTTCTACTCAAAGGTAGATCAGCAATTTTACTCCTACTGTGAGTAAATTCTTCAAAACCAACACTATTTTCAAAGCCTATTCACAATTGGGGACTTATTTTGTGCAAAATTGGCATACGGTTGTGTTGCACAGAATATAACATGTTCTGCATGGAAAATAATGTTTTGACACATAATTCCTGCTGAGAAAATGTTATGATTTGTTATGCAAATCAACAATGTGAGAATTTTACTTAGAATAAATCTCTAATTATGGTATTTTGTGCACAGACAACAGTATTTTTTAATATGGAAAATAATATTCCAACACATATTTTTGTTTTGAAGCATTCCTTTCCATGCAGAAAATGCTATTTCCTTTGTAGCAAATACTTATTTCTGAGCAAAACAGCACATATTTGCACAAAAGTAGTCCCCAAACTATGGAGATTTTCACTGCTCTAGGATTCTTCTTTTCGGGGTTTCTCAACACTCAAAAAACATGTTTTTCAACCATTTGGGGGGGGGGGATTTTTAAACAGTCTTTCTATCCCTAGAATGTGGTGCTTTTCATGCCACACAATTCATAGCACTGTGATTCCATTATAACTGCCATGGCTGCCTGGAGTCCTGATATTCCATGTATTTGGCTATTTTCCAAGATGTCCTGTCTTAGAGTCCAGCCAGGGACAAAGTACCAAGCAAAGTCCATTGGAGATGAGACAGAAGCAATCCCAGTCAAGTACAGGAGCTTCCCAGCTAGGTATATACAGTGCTCAGAGTCCTGGCAGTCCAGGTCAGTGGGGTACAGCTATAAATCCAAGGCATCCATCCAAGTGAGTGTCAAGTAATGTGCTCAGCTTACGATGCAGGGTCCAAGGTTCTTCAGAAACTTGAGCCATGAACCAAGAGACAAAGTTGTTGCTTCTGCCAGAATGGCTGGTTGTCAGCAACAACCTCCTGAGGGAATTGCTGGAATATTTATGGATTGGTAGCCTCTTGCAGCTGTTGCTCGTTAATCAGTGTTTCATGATGATGATGATGATGATGATCCTACCCTTTTCCCAAAATTGGGAGTCAGTGTGGCAAGATTAAAAACAGTACAATTAAAAATATAGAAAAATGTCACATTAAAACAGAATTAAATTATTATGATATAATAATTATATCATGCATATAATTTATATATGCATATAAAAGAATAAAATATAGTAAAAAGATAAAATTGTGTAAAATACATTTAAAAGAATACACCACCAAACCCATCCTTTAAAAACCTTCTGTTTTAAATATCTGTCTGAACAAGAAGTTCTTAGCCTGCCGGTGGAAGTACAACAAAGAGGGAGCCATTCTGGCCGCCCTGAAAAGAGAGTTTCAGAGTCTAGGGGCAGCCACAGAAAAGGCCCTCTCTCATGTCCCCACCAGTTGTGCTTGTGATGGTGGTGGTATGGAGAGAAGGGCCTCTCCTCAGGATCTCAGAGCCCAGACTGGCTCATACAGGGAGATACGGTCTGTTGAAATGTATTAAGTGTTGCAGACACTCCCTTTTTCATCTATGTTCAGCTGGGGTAGCTACTGTCGACTTCATGTCTGTGTGCTGTGGAGTGTCACTGTCTCTTTCAACCACTGGCATGTCCCCTTGTCCTCCTGTTTCTCTGTCTATGTCACAGTCTGAACCTGAAGGCGTGATCTCCTGTCCTTCTGCTTCACTCTCTGTGTCATAGTCAGAACCTGGGTCCTGGGAACGAGACATAACACAAGGTTTCCTGGGAGTCTGATGCAGCCTCCTAGTCTGTGACAATCACCCATCCCCTGCTCTAGTGGATGCTTCCCACAATATGAGAAGAGATTATGGCTCATTTCATTTATTTCTGCACTTGCCATGCCATGCCAATATAGGACCCCTGGAAACATTTCCGAGGACAGACTTTCTTCCTCTTTTACAGGGAAAAGCTGGCTTACCTGGGCCAATAGGACTAGATGGAACTCCAGGAGCTACTGGATCAAAGGGGGAAAAGGTACTGTTTCTTAAATCACCATTAGGATTTCTTGTTGTATGCCTTCAAATGTGTTCTAACTTCCATGTAATTCCTGGTACCACGTATAATGTTTCTCTGCTTATGTTTCAGGGCGAGGTAGGAGTTGGTGTGCCAGGTCTACCTGGCTTAAAAGGATCAGAAGGAAACAAGGTAGGTTTCTTCTTTGCGATGAGATTTGCTCATCATGTGGAAATAGATGGAATGCATGCACACTATGTAATTCTAGCAATTCAGACACATTTTAACTGCCATGCTTCCATGCTTTCGAATCCTAGGATTTGTAGCTTGGGAAGGCTAATTAGATTCTCAGATAGAAGCTGTTAAGCATTTCAAGATTCGCAAATCCAAAGCAGTCTTTGGAACAGTGCAAGGCTGTTGTTTTGAAATGGCCATGCTGAACACTTTCATCTCTTTTCTTTGCAGGGGGCGACAGGACCTCCTGGATCTCAAGGGCAGAAGGTGAGTTTTGAAATGATTTATACATCTCAAACTTGAGTGGATGTGGCTGGGATCATAAAATTTTAAGTTCTTCTCATCCTTGTCATCCAGAGTGTCATCCAACTGTCACGGGTTAAGAAGCCATATTGGTCCCCACTTGGACCTTTTTACCAATGATATTTATCAGCAGGAATTGACCTGCCAATTGACTTGCAGGTTGTTTCCTGATGAATAAAGGATACTCTTGGGCTTAAAGAATCTTATGATGGAGGAAAAGTGGTGACAGTGACCTCCACCTGTCCATTGACTGAATTTCTTCCATACCTTCTGTAATGGGAACTCTTGGGTTAACTACAAACTTAAGACACAGTTGTTCTTGGAACACAAGTTGAACCCCATGTGGTTGGATTAGTTATCTACCCCAGAGTTTGGAAAAGTAACTTTTCAGATCTAAAACTCTCAGAATCCCTCAGCCAATATGGCCAGTGTCTGTTTCCCACAGCAGCCAGGGAGCTATCTCCTGAGATGACATAAAGGCAATCAAGACATGAAGACAAGATACCAGTGGATCTCTGCCTTTGGTCCTCCAGATGTTTTGGACTTTGGCTCTCAGAATCCTTGACCATTGCCCATGTTGGCTGGAGCTTCTGGGAGATGAAATGCAAAATGTCTGGATGAGCAATGGTTGAGAACTACTGCTCTTTACTATGAATAACTTCTGCCACTGTTTATACCAAATAAGATAAATGAGGGCATATATGTACAGTTGACCCTCCATATCCACAGATTTTTTTATCCACAGATTCAACCATTCATGGCTTGCAAAATATTTTAAAAATATAAAATTTCCAAAAAGCAAACCTTGATTTTATATAAGGGACATTATATTTAATGGGACTTGAGTATCCACAGATTTTGGTATCTACAGAGGGTACTGGAGGCAAACTCCAGAGGATTCATCCATCCAGTTTTCAATCCATGGATGAATACCAAGAGCCTACTTTATGTGGTTGTGTGCATGAGAGAGAGAGAGAGAGAAAGAGACTTAGGGCTAGTCTGTAAATGTATTATGTGAATTGCAGTGAATTTTTGCACATTCACACTGACATTTAATTGTCTCACCTTTCTGCACAAATTCATATCTGTTCACATGTATTCACCCTACCTCTGCTGAAAATACTCAGCCGTCTGAATTTGTATGAAGCAGTTAGATTGCCACATGGGCAATAATGTGTGTTTCTGCAGATTTCTGCACCTTCTACAGAGTTAAAGGTCTCTATCCCCACCCCGCAAAAAGCCCACACTCCTGTGAATCATACATGGCGGGATTGCGTTCTATTTAACTGGAATGTGGAATCCAGATGACACATGGCCAAAACCCGAATCTGGCATCAAGAGACTAGACAACATCTGTGGATTTAAAAAGTCTCTGTTTACTCACAATATTCCTGAGAGATTCAGAGCTCTCTATTCCAATGCAGGGCAACTGTTTAAAATGTGTCCCTGCTGTGCCATCTGGTGTGATCAGAATGAGGTGTCCAGCCATATTGTTGAGACTGGGTGCCTTATTGTGACCTCAGAATTAATATTATTTGTATCAATTTACACTTTTATAGTATTGTTTTAACTTTGTTATAGTAATATTTTGTTAATTTTATAATCTCGTTTGCGCTGTAGGCAGGTTTTGGTTTCTATTTTGGATTTTTGTTTTCTCTCCTTTGTAAAGCACTATTTAAAGCCTATGGCACTATACAAATAAACATAGTAATAATAATAATTAGAAGAAGCAAGTGACTTACCGTGGTGGTGGCATTGCCAGGTGGCACAGTGGGACATGTGTGCGAACATCCGCCTGTTGTCAGAATGGCGGGCCAAGGTAATAGTGGGTGGGCAGGGGGTCAGGGTAGCTCCAGGGCCAGGATAACTCCAGGCTAATGCAGGGCATCCTGGCCAGTGCAGACAGCACCTGAGACTGACTTAACTGTATGTTTTTACAGATGATTCCAGCTATTTTGATTTGGTTTTTACTTAAAAGTTTTTAAAAATCGCATCCCATTTTGCAGTGCACAGTTCCTCAAATGAATGGCTTAAAGGAATAAACCACTAAAGTAAAATGGCTTAAAGCAGCCTCAGGTCCTGGTTTTGGGGGAAAGGATAGTCTAAGTAAAATAAATAATTATAACAACTGCAACAGCAATTTTTTTTAAAAAAAAAAATCCCTTGATGCATTTTTCTCTCTTTAGGGTGAACGAGGAATGCCAGGGCCTGAAGGACCAACTGGCCCGAGGGTAGGAAAATGAATGAAAGTGTGGGTTTGCTTTGAAAATGGAAAAGAGAAAGAAACATTTTAGACGTAGGCAGTAGTGACTTGTAGCTTCCATGTGTATCTTTTGCAAACATTCAGTTCCTCCAGATCCCTCTCCTTGTCCATATATTTCAGCTGATGAATTTCCATGTTGTGCATAACTTTGCTTTAAGTCAGCAATGACTGGGTGTTGTCAGTGTCAAGGGGATGGTGAATCCTTCCTGGAATTCTTCCCTGAACTAATAGAGCTCTCTAAGGTGATAAGCTCTATTCACCCCAGATTGGTTAGCCAATAGTTCATTTATAGCCTGGAATAAAACCTAAAACAGATTTGCCAATGCACAGACATTGTAGCTGCCAGACACCACTGCTTTTATTTTCAGTGTTTGTTAAATAGGTCATGATATCCATACTTCAGTCTTCTGCAAAATGTGAAACTCAGATATTGGCAAGTTAAGTCTGTTCTGCAATTGGAAGTATTTGCTTTGAATAATTATGTTTTATTTTTGTTTTTCAATTTAGGGTAAAAAGGGCCAAGATGGTGTCAAAGGGGAAAAGGTGAGCTGTCTCTTTATTAGATTTTCATCCTTCCTCTCCCCCAGCAAACAAAATATGCTCCTTGCCCCATCCTCCTTTGTTAATGATCACAACAACCCTGTGAAATAGGCTGGTCTGAAAAGTACCAAGAAAACTCATGGTTGAGAGGGGATTAGAGTCCTAATCTCCCACACAAATCACTATATGACACTGGACTCTTTCAGACGTGGGAAATTGGAAGTATAATCCAAGGGCAATCCAAACGCAATCATGGGGTTTCACGTTATTGCGAATTGGAGCTTCTCACGCAATTTCGGGCAAAAGGGAAGTAACTCTGAATGCAATAATAGGTTTCGTGTTATTGCGAATTAAAGCTTCTCACGCAATTTCGGGCAAGGAGGGGTCATTTTCGAGTAATGGGAAGTCATTCCGAACGCCTTCTGAACGCCATGGGGATTTACGTAAATTCGCTAAACAAGCAAATTCACGTGAATTTGCATTGGCTGCATTCGAAGTTGGGAGAAATTCCTCCAGTGTGAAAGAGTCCACTATCTCTCTAACTCTTCCTGAAACTGTTAGAAATAAGTAATAATGCATTATATTCTATGGCTATCAGCTGATCTTAATTTAAAAGTATTGCAGTATTACAGCAATATATTGTAGCAGGATTAGATTTAGAGGAAGGAAGTGTGAAAATTGGAAGAACATCAACAATTTCATATATGCAGATGACAGCATACTCCCAGCAGAAAATAATAGAGACTTGGAGCGATTACTCAGTAAAGTCAAAGAAAAAAGTGCAAAAGCAGTTGAACATTACGAAAACAAAAAAGATGACCACAGACGGCTTCCATAACATTAAAGCAGACGATGAAGACATTGAAATAGTTCACAGTTTTCCATACTTTGGCTCAGAATGGAGATTGCAATTGAGAAACCAAAAGAAGAAAAGGATTTGGAAGGACAGCTATGAAGGAACTAGACAAGATCCTGAAATTTAAAATTATTATACTGAATACTAAAGCTAGGATCGTCCACGTCATTGTATTTTCCATTTGTATGTATGCGTCTGAAAGCATATAAAGAAGATCAACTAATTTGAGATATGGTGCTGGAGAAGAGTTCTATGGATACTGCAGACGGCTAAAAAGACAAACAAGAGGGTCCTAGAGCAAATCAGACCTGAACTCTCCCTAGAAGCCAAGATGACTAAACTGAGATTGTTGGACTTTGACCATATCATGAGAAGACAGGATTCCCTAGAAAAGATGGTGCTTGGCAAGGTGGAAGGCAATAGCAAAAGAGGACGACTGGAAACCATGGCTCTGAGTCTGCAAGGGCAGTTAATGATAGGGGGACCATATATAACTATTTGCTTTAAAAAAGTAATTACATTTTGAGCCTTGGAACACTCATAACAACAAATTAATTCATAGAAACAATGCCATCTTCACATCCACTGTACTCTGCATCTGTTTTGCTTTGCATTACTAATTCAAGGTGGGGATGGAAAGAATATTTGTAATAATTTGTTCCCAGCTTGAAAATTGAATTTCCTGTCAGCTGGGAAACTCATTGGAGAGAATAACAGACCAGCAGGAATTTTCCAAAAAATTTTCTCCTGGTACTCAATGTCCTGTACTGTAGTTAGTGATTTATTTTGCAGAGAAAAGTGCATGTTTGTATATGTTTGGATTCTTTTTTGCACAAATACTTTTTCTATACAGAAAAATGGATTTCCTGAGAAGGAAATGCTGTTTTCTGCACAAGAAATATTTCTCATTGGGGAGACTAATAGACCAGCAGCAATTTTCTGCTGACACTCATTGTCCCATACTACAGTTGATGATTTATTCCACAGAGAAAAGCATATTTATATGTGTGTTTGGTTTTTTCCACAAATGCTTTTTCTGTACAGTTAAAATGGATTTCTTGTGCAGGAAATGTTGTTTTCTGCACAAGAAATGTCGTCTTTGCAGAAAAAAGCATAGTGTCCGTAAATAAAGAAACAAAACAAAACAAAAACATCCATGTGTTTTTCTACTTAGACTAATATCTCTGCAACAGTTGAGGTTGTTTAAATATGGGCAGAATGCCGCAAAGGAATATTCATTATCTCCCACATTAGGGAGGAATCGATCGTAATTATTTGTTCCTGCATTCAAAGATGAAATAGTTGAAGATTTATGTCAGTATGAAGCTCTCCTAAAAATGTCTTGCTGAATGAATATAACCTGGGAAGGTCCATTGTATTCTGCAAATACTCTTTATAAGAAACTATATAACATTGATCATGTGCTTTCTTGTACCATATAGTGTGAGTTAACATTATATTATTATTATTATTATTATTATTATTATTATTACTACTACTACTACTACTACTACATTTATTTGTATAGCGCCATAGGCTTTACATAGCACTTTACAAAGGAGAGAAAACAACAATCCAAAATAGAAACAAAAGCCTGCCTATAGTGCACAATCTAAAACCACAAGATTATAAAATTAATAAAATATTGCCATAACGAAGTTAATAGTATAAAAGTGTAAATTCATACAAATAATATGAAATATACATCCATCATTATATCCTTTCCAGGGAGAACGTGGAGCAGCAGGGTTGAAAGGTCTCCAAGGGATTGCGGTAAGCCAGACGTTACTTTTGTGGAGGAACTGGGAAAAGCTGCCAATCCTGGGCCCTTTAAAAATATTTTCCCCCTAATTTTTATGTTTATGTTTATGTGGGTGATGCAACTAATTTTACAAGTTGATCTGATAATATTAACTAAATTGATAATTTGTTTTTCAAATTAATGCTAACAGTACCACGTTATCTTTTGTGCTAACGTTTTCAATCTCTGGGTGATAACAATTGGTAGTGGGGGCTGATATGTTCTGAGTTAGTGCCATATCTGTCTAGACCAAGTTGTAGCCTTAATTTTCCAGAGTGCTGATCCCTATCCCTAAAATTGTTTCATTGCTTTGGACAAAACCTTTAAAGCAGAAATGGGAATCCATGGTCCTCTGGATCAGTGTTAGCTAATGGTAAGGAATGATGGGAGTTATTGTCCAACACAATCCTGAGGGCTGCATCATTCCAACATCTGCTTTAAAGTTTATTAAGTAAAACCTGGTGTGCCTGCCCCATTGGCATGGGAACTACCAGCCATTCCTGCGAAATGGAGAAGCGTCTTGGTATTTCCCCAGTTTCTATAGCCTCTGCCACACTGCAGAAATAAAGCTGTTTGATACCATTTTAATTGCCATGGTGCAATGCTATGGAATTCTGGGATTTGTCATTTTATGAGATATTTCTCTTTTCTCTGTCAGGGAGCTCTGGTGCCCCACCAAACTAAAATCCCAGAATTCCGTAACATCGAGTTATAGAAATTAAGGTGGTGTCTGACTGATTTATTATTGCAGTGCGGCAGCAGAGTGGATGTTCCTTGTCATAGAGCCTTCTGTATTTTCTAGTTTTGATTTTGAATTCTGATTTTGCAAGATGGAAGGAGACTTCAGAAGAGTCTCAAAGACTACAATGGAAACCTAACAGTTTTTCTACTGTTTTCGTTCATTTTTAACAGTTTTTCTACATTCTTTAAAGAGTTTGCCCCCTTCAAAATCTACAAACCAGTAGGTTGATATGCACAATTTTAATCCTTTTGACATTTTGGATGTCTTTTTAGGGTCTTCCAGGCCCTGTAGGACCGAAAGGAGACCAAGTAAGTGGGGAGAAAAGTGCACATTACATTCTGAGGGGGGGGGGGGGCATCAGAAAATGTTGGACTAATACTTACTTTACTTAGTTATTTACTGTATATATACCCCACTTTTCAGTCAGAGAGGATATTAATTAACTAATTAATCAATAGGATATTAATCCATCTATCAATTAATCAACCTCTGCAGTGCCCAACACCCCAGATTTCTTGAGCAGCCTCTGAAGGCCCTGCACATTACATTCTGAGGATATTAATTAGGTGCTTAATAGGGAGCAGGAAGGATTGCAGAAGTGACTGGCTACTTTCCTGTAGCAAGATGCAAAACAATGGGCCCGAACAGACAAGCCAAAATAAAGCTGCTTCAGGTCACTTTGGAGATATGCTGTTTAAATGACACACATCTTAAGAGGCCTGAAGCTGCCCCCAAGCTGTACTCCAGTCCTAAGGACTGGAGCGTGGCTTTGGTGCAGATTCTGGTCTCTTAAGACACTTGCATAATTTAAACAGAATACCTCCAAAGTGACCCAAAGCAGCTTTATTTTGGCCTGTCTGTTCGGACCCAATGACATCCAGTGCTAAGACCCAGCAGGGCTCTCTAAAGATCTCAGCACTGCTGGAGTTGTTTCCTATCTGGCTGCAGGGACATCACTAAATGCTCCTGTGATCCTGTTTGCTACCCATGAAGTATGGAATGAACATGCAGGGGACTTCTAAGGCAACTGAATAAGTCCAGGCAGGGGTATATGGCTCAGTGTAGTATAGTTCCATGTGCAGATCTACTATGCTACACTAGGCCATACAAGATTGTAGCCCATATCTTGTTCTTCCTAATTTAGACTGTCGTCTCTCTTCATCAGGGCATCCAAGGATTCCCTGGTGCTCCAGCAATGGGAGTAAGTATAAGTTTATAGTGATGATAATTTGTTGCTGCTTCCTTCCCTCCCTCTTTTCCTTCCCTTCCTTTCTTCCTTTCTGTCTCCCAGATCTCCCATTCCATCTCCCAGAGGTGGCCGGTGGCTCCCTTATCTGTAAGTCAGCATATACACCCTGGTTTTAATCCAAATTTTAAGTTGCTATCCAAGGGATATAACTTTTTCAGTGGAATGGCTTGGAAATCTCGGTAAGTTCAGTTCAAGGACTTTACCACATGAGGCAGTAAATCAGAATTAAAGCAAAATATTGGCCTGTGTGTCCAGTAACTATACACCAAGTTGCATCTATTCATAGAATCATAGAATCATAGAGTTGGAAGAGACCACAAGGGCCATCCAGTCCAACTCCCTGCCATACAGGAACTCCCAATCAAAGCATCCCCGACAGATGGCCATCCAGCCTCTGGTTAAAGACCTCCAAGGAAGGAGATTCCACCATCCTCCGAAGGAGTGTGTTCCACTGTCAAACAGCCCTTTCTGTCAGGAAGTTCCTCCTAATGTTGAGGTGGAATCTCTTTTCCTGGAGCTGCTTTCAATTGCTGCTTTGCCTTTCCTTTGCTTCTGTAGCACACCTTTTCATTGATGGGGAAACCCTGTCAATGCGCTTCTAATATTGCTGCTATTCTATTAACCGTCTTGGTGCGATAGCTCCCTTCTGTGGCAATAACAATTGATGGCAGTCTATTCTCCTTTCCCCCCACTCCCCCTCGCTATTCTCAAGCAGGTTGAGGTTGTTATTACTCCATGCCTTTAATTTTTAAAATTTATTTTTGCTATGACTGCATAATTACAGGGGGGAAGTCAAGCTACAGGAAAAGGGATTATAGCTAAACATTAGGAAGAACTCCCTGATGGTGAGGCTGCTTTGGAGAGTTGTGGAATCCTTATTTGAAGGTTTTAGACAGATACTGGATGGCCATCTGTCTCAAGAGTTTTGAAGGTGTCTTCCTGCATGGCAGGGGATTGGATTGCATGTCCCTTGTGGTCTCTTCCAACTCCATAATTCTATGGAAGGCACAAATGCACTGAAAGGCATGGAAAGCAGGGTTATGGAGTCAGTGTGGAAGAGACTGTGAATTGCCAAAGCAGTGCACTCACGCGACTGCAAAGGAGTATGATACTGAAAGTTTTCAAAGCAGTATTTTCCCATTTGCTTCAGTAATGTGATTGTTGGGAGGAAACAAGCTGGTGTGATAAAGTCCTAAAGCGGAGAGCAGTTTCACCATCACAATGATATAGAAGCCACCAGTCAGAAATGCCACCTCTCCCCTTCTCATTAAATTACATTCGTTAGTGTTTATAACATCAGGAACAGTTGCAACTGAAAGGATACTTCAATTTAATGAGAAGGGGAGAGGTGGCATTTCTGACTGGTGGTTTTTATATCATTGTGATAAAAAAAAGCACTTGCAAAAAATTATAACCCTCAAGGAACACCAGGGTATTTGTCTGGGCATGCTAGCAAACCATATGAGTGAGGGAGTGAATTATTGAATTAATTTATACCCCACTATCCCCCAATATGTGATCCAAACTGCTCGTTTTAGCTTGAGGGCTGTAGCTACCTAACTAAGAAGCTCTTTTCTTGTTGCTTGAAAGAGAGCAGGCAGGGGACCAACCTAGCTTCACATAGAAGAGCAGTCATCACTGGAAAGCAGAAGAAAGCTATCACAGAAATACTGGCTCCCTGTAAACCTGGTTAGGACTTATTTGCAAGACTCTTACATGTTCTTTTAACCCATAGGTGGTGGGACCCACAGGCAAGAAAGGTTCAAGGGTAAGTACATGGGAGGCTAAGTGTGGAATATGACTTTTGTGCTATTTCTGGAGTTGGAACGAAGAACAGAATCCCAGTGCCTAATCTCACATTATTAATAGTGAGAATCAGCACTGGGATAATGATGGGAGATTCAGAACTTGGATTCTGCACTTCCTTTCCACTCCAGACATGATGGAAACCATGTGGATGGCTAAAGAGGAATAAAGAGATTTGCCCCTCTTCCTCCACCTAGGGGTAGGGGAGAAATCCATTCTGGTTGCATTTCAGTGTGAACTGACCAAATACACTCGTCCCAAGTGTGTGTGTGTGGGGGGGGGGGGGGCGTCATGTTTTTATTTCTCCAAAGTTTGTGATGCACTTATACCATAAGGCCTAAAACTGAAAAAGCCTGCCAAAGAATGCATAGAAGATCACAGAATTGTAGAGTTGGAAGAAACTACAAGGGTCATCCAGTCCAACCCCATGTCATGCAGGAACTCTCAATCAAAGCATTCTTGACAGATGGCCATTCAATCTCTGATTAAAGACCTCCAAAAAGGGAGACATCACCACTCTCCAAGACAGCATCTTCCACTGTTGAACACTTTTTACCATGTTGTAATCTCTCGAGCAGCAGAAAACATGTTTGCTCCATCTTCAATATGACATCCCTTCCAATATTTAAACACGGCTATCGTGTCCCCTCTTAACCTCTTCTTCACTAGAGTAAACCTACCCAGCTCCCTAAGCCACTTCTCATAGGGCTTTATGGTTTCCAAACCTTTCACCATTATGGCCACCCTTCCCTAGACACACTCCAGCTTGTCATCGTCCCTCTGGTTGTTTTGGGTTTTACTCCAAAATTTAAATGAGCTATCCAAGATGCCAAATTCTTATCCCCCAGGTTGGTCCCACATCCTGAAGCCACTTTTAGAGGAAACTTCAGGTTCACAACTGCAGACCTGCTGGATCAAAGACAAGAGCTGCTCTTATGAATATAGGCTTCCTGGCACTTTGGCTAACTCCTTTAAATTTCAGAGCAAAATCCAGAGCAGATTGATTTTAATCATTGGCATCAGAGCCACCAATTGTGCCAGGGCAAACTCTTCTGTCCAGGCATGTCAGCCACACTGTTGATTTTCTGATTAACTGCTTGATAGGCTTTCAAGCATTCCTAAAGTTGTAATATGTGGAGAGAAAAAAACTATACAAAACTTCTTTTTTGTTTTCATTTTGTATTCAGGGAGATATTGGGGCGGTTGGTCCTCCAGGTCCAAAAGGAGAATCAGGAAAACAAGGCGAAAAAGGAGAGAAGGTATTTTTCTTTTTCATAGAAGGATCGCATATCGCTCCAATATGTTCCTGCTGCTTATTTTAAAATTTATTTTACCGAGGACACTTGGGCTGCTACCACCCTGCAGAATTAATGCAGCTTGACCCCGCTTTAACTGTCCTGACTCTATCCTATGAAGTCTTGGTATTCGTAGTTTGTTGTGGCACCAGAGCTCTCCAAGAGAGTAGGCTAAATATCTCATGAAACTACAAGTCCTAGAATTCTGTAGCATTGAGCTATGACAGTTAACATGGTGTCAAACTGCATTAATTCTGCAGTGTAGTTGCACCCTTGGACTGCGAGTCATACTTTTCCATCTCAATCGGTTAGTGACTGTACTCCAAGGTGCTGCTGATGCTAGTTTGAAGGATGGGACTTTATTCAGATTAAAAGCCAGAACTAATTCATGTCCCAGATGACATGGAAGCCATCAGCCATAATTTCCTCTGGAATATGTTGAAGACCAAAGCTCAGAAATGCTTAAATTGGGCTCACTTTTCTCTTGATCTTTACAGGGAAGTCCAGGGTTTGGCATTCCGGGTCAACTGGGACTGAAGGGGGAGCCAGGAGAGAGGGTGAGTTGGAAAGTGAAGACAAGCCTCTGTATCAAGAAAAGAGAGACAGGAAAGTGATGTGGAAATTGGGTGATTTCATTAAAAGGAAGCAAAGATAGCTGTATATGTATGTCCAGTAATATAGATTTCAGAGAGCCAGTGTGGTGTAGTGGTTTGAGCTTTATGAATAAAAATTAATAATAATAATAATAATAATAATAATAATAATACATCCCTACCATTACCACTTACCTGGGAGTAAACCCTGTTGAACTCAGTTGGGTTTTATCTCTGAGTAAATGTATGGAATTTCACAGTAAGTCACTGTGCTGATTAACTCTTGGAGTGGATGCCTTTCAGTATAAATATTCTAATTGTATTATGAAGGTTATATTTTTTTAAAGTTATGTCTTTTGCAAAAGCTTAGGGATTAGAGAGACCTAGATGTTTAGATCACGTTCAGATCTTAATAGTAAGGTTATTGCCAAAACATACATTTGCTGAGGTTGCAAACTTCTATCCAATTAACCAAATGACTCAATGGAACTTACTTTTAAACAGGTAATGCATCATATTGTTTTTAGTCATTTTTAAAAAAAGTGTTTTCACTGTTTTTAGTCCTTTTTTCTTACAATGATTCCTTGCTGCTCACATCAAAATAAGTGAGATATTGATTTGTTGTATGCCTTCAAACCATTTCTGACTTATGGCAACCTTTAGGTCCACCTATCATGGAGTTTACTGGCAACATTTATTCAGAGAGGGAATGCCTTTCCCTTCCTCTGAGGCTGAGAGAGTGTGACTGCCCAAGGTCACCCAGTGGTTTTCATGACTGAGCAGGGATTTGAACTGTAGTCTCCCAGATTTGCAGTCCAAGGCTCAAACCACCACACTACACTGGCTCTCGATATATTAATTTCTTTATGGCTAACCTCTAATTTATTTTTTAAAAAACAGGGAAATGTTGGTTTATCTGGCAAGCCAGGACAAAAGGTGAGCATGAAAGAAAACCGTGCAATGTGACAAAGATGCTTTCAAGAATCTGGTGGCAACACAAAAGAGAGGCCCTTTTCAGTGGCTGCTGTTAGGCTTCAGAACTCCCTTCCCAAGAAAGTTAAACTGGCATCTTCCTTATTCTTTTTTGCAGACAAGCAAAGATTTTTCTATTCTGACAAGTATTTGATAAGTAATGATTTAAGATAGGGTTACTGTTTGTCCCAGATTGAAGGGGCTAAAAAAGGTCCCGGTCAGATGGAGCAGTAAATCCTAGATTTCTCCTTCACTGCAAGCTGATGGGTAGGTTAAATTGTGGCATTGGCAATGAAGCATTAAACTGTGCAAGAAGACTGGCACTGGCAGAAACGTCATTCCACTCTGCAGGCTCTGGTTGCTACAGCGCAGGAGTAACATTGCCTCCTTATTCTTCCATTACCTCCCCACTTCTCCTGACAGGCCTAGAAGGTGGGAAAGGAAAGAGGCAAGCAGAGATGACCTGATGTTGTGTAGTGATCCTGTTGTGGCATGAGCCTAGGGACAAGCACCATGGTGGAACTTGGCTTCCAAAAAGCCTGGAGAGAATAAAGGGAATCCCGTTACGCTCTGGGGCAGGGAGAAAAGATTTCGTCCTTTTCCAGGACATTTCAACCTTCTGTCCAGGAGGAATTCCAAAATGTCCTCCATTTTGACCCTGACTAAGAAACATAGAATTACATTTATGTGAGTGGTCTGAGCTTTTATTTGGTCATGTCCTAAATTTTTCTTGAATGTCCTACATTTCCTGGTGCCTTGTCCTCCTTTGCAGTTAGGATATCCAGACGCTGAATATGGCAGCCAGTTTGGTCACGGGAAATCTAGAAGTGACCACATCACACCGGTCTTGAAATCATTTCACTGGCTGCCTATTGGTTTCCGGGCGTGGTACAAGGTATTGGTTATGACCTTTAAAGCCCTACATGGCTTGGGTCCAACTGATTTACAGGACTGCCTCCTTCCATACAATCCACCCCACGCACTTAGGTCCTCTGGGGGAAAATTATTGCAACCTATAAAGACTAGATTAACTGCAAGCTCCCAGAGGACTTTTTCTTCTGCTGAACCCAGACTATGGAATGGCCTGCCAGAGGAGATCCATCTTATTACTACTTAGACAGCTTTAAAAAGGCTGTCAAGACGGATCTCTTCCGACAGACCTTCCCTGAATAGCAATTCCAACCTTGCAGCCAATATCCCATCGACTGTCCTGTGCCTAATCCCTCGTTGTCTATTTTAATTGGATTATTCTATTTTTAGATTATTTTAATATTTCATTGTTTAATTCTGTTTTAGGGGAGGGAAGGGGATACTGGGTTTTTGTATGGAGTTTTAATTTATAAGCCACTTCAATTATCTTTGATAGAGAGGCGGGATACAAATAAAATTATTATTATTATTATTATTATTATTACTGTGAGTGTGGGATTGCTTGAAAGCCTCCCTCTCTTCACACCAGCTAGCAGGGGGAAAGAAGAAAAAGAGAGCTCTTAGCTTGGTACTGGTACTGAGATTGAAATGTAAAGTGCAGTGATTAGCATTTAGCATTAGCAATAACATTTCCATACCACTTAACAGTGGAGTCAGCACTCTCTAAGCAGTTCACAGTCTGTAAGTCAATTGCCCCTGAGAAGCTGGCTACTCATTTTACTGACCTACAAAAGGATGGAAGGCTGAGTGGACCTTGGAGCCCTGGGATCAAACTCACAATGTTGTGGCTGCAGCACCAGCATTTAACCATTGCACCACCAAGACTCAATAATGAATAATGTGTTGAATTTGCATAACCAGAATGCAAATTAATTATATGCCTGGATATGAGGAACTAGAATATGACTGCTCTAGTTTAAGGCCCATTAACTGAATGTTATAATGCAGCTAAAGCAAGGTGATGACTGAGTTGGATCTAGCCGATGATATCATCAGTCTGTGGCTATGGAGACATATCTAAACACTTTCCCAATGCAACCTGCTCTCCACCAGTTGAATGGCTATAAAGAGGGAACCAGTCACCATGAGATGGCACAGCATAGTTCCAGCTATGAAAACTTATGCTGCATTCAATGCTGTTGGATCTTGCCCTCTGTGTGTGGGTGGCTGACAGGAGAGGCAGACATGTTGCATACTTTTTGTTGCAGGGGGAAACTGGTCCTAAGGGCGATAAAGGAGAGCCAGGAGAACCCGGTAATCCAGGGGAACCTGGCCTAAGAGGTAAAGATGTAAGTAGAAACATGTAGCATCTTCTGGGAACTGAACTCCACAAGGACTGAGGGGAAGAATAGGCCAAAGTTACATATGATTTTTTTAAATTTTTTAATTTTTATAAGTTTTATTAATAATAAAAACAATGATTTGCAAAACAAGAATATACAATAGTTGTGATCTTTTAAAATATTTTAAAAACCTCAAATCAGCCAAAAATGGCCAAACAATAAAGCAGTGTGACATGGCATCACATCCAGGCGCATCAAGCACACTGGTGCATCCCATGGAGGGCAGGGATGTGCAAGAACAAAAATGTCTCCCCCATGCACTCTTCAATTGTCCCTTTTCTACAACTCTGAAGCTGCTAAAATAATATTGTAATGAATGAGGATTCTTCTGTCCTTCTAGGGGGAAGCTGGTGTTCCCGGAGAGCAAGGAGAGAAAGGAGTCCGGGTAAGGAATCTCCTTCAGCGACATATTGCTGAAAGTCATTTGATACATTTCCCAGAATGGCATATTTTTTGGATTACAAGTCCTAGACCTCATTTTCAATGGGCAGGGAAGGATAGGTTAATCACCTCCAGTAGAGGACAGGGCTGCTGTAGAAGAGGAAATCTGGCACATGCAAGTTGTCCTACAGAGATAAGAAAGTGTATTCTGTGCAATATTCACCTAGGAAATTTTAAATTTTTTAACTTTTTGGATTGCATCCCCCCAAAAGTAATACTTCCAAGTTCTCATTGCAAAGTACCTTGGAGGCCAATACTCTGTTCTGTGTTGGATGCAGCTAAAGTATTCCTGAGAGATGGCCATTTGGTCTCTGCTTAAATATATCAAGCATGATGTAGTGGTTTGAGCATTGGACTGCAACTCTGGAAAGCATGTTTTCAAATCCTTTCTCGACAATGGAAACTCACGGGGTGACCTTGGGCAAATCACATTCTCTCAGCTACAAAGGCAGGCAAAGATAAACCCCCTCTGAATAAATCTTGCCAAGAAAACCCCATGATAGATTATTCTTAGGGTTGCCATAAGTGGGAAACAACTTTGAAGGCACATAATAAGAGGAAGCACACCAACCTCTGAAGAGTACGATTCACTCTCTGATAATTTATGCCAATGGCACATGCATAAAAGCCTTTGAAAAAGCATTTGAAGCAAATTGTTTTTCAAGTACTGTGGGTTGATAGTGCCCTCCATACTAAATCAGCTCTGTGATCTCTTTCTGGCTGTAAAGAAGGGGGAAGAATCCACCTCTATGTGAGTTGTACTTCAGAATGTTTCTCCATGTCAAAAATATTCCCTGCACATAGAAAAGTGACCTTGTCAATAAAAAAGGAACAACCTCGATATGCTATATTTTTATGTGCAAGGGACTTCATGGCGGCTAATCCTAGACTTTGAATTTCCTCCTTAGGGAGGTTAGGATGGCCCCCTCCCTGCTCTCTTTCTGCTGATAACTGAAAACTGTCCTATTCCAGCAGACTTTCCAGAACTGAATGCAGTGGGCTTTCAATGAATGTTTTGTTACAGGTTTTTTTTTAAATCTTTTGTCTTTTAATGAATTTTTAAATGGTGACCAGAATCCTATATGGTGTGTATATATATATATATATATATACACACACCATACATACAATGCTACATAAAGAATTCTGGCTCAGCCAGCCTCAGTCCCCACTTACTGAGCAGCAACTGTTTCCCAATTGCTCAGGTATCAGCTGGCTGCTACATCCATCCCTTCCCATGAGTGATCTCCAGTGAAACGGGCAGAAATAGTCCCTGTTGCAATTCCTCCTAGCACTGGAGATTGTTCATGTATGGGGTGGGTAGAAATGGCAGCCATCTGCTTCCCAGGCAACAGGGAAACAAATCCCATTCGACTGTTGCAGCAGCTTCCTAGTAGGTGAAGACTGGGGAATGTCATGGTCCCTAGTTAGCCCCTAAACTACATAGACTATGTAGAGATCATGAATGCATAACAGTTACAAGTGTGTAACTCCAGGTTATGTGTTTGTAACTGTGATACAGGTTTCTGGCGGGTTTAAATTTCTATAAATTCTATAGATTGCATTATACACACATACACACACAAACACATATATACATACTGATGCTCTGTTCAGATTTTGATATTCTGGAAACTGCCTTGAGTTCTCCATATTGGGAAAAAGCAGGAGATAAATGAATATAACAACAAAAGCAAAAGTGATGAGGTTCGTGCTTATTGCAATGTGAAGTTTTCATTCCTACATACCAGTTCACCGTATCAGTGAAAATAAGATCATAGTTGCTCATTGTCCCCCTCTGTCCTTCTGCAGGGTCCTTCAGGTCTCCCAGGACGTCCTGGAGAGCGTGGAATGCAAGGAGATGCCGGGGAACCTGGCAAGGAAGTAAGCTATACTACAGATTCCCGAGTCTCCAAGCCTGCATAGGTGGGAATGTGGGTGGGAAAATCTTCTCTGAGCTTTACTCTGAATTTTAAAGTCGCTACAAACATACTGAGCCCATTTTAGAGATAGAATTCAGGGTGGATTAAAAGCTGGAGCGGATTCACTGCCCCACTGACATAGAAGCTATCAACAGCACTGATGTGTGATGCTGGAGCCTCTTTCCAAAATCGCTGTTTTTCTCCTCTGACTCTGGACCACCAGAGTGAGCAGATGGGTGTAAGGCTCCTTACAAGTATGATGTGTCCAGATATGCCAGCCTTGGAAGGACATGTAAGGGATTGTACTGGACACCTGTATATAAGCTAGCCAAATTTTGAGATCCTTGTGGAAGGGTTTCTTTGAGCCCAACCACCATCTGGGCACTCTTCAGTGGTTTCCTAGGCCGTGGAGCTCTCTGCCACCGGAAGCTAAGATGTTCTCCTTTCTGCACTCCTTCTGCCATCTAGTAATTTCAATTAAACAGTTTCTGGCTATTAACTGGTTGTTACAGAGCAAACTTTTAATGCTATGTTTGAAATGTTTTTAAAATGTTCTCTGTGTGTGCTTCTTTATAGTTTAGTTAATTATTTTTTAAACTAATAATATAAACATTGCACCAACCCTTTAAAACCTGTCCATTGCTTTTATCTGTGCCATGAGGGCCTTATGTCCAATATTGGGAGAAAGTTGTTGGCGACTGATTGATTGATTGATTGAGGTTACAAGCCCCATTTGTATACAGCCTTAAAGTATATGGGTTCTCTACTTTAGATCTTCAAATGTTCCCCATAACTTGCTTCTTTTCTGTCTCTCATCTTTCTCCTAGGGACCGGCAGGAGAAAAAGGAGATAAAGGAGAATCTGTAGGTTTGCATATTCTGCTTGCTTGAGAACCCATTGTTGTCAATGCTGACACATTTTCCTCATTCATCTTCTGTTTGGGTTCTTCATTGTGTTGTTCTGTCTCATGTGTCTGTGCAGGGACAGCCTGGACCCCCAGGATTGCCTGGAGAAACTGTGAGTCATTTGTGTTATTCTAACCCCTCTGGGGAAAATATTATAAGAAGCTGATCTTATGATGTTACTGTGCCATTGAATGTAGTCTGGGTTTTGGGTGAAGGAGCTATCCAAGGTGTTCAACCTGGTGGAGAGGATAGGGTTCAGCACATGAAACAGCTCCTTTAATACTTGGAATGGATTCACCACTTTCCTGACATGAACCACCACTGATAGGATGTAGCAGAAAGAAGGACTGCATTCCCTGACAAACTTGCTTAGCCACTTTAAGGGTCTAAATCAGCGGTTCCCAACCTTTGATCCTCCATTTGTTTTGGACTTCAGCTCCCAGAAGCCCCAGCCAGCTTGGACAACAGTCAGAAATTATGGGAGCTGGAGTCCAAAGGAGGACAAAAGGTTGGGAACCACTGGTCTAGATGGAGTTATTAATCCCAATTAGAGTAGATTTAATGGATTAATGGATTAATAATAGGTCAGCACCATGTCTGGTCACCCCATCCAAGAAGTGTGATTCTTTTTGTGTACAGGACTCATCCCATGTCCTGTTCTTGAATAGCAGAGGGAGACCATCTACCAATTTGCCCCTGGGAATTGAGTGACTTAGGCTGCATCCATGAAGCAGAAATAATCCAAGTTGACACTACTTTAACTGCCATGGATCAATGCAATGTAATTCTGGGAATTGTAGTTTTGTGAGACATAGCCTTCTTTCAGAGAGCTCTGGTGTCCCACCAAACTATGATTCCAGGAATTCCATAACATGGAGCCATGGCAGTTAAAGTGGTGTCAACTTGGATTTGTTCTGCAGGGTGAATTCAGTAGGAAGTCACTAAGGAGCTTACCTTACCCTTGCCTTCAAGTCACCAGTTGACTTCCTCTGAAATACAGTCTTTCACTTCTGGTATTCATTGGTGGTCTCCCTTCCAAGTACTAACTAGGGCTGACTCTGTTTAACTTCCGTGATCAGAGAGGATCTGCTGCCCTTGGTATATTATGTAAAACCTAGTGATTCAGTTGGGCCTACTCTAGCTGGGATTTGGCTTGAAACCCAAAAGTGCTCGCTGGCCCTTCTAAGCAAACCAGAGGTGCTTGGGGAAATTCTTTTTCACCCATTACCAAGCAACTTCCAGGTACCTTTCTGCAGTAAAATGTGTTTAACCCTCACACCTTCCCTCTACTGTGTTTTTTACTATTCCTCTGATAATTCTAGGTTCTTCCTCTGGAAAACAGCATCACCATCAAAGGAGAGAAGGTACCATTTCCCTCCACCATCTGCAAATCAGTGCTAGGGATTTTTGAAAACTTTTGAAAAAAATTATTTCCGAAAAGGCCTCCTTACCTTCCTCCCCAGGCTGTTTTAGGTGGGGAAGAATACATTTTTACACCAGGAAGTCAAGTTAGAAGCTTTCACTGTAATTCCTAGTTTTAGAAAGGCCTCTCCTAAGCCTAAAACAGCTGAGAAGGCCTTTAAAATGTAGAGAAATTGTCCTATCCATCCATAGAGGGTTTGGGTTTTGTTTTTTTTCAAAATTATGTGGTGCTAGATGATCTTGTGGCCTTAAATTTGTTTATAATTTTAATTTAAATTAAATTTGTTCTGGGGGGATGTACCCTTGGCCTACAACTAGTTGTAAATGGATCCCCTTGCATCCTATTGAGTTGTATATTTTCCTCTTACTATTTGAAGCCCTTTACTTATGTAGAATTGGTGACAAAATTGTATTTCTTTTTTTGGGAACCTTCATGCAAGCCCTAAGGTACAGAAATTGGAATCCTGATGAACCTGCAAGTGACCATAGTGCTTCAATGGTTGAACCTTCCAGCCACATAGAATACAAGTCCAGAGTTTGGGTGCCCTTCATTCCACCGGAATCTGTAGAGGCAGACACCAGATTTCTGTGAAATGAAGCCCACCAGGCATGGAATTCCACTTCTTCCACCTCTTCTGGGACACTTTCTCAAAGAGCAGAGGATGTAGAGTGTCTCCAATTGGCTACCTTTTGGTTGCCACAGAAGCTGAAGCAACTTGGAAAGCTCAATGCCCTGATATCATCAACATCATCATCACCATCATCATCATCATCATCATCATCATCATTTATTTATTTATAGAGTGCTGTAAAGTTTACACAGAGCTTTACATGATACTGATAGATGTTGTGCGGCTGGAAAACAGCTCTGCTCCAGGTCTAATCAGGTCCCACCATTTGTTAGGCAAGTTTGGTAGGAACACAGTAGAGCACCTTCTTGCTTGCTGCTTCCAGGCTTTGCAACTCCCACCTTAGGAAGTCTAGGATTGCCCTTTCTTTATTTTGCTTCAATTGGCAAGTGAAAACATTTCTGTTTTGACAGGGTTTTAAGAGCTGTCTGCTGAGGCTTTTAATAGGGTGCTATTTGGCTGGTTTTAATTGTTGTTTTAATGGATTTGTTTTTAATGTTTTTATTTCTGTAGATAATTTGATTGCATTTTAATAATAACATTTAGATGTTTAATGACCTTTAAAGTGCCTTTCAGTGGATTTCTTTTAATTTATATAAACTGCCATAAGAAAAGGTGGAATATAAAGGGATGATGATGATAATGATGAAGGTATAATTTTATATATTTCCATCTTGCCTCCCCCACACTTTGATCAACGACGGCTGGTAGTTTTCATGTCAGAGGGGCAGTGAATCCATCCCAGATTTTCACGTGAACTTTACAGGAGCTATCCAGGTTTCTGAAACTTATTCCCCAAATGGGATCAGAACGTTGATGATTAAAATATAATTTTATACATTTCCATCATGCCTCCCTGCCACCTTGATCAACAATGGCTGGTGGTTTGCATGTCAGAGCAGCAATGAATCCACCTCAGGTTTTACTTTGAACTTTACAAAAGCTATCCAAGGTTCTGGAACCTATTCCCCAAATTGAGATCAGAACTTTGGATAGCTCCTCACACTTGGAAGCCACCAACTGACACTGCTCTTAGTCATTCCTTTTCCCCTAAATTAAAAGGCCCTTAATTAATTGCCCCTTGCAATTAAATGGCCTAAATTCTGTTTGACTTCTGACTTAATCAGAAAAGAGCCTGTGGTCAAGAGATCAGAGAGACTAGGACTTTGAAGGGCAGCTATGAAGGAACTAGACAGGATCCTCAAGTGTAAAGATATACCATTGAATGCTAAGGTCAGGATTGTCCATGGCGCCGTGTTTTCTATTTCTAAGCACAGGTGTGAAATCTGGCCAGTAAAGAAAGCAGATAGGAAAAGAATCCATTCATTTGAAATGTGCTGCTGGGGGAGAGTTGTCCAGATGCCATGGACTGCTAAAAAGACAAATAAATGGGTCATTGAGCAAAGCAGGCCTGAACTGATTCCTTAGAAGCCAAGGTAACTAATCTGAGACTGTTGTACTTTGGGCATTTCCCAAGAAGACCTAACTCATTAGAAAAGACAATGATGTTTACTAAGGAATAAAGCAGTAGGAAAAGAGGGAAATCATGTTAGAGGTGGATAAACACAGTCAAAGAAACCATGGCCTTGAGTTTGCAAGACCTGAATCATAGAATCATAGAATCATAGATTCTATGATTCTATGATTCAGGTCTTGCAAACTCAAGGCCATGGTTTCTTTGACTGTGTTTATCCACCTCTAACATGATTTCCCTCTTTTCCTACTGCTTTATTCCTTAGTAAACATCATTGTCTTTTCTAATGAGTTAGGTCTTCTTGGGAAATGCCCAAAGTACAACAAGTCTGTTAAGTCAGGTTGAGCTGGAGGTCTCTCATTCATAGGGTCATCATAAGTCAAAATCAAATTGATGAGTTAACAACAAAGAATGAACCAATTAAATCCATTAGATTTATCTATGTGTTGACACACCATTCAACAATTAGTTGAATGGGTCTACTCTAGTTTTGACTAACAACTGGGATGCCAGGCTTTTTGTGTTACTCTAGCTTCCTGACCATTATGGTTAGTGTTTTCCCATTGAGATGTGTGTGTGTGTTTGTGTGATAGTAGCACACAATCAGGCACATGGGGAACCCTGTGTTCAATTTCAATAATTATCCATGAATTGATGGATGATACCTTTACATATCCTTCCTTCCTTTCTTTTATTTGAAGGGAGAGCCTGGACTGCCTGGGAAAGGGATGAATATCAAGGTAAATCAAGCAAAATATTGACCAACATGATGAAATCCATCCTCATCCATCCTTTGACAGGGTAGGCTGACCATGGAGCAGTATGACAGGAGTTCAATGGCTTGGGTAGCCTTCTCTTTCTTAGGCACTTAGGTTTTTTAAAATTAATATGTTAATCCATCTTTCTTCTGGTACCAGACTCAAGGCCACTAAGGCTAGTCATGTCACTCTGTGTCATTTTTTTTATTTTGTTTGGTTGGCCACCAAAGGGCCATGCCAAACCCAAATCGTGTGCGTCCATTATCTGCATTAATCCAGAATTGACTTTTACAGTTAGTACCCAATGCCCTAGTTTCTGTCTGGTGTGAGAGAAATCCACACAGTTTGGATTTTGATATGGTCTCTGGACTGTGAGTCAGATTATGGCCCTGTCTGCACTGGCCAAATAAAATGTCTTTCTATCCCCTGGTCTTTTTGACAAGGAGTTTGGATGACACACAGCCCAAACCTTGGTTCTGATGTGAACAGTCAGGATGCTGTCTGGCCTGTTTAGCACCAGTATTGGGCTATGCCTCCTTAGAACAAAAAAACAAAAAAAACCCCTCACTTTTTGCTCTAGATATTCCTTGAAGATCTAGAGCCCTCTGTTGCAATGCCAAGTGGCTGTTTATAATGCATCTCCCTGTGCTGCCCAGCAGCACCATCATTTCTACATGTTGCTTGCTTTGAGGTAGGAATAAAGTGCCCAGCCATGTGGTTGATGTTGGATGGCACATTTTGACCTCAGAGCAAGGAGACCTACACCAGTGGTGGCAGTAGCAGGTGGCAGAGTGGGACGTGTTGTCAACAGCCACCCAGCATTGCAACAGGAGTGCCAGACCAGGACCAGAATATTCTAGTGTGTACAGACAGGGATTATATTCCAGTCTTCTGTAGTAATTTAGATCAGTGGTTCTCCCACTTTGGTCATCCTGGTGTTTTGGACTTCAGATCATCAGCTATTCTGGTTGGGATTTCCGGGAGCTAAATTCCAAATGATCTGAAGGACCAATGTTTGAGAATCACTGATATAGATAGTCTTATCAGAAGATAGCTGAAACTCATAATGGAGTGTTTCACCTTGCTAGTCAATAACAAAATCCAGGACCCATGGTGTTCAGGGTCCATGCTGTGGCTGCCAAGTAGATGAAACCCTGCTCTTGCCAAGCCTTTGGACTGCAGTGTGTATGGTTTTTCAGCTATAGTTGTGATACCAAGAGTGCTAAAGCACATGGCATTTTACCACTGGGGTGGATGTGCACCAAGTATCAGAAAGCCATATTTATATCCTTCTGATCCTCAGTGGGTCACCCAGAAATAATGTTCATGGCCCTGTTCCAGTCTGCAATGATATTTTCTGCTAACTGTTTTTTTGAAGGGAGACCATAACAACATTTTAAAGAAAAATCATACATCCAAGTTGTTGCTTTTTTGTTTTGTTTTGTTTTGTTTTGTTTGTTCGCCTGAAAAAATTGGGAGGGGGTGATAGTCGTTTGGGGGTTGTTGGGGTTCAGGGGGATTTAAGGAGGCTCAAGGGTGACTTGTGATCCATAGATTCTTCATTGTAGAAATAATGCAATTTGACACCATTTTAAGAGCTGTTAACTCCATCCTATAGAATTCTATGATTTCTAGTTTTTAACTTTAAATTTGTAGTCTTTAACTTTTGCTGCTAAAAAGTGTTGGTGCTTCACAAAAGTACAAATCCCAGGATTCTGTTGGATGGAACCATGGCAGTTAAAGTGGTGTCAAACTACATTATTTCTACAGTGCAGATGCACCCCCCTGCCCCCCGTTATCCTAAACAAAAATGGGGGGAAGCAAAACATTTACCTGGGGACGTATGAATTACAGCCATTATTTGCATGATTCTCTCTTTCATATTTGTGTGCCAACTCTTTATCCAATACTTTTAATATATAGTAGTATGCACAGTCATTCCAAAACTGTGTTTACATTAGGATTACCATGAGTTGGAAACAACTTGAAGGCGCACAACAAGAATAGTGCTGATAAGATGAACAAGACTGATGATTTGTGTTCTGTTGTGATTTGTTCCAACTATAGGATCTGGAAAGCCTTTTTGAAGCTTATGGTATCAAGGTATGTCTCTGTTCCACCGATAGCGACAAACTGGATATTTTAACTATTAGAGAAAACTTATTCTAGAACTGATGAAATTAAGTTTTGGGAACTTGGGTTGCTAGAGTAAAATGTGTGTGTTAAAATATTAGTCAGATATGCAGTACACAGCAGATTCTCTAAACATTGGTAGCCCCAAACAGAGTAAATTTATTGATTCAATGGGGTTTACCTATGTATTGACTAGAGATGGACCATTGAGTAGGACCAACTAGAGCAGGACCGTTGAATCAACTGTTGAAAGGTGATTGATCAGTTAATTCAATGGTCTTACTCTAGTTGGGGCTAATCAATAGGATTCAGCTTTTCTACTAAACAATTCATTTTCTCTATGTGGGCACACTATAAACTAATTGTGGTGTTACAATTTTGAAATGCTCGTCAGTGATTTACCCAGAAACTACACAGCCTATCAGGTGGTGGTGAGCAGTATACCATACTGTGATTGAAATTATATAAGTTAGTTTGGAGTGGGGAGGTTAGAAGTATGATCCTCCAGATATTTTTTAAGACTATCGTTTACATCTTTCCTTACTACTGGTTGTACTGGCTAGATGAGAGATATAGCTATGAGGAGGCAAAAGGAGGGCTTGTCCTCTCACATAAGAATCTGCCTCACCGATATAGTTAGGCCTAAATACCCCAAAAGCACCAGATCCCGTTTGATCTTGGAAGTTAAGTAAGGTCAGCCCTGGTTAGTACTTTAATGGGAGACTGCCAATGAACACCAAGCACTGAGGGTAATATTTCAGAGGAAGGAACTGGCAAAACTAGCTTTGAGGATTTCTTGCTTAAGAAAAGCCTATGAAGTTTATGGAGTTACCATAAGTCGACAGGTAACTTGAAGACACACACACACACACACGTATATACTTAAATAAAGTCACTTATGCATTCATCCCTATCCCACTAGACTATGGTCACAAACTGTATTTTGATACTAGTGGAAAAGTGGGATTAAAATGTAATTAAATAAACACAGTTATATTTTAAAAAGGTAAAATGCTGGGCAGCCTAACAGAGTAAAGTAGGAGATATAGTTTGGAATACTGTAGGTGTGATACATTGGCCTGGCTACACTTGCAAAGAGAGGGGGGAAAATCACAGCAGCCATCAAGAAAGCTGAGAAAAGTTTTGTTTCCTCACCACCACTGGATAATTTTGAAGAAACGCCAGACATAGCCTATCACTGAATCCTGGTGCATACAGTCAAAGAGAAGAGTTCTGCGGATACTATGGACTGTTCAAAAGACAAAATCAATGGGTCCTAGAGTAAATCAAGCCTGGACTCTCCCTAGACACCAAGATGGCTAAAGTGAGACTGTCATACTTTGGCCATAGCACGAGAAGAGAGGACTGACTAGAAAAGACAATAATGTTTGTTTAGGTAGAAGGCAGTAGGAGCAGAGGAAGACCACGTGCCAGAATGATAGACTCCATCAAGGAGCCACAACTGCCTTGAGTCTGCAAGACCTGAGCAGCTTGGTTGAGGATAGAGTGATCTGGGTCTCTCATTCATGGCATAGCCATAAGTCCAAGTCAACTCAACAGCACTTATCATCAATGCTCAAAACAGCCATATTGACTGTACTGTACCAGGCCAAGGGGGCATAACCATATGGGTCCTGGGACCTATTTTTACACCCCATGAACCTCCTGTTGGCTGCCCCACTTCACTCCTGGGTGTACCAAAATGTCTAGTTCCCCCCCCCCCCCTCTTTTTCTTGATGTGTCTCCATCCAAAGTTATTGTTAGCATTTGGGAAGAGAAATAGCAAGAAAGGGGAGTATTTGAGTAGGTGGGAGTTCTGAGAGGGTTTATGGATTGCCATTTGTATGTTCATAGATATCAGGGGAGAGTGGAGCTTAGGATGCAGGTATTTTTACCTGTGAATAGCATTAAAGCCTTTTTTTTTTTTTTTTTTTGGTAAATGAAAATTCAGAGGGCTATAGGGGAGTGGTGAGGGGCTATAGAAATGGTTTAGAGGCTACATATTGTCCATACTTTCTCTACCCCTGTTACAGGCTTCCTCCATTAATGATTCCTTTCCTGTTCTGCCCTCTTTCTTTTCTATTTAACCTGAAGCTGGCTCTTTTGAAGGACCTGACGGACCTTCTCCTTCAGGAGGGAGTTGAAATTGTGACCCAGCAAATAGCTGCCTCCAGGAAGGGGAAGGGGAAAGCTTCCAGGAAGAAACAAGGCCCCAAACAAGCCACAGACCAAGTGGTGAGTACCACAAGAGTTTGTAAAAAGCTGTAGATTTAAGTGAAGAAAGCAAACGCTCTGCTTTACATGAAAACATGCCTGCCAACATTTCACAGATGAAGTCCTGGAGACATGAAGCTAAGCAACAGAGGAGTGTGGTCAAGATGGCAAAAAATTAATAGCGAGGCAGAACATAGAAGCTAAGAGAGGCTGCAGCAGTTTGCTTTTGCCTGCCTCTATTGCAAAGGGCAAAATTCTGCCCCTTCGTTCCTCTCCTGCTGCTGTGTCCATTAGACATAAGAGCTTCTAAATGGTCAGTTTTCATCCTGTCATAATTGCAGTCAGATTGCCTAGTAACCTTTTGGGCTGTTATTTTGTCTACAACATGCAGACTTCAGTGAAGTGTGATGTTCCCAGTGTGAACCCACCTAGCGCCACAGACTTTCCTAGAGAAGAGTTGAGTATAAATCTACAATATCCAATCCCAGAAGCTGTGGAAAGTCTTTTGACTCCTTCTACTTTATCACCTTCCACTATTGCGACGGTAATGAAATAAATCTGTAGCATCTTGTGTTGAATAGAAACAGGAGGGGAGGTGGGCAGTATGTATTGTGAGCCTCTTCACCTTTTGCAGAAAATCAGTTAATTAGTTTTGCAATCTGCTTTTCACATGCCATGGGACCCAAGGTGGCTCTGTTGTTGTTGTGTACCTTCAAGTCATTTCCGATTTATGACAACCCTACGACCACCCTATCATGGGGTTTTATTGGCAAGATTTGGTCAGAGGAGGTTTGCTATTGCTTTCTCTTGAGGCTGAGAGTGTGACCTGCCCAAGATCACCCTGTGGATTTCATGGCAGAGCCCAGATTCGAAACCTGGCCTCCAGAATCATAGTCCAACACTCAAAGCACTACACACCATGGTGGTTTACACCAGATTAAGACAAGGCACAGTTTACCTGGTGGTAAAAAACTTATAACTCAATTTTACAACCAATCATATGAAAACACCATTGATTTCAAAAGTATAACATCATTTTAAAACATAACATAACTGCCTGGGCTCTAAGATCATCAGGAGAGGCCCTTCTCTCATTTCAACAAATACAGTTGTTGGAGACATGAGTGTTGGCTTATTTTTTAAAAAAAAATATTGAGAAAATAAATTGTGTGGGAAATTACATACAATCCAGCATTTCAAAATAAACACATTAGTCTTTCATACATTCTATTATTTATTTATTTAACATATGTTACAAGTGTGCCACCCCTTTTCCCCCACTCTATTTAATGCATGCTTTCCTTTCCCCCTTCTTCCTCACAACAACCCTCTTTTCTATATCTCCTTCCTATTTTCTTTCCTTCTCTGTCTTTCCAATCCCCTTTCTTCATTCTACATTTCTTTATCTTCACTTCTTTCCATTTCTTCATCTTCTTCTTCATTCTTCTTACTTCCATTCCTCTATTTCTTAACTTACCCATACCTTCATTCAACAGACCAAAACCTTCTTATCCCTTCCCACCTATACATTACCCGAGCATACATTAAATACCTTCCCTACTAATGTCTAAGGAGTGGACTCAGTTCCTATAAATTAAACAAAATAAAAATAGAACATTTTTTTGTAGTGGGCCTTTTTTATGGCTGCCCCCAGACTCTAGCTCTTCTCTTCTCAAAGAAGCCAAAACAGTCAGTTCTCTCTTTGCTGTCAGACAACCTTTTGACATGAAAAGTTTTAAAAGAAAAGGCATAGGGTTTATTTTTTTAACCTAGCATGCAAATTTTTTGATACTGTAAATAGTTTAATTCTCTTTTAATATTCACCTTTTGCATGTTTTTAAGTGTATTGCATTTTTTAAATTTTGTGTTGCTTTGAGTCCCAATTTTGGGGAGAAGGTGGGATGATTGATGATGATGATGATGATGATGATGATGATGATAATGATTATGCATATGTATACATGTATGGCATTTAAAGCAGTATCAAATGGCATTATTTCTGAGTGCCGATTAGACAGACCTTCTCCTTCAGGAGGGAATATATTCTGGGATCCTACATCATGACTGATAGCAGAAATATCTATATCCAGAGGTATATGTTCATTGTGCTGTGCAATTTGTGTGCCATGCAATGTTGCACAAATAAATGAATATTAATATTAATTTCAGCAGAGGAAGATGGATGGCCTTTGGCCAAGAGTGTGCAGTTGATGTACAGTGCCACTATACTGTACTCCACTTCTGTGCCCCTGAACTGAATGTTGCATTCCACAAAATGACAAAAATGTCCAACTACTTCCATGAGGAATTTATGCATGCTTAAGTCACCAACAGCCATCCTGAAAACCATTTAAAGGCAATCTAAAAACACATCAATTGTTTTTTAAAAATATTCAGAATAGAGAAATAATTATCATTTATAATTTTTTGGGCTATGTGGCTGTGTTCTGAAAGAGTTTATTCTTGATGTTTCACCAGCATCTGTGGCTGCCATCGTATTCTTTACTCCTTTCAGTTCCATTAGTGCTCCTGCCCTGGCACCATACCAAGTCAGCATGAAAGTTGAAGCCATAAAACCTTAGAAGATGCAGCAACTGGCTTAATGCCTGGTTCTTGTTTCCCTTGTGTCTCATGAACTGTTTTTTCTTATTTCATTAGACTGTCACAGAACAGACATTTACAACTACTATTAATAGTCATTCTGGAGTATCTGAAATAAAAACTAGTCACATAGACCGCAACCTGATGGAAACTATGAAAACAACAGAAAATCCAGAAAAAGAGGACACAACCGAGTATGAGAACTTTTTACTTCAGGGAGGAGTTGGTGAAAATGCCACTGTGGAGTCTCGAGAAGGAATTTTCTTTCCAGAAGAATTGTCGATAAGAAAGGAGGTGGAAGGAGAGGTAAAATACCAATATCACAGTTCAAATCTTTCACAGCAATAGTTTTACGCTCTGGTTTCCATGTCATGGGTCTGAAGCCACTTTGGAATTTAGCCTGAATTTTTAAAAAGCTATCCAAGCTGTGGAACTTCGTTCCCCAAACGTGTTCAGTACTCTGGATAACTCCTTTAAACTTTAAATCTGTCATTCCCAAACTATTGTCCTCCAAGTGTTTTGGACTGGAGCCTCAGCCACTGGTCTGGGATTCTGGGATCAGAAGTCCAAAACACCTGGAAGCCCAGAGTTTGGGCACCACTGCTTTAGATGAAAAGCTGGAACTGAGGCTGCATCCACACTGCAGAAATGATCCAGTCTGACACCACTTTAACTGCCATGGCTCCATGCTATGGAATCCTGGGACGTGTACAGTAGGCCATTGGTATCTGCTGGGATTTGTTTCCAGGACCTCCCATGGATACCAAAATCAATGGATGCTCAAGTCCCATTAAATACAATGGCACAGTAAAATTGTGTCCCTTATATAAAATGACAAAATTAAGGTTTGCTTTTTTAAATTTATGTATAATTTAAATGATTTCAAGCCATGGATGCTTGAATCTATGGATAAAAAATCTGTGGATAAGGAGGGCTGACTGTAGTTTGTTGTGGCACCAGAATTTATATTTCCCGCCTCTCCCTACGGACCAAGGCGGAATTACAGCATATAAAACAGCAATACAGTGTAACCAATACAACAATCGCAATACAACAATTTATAATTATCTAATTAAAATAAATTAAAATCAACTATGTGGTCTAACAGAGGGGTTCTTAAACACGGGTTCAATAAAGTCTTATACACAATCTGGTGGATATGCCCGCCAGAAGAGCTCTGTTTTTAGCACCTTTTTGAATGCTTCTAGAATGTTTATCAAGTGGAGCTCTTCCGGCAGGTCATTCCAGAGTTTCGGAACCACTGCTGAAAATTAGCATTAGTCTTGTATCAACAGAATCTAATAGTTTTTTTTCCTGATGTTCTAAGGGTGTGGGGCGGATTATATAGGGAGAGGCGTTCCCTCAAGTAACCTGGACCCAAACGATGTAGGGCTTTAAAGGTAACAACCAACACTTTGTATTGCGCCCGGAAGCTGATCGGCAGCAAGTGAAGAGATTTTAACATGGGGGTTATATTAGAAATGATGTTTTCATTAATACATTCTGAAACTATGCTGGCATGTGGTTGGCTTGTGTTCAGCTTAATCTCTCCTTTGACAACAAAAACAAGGTTATTCTGTTTCTTCAGTTGGAACTCAGCCCAATTCAGCTTGATCTGGAGTCCCAGTTCCACGCTCTGGAGAACACATCTCTTCAGATGACAGAGAACGCAAAGATAAGGAAGACAGATGAAGACCCGTTGACAGTATGTATGCTATCCAAACATTAATAAAATTGTGTATTCCCTTATACTTTAATCTCATCTTTTTCTTTTAGAAAAAGAAAATCCACTCCCTTCTATTGAATATCCAAAGTGGTTTCAGTAGCTCAACAATTAGAGCCAATGTAATTTTTGAGTCTGGAGGAGTTCCCCAAATATTAGATTCTACTAAACAGAGAGAAGCCAATAGTCTCCTTTTTAAAGGACTGGAAATCTTTTAGGGGCTTTTTGCATTAAAGGGGGGATGGTTTGATCATGGTTTGTTTTGATAGTGATCACAAGTTGACTAACGGGAGAAGTGTAACAAGCAGTGACTCAAAGCTGGAAGTCACATTTTATGTTGTATATTCCAACTTTTTCTTTGGGTGGGTCTATCTTGGCCAGAATATTCCAGGCTATCATTCCAGGATGCTCCAGATTTTCCTGGGAAATCCGGATCAAAAAAGTAAGTCTTTTTGAACAGGTGTAAGGCCAGGATAGCCCAGATTTGATGCAGAAGTGGCTTCACATCATGAAGTCAGTCCTCATTGAAATTGGGGCTTTAGGCCCTGCGTTGTGAAGACAGGTTGCAGCAAGGGCAGTTCATTTGGCTCATGTACACATGCTCTTTGTCTGTGTTTCTTTCTTTCTTTCTTCTTCTTTTCTTTTATATGTATTTTAGATGTAGTTTTTTTTTATTTTCTTATAATATCCAACTTTTTTTTCTTTGCTTAAATAAATTTTAATCTGGAGGAAAAGATATGTATTAGGTTGTGAACTTTCATATTATATGTACTACCATGTATCTAGAGGAGGGATAGTTATGGATGATATTATGGCATGAAACACTGTCTTTACTGTCCCACTGTTATTCACCAATGCTGTTGTGTGCATCTTCAGAAAACATAGCAGCACTGGTGAACAATAGTGGGAATGAGCCAATGCATGTTCAGCCCCTTCCAGTTCCTTAGCACCTCTGTTCCTCTGTCAACCTTTATTTGCTTCTGTCTGTGAAGATGCCCCCTATTCTTGAACCAGAGGTGGAAGCTAATTCTTCAGAACATGCATCCAAAGACATGCTGGGGCCTACGAAGAAAAGAAGAGGGGAACGGAAGAAGGAGAAAGAGGCCAGTCAAGTAACTAAAGAGGTTGGTGGATTCCAAGAAATCCAACTGAAGTTCTGCTTTGTGTTAGGGTTTCTGTGGAAGATATTCTGGAATGGTGGTGAGAAGAAGAAGGACTTCTGGATAAGTTATCTCTCTCTTTTTTATAAGTTGAGGAACCATGAAGTGGCTATTGGACTTTCCACTGAAAATGTGCAAATCTATGCTGCAGTAGAGATGTAGTTCTATTATAATCTACTACACATTCAGAAAAGGGAAGCAAGAATCAACAAGGTGGAAACACGGAGAGGATAATGTGGAGACACTTGGGAACCACCTCTGCTACTGTAAAGGCTGGTGGTTTCCACATCAGTGGGATGATGAATATACAGTCGCCCCTCTTTTCTTGTGGACTTGAGGTCCATTGAATATTCACGGAGGGGTGACCTCCATTATTTTTAATGAGGTACACCCCTGTGGCACATGCCCCACGCTCACTCATGGGCACACACCCCATTAAAGCCTATGGGGATTGAATATGCGTGAGTCTTCATTTATGTGGGGGAGTCAGGAAAGGATCCCCTGCAAAAACAGAGGGCCAACTGTACTCTAGGTTTAAGTGTGAAGTTTATATGGACTATCCAAGACACTTAATCTGTTTTGACAATAAAGCACAGACATTTCAATAGCTCCCTTGCTCTTTGGGCACCTATAAAGCCCTACATGGCTCAGGTTCACACTATTTGGCAGACCATTTCTCATGGTATGAACCAGCCCAGAGTCTGAGATCCTCTGGAGAAGCCTTTCTCTCTGTCCCAACATCATCACAAACCCAGTTGGTGGGAACTTGAGAGAGGGCCTTCTCGGTGGCTGCCCCTAGACTCTGGAACTCCCTGATCTCCCAGGGAATGGGTCAGAATGGCTCCCTCCTTGATAGCCTTCTGTCGGCAGGTTAAGACCTACCTGTTCACACAGGCATTTAAGGAATTGTTATGAGGACAGGTGGGGATGTTGAATCATTTTTAAAAATGTTTTAATTGTACTGCTTTTAATGTTGTGAAGCTGCTCTGAGTCCCACTCCTGGAAAAAGAGTGAGAAATAAAGAACACTGTGCACTATTTGGTGTGGTTGTACACCCTATATTTTGCATTGTGGTTGTGCATCTCATTCTTTGCATTGCAATTATGCAACTTGTACCTTATGTTGTGGTTGTGCATCACAGCCAAGAAAACTCCATGACAAGTTCACTTTAGGGTCACCATAAGTCAGAAATGATTTGAAAGCAAACAACAACTACAGCCAACAAATTCCCAGCCAGGCATACTTGATTTCAGGACTGGAAATTATATAGCCTTCCACATGTTTTTGGACTGCAGCTCCCAGCATTTTTGCCATTGAGTATGCTGGCTAGGACTGTTAGGCCATGCAGTCCTAGAAGAATTGGAATACCACATGATTTCCTTCCCTTTGACTTGAATAAAATCAAACTCGTCTATTAATACAGCATCCACTAGAGGGTAGCCAACAGACACAACTCAAAGTTAGGCAGGCACATCATTGTCAAAAGTGGGATTGTAAAGAGTTACAGTACATTTGTGTCTTTAGCCAGCATTATCCAATAATCCAGAGCTTGGAAAAATTACTTTCTGGATTCCAGATTCCAGACACCCTAACTAATGCGGGCTGGGGATTCTGGGAGTTGTGCTAAAAGAAAATCTTTTATAGGGTGCATCTGCTCTTTAGAAATAATGCACTTTAACTACCCAAATACAAAACAGAGCTGACTTGCACCAAAGAGAGAGATCTTTTGCCTTCTCTGACAGAGAGCTCTGGTGCCACCATAAACTACAAAATCCCAGGATTCCATAGCACTGAGCCATGGCTCAAGTGGAGTCAACCTGCATTAACTCTGCAGTGTGGCAGTAGCTGTGCACTAAAACCCAAAGCGGACATACCACCTACAGTAACCCTGGAGCTGCTAGCATCTTTAGCAAAGGTCCAAAACACACTGCAGAAATAAGCCAGTTTGAGACTGCTTTAACTGCCCTAGCTCAATGCTAGAGAATTCTGGGAGCTGTAGTTTTATGAGACATTTTGCCATCTCTGTAAGAAAGCTCTGTGGCCCCAAGAAACTAAAATTCCCAGGACTGCCTAGCACTGAACCAGAGCAGTTCAAGCGGTCTCAAATTGGACAATTTCTACAGTGTGTTTTGGATCAGTTTCCTCCCCATTCTTCTTAAACGTCTCCAGTGGCTTCATAAATGTGCCAGTTTTGTGCAAACAGCCAGAAAGCAGAGCACACATCCATTGCACCTTTCTCTCTGATAATCCCCTCTCCTACCATCAACTGTTTTAAATCTCCCATTTATTATAGATAAAAACAATCAATCCAAACCAATCGTAAAGCCCCCAAACTCCCTTCCTCCCATCAAGTTCTTCTCCTTTTCTAAATCTGGAGGCGTTTTCAATAATCTGCACAGCCCCTACTGCGTGATGTTTATATAGGGAAATTAGAGCCGATAGCATTCTTTAATTGAGAGCCTTTTAAAATTTAACCATGGGGCTATAAAACAGTTTAGCAAGGACTTCCATAACCAGCCATAGTAATGAGGACAATAAACAAAGAGCAAGAAATAGCCTAAGTAATCCCTTGCGGTAGACCAATTTCTGTGGAATAACTTTGTGAGTTGAATCAGTCCATAGCAAGCAAAGGAGCCATGGCTTGGGGAGATCATTCACACATTTCACTTGTTGTTGTTGTTGTTGTTGTTGTTGTGTGCTTTCAAACGATTTCTGACTTATAGAGACCCTAAAGCGAACCTATCGTAGAGTTTTCTTGGCAATGTATGACACGCTCAGCCACAATGCAAGGTAAAAGATGTGTAATTGCAATTCAAAGTATGGGCTGTACAACTACAATGCGATGTATAGGGTGCACAACCACAACAAGTAGTGTACAATGTGCAATGTGCACATTGTGTGGGATGCACAGCCACACTGCAAAGCATAGGGTGCACAACCACAACAAGCAGTGCACAATGCGCATCTTGCAAAGACAAGGCATAAACGGACATGGTGTCCGTGCAACTCGGCTTCTGCCACTATTCTGTCTGTTGCCAGGGGGACCAGATGTCCTCCTTTTCCAGGACATGTCCAACATTTCAGCCTTGTGTCCAGGAGAAATTCCACAATGTCCTTCCTTTGGGGCATGACTAAGAATCACAAATTTACATTTAGATGAGCATTTTGGGGTTTTGTTTTGTAATATGCTACATGTTTTTAATATCCTCCATTTTGCAGTACCTTGTCCTACTTTGCAGTGAGGATATCTGTTGCACAATGGAGACTTTTTGTCCCCATGTGCATAATGTGACTTAGGTATGCCCCAAACTGAATTCTGGCCATTGTCTGAGGCATAAGCTGGATGCACATGTAACATAGTTGTTTGAGTGTTGGACTGAAACTCTGGAGACCAGGGTTTGATTTCCAGATGGGCCATGCAAGCCCACTGGGTGACCTTTGGCAAATCACACTCTCTCAGCCTCAGGGGAAGACAATGACAAACCTCTTCTGAACAACTTTTGCCAAGAAAACCCCATGATAGGTTCACCTTAGAGTCGCCATAAGTAGGAATTGACTTGAAGGCACACAACAACAATAAAAATGACATCTGTGTAGCAGTGGCATACCCTGACTTGGTGTCACACAGTGAAGGGGGGCTTCTGGGGGCAGGACTTCCAGTATGCGGCCCTGCGGAGCCCAGAAAGCCCTGTGGCAGTCTGGAGAGCAGGTCCCATGCCCCCATGCCAACTCTATGATTCTGTGTGACCAGTCATCAGAATATTCATGTTTTTGGGCCTCTCTGTAACTGGTGCTATAACAAAAAATACAAAACATATGTAGCCCAAAATAATGCAGGGCATAGAAGATTACCTTTCAACCCATTGTTCTTTATTATATTTTTATGAGCTCAGTTTTGCATTATCACAATGTAGATTTATTTATTTATTATTAGCTTTATTTATAAAGTGCCATAAATGTACATGTATATTAAATAAATAAATAAATAAATAAATAAGACCTAGCTGTGTGTTGCTTGGCTGCTGCAACTGCTCATGGTAATACAGTCAGCCCTTCCCTTATTGGGGGAGGGGGGGGGAATCTGTTCCAGAGCCCCCCAAATGGGAAGACCACATATGCTGACACCCAATGGAGTGCAAGCATGTGGTGCGGTGTAGTGCACGTGCCATTCATTTAATTGTTTTGTGGCTTCAGCATAAGCCATGTAAATGAAGCCCATGTATGGCATGGGCTGACTGTAAAACCCATTCTCCTGTGCCTAAGCAGTCTGAAACGATATTGGAATTTCTTCGGATTACAGCTCCCAGAATTCCCTAGCCCACATGAGGGATTCTGGGAAATATAGCCCAATGAGTCACTTTCCCAAGGTCTGAACTTACTGGAGTTTTGCATCCTTGAAAGATGAATGAATGAGACACTTTCTAACATTGGGTCCATTCTGCAGCTCTGCTGGGCATCTTCCACCCCCCACTGTCTCCTTCCTCCCTTACTGGCTTAACACTTCTAGTGTTTTCCAGATCATGTCCTTTATCTAGGGACACATCCTCATTCCATGCACAACACCCTGTGGCTGCCTTGGCATGCTGCTTGCCAATATTGCTTGCCACACAGGGAACCAGGGAGGATGACACAACAAAGAGTTTTGTAAGGTACACAGACTTCTTTCCCCTGCTGCCAGTTCCCATCACGTTGTTGCTGAACACACACAAGCAAAGCAAGACTAATTTTCAGAGACCGAGAGCTTATGAAACACTTGCCATTCCTTCAGTGCTCTGCTGAGGATTGTCCTACAGCTATGGGGTAACTGTCCATCCCATAGCTAGGAGTGTGGGCTTTAACAGTCTGTTATTGCATCAAGTTTACAGTGTTCTTGTTGTCGAGCCTCCAAATCAGTGTTGTTGTTGTGTGCCTCCAAATCATTTTTGACTTATGTTGACCCAAAAACATACCTATCATGGGATTTTCTTGGCAAGTTTCTGCAAAAGGGGTTTGCCATTGCCATCCTCTGAGGCTGAGAGTGAGTGACTTGCTCAAGTTAGCCCATTGGGTTTTTATGCTCAAGAGGAGAATCAAACCCTGATCTCCAGAGTTGTAGTCCAGTGCTCAAACCACTATGCTACGCTGGCTCTCACAGTGACATATAGAAACCGTATACTGAGCAAATTTGGAGTCATAGCCGTGTGAGTCTGGAATGCCAATATGCAGAGGGATCCTGTAGCACCTTTGAGACTAACTGAGCAAAAGTGGTTATAGCATTTCATAGACTTAGTTGTTTTCCTCAGATGAGAGAATTGTCTATATACTCTGAAGGCACCAAGTCTCATCTGACCTTAGAAGTTAAGCAGGGTCAGGCCTGGTTAGTACCTGGATGAAGGAATCTTGGAAGGAATACCAAGAATGCCAAAGAATACCAGGTGGCTGAGATTCTATTCAAAGAAAGGCAATGGCTAACTATATCTGAATACTGAGTGCCTTTAGAAAACCCTATAAAATCTGTGGGGTTGCTCTAGGTCGACAGGCAACTTAAAGGCACATACTTTGAGAGTCATCTTGGCTTAATTGTTGAACTAGAACTCAGGGAGGCCAGGGTTTGAATATCCACCATGCCATGTAAACCCACTGGGTGATCTTGAGCATATCACACAGTCTTTCAGATGAAGAGTAATACAGTAGCAAATCTCCAGTGAAGAAATCATAAAACATCACACTCCTATTGATGCAGTCTAGAATCTCGTTGGGTTGTAAATCTGCTGCATCACACTGTTGGCTCGTGCCAAATGTTGCTGGAAAAACTCTAGGACAGTGGTTCTCAACCTTCCTAATGTGACGAACCTTTAATACAATTCCTCATATTATGGTGACCCCCCCAAGCATGGCGACCCCTGTGAAAGGGTCATTCAACCCCCAAAGAGGTCGTGACCTACAGGTTGAGAACCGCTGCTCAAGGAGAAGGTCCCTATAACTTGAAACTGATTTGAAGGCAAATAAGAATGGGAGTGGGTAGGAGAGGAATCAAAGAGATCCTTTTTTTATAACAGCCCTGTTCAGGTCTTGAAGGCTAGGGCCATGGCTCCATTCATTTCAGGGAGTAGACAACTGTTGAAGAATGGGGTGCACATTGATTCCCAGGGAGCAGTGCACCTCTTGATTCTCACCAGTGCTTTACAAAGCAGAATCTGACTCCTTGCATAAAGTTCAGATATTCAGCTTAAAACAAAGAATAGTAGATACCAGGTTTGTAACAAAGAAATGAAGATTTCTCTTAACTCTGTGCATCTTTTTCCAATCAGGAAAGCACTGGTGCTAATGGCGAGGAAACAAGCAGCCTCCGAGTTCGAAGAATGGCGGAGAACCGAAACCTGGAGGTAAAGTCCTTCCCTCTATAACTCCTATCCTAGAAGGTCTTGATGGGATAGCAGGTGGCTTCATATCTTGCTATGGTTTCACAGGTTCGCTCTCCTGGTGCTCTTGGACTTGGATACACACTGATGGGATATCATGCCAGGAATGGGGTGAGTTAACCAGCTGATCTGTGGAGAGATTGCGGGAAAACTGTGACACAGTGGAAGAGTAGTGCATGCTTTGCAAGCAGAAGGTCCCAGGTTCAGTCCCTGGCATTTCTAGGGATGTTGGAAAAGAAGTGCACTTGAGACCATTATCAGGGTCAGCTAATGGCTCCTGTGACAGCTGGACAGTAACTCTGTTTTAGGCTTTAGGCAGCTGAAGCAATCTTGCGAATAAGATTTAGCACCTTGAACAGTTCCTTGATCAGGCTGAAACCTGGAGTGAATTCAAAACTTTACTGATACGGAAGCCACTAGACACTGAAGTCCTGGTCAGTTGCTATTGCTCAGCATAAATGATACTGAGTTAGATAGGCCTCCCTCCCCAAAAATCACTGTTCCCAGAAATATACTTTTTGGCAAATATTGTGGGTGGTTTTGTTGTTGTTCTTGCTATTGCAAAATCACACTTTTTGGCCCAAAATATACAATACGACCCCCATATCCACAGGACCAACATACGTAGTTTCACATACCCATGTCCAAAAAACTATATTCTCTCTAGGCATTTTCTAGGTCCTCCAGAATGATTCTATAGTATGCTTCTGGCAGCAGTTGACCTTAGAGTCACATTGGAGAACCTAGAAATGCTTAGAGAAGTATTTTCACTAAAATCTCTAGATCTTCCATCAGAACTCTGTGGTCAACTTCCACTTCAATTCATGGTCTCTTCCAACTCTATGATGATTCTATGGTTTCAATAGGATTCAATATTATTCACAGTTGTGTGTTTCCATGCTAAGTGCAGGAATGTATCCCCTGTATATATATATAGTGGATCATACCCTATGGGAAATGGGAGAGGCGTAGCAAAAATTGGTTTTGCACAAAATCCATTTTTTGTGCCAGAAAACACATGCAGTCAGTCCTCAATATCCACACATTCATACATCCATGGTTTGAAAATATTTTAAAAATATATAAATTTCAAATAGCAAACCTTGATATTCCCATTTTATATAAGGAGCACCATCTTACTATGACATTGTATATAATGGGACTTGAGCATCCTCAGATTTTTATATCCATGGAGGAGGTGGTCTTGGAACCAAACTCCAGTGGATATCAAGGACCCACTGTATTTCGATACAGAATAATTTCCTTAAACACTTTGTTGGATTTGAATAGCAGGGGAAAACTGTGGAGAAATCTCCATTTTCTCCTTCACAAAGGAGAAAACTGGGAATGGGGGGGGAATGATTTATCCTCATAAGAGAGAACAAATCAGTCAAAGATTTATGTCCCTCTCTAAGACAATCCTAGGCCGGTATGGTAGTAAGGAGGGGGTGAAGTTGTTTATGTTCCCTTGAAAAGTCCAAGACAGGTTTCTGTAATAAATAACTGCTGAGTTTGAAAACATCAGGAATAAATTATCTTCTCCCATATTCAAAAGAAGTATGGAAACACACAAGCACTACATCTGAAATAATGAGTGGCAAAAGGGACATGCAACAAGATGCACACATTTGGGTGTGTGTGGGTGCAACCTCCTTGCTTAAATTTATTTGTTTCAGGGGTGGGTAGCCTGAAGCCCTAAAACTGCATGCACCTTTGGCCTGGTTTTAAAAGCTCTCTGCATGCTATCAGTTCAGATCTCTGGCAAGAACAATTTATCCTGGTAACCAACTGAGCAAGGAGGCAAGAAGAAAGAGATAGAATATAGAAGTCAGAAAGGGAAAGAGAGGACCGCCATACTGGCCTAAACATGGTGGAGATTATCAGATGGGGGATGAAACATCCTTGTCCTGTCCTTTTTCCATTCTCATGGTGCTATAGGGAAAAAATTTTCATACACCATTGCACTTATCCAGAAAGTGCGATTACCGTGATTACAGGAAAGACTTTCAAACACGTCACTGTCCCATCTTTGAAGCAGCATTGTCTGGCATTTTGCATTAATCGAAGTTGGCATTAATGCAGTGCCACTTCAATGATGGGACAATAGCGCAGCAGTCTGAAAGCCTTTTGCAGGATCGCAGTCAAAGACGGGATAAGGACAGGGGAGTGATCTTTATCCCATCCCTGTGTGATAATCTCCAGTGGCTCTTGTCTCTTTTTTTTTTAATTATTCCAAACCAAAACAGATCTAGTTAATACTTGGATAGAAGACCTCTTAGGACTACTAGAAAACTCCAGGAAACCTATCCAGGGGTAGCCATGTTGACCATACAGCAAAGTACAATAACTTAGTGTGCAGAAATGAATTGGTAATCATTGTCTCAACCCCAATTACCTTTCTCTATTCGTCTACGCTGTAGATATAATACAGTTTGATACCAATTTACATCCTGTAGCTCTGTCCTATGGACTCTCGGGAGTTGTAGTTTTACAAGAGCTTTAGCCTACTCTGCCAAAGAATGCCGGTGCCTCACAAAACTACAAATCCCAGGATTCTGTAGAATGGATCCATGGTAGTTAGAGTGGTGTCAAACTGCATTATTTCTACAGTGCAAATGCACCCGGAATTCCATCAGTTTGTTTTTGTGGGGGGAAGGGTGCTGGAGCAGAAAGCACTGAGATTTCAAGGATGTGTTTGTTTGTTTGTTTGTTTTGGTGCAAGATAGCTCCTCTGTTTTGTGTTTAGATCAGCAGTTCTCAATCTGTGGGTCAGAACCCCTTTGGGAGTTGGGCAACCCTTTCACAGGGGTTGCCTAAGACCATTGGAAAACACATAGCAAAATTAACGTTATGAAGTAGCAACGAAAATAATTTTATGGTTGGGGGTCACAACGACATGAGGAACTATATCAAAGGGTTGCAGCATTAGGAGGGTTGAGAACCACTGGATAAATTATGATTCTTTTGGCCTTATGAGTTTCCCTTCTTGGAAATCAATATTTTGTTCCTTCAAATGCCTCCTGCAGAAGCTGTTTTGTGAAAGCACCCACAATACTCAAATATGGAAATGTGTTCCCCACCAGTCCCCCTAAAAATATCTGAAGACCCTCAACTGGATTTTCTATGCCAGTCATACAATTTAATTCCTTATCCGCTCCTCCTGAACATGCATCTTCCCATTTGTATTTCTGATTTGTGTTTTGTTTAATTTTCAAGGCTTATCCTGGGCCTCATAGAACCAGGAGAATCAAGGTACAGTATATACTCGACTATAAGTCAACCTCATATATAAGTTGAGGGCAGGTTTTGGGGCCAAAATTATGGATTTTGATATGACCCATGGATAAGTTGAGGGTAAAACTTAGCAGCATGGAACAAAGGATGTAAAGGCTGAAGTAAAGGAAAAGATGCTAAAGATCTTTAAAAGTTTTGACAGGCACAAATATTTTTGCTCACCCTAAAGGGTTGATGGATGAGATAATAGATGCTTCTTATAGGTGCTCCAAAAAGAGATTAAGTTCTCACCTTTTACCAGGGCATGGTTCCTCTTTTGATAAGAATTAAAGTACAGTACTTACATTTGCCTGTGGATAAGTTGACCCAGGATTTTTGGGTCAGTTTTTTGACTAAAACGTCTAGACGGACACATGAGTATATACAGTAAATTTTAATCTTGAGGTTGTTATATCTCCATAGTGTTTATATCATACGACATTAACACCAATGAGGAATTTAATCCCTGTAGTCCAAAATAGTGACTATTCCAAACTCTGGCCTAGACTGAGTGACTCCCAAAGACTCACTCCAAATTCGTAAGACATGGCTTTTTTTCTGGGATCTCAAGAGAATTGGAAATAATTTGAGGGCAGATCATATTACAGGATTTGGGATGAATTTTCATGGATTCCAAAATGGGTTGCTTTGTTATGACTCCAGTTGTTCCTGGGCTTTTGGGCCTTGCAGATCTTGATAGGGTATTACGCACGTCCCGAAGTAATGAAGTTTCCCTGCATTACACAAGTACAGATTGCAACCAATTTGGGAGGCCTAGATGTTCATGAGATAATGCAATCATCCTTGCAGTGATGCCAGCTCTCATTGTTTTCTGTTGCTTTAAAATCTTTCTAACGTCTCGGATTGAAATATGCACTATTAATGATGAGACTGGAAATGGAGGAAATGTTAAAGGAGACATTAAGACAAGTAATGTGCTTTTTCTATAGAAGCAAGAATCAGACACAGTGGATGGAGAATTTGGACCTAATCAAGGTCAAAAGGTGGGTATATTTTCTCCATGAATGTGAAAGCATGTCATTTGCGCATTGGCATTGAAGTGTCTCAAATCCCTGCTCAACCATGGAAACCTACTGGGTGACTTTGGGCAAATCACATTTTCTCGCTCTCAGGGGAAGGCAATGCCAAACCTCCTCTGAAGAAATCAGGTCAATAAACCCCTAGGAAAAGGTTGACATAAGTCAAGTGTTCATTTGAAGGCACATAACAACAACAATTGGAGCATGAGTCCTTCCTCCTGGTGTTACAATGAGATGCTTGGTTTACATACAGCTTCCATCCCAGTATCCTCAGTGTCATGGAAGAGAGGGTGCGAAGTTGAATCCATCTTGACACTGGTCCCCAGTGTGAATATTGATGAATCATAAGTTGAGCCATGTAGGGATTTCATCTCACCCTAAATCCACCCAAAATGGTGGGTCCTTCCCATCATTGTCATCAGTGGGCATTGTGCTTTATGTTTACAAGGGGACAGATCCAGACCAGGGGGAGCGGAGAACATGCTATGCCCCACTGAGATAGAAACCAGCAATATTACTACTGCTAATGCATTCCCATTCCCCCAAAAATGTTAGTATGGAATTCTAGTCAGTATGGAATTCTGCTTAATGGGAAATAACCATGTTCCCTTGACATGGGATTTTTGTCTTTGCAGGGAGAAAAAGGTTCTCCTGGAAGCCCAGGCAGCAAAGGAGAAAAGGTACTTTTCAGCTACATGTGCAAATTACAGATGTTCTTCTCAAGCTGATCTAGTAAACTGGCAATTTTTCCCTCAATATGTCAGGGACCAGTATCATATTTGGGCCCTATTATTATCATCATTTTTTTGCCCAGTGTCCTGAAAACTTGGCCACAGATGAGTGGCTGATGGATGGTTCATGCGCCAGCATTGATCTAGAGCATGCTAAGATCAATAGAACTAAGGGCCTATTACCAAACACATGTATGAACTGGTTTTACAGAGATCTAAATACATGTGCAGTTTTGAATTGTTTTGAAGTAGTTTAACTTATTTTAATTAGTCCTCTTTCAACTTCTCAAAATGTTTAATATGTTCTTAGAATTCCAAAATGTTTTTTAAACTGTGCATATTGTTTTAAATCAATCGTGTTTTATTATATGCTGCCCTGAAACCTTCTTTAGACTGTGGAATATAAATATTTCATAAATAAATAAATGAGAGAGAAGATATTTGCGAGCAGGATCCAGAAGAAAATACATTTCTGAATTGCAAATGTGTATTATACACAATGGCGACTATTGACTTCCATGTTGGTGAGGCGATGAATCTGCTTTTTGTCTTAAGAGGAGTTAACCAAGATCTTGAACCTGTTCTGAGGATAGAATAAAGCATCTCGAGTAAGTCCTTTAGGCAAAAAACCAGAGTGGATTCATTGCCCCAATGACATGGAAGCCATCATTTGCCCATGATTGTTGGTGTGTATTTGTGTGTGTATTTATTCAATTTGTGTGTGTATTTATGTGTGTATGTTTCACAACCATAAAGGTATTTGGCACGTGCAAATTAATATGTTCGAAAAGGCCAGAAACCCAATCTAAGCAGATTATGTTCTATATTCCAGCAAATGAGAAGTCTATGAAACAAAGAAGGGATGGAACTAGCCAATTTAATCTGTTCTGGGTAATAGGAAGGAAGAAAATTGTGCTGTGATTTCCACATTTGTAGTCCGAGATGTCACTGAATTGAATTGTACAGGCACATTTCTGTGAAGCTTGATGAAAAGCATGCAATATGTACAATCTGAGGGCAGTTTTTCCCTTCCTTCCTTCCTTCCTTCCTTCCTTCCTTTTTTTCTTTTTGCAGGGGGAACCTGGAGAGGCAGGAGAACCTGGCGAGAAGGTGAGCAACCAAGAAAAGACTGCCGCATTCCAAATTCTACATGCAAATCATAACAACAATGGATGTTCTGGCTTAAAGCTTCATCCACACAGAAGAAATAATCCAGTTTGACACTACTTGAGCTATGGCTCAATTCTCTGGAATTCTGGGATTTATAGTTTTGTGAAACATTTAGCTGCCTCTCTCGGAGAGCTCTGGTTCAAACACAAACTACAGTTCTATATCATTGAACTATGGCAGTTAAAGTGGTGTCAACTTGGATTGTTTCTACAGTCCACCTTCTTTACACTTTTCCCTCTGATCTTGACTTCTGGCAGCCGCATTGGTAATGTATGGGCTCATTCCCACATACATTTAAACCAGTTTGGGATTCGCCTTTGCTCTGTGTTGATGAATTGATTCCAAAAGGCCCGTCATTCCCACTATGAAAGTGGAACTTTTTATTATTACTTCTTTTTTGGTCCGATTGTCATCCCCACTAGTTTGCCCCATTTCAAAATGGATGTCAGTCACCTGTGCGTCATCAGTGACATAAGCAGCAGCCCAGGCAACCCGACTTGGGAACTATATTTTATTAAAAAATTGATAGAAGATTTGATTCATTGGCTTTGCAACTACTTGCAATCAGTGAGGCAAGTAGTTGCAAAACCACTGAATCAAATCTTCTGTCAATTTTTAAAAAACTGGTTCTGATCCGAATCAAATCTTCTATCAATTTTTTTTTTAAAAATTGACAGAAGATTCAATTAATTGGTTTTGCATCTACTTGCCTCAAGTAATTACAAAATCAATCAATTGAATATCCTATCAATTTTATTTTATTTTTTAAAGAAAATCGTGCACCCATAGGTCACACCACAAGCACAAATGCAGGGCTGGGGGTGTGTGGATCTGCCAGAAACTGAGGAGGAATGGTAAACACCCCTCTGCCATTAGTCCCTCCCCTCCAAAATGATGCAATTCAGATCTGTCGTTCCCACTTGTTGAACACACATCAGAATCGATTATTTTCTAAAGAACCGCCAAATAACTAGTATTAGGGTTTTTTTGCATTTGTCTCACTTTGTACAATTGAAACCGATCACAGTAGGATGGGAACCAGTTTCAAATGGGAACGATGGTCATATAACCTGATCAGCAATTCACTTTAAATCATAGTGAGAACGTGGCCTATAGTTCTCTTCCTTCTAATCCCTATCCCATTTAACCAATCTTTGATCCGTTAGCTCTTCTATGAGTGTGTGCTTTGTGTGACTGTTGTAACCTCTTTTACTGTATTAATAAAATACATTTAATTTTGCATTTTGGAATCTGGTTCCTCAGACATGGTTTTAAAAAAAGGCTGAAGATCCTAAGCTAGATGTTATCTTGCCATGCTCCCTTGAGATAATGAATTAATTCCCCTATATAAAAATTAATTTGGAGTTGTTTAGGTAACAACATCTGATACAAAATGGGAAGCCTGGCAACCCTAATTACAGATTTTCTTGAGCACAACACAACTATAATCAACTTGGACTCTTAGGGTTTCTGATTCCTTATCCCTTTGGATGCTGTGGTTTCTTCTCTCTTATTTTGGTATGCCCCTTCCCAGGATTTCCCAGAAGCGAGGTGGTTTATGCTTTTATTTCCATTTGCTGGAATCAGAAATACTGGAACCTTATCTTTTGCTTCCATAATTTTTTTTCAGGGCGCCAAAGGCGATGAAGGTGATGTTGGTCAAAAGGTACAGTAATGGTTTTGGCTTGGGCCAAAGGAAAGAGTGTCACAAAAAGAAAAACTGCAGTGACATGCTTCCCTGTTTGCAGAGTTATATGAAATCAAAGATGCCCCATTGATGGGTTATAAAAAGGCAAATTAGAGGAGGCTTTTGCCCTAATCTATTGTTACAAATCCTTGGGATAGCGTAAAATTAAGCCACATACCTTCCAAATCCAAATTTGGGACAAATCACAAAACAGAGCACCTTCAAGGCAAGATATATAAGTGAGAGAAATCATGGTTATGGCAAACAGATAGGGGGTGGGAAAGTGCGTAGGGGCCCCAGTGCTTGGGAAAGTTACCTTTTGATTTAGAGGAACTTGATGAGAAAAGTTATCTAGACACATCAAGTCTCTCAGACCCTCAAACCCCTCCCCAAATCAAACTTATAAATGGAAACCAACTAAGTATTTCAGGAAAAGGGTAGATAATGCAGATTAAAATCAAGGAAGGGGGTGACAAAATTGAGTCACCTTGCCCCAATCTGAAAAGATTAGGAACTTGATTTCTTAAATGCTAGATGGGGAGTTGTTATGAATTTCATCTAGGTTGCCTCATACGTTTGTTTTAAATATTGAAACGTATCCACTTAAAATCAAGGCACACATTTAATACTACAATAGTTAATATTCATCTTAATATTATTAATAGTTTATTGTTGTTGTTGCTGTGTGCCTTCAGGTCATTTCTGACTTATGGTGACTGTAAGGCTGTATCATGGGGTTTTCTTGGCAAGATTTGTTCAGAGAGAGTTTGCCATCCTCTGAGGCTGAGAGAGTGTGACTTGCCCATTGGGTTTCCGTGGCTAAGCCACGGAACGTTGGACTCCAGAGGTATAGTCCAGAACATAAGCTACTACGTCACACTGGCTCCACATTATTAATAGTTGTATTAATATTTCTTTAGTAATATAATGGTTATCTTATGTATATAGGCACCCCTTGTCAGTACAGAGATTTTCTTGTGATTTGATACAACTAACTTTGTTTGTAAAAAGTTATAAAATATGTGGGGGGGGGGTTTTAAGACAAGCTGGCTCAGAATTTTTGCATGTCAGGACTTTTTTAACGTAAAGAATACTAATTTGTATATATAATACAACATTTTCTGTTTGTATCGCACTGTGATTTGCACAAAAATGTTTTTTCCCCTGCTAAAAATGTCCCAAAACATGTGAAACTATCACAAAAAGGAGAGAGGAAAATTCTTGAAAGCTCACTCAGGAGGGAGAAAGAATTTGAAAGAATAAAATAAATCAAGATTTACATCCCTGCAAAAGCTCACACAGACAAACAAACACACACACACACTTTAAGATTTTTGCTAGTGGGGAAAGATGTTGAATAAATAAACTGGTTATTGTTGTTGTGTGCCTTCAAGGCATCCCTGACTTATGGTGACCCTATCATGGGGTTTTCTTGGCAATTTTCTTAAGAGGAGGTTTGCCAATACCTTCCTCTGAGGCTGAGAGAGTGTGACTTGCCCAAGGTCACCCAGTGGGTTTACCTGGCTGAGCTGGGATTCGAACCCTGATCTCAAACCACTACACCATGCTGGTTCTCCAACTGGAGAAAGAAAGAAAGAAACTGGAGTGGGGGCAAATTTGTGCTGGTTTCGCCTTCCTGCTTTGTGATGCTGCCCTTCACAAACTGCATACAGCTACAAAATCCAAGGTGGTCATTTCAACTCAGGTATTCATTTTATTTTATTTTTGTTATTTTTTCTTTCCCCAAGGATTAAGTATCTTGGCTTCTATTAGAAACAATATTCCGCAGTAATTGTAAATGTGAAAGTACAGCAGCGGGCAGAAGAACAGACATTTGTGAAGTGCTAGGAGGGCATTTAAAAAAACAAATCCATCAAAGAGCTGACCAGTGGCCTAAAGTATCGGACGTGATGAATGCACTGATAACACAGACAATTTTTGTAAGAGGACAAAAGTCACAACTGTATTTTGCAATGAACTTTCCTCTCTTTATCATTAGTGGCTGAGAAACTTTTGGTTGAGGTTCTTCCTATGCCATGGTGCCTTCCATGGCTACATCTACACTGCAGAGTTAATGCAGCTTGATACCCTAAAGGCAACAGATCCCATCTGATCTAAGCAAGGTTAGGCCTGGTTAGTACTTCGAGGGAGACCACCAACGAATCCCAGGCGCCATCGGCTATATTTCAGAGGAAGGAACTGGCAAAACCACTTCTGAGTATTCCTTGCCCGAGAAAACTCTATGAAAATTGTGTTGTGAACCTGTGTGTGTGTGTGTGTGTGTGTGTGTGAGAGAGAGAGAGAGAGAGAGAGATGTAACGGAAGAGGGATCAGCTTTTGTTTTCTTTTTATCTCTTTTTAAAGGGAGAGCCAGGGATCGGCTTCCGTGGGCCGGTGGGCCAAGCTGGATCTCCTGGGCAGAAGGTGAGAAGCTGGCTCTCCTGGGTATAAGGCCATGTATAGGTGTATCCACACTTCAGAAGTAAAGAAGTTTGACACCATTTTTAACTGCCATGTTTCTATCCTACAGAATCTGGAGATGTGTAGTTTGGTGAAGCATCAAAGCTCTCTGACAGGCCAGGATGAATATCTCACCAAACAACATATCCCAGGATTCCACTGGATGGAGCCAAGACAGTTCAAGTGATGTCAAACTGCTTTTTTTTCTGCAGTGTAAATACAGTGGGCCCTCCACATTAGTTGGGGTTAGGGACACAGGATCCTTGTGAAAGTAGGAAAACTGCAATTAAAAGCACATTATTTTTTTTAACCCGAGAAACACCTCATTAGGAATCTCTAGATCCGCCAGCATAACTCTATGGTCAACATCTACCAGATGTTGGCCATAGAATTTTGCTGAAGGACCTACAAATGTCGAGAAAAGAGTTGTCTCTAGGAATTTGTAAGTCCTCATCTGGCGAACATTAGCCATAGAGTCACTCTGGAGGATCTAGAGATTCCTAGAGATAACATATTAATCAAACCTACAAATAATCAAATGGGCAAAATTCAAAGCTGCAAATGTGATGGACCAACTGTATACTCAGATCTATATCACTACCAGTACAGTAATGATGTTTGCATCTTACCCTATATAATGTCAACTCATGGTGTGCTGGAATAACATGTTTTTTTCCTGCTAGGGTGAACCAGGGGCACCGGGAGCCCCAGGAGCACAAGGAATACAGGGGATCCGTGGCAATCCAGGGATCCCAGGATCCCAAGGAGAAAGAGGACCACCTGGACTACCTGGAATTCCTGGACAAAAGGTAAGCAATGACTTTGAGGGAAAGAGTCTAAAATTGGTCAAATAGTTTCAGGAACCAAATCTCACACTGGATCTCTTTATGATGCATTAATATATTCTTGGACAGGATGGACAAGGGAAGATGTTTTTTAATGATATCTATTGTTTTTATTGTTTTGTTTGCTGTCAAGTCATCCAAGACTGATGATGACCCTACGAAGAAGAGACTTCCATGAGTGATCAACTGCCCAGCTCAGGTCTTGCAGACTTAAAGCTGTGGCTTCCTTGATTGAATCCATCCACCTGTCATGCAGTCTTCCTCTTTTCCTACCGCCTTCCACTTTTCCAAACATTATCATCTTTTCCAGTGGAAAGTGAGATAAAATTGAGATAGTTGGAGGGCAAGAGCTTGGTGACACAAATGTCCTGGGCAATGGCTTCAAAGCAGTTGGCCTTTATTGGTGTTATAAAGATGGAAGTGGGGGCTTGGCTGCCTAGAAAGTTACTTACCATCTATCATTGTCATGTGGGCAACTATGGGCCAATACAGACGATCAGGAAGTGCCATCATGGGGCCGATACTACGGTTAGGGAGCACTCACCAACCGCATGCTCCCTAACCTAGCATGGCAGTCTCCTGTCCACACGGAGCTGCCATCTGGATGTAACAGACATTGCTGTGTGTCCGTTATGTCACTGGTGCACCAATGGCGCACTCATGAGGTGCACCGGGTGACCTAAAAAGAGCCCAGTTTTTCTGAGTTCTTTTTATTCCAGAGGGACACCATGCGGTTTGGCTCCCTCCGGAGTTAAAATGGGCACTTTCTCCCCGTCGTTTTCTGGCAGTCTGTCTAGGAAGCCACATTAGACCCCCAAGAGATCTTGGAGGGCTACCCCCTACAAAAAAAAAAGTCATATTTGGTTTGCCCCTAAACGCCCCACATTTCTCTACAAGGGCTTAGGGACACAGAAAGTGACTGAAAATCTTTTCCAGCCCATCTCTGTTTTGGGAAATAATCCTCTTCTGGTCTTAAAATATCCATGGGGACAAAAAGCTGTCAAAAATACACACGTGTGCACACACAAGCAGTATCTAAAAGGCATTTGGGGGCAACAGTTTTTTTAAAAGCAAAATCATTTAAAATGTATTTTTATTAACATATAACAACAAAAGCAACAATAAACCCACAACAACAAATATCTATTAATATGATGAAACAACATATGATAAATATGATAAAAACAACCTACAAGACTGACAAATCTAAACAAATTAATCTGATCGACCACACTACTAAAAATTCATCACCAAAGACAGGAGAACTGTGGCTTCCAATTTGCCCGGCAATTGTTATATTACTCAACTATATCTACTACCCCCTTGCTGTTCAGAAATTAATCACATATCTTAAAGGTTAATAAAATCTTATACAAACCTTTACATTAAAAAATTAAAAACATCATTTTTGAGTTCCTTAGGATCCTTGGGAGATTGCAGGTGGCCTATGGGCCACACTTTGCTAACCCTGGTCTACTGGCATCTTATCACTTGTACTGTGGCACACAGGGCTTAGGTAAGCCCCATAATACCATCATCCCCAGGGCTATTGGTTTGGACAATCATACCCTCCAGTAAACCAGGACATACATGGCCAAGCAAGATGGCAAAAATGTATTAATAAGGAAGAACAAAAAAGCTAGGAGATGCTGCAATGGTTTGCTTTTGCCTGAGCCTACAGGGAAGAAGATGTTGCTGTCATCTCCTCTCCTCTCCCCCCACTGAGTTGAATGCAAACTTTTGCACTGTGAACTTTCAATTGCAGTTTGCAGAAACTGAGGTATGTGGTGGACAAATGGGAAAGGTGGAAGAAACAGAAATTGGGGGTGAATCTACACTGTAGGTATAATGTAGTTTGAGACCACTGTAATTGCCCTAGCTCCATCCTATCGAATCCTGGGATTTGTAGATCTGTGAGGCACAGTAGTCTTTGGCTGAAAAGGCTAAAGATGTTGTAAACTAGAACTCCCAGGATTCAATAGGATGGTGCTACAGCACGTAAAGTGCTGTCAAACTGCATTATTTGTACAGTGCAGATGCACCCTGGAACACTTGAAAAGCAGCTGTAAAAGGGGAACAGCAGAGGATCTGATAGGGACTTTCTATGGCAAATCAGCACAAGTGGAGGGTATAGGTTTATTTCTTTGGGGGAGAAAAGAGGATAGCTCAGCCGGTGGGAACAAGAACAAGCAGAGTTTGCTTACTTCTTATGAGAGAATTTCATATTTTTTTTTTCATGTAATGTGAGCCTTTCAGTGCTGTTTCACAAGGTGACTCAAGGTTCCAGCAGGGGCTGTTAAAGAAGGATATACATTTCAAAAATAAATGATGAGAATCATGCCTATAATCAAAGCTATTTGCCTTGTGCAATTTCCATCCATCAGAATAATGCTTAATAATTTTGGTTTCTGGGAACTTTATCTTTTATGAGTGTTTTTTTTTTAAATGAAAAGCAAATTTCTAATCCCTGGTGAGTGCTGGCTTGGCCCTTGTGTGACTGGATGGCCCTTGTGGTCTCTTCCAACTCTGTGATTCTATGATTCTATGATTCCCATGTGATTGGGAGAGCGAATCCACTCTGGGTTTTAATCTGAGCTGCAAAAGAGCCAGTGAAGGTGCTGAAGCTCAGAGCAGGGAGTCCATTCTTTTTTATTTTTATTATTTATTATTAACACAAAATTCCCATCATATAAAACACCATACAAAGCTAAATTACAAACACAATGCAAACAAATCTAAACTACTAGCTACTGCTAAACAAACTAACTAACAGAAACAAGGAGCATATACATGACTTCCAGCTTCTCAGATAATGGTTATATTTGATTAATTCCTCTAAGTCAAGTATATAGCATTTCAAACTCATTGTTAAAATATTATGATTAATTTAAAACACTTCTAGTTGTTACTTATAACTTTCCTGTTGTGTGACGTCAAGTTGTTTCCAACGTATGGCAACCCTAAGGTGACCCTATCACAGGGTTTTCCTGGCGAGATTTGTTCAGAGGCGGGTTTGCCATTGCCTTCCCTTGAGGCTGAGAGAGTGTGACTTGCCCAAGGCCACCCAGTGGGTTTCCATGGCTGAGTAAGGAATCAAGCCCTGATCTCCAGAGATGCAATGCAATGTTTAAACCACACTGAACAAGACTTCCACAATTGCTGGACTTGATCAACATACAGCTAGTCTTCCTCCAGGATCTCTCAGTCTCTCATCTCTCCATTTCCCAAGACTCAAACCAGCTGAGAATTTTTTTCCCCACTTTAAAACTCACAAAGCTGTGGCTGCTGTAATCCCTCTCATAAATGTTTGGGTCATCATGACTTGGATTAAATGTCTGAAGCTCTTGCGGAGGACAGCCGTTGCATGAGTGACCCTGTAATTGTGCTCTTTCAGAATGACATTGGAAGATAATCGTTGGTTTTCAGGCTTTCCTTCTGAGATTGCTTGGTGGTCTCTGTTCCCTGGCACATTCTTTTGTGCAGTGTCTATCTGGAGGATATGGTTCTTCTGGGTTCAATAAAGACCTGTAAGATCCATTTATATTGCAGTATAGCATAGTCAGCCTTCCATATTTACAGATTCTTTATTCACAGATTCAACCACTCACAGCTTGAAAATATTCCAAAAAGATATATAGGGGTCCTTGGTATCTGCTGAGGGTTGGTTCCAGGATCCCCCATGGATAACAAAATCTGTGGATGCTCAAGTCCCATTAAATATAATGGCAGAGCAAAATGGTCTCCCTTACATAAAATGGAAAATCAAGGCTTGCTATTTGGAATTTAGTATTCTTTTGAATATTTTCAAACCAGGGATGCTTGAATCAGTGGATAAAAAAATCTATGGATAAGAAGGGCCTACTGTACATTCCAAGAAAGCAAACCTTGATTTTGCTGTTTTATATAAGGGGCATCATTTCACTAGACCATTGCATTTAACTTGAGCATCTGCAGATTTTGGTATCGATGGGGGGGTGCTGGAACTAAACCCCAGCAGGTACCAAGGACCCACTGTTTATGCTATGCAACCTTTCCTGGACAGGCTTAGCTATATTCACCCATAAACTGGTCATTTCCCTATTAGACTACTGCCATGCACTCTACAGGGGGCTGCCCTTGAAGATGACTCAGAAGCTACAGCTAGTACAAAACAGAGCAGCAAGACTGGTACCATACAAACAATATAGGACTGTCAAGTCTGGCAGAAACTAACCAGAAATTCAAGCTTCAGTAGCTAAAACTCATGCAAACCTTTATTCAGTAACTATGGTTCCCATCCAGAGTTGTTCATTGTCAGAACTAGACAACAAGCGTTAGCAATGCCTAATTAATTACAAATATTTATTAAAACCAATAATTAAACATACAGTACTTGCCCCTTTCAGTTCACAGCTCACCCATTGAGCTGCAAAATTCTTCCCACCCGAACAACCTTGAACGCTTTGAGTCATGCCTGCCTCCTCTCTCATATTATCACACCAGCCTTTCTGAGATTACCATATCTCTGCAATACCCAGCTCATTGCAAATCCCATCACACAACAAAATACTAGTTTTTTATACGGAAGTCAAGGTACATAAGCAACTGCCAGCAACAACACAGGTGAAGCTAAGTTGCTGGATACACATTAACAGGGCTTTCTCTTTAGCAGCATCTCAACTGTGGAACTCCCTGCCCATGGTAGTTAGGCCAGCTCCAGTTCTTTGAAGTTTCTCGCAGGCAGCCAAAACAGTGCTGTTTCACCTAGCACTCAGTGTTTAAAAGTGCTGTTTTAACTGTTTCAAATCTGGGTTCTACAATTGTTTTAGGCAGCTTAAGATTCTATAATATTTTAATGCATTTAATTTTTTTTTTTTAAAAAAAAAATCTTTACATTGATTTAATTGGTTTTTATTTGTTGATCACCTTGGGAGCCCTTGCAGGTTGGAAGAAGATACAGAAACACTTTAAATAAATAAAACCAATAAATACAACTTGGAGGTTTTCCTGTTTGCCTATTATCTGTCTGAAAATGTTTTGTTTTTTTTCTTCCTTAGGGGGAACTTGGTAAGAGAGGCCGAAATGGATTAGCTGGACCGCCAGGTCCCCCTGGACCACCTGGGCAAGAGGTACAGAGAGCATCTCATGTTGAAGTGGAAAGGGAGGATGGAGGGGTGGGGTGCAGGTAGATAAGCTTAGTTTATGAAAAGCCAATATTGGGAAAACTATGGAGAGACTTGGAAACCACTATATGAATATTTAAATAAGAAAAAGGTTAAGGACGTCAATTATAAATTATAATTTAAGCTAATTTGATTAAGGAATAAAAATCTGTAGATCCATATGAATTAAAAACTTATAAATAAGGGTTAGTTTGAAAGAAATTTATGTATAAAAATTTAAGGATTCCGTTAATCTAGGAATTAGTTGGAAAGGTTGTGTATTTAGGATTAAATATCACCTATTTGGAGTTCAGAAAGTCACATTTTGTTTGTGTATAGTTAATAATGATAGTTTGTATGAGTTAAGTCATGAGTTATGTATTGTACAATGTATATACTGTATTTGTTGGGGGGGTTGTTGTTAGCTGTCTTTTGTGTCAAGGTGTATGATATTATGTAATTGTAACTGTTTTAACTTGTTGTACCCTGCCCCAAATGTTCGCTCAGAGGGGCGGGTTATAAATAAAAATTATTATTATTATTATTATTATTATTATTTATTTTTAATAATTAAATAAAAACTTTTTTAAAAAACCTGGAGTGCTGCTGCCAAGTCACTGCAGAGCAGTGTTGAATCAGATGGGTCTAAGGTCAGGCTTGATATAAAGCAACTCACTATGGGCTGAATAAAACTAGTAAGTCCCAGCTATGTAAATCCCATTGAATCAGTGAGGTTTACATTAGTGTTGGTTTAGTATTCAGCAAGAGATCCAATTCTGGTCTGTTCTACTTGGCGCTAGCAACTGAATGTAGGCCTGTGGATCAGAAGTATTGGGACAGAGCTCAGTGATAAGTGAACGGAGCTGCCTATCTGGATCAGACCAGATGACTACCACATTCACTGTTCACACAGTCATCAACCAGTTGCCTTGTAAGAAGCCAACCATCAGGACATCAGTGCAATAGCACAGTGTTGCTTATGGTCCCTCACAACTAATATACTGCTCCATGGTGCTATTATTACACAGTATGTTTCAAGTCAGCTTCAACTAATTGTGATCTTCTTTTGGGGTTTTCTTGGCCAGATTTATTCAGAGGAAATTTGCCCAAGGTCACCCAGTGGGGTTTCTAGGGATGAGCACCTGGGTCTCCTGAAGTCCTAGACCAACAAACTACTCTCATACTGCCTCTTGTACTGGATGGACTATATCTAGCTATCATAGCTAGTTGCCTTTGAGAGCCTCAGCCAGATGTGTTCCGTGCAAAAGGACCCAGGTTCCATACTTGTCATCTTTAATTGGGACTGATACTTTGAACCCTCAAAAATAGTATATGGCCATGGTGTGTTATGTTCAGCCAGCTAGTACAGCCCCTTCCTTAGGGTTTCCTCATCCACTTGGCTAAACTAATACTCATAAGAGTAACAAATGCCATATGTTACCACCCTTGAACTGCAAGAGGGTTCTTTGTCTTGGTGTGAAATATATTTGGGAGTTTCTTTGTTTGTTTGCTTCTCAGGGTATGCCAGGTGCCCCAGGAATCAAAGGCAACAAGGTGAGTCACACCAAGGAATAGAGAGTAAACATCATCATTTTGATAAGAATGCTATCTTGCATGTTATTTCCAAAGTAAATGAACAAAAGACACATGCTGATGTAAAAGCAATCTGGGAGAAAAAAGAAATGTTGTTAGTCCCAACCACACCCATTGAATCAATTGGATTTTGCTATGTGTTAACTCAGCATTAAGTGATGGATTCATTCTAATTGTGACTACTTTGGTTGAAGACTCTAAATAAAATTGATTGATAATTGACATTAGGGGCGTAATTTTTCACTAAGTTTATTCTCAAATGAAGTAATTAGTAATTATAGCAAAATTCTTTCCTTCCTTCCTTCCTTCCTTCCCTTCTGCAAGAAAGACTTCAAAAACCACACATTTTTCTTAACAATTCAGGTCTTTAGCCTTTCACTTCACAATTCAGGACTTGTTCTCTACAAAATTCACATTTTTTTAAATTTGCATCGAAAATCTGCATAGATGATAATATTCTTCAATAAAAATATTATTTTCCATGCAGAAAATCCTGTTTCCTGCACAGAAAATCCTGTTTCCTCTACCCATGTGTGAATTTTGCATGCAATAAGAATCCAATTACACCATTTTCTGTGCAGGACACTGCTTTTTCTATTCAGTAAACACTGTTTATGTACAGAAATATCATTTTCTATATAGTTTTCTACTATATTTCTGCACAGAAAAGGCTGTTTTGTATGCAAAACAAACACAGCAAATTTTGTGTGGAATAAATACCTGTTAGAACTGGCCAGTCCTCAAAGTTCAGTAAATCAGTCCTCTATATTCAAACAGCAAAACTTTGTCTCAGCAATTAGAGAAGTTAATAAGAAGACATCTGCAGACAGAACTTCTGTTATTCAGAAACACAAGCATAAAATAAGCAGCACCCTGCCTTTTAGTTTCATGGGATTTGTTTTGATTTGTTTATAAATGAAACTATTCTTTCAGCCAGTCTTGCTTCTCTGCCTCTCTCATAGACTTTCGCTTTTGCCCCTGTCTTTCTTTTCCCATCTGACTGCCTTGAAACTCAGTGCCAGTATCCTCCTACACACTTCTGTGCATTCAGATAGTTTAGATTAAGTGTATTAACTGTGTGCATTGTTTTATAGTTTGTAGATTATAATTATTATAATGGATAAGTTGTTTATTTTAAATTTCATGCTTGTGACTTTAGATTGTACGCTGTGGGCAGTTTTATTTTCTTTGGACAATTGTGTAAATCAGTATGTGAAATTTATAGTGCTATATATAAACTTTAATGGTGGTGGTGGTGGTGATGATGATGATGATGATGATGATGATTCAGCCAGGCAATTATTTTGTCTTTGAACCAACACTATGACTCCCATCACTTCCCATAAAACCCCTATTCTACATACATAATACATGGTTATGGCAAAAGCTAGCATTTTATAATATATAGAATCATAGAATCATAGAGTTGGAAGAGACCACAAGGGCCATCCAGTCCAACCCCCTGCCATGCAGGAACTCTCCATCAAAGCATCCCCGACAGATGGCCATCCAGCCTCTGATTAAAGACCTCCAAGGAAGGAGACTCCACCAAAATCTCCAAGGAAGGAGTGTGTTCCACTGTCAAACAGCCCTTACTGTTAGGAAGCTCCTCCTAATGTTGTGGTGGAATCTCTTTTCCTGGAGCTTGCATCCATTATTCCGGGTCCTGTTCTCTGGAGCAGCAGAAAACAAGCTTGCTCCCTTACATACATTACATATCACTAGGATGACAGGAATAATGCACAATCTATGGCAATATCTGCCAGTTTCTGCAAGTACCAAACTACAAATACTCTCATCAGTTTGGGATTCTTCTCCACAGTTTTCTCAACATTAGAAAAACAGGGGTTATTGTGGATTGTTTTTCATTTTGTTTTTGAGAATTGTAGACTAATTCCAAATACTCTTTCCATCTTTAGTTCAGACTAACCAATGAGACTGTACCATGTAGAGAGCTTAAAGTCTAATACTTGATTTGCCTGAGTTTAAGTCAATGGCATTGTCTTAGAATGGATACATTATTTTCCCAGAAACAATCCAAGTAACTTTGTGGCTTCTTTTTGTTTTGCAGGGGGATACTGGTCTTGGCAAACTGGGCCCAAGAGGACCGCGTGGCTTCCCTGGCCCCCGGGTAGGATGTCCCATCACTACAATACTTTTCAATGCTTTTCATGTCAGCTTCTGCTTTGCACTTCCTAAACAGAGTTGACCAGTAACTTCCATATCCAGGGTGCACTGAATTCTTTCTAGATTTTGTCACTAACTCCAGTGAGCAGAACCTACTTGGGGGATATATTTCAACACCTTGGAAATGGCCTTTAAAATATGAAATAAAAATTCAGAACGGATTCATTATTTCCCCGACATGGAAGACACCAGCTGATCCAAAGCAGCTGTGATTATTATAGTGGAATTTTCTGCTAAGGATGGGTGACAGTTTAATTACTTTGATGACCATGTTTAATAATGTTTTACTTTCTTAAAAGATTTTCCCCAGCTCTGTGTTTCCAGGAAAGGAGTGGCAAAGCCGCACATGGTTTGGGTCGAGGTTATCTATGATCGCCTCCTCCCATATAATCCATCCCATACATGCAGGTCCTCTGGGGGACATTTACTTCAGTCTTCTGGGTAACTATGACACTCAGAAGACTTTTTCATACCTCTCCCATAGACTGGAGAATGGCCTGCTGGGAGAGATTTGACAGCCAAATATGCTATCTGAATTTCAAAGAATCTTGAAGACCTAGCTCTTCTGGCAGGCCTCCCCAGCTGATTTTAAACTATGAATTTTAAATTAGGATATTTGATGCTGGATGATTTCTATGTGTCTTAGGTTTATGTGTTTTAATGGTATTTTAATAGTTTTAAAAGTGTTTTTACAGCATTTAAATGATTTTGCATGTTTTAATTCATGTTGTACCCCACCTTGAGCCTTGGGGAGAGGTGGGTAAGAAATAAACGTCGTCGTCGTCATCATCATCATCATTTAAAACAAGCTTAGGGGGCATATGGTTGCACTTTTACCATTGAGTATAAAAACACTATGTGAATTTGCCCACCAAGACTAGAATTGCTCTGGGAACCATCAGTGGCTTGTGGATAAATATTTATTACCCGGTACCCTTTTTGTACAAACCTGTTGGGTGACAGAAGGCTTGCTCACAAATTCAGGCAGACACTGGGGACCTAAAACTGAGCAAAGTCATAATGTCAACATCTGCTTTGAATCCAGTTGAACTTGTTTTAGGGACAGGGAAGGGGAGAAGAGATTTTGCAAACTGGAGTTCATTTTTAAAGAAATTGCAGTGCCGGAGATATGACCAAGGAGAGAGCCAACCTAGGCTTTCTCTTATTCATGTCTGTCTAGAAGCACAGATTAACTACCCACTTTTATTGTGATGAAGAGCAGTCAGAAGAACTTGGGCAAACATGTTCTCACTTGGATTGAGGTGTCAGGGGGGTCTGTGATTATTTCATGCCTAAAATTGTCCATCTAGTGCCAGTGGCCTGTTGCTCCCATATCAGTGAGGTGGTGCATCTATTCTAGGTTTTAATCTGATTGCATTTGGCTCTCAACATTCATGGATTTGACTTTTGCGGAATTATTTGCAGTTTTGATTAATATGTCCTCTATAGGAATCTCTAGGTCCTCCAGCGCAACTCTGCCAGAAGTTGACCATACAGTGATGCTGAAGAACCTAGAAGTTTCTAGAGACAACACCTCGCTAGGCATTTGTAGGTTCTCCTGCATGATTCTACAATCTATGTCTGACAGATGTGGACCATAGAGTTGCACAGGAGAACCTGGAGATTCCTAGAGAGGTGTTCCCATAGGTAAAAATAATTGTGTGGGTTTTTTTATTTGTGGTTTTTCTACATTCACAAGGGGTCTTTCCCCCTAACTCCAGCAAATGTGGAGTTCCTGCATGGCAGGGGGTTGGATTGGATGGCTTTAGTGGTCTCTTCCAACTCTATGATTCTATGACCACTGTATCAAAGAAGCTGTTCCAGATGCTGGACCTTTTGGGAAATGTGATTCGAGACCATGGATAACTCCTTTAATAATCACTGACATGGAAGCCATTCACAGCTCTAAGATCTGGAATAAAACCCAGAGTGGATTCACTACATGTTGATATCGAAGCTACTGGGCAATCCACAGGGAATTTTGTTTACTGGTTTCAGTTCTGGCTTGTAAGGGACGTTGCTTTATTCCAGGCGATGGCACAATTTTTTTGACTGGATAAAATAAGACACGCATGATTATATATAAAAAACATTGCCCTATAAAGATAAGACAGAGGAGCGTACCAGTCGATATGTTGACAGATAGGAGAGCAAGAGCTGCAACATTTAATCCATCATTCTATTAGATTCATATAAAGATTTTTCGTAGAATAAAAGGCAGGGATGGATGGAGATGCCAATTTTAGTTTTTTTCCCTTTATCATTTGCTAGCCCTAAGTTTGTGTGCATGTGTGTGTGCATGCATATGTGTACTTTAGCATAAAATTCCACATTTTAAGTTTATACACCAATTAATACTCTTTGTTTCCTGTGCAAATTTCTCTTAGCATCCTTGCATCTGAAAACAGTGTAACTTGTCCAAGGTCACCCAATGGATATCTCTAGGTATGGTTTGAGAGCTAGTGTGGCATCGTGGTTTGAGTTTTGGACTAGAATTCAGTTAGACCAGGGTTCAAATCCTCATTCAGCCATGGAAACTCACTGGGTTACCTTGGGCAAGTCACACTCTCTCAGCCTCAGAAGAAGACCATGCCAAATGAGAACACATCTTACCAGGAAAGCCTTAAGATGCAGTCACTATAAGCTGGAGGCTTAGAGCCACTTTGAGGGCAAATAACAGCCACAAAAACAATGATACTATGATTTTAAAAACCTAGCTGAAATCCCTGTTGAAAGACTAAAACATTTGTGAAGTACAGTAAAGGCTTTCATGGCCAGCATCCATAGTTTTTTGTGGGTTTTTTGGGCCATGTGGCCATGTTCTAGAAGAGTTTATTCTTGATATTCCGCCAGCATCTGTGGCTGGCATCTTCAGACAATGCTGGCATAGAAGAGGGGGAACATTTGTTGCTGTTGTTGTTGAAGTTGTGCACCTTAAAGTCATTTTTTGATTTATTGTGACGCTAAGGCAATCCTATCATTGGACTTTCTTGGCATGATTTATTCAGAGAGAGTATGACTTGTGCAAGGTCACACAGTGGGTTTCCATGGCTGAGGGGGGATTTAAACCCTGGTCTCTTAGAATTATAATCCCAGAACCTTATACCATAGTCATCCTCTCTCATAGGATGTTCTTAGCAAGATTTCTGCAAAGGAAGTTTGCCCATGCCTTCCTGAGAGGCTGAGAGAGTGTGACTTGGCTGAGGTTACCCACTGGGTTTCCACAGCTAAATGGGGATTCAAACCCTGGAGTTCTAGTTAAACATTCAAAAAACTGTACCACACTGGTTATGAAGATTTATTCAGAGGAGGTTTGTCACTGCCTTCCCCTGAGGTTGAGAAAGTGTGACTTGCACCAGCTCACTGAATGGGTTTCCATACGTAAGGGGGGATTACAACCTTGCTTTCCCAGAGTCCAAGTCCAACACTCAAACTGCACCACACTAGTTGCAGTGAACATTTTAGTGGGGAATCACACACCTGGAAGAAGGAAATTCCTTTACATCTGAAAGACCTATGTACACTAAATTGTTTAAAATCTTTTTTTTTTTAAATAATGCATTCCAGGCATGTGTGTATCTGCAGACTTGCACCACACATCTGATGTATTACTTTGGGGGCTCCTTGGGGGCCAAAAAGTGATCATCCAGGTAATGAATCAATAGTACCAAATGTGACACATCACAGATGTCTGGACTAAGCATCTTCTGATATCTAAACCACAAAAACCAGGCAATCTCCAGTAGTCCTACAGATTGGCAAGAGTATGTGGCTGGTGGCCTCCTCATTTAGGTTCTGGGTTTTAGCCAAACTTTAAAGGGACTTTCTATGGTGGTAAAGCTATTTTGGGTTCAAGTCCTTGGATTGCTTCTTTGACACTTAAGCTCGTTGCCCTTGCTCACATAAAAGGCACTAGCCGTCATTGATCTCAGAGGAAGGCAATCTCTGATGAGGGACCAAGTTCCAATCCATCACCAGATGTTTTGAGCAGGATAATGGTTTCATATCACATTTCAGCGTGAATCTTATTGATCACTCCCAACTAGAGTAGACTCATGTGATCCATGGTTGAATGGAGACCCAAGATGTTGGTAAATCTCATTGAATGACTCTTCCTTGTGGGTCTACTCTACCAATAGGTCAACTCTGGTTGGGATCAGTCAATAACATTGAGGACTTGATGTTTCAAACAGCTGACCAAACTGCTGTTTCTTATCTACCCATATTCACCTCATCCAGAAGCTCACAACTTAATGTTTATTGAGCTCATGGAACCACCCTTTTCATAGAACCACTTATTATACCTGTAACTTCTCTTTAACAGGGTGAAGAAGGAGTTGTGGGCGTTCGTGGCCCCGTTGGCATGATGGTAAGATAAAGGAATATAAGAAAGCCTTATAGTGTACATAAGGCTGTCTGCAGTACACAGTTATATCTATTCCATGGTACTTTAGCTGCTATAGCGCCATCCTACTCAGTCCTGGGATTTGCAGTTTGATGGAGGGCTTTGATGCAGATGAATGCAAGAATTGTTTTAACAGAGAATTCTAGGGGTGTATCTACACTGTAGAAATAATGTAGTATGACACCACCACTTTATGTGCTGTTCCTCTATCCTACGAAATCCTGGGATTTGTAATTTTACAAGATCAGGACAATAGACTGTAGCCAAATGATGGAACTATGGGTGGAACACTTTATTAATGGAAAAAAACTGACAATGAAAATGAGCACATTACAAACATCAAATAGATCACTTGCAGAAAAATGGTTCCCCCTCTTAAATTATGTCAATACTCTTTCCCAAAGGACATTACAATCATAGGGTTCTTACAACCTTTCGAAGATATACTTTATGTGATTTAGACACTCTTTAGTCCAAGATGATTTTTATCATTATTCAACAATGTGTTAAATGTTGATGTTCTTCCACATTCAGAGTTTGGTAAAACATTCAGTTGTAGTATTTAGCTCTGGCTTCTTGTCACTGTTCCCCCACTTGTTATCTTCTTTTTTTAATCACCATCATCAATCATCATCATCACCATCATCTTTATCTTTCTTCTTCTCTGCCAAAGAGTGCTGGTGCCCCACAAAACTACAAATCCTAGGATTCTGCAGGATGGAGCCAGGGCAATTAAATTGGTGTCATTTCTTTTTTCATTGCAGCCACAAGTTCAGACTTAAAGTTCAGACTAAAATCCAGAGCAGCTTTGCCAGCTCACTAACATTGGAGCTGTCCACTGAGAACAGCCCTCTTAGAGCTTTAAGTCTGATGGTGAGCTGCGCCATTCCTTGCTCTCTCATTTTTCACCAGCCCCTTGAGAGATAAATAAGGTCAAGAGTGCAATTGTCAATCTTAGAAATTGTCGCTTTCTATTGAAATTGTCTCTTTTATGTATTCCCAGGGACAGATTGGCCTTGTGGGCCTGAAAGGTGAAAAGGTAAGTGGACAAACACTTTCTGCACAAAGGCCGGAGTGTTGCCAGTGGGGAGCAGCCATGCAGACTTGATCCTCTTCTCCGGTCTTCTTGGATCTGAGCCATTATGCCCTATTGCTTTTAAAAGCATATTGGTATGGTGGTTATCTAACACATTCAGTCCTTCTAGCCTTCACAGACCAATGGGTTACGTTATCATGAGAACATCCCTGCTGGATCTGATCAAAGGTGTTTCAAATCCAACATCTGGAATCAATTGGTATAGTGTTTCGGGCAAGGGTGGGTAACAGTTAGAGGTTTGAGGACTGCATTGTTTTGGGCTGCTGCCATACTGCAGAATTAATGCAGTCTGATACCACTTTAACTGCCATGGCTCCATCCTATGGATTTGTCTGTTGTGGCACCAGAGCTCTCTGACATAGAAGGCTAACTCTCTCACAACTACAAATCCCAGGTTTCCATAGCATTGAGCTATGGCAGGTAATGCATTGTCACACTGCATTAATTCTGCAGTGTAGATGCAGCCATGGACTCTTGTCTGATAAAAGCCCATGAATCTGGTTTGTGTTCGCTTTAGGGTTTTCAAAAGCTATTGGCACACCTTCATCCATCAGGATGACTGTGATAGTCTGTGATAGTGATAGAAATGACCAAAGACTCAGGTGCTATGAAAGTATTAATGAACGTTTCCTTCATTTGCATTGGCACTTTATTAATTGTATGTTTTGTTTTGTTTTGTTTTGTTTTAGGGTGATGTTGGCTTTCCTGGGCCCAAAGGAGAAAGGGTAAGGGGTTTTCAAAGGGGTTAGTTAACTCTGTAGGATGTGGGAAAAGATAAAATCCAGAGTTTGGAAAATTTACAGTGGCCAAGCTGGCTGAGGGATTCTGAAAAGTATAGCCCACTCAAAGGAAAGATTTTTCAGATTCCAGTTAACTGACTGTCATACAATGAATAGCTAAGTTCCAATCTGCATATTATTCTGGAAGGAGTGGGTCAGCTCAGTTCATGATGGAATTTACAAAGATCAAAATCCTTATGGACGAATCATGGTACATTGCTGAGATATTTGCCACTGCAAATATATTGTTTTCCTAAAATTCAGGGGTGCATTAGCAAATTTTCCAGGTGTGGGGAGAAAGACTCACAGAAACAGCAGATGCAACGTGAGGTCGAATGCTTTCATGGCCAGCATCCATAGTTTTTTGTGGATTTTTAGGACTTTGGGGCGGAACAGATGGGTAGGGAAAAGTGGATTGAAGCTGCCTTTTCTAAAGCCACATTGAACCCCCACCAACTGCACCACTGGCTCCCAAGGCAGGTGGAGTGCTTATGTCATGACCACATGACACAGCTTCAAGCCAGGAAGAAATGGGGAAAAGCTGCTACTTTTTGAAAAGAAAAAAGCTGCATAAGGCGCCTAGAGGGCACTTTCCAGCTGGCTTCAAGGCATGTGTCATCTAAATACCACACTTTCATGCCAGCCTGAAAGCACCTCGTTTTGCTTGTCTGTTTAACCCTTATGTGTCCATGTTCTAGAAGAGTTTATTCTTGATGTTTTGCCAGGATCTGTGTCTAGCATCTTCAAAGAATGCTGGCATGGAAGAGAGTTGGAGATATATATATGTGTGTGTGTGTGTGTGTGTGTGTGTGTATATATATATATATATATATATATATTGCTGTATGCCCAGGGTCATTCAGTATTATATATACCCCACTCTCTTCCATGCCAGCATTCTCTGAAGATGCCAGCCACAGATGGTGGCAAAATGTCAGGAATAAACTCTTCTAGAATATGGCCACATAGCCCGAAAAACCCACAAAAAAACTATAGCAGAGGCACAGAAACACAACCGTAAACTGAATGCTTCTATTACACCATAGCCAAAAAAGTACTAATGCATGAGTAAGGGACCTTACACAAGTATGAAACACCAACAGGATTCCAGCAGGTGTATTTAAAGTGTGTGTGTGTGTGTGTGTGTGTGTGTTACGTGATTGTTAACATATAACAATCCATCCTCTGCCCCAGAGTTGTCTGGGAAAGTGTGGGCTTTGCAGTGCCGTCATTATATCATCTTGCCCCTGGTAGAGAGGAATAACCCGGTTGCTTCCACTTACCCAGAATGAAAGTTCTGCCACGTTGGCCTCCCACCAGAAACAGCTTGACGGAAATGGAGAGGCGGCCTGCTCTCCTTTGAATCCTGCTCTGTTAAAAGTTGATGGCCAATTTGTCTGTCAAAGAAAAACCTTTCAAAGAAAGAAGGCCACCTGAGCTAGCGGCAAATTAATTCTTGATCGTCTCATACTGAAGGAAGAGCCTTTTTCCATCATAAAGGAATCTGTAATGCCCTCTCGGAAAGGAAGTGTGAATAAAACATTGGAGAAAGGAGGCGGATTGAACAGCATGGGAGAGATAATTAAGTCAGAGACGTTCATCGACTGCAGTGTTTTCTAACTTTAGACATCATTTATTGTAGCCTCGTCTGTTTTAGAAGACCAAACCAGGGGGGACTGTTTGTCCTTCTTTTCAATTGAATTGCTATGTAAGTCAAGAAGAGCTGGTTGCCAGCTGTAAGCAAACCCTGTCCATCTTGGGCCCAGCTGATTCAATTTCTAGTTCTAGGGGAGTATCTACACTGTAGAAATAATGCAATTTGACAACACTTTAAGTGCTGTATCTCCATCCTATGGAATCTTGAGATTTGTAGCTTCAGAAGATCTTTTGCCTTCTCTGCCAAAAAGTGCTGGTAGCTTTGGATTCTGTAGGATGGAGCCATGGCAATTAAAGTGTGGTCAAACTGCATCATTGCTACAGTGCAGACTCACACTTTTACTCTTTCACCTTAGTGCAATTATAGCACTGTGATTCCACTTTGACTGCCATGGCTCCTATGGAGTCATGGGATTTGCAGTTTAGGAAGGGGCATTTGGAATGGTCAGTCAGGGATCTCTAGTGCCCCAACAAATTACAAGCCTCAGGATTCCAAGGCAGTTAAAGGGAATACTAGGGCTGTAACTGTAGAGTAATGGTTGATTTTAAGGCAGGGGATATGCATATGAAAGAGCAGAAGGGATAAGAAGGAAGGTTGAGTGGCTACTTGTTTAAAGAAAAAAACAGTGACCATGAGAAAAGGATAGTTAAACAGTGGCTGTGTTACACTACTCTGTGGAACACCAACATTGTGCAACTGATAATGTGTATGTCCCTGGGCTTGATACATGTCCTGTCTTGCAACGGAGAAGTGGCTGGTTCTGCAGTTGCAGCAAAAGAGTATACAGTGTAAAGACACTAACAAATGATTATGAACTATCCAAGAAGGTGCAACTGCATGCCTGGAATCCTGTTGGTGAGTCCCAACTGGAGTAGACACATACAAGCAATTGTTGGTTGTACAACAACCAGCCAATCGAAAAGATTCAATAGCTCTCTGCTAGTCAGGACTAATGGTAGAATTTAGGTCTGTATGAAATGATTATTCTGGGGGAACTCCACTTACGCAACCATGAGCTGAATGTTTTGGTTACATAGCAACCCCAAAAAAGAATACCCACATATTGAATATATGTGTATGATATCAACAAGAGAATGGCCAATAATTACAATCTCGCTAATTGATTTTTGATTTTTGGAATTTATGGATGGGGGGGATTTGGGAATCTTTTCAAGCAGGGATGTTTGAATCTATGGATAAAGAATCCATGGATTCAGAGGGCCAACTGTATATATCTGTTGCACAACAAGCAAAAGGAAGGAAGGAAGGAAGGAAGGAAGGAAGGAAATACAACTGTGTGTGCAAGGGATCTTTCACAGGTATATGACATCAACAGGATTCAGTCAGTGTATTAAACGGGATGGAATATTATATTATTCTTTTATTACCTTTAAATTATGAAAATTGTGAAATTATGAAAAAGTAATATTGCTGGCTGTTCTTTGGTGCAACAGTAACAAATATCAATATGAATGGTACTTTAAAATGTGTTAGTTTCAAGCTCTGACACAACTACATGCAACATATCACAGTGGTGGCCATTTTGCTGGTTAAAAGCATGATGTGTCTACTATTATTTGCCTCTGGCTTTACTTTTAGCTCTGGCTCATAAATGAATGTACAACATAGAGACTCATCTCTCATATCTTTATACCGTAGGGAGAGCCCATGACGATCTTTGGGCCTCAAGGCTACAAAGGCAATAAAGGAGATCCAGTAAGTGTTGGCCATTTGTTTTTCCCTAGGAGGCAGAGGCTCCTGGTAACTATGTCTATGTAGAGAGTTTTTATTGTCATTCCATTGTGTAACTTCTGCACCAGAGATCTCTGATAGACCAGGCTGGATATGTCACCAAGCTACAAATCTCGGGATTCTGTAGGATAGAATCATGGCAAGTGGTGTCAAACTGCTTTAAGTCTGCAGTCTACAAAGCCCTGAGTCTACAAAATCTTTTCCTTCCTTCCTTCCTTCCTTCCTTCCTTCTCTTTTTCATCTCAAAGGTGCTACAAGATCCCTTTACAAAGTCTCTAGGGTATATCATTTGTGAAGATGAGAGAGAGAGAGCTCCATTCATCCATATCCGAATGGTGTGTAGTGGTGGTATAAGAGGTAGAAATGTTTCCAGCTGTGTTAGAACTGTGCAGAGAGGAGGGAAGAACAGTCCTTTTAAACATTTAAAACTGGAATTAATAGAAGCTGAGGCAGAAATCCCTGACATTTCTGATTCTTTTTAGCTTTTAATGCAATCTGATTTTTAATGCTGCTCTTTCCTGGTGATTTTTTTTTTACTGCTTTTAGTAATTTGTTGAGCTTTCTGCATGATTACTGCCTTATATTCCTATTTTTCCTAAGCAGACAGAGTTAACTTTTAAAATGTTGTCGGCTGCCTTTGCAGTTAGGATATGATAAAGCAGAGGCAGCGGTGAATCCAAAGTCAGTGGGGTAGTGTCTGGTCCAGATTTTACCCTGTACTTTAAAGGAACTGTCCAAGGTCCTGAACCATATCTCCAAAATATGTTCAGCACCTTAGTCAGCCCATATCAACTTCAAATTGAAACTTCGTATGGCTGCACTGCCCCACAGACGTGGAGCGCATAGCAGCCACTAATTGAACCTTAGATTGAATTCACTGGAAGAATGATCAATTATTTCTTCAAAGGTTGCCAATCCCAATGCAAATTGTCAGGGCCGAGCATAGGGTGACCAGATGTCATAACTGCAAAGGAAGACAAGACACCACAAAATGTAGGACATCCAAGAAACTGTGCTGTCAAACTGCACCATTTCTGCAATATAGATGCACCCAAAGACGCCTTTTCTTAGCAAAAAGAATGCAGACTTTCCTCAGCCTGTGAAGAATGTACCACAATCGTCTCTGATTTTTGTTCAGGGTGAAAGGGGCCCTCCAGGATTTGATGGAGACAAGGGTGAGAAAGGAGAAGATGGACCTGCAGGTGAAAAGGTACCTGTGTTTTGTCAAGCTACTAGGTTCTACAGAGACCTTTGGAAAGTTTTGAGGGCCTGGCTTCACTCCCCACCCTTGATGTCATCCAGCCTGGGACAGGGAGATTAGTAAGGACATCTAGCCAACTCCCTTAAAGTGTTTCCCCGACCCTGACGTAGGGGAGGATACCGACAGCCCATTGTCAGTAAGTTAATGAGTTTGATCTGGGTTTTAATGTGAAGTTTGAAGGAGCTGTCCAAGGTGGTAGACCTATTTGGGATTCAGCTTAGACAGCTCCTTTAGAGTTCCTGTTGAAGGCTGGAGTAGATTGACTGCCCCATTCACATGGTCACCACCAGCCTCCACTTCTCCACGATATAGGTTGCATCTACATTGTGAAAATAATGCCACTTGACACTGCTTTAAATCCTGAAGCTCCACCCTATGGAATCCTGGGAGCTGTAGTTTTACAAGGTATTTCGCCTTCTCTGCCAAAGAGTGATGGTGCATTACAAAGCTACAAATCCAAGGATTCTGTAGGAGAGAGCCATGTCAGTTAAAGTGGTGTCAAATTGCATGATTTCTATGGTGCAGATCCACCCATCCTTATAGAGGAACATAAGTCCCACCCACCCACAAAAAAGATAAGTCCATGTTCCAAGGAGGTTACAATGGATACTAGTAACAGCTTTATGGAACACACTTATACGGAGGATATAAATAGTCGTAACCTTAAATTGAACTCAGTTGGGCTAGGGAGTTTGCTCAAGCTCATTCACCTAAACCAAGGGGTGGTTTGGCTCCCTTATTCCCAAAGCTGGAAGCTTCTTTGGTCTTTATTGTCCTTTTAGTCGATAGCTCGTAGATTGTGCAGTCCCTTGGAAGTTTTTTAAAACGCCCATTGCGTGCACCCTCTGCGTGCTCTGTGCAGGCAAAGAAAACACTGGTTTTGTGCAATGTATTTAACTGTTTGATGAAACATGCTCTGTCAGCTTCCATTTCCCCAGCTTTTATCTCTCTTTGACATCGCCTTTCTCCATGTGTCTCCTCCTTTTCTGTTTTGTCCCTCCAGGGTGTGAAAGGAGAAGCCGGGTCAAAAGGAGTCATGGGTCTTTTTGGCACAAGAGGGCCAGTGGGTCAGAAGGTCAGTACCATGGTTCAGGTGTTCACCTGTAACCTGCCTTGGACAGGTATAATTGTATAGTGGCTAAGCCTGTACAGAGAGCTAGCATTGTGTAGTGGTCTGAGTGTTGGACCATGACTCTGGAGACCAGGGTTCAAATCCTGGTTCAGTCCTGGATAACCCCTGGGTGACCTTGGGCAAGTCACACTCTCTCAGTCCCAGAGGAAGGCAAAAGCAAACCCTTTCTAAACAAATCTTGCCAAGAAGACCCTATGATAGGGTTGCCTTCAAGTATCCATAAGTTGGAAACAGCTGGAAAGCACACAGCAACAAACAACTAAGCCCTAGTTTTAGATGCACATTGTTGTGTGCCTTCAAGAGATAGGACAACCCTAAGGTGAAGCTTTCATGGGTTTTTCTTGACAAAATGTCTTCAGAGGAGGTATTCTATTGCTTACCTCTGGGACTGAGAGAGTCATTCTTTGGGTTTCCCAGATTGAGTGAGGATTTGAACCCTGGTCTCCCACAGTCCCTAGTCCAACATCCAAACCTCTACACAATACTGGTTCTCACCCTCAACATTATGTCTTATATTGGCTTCAGTCCAATTGCTGTTCCCAATGGATCTACTCCAGCTGTCGGAATTTAGGGCCTTTTCTTCAGCCATACTGCATGTTAAAACAGGGAATTAATGAGAAACAGAGAAACTGAAGGAAGTTTCCTTCAGGTACTAGAGAATTTCCCAGTTTCCAGTTTCATTTCAGATGGTCGGTTTATTTTCGCTTTTCTTGCAGGGTGAAATCGGAGAGCCTGGACTACCTGGATTTGCTGTGAGTTGGCATATATCTGCATAGTCTTTTACTCTACCGAGTACTGAGGGATTCTGAAGGGCTCTGCAGCTCCTCAAAAGGGGCCTTGAAAGCCACTTGTGACCCATGTGCCATAGGGCTGGAGCCCTGCTGTGTCTCTGAAAACTACAAGTTGATAATAAGCATCACCAATATTGGCTGGAATCCTGTATCAGTTACTTAGTTAAGTGTCTCTCTGTGTGTGTCCATGTGCCTTCAATTTGCCTGTTGACTTATGATGGCCCCATGAATTTCATAGGGTTTTCTTAGGCAGGGAACACTCAGAGGTGGTTTTCCCAGTTCCTTCCTCTGAAATATGACCCACAGCACCTGGGATTTGTTGGTGATCTGGCAGCCAAGATCAGATGGGATCTAGTGCCTTCAAGGTATTTAGGTGTCTTACAAGTGTTTGTGTGGGTATATGCCTTCAAGTTGCCTATTAACTTATGGTGACTTCATAGGATTTTTCTTAGGCAAGGAATGGTCCGAGGTGGGTTTCCCAGTTCCACCCTCTGAATATAGCCAATAGCACTTGGTATTCATTGATGACCTCCGTACAAGTATTTACCAGGACTGACCCTGCTTAGCTTCCAAAATGAGATGAGATTTGGTGCCTTTAGGTATTTATGACTGAATAACTTCTCCTAACCCAACCCTCCTTCTCCCCATAAAAACTTGATGGAAATATCATTCACCTGCATTCCAATACCTGGCATAATAAACCTCCTTCTCCCCATGCTTAGTACAGTACATTGGAAGAATGGAGTTAAGATTTTAGCAATAGTGTCACAGATATGACTAAGTGCCAATCATGAAAACAAAACAGTTACTTAGATTTACTCCTCTGTAACTGTTTCGTATTAACAATTGCTTACTTAGTCATAATGATTACACTATTGCGACAGTTGTAACTCGCACCCCATTTACTTGACCCAGGATCAGTAGCCTGGGAAGACAGAGATCCATTCTGCTGGTGATCGGAGCACCGTTGAATGACAACATTTCCGTCAGGTTTAGGAAGAGTTGGGACTGAAGAGGTTACTTAGTTAAATATACTTAACTAAATCGCTGGTACAGAATTCCGGCCATTCGTTTGCATACATCCATACAAAATAGCTGGGGCAATTTGTGGAAAAACATTTCACAGATTCGAAAATTCTCTAGAAATGTGCAAACACCCCTTCTTATCTCACACAGGCAGCATCCGTACGGCAGAAATAATCAGGTTTGACACTACTTTAACTGCCATGGCTCAATGCTTTGGAATTCTGGGAAGTGTCATTGGTTCCCAAAATTCCATAGCACTGAGTCATGACAGTTAAAGTGGTCTGAAACCCGATTATTTCTGTAGTGCAGATGCAGCCCTAGTGGGAGTCGCATCCCTATACTAGCTCAGTCCTGCAAACAAGTCACTCGTTTGTGGTACTTAGCTTAGTTTTATGACTAATATGCTCTATTATAACAGGATTCATGCTTCATCATTCTTTTTTTTTTTCCTCCACCAATACAGCAAGGAGTGTTTCTGCTTCATTTATCACTGTGCAGTAGCTGCTTCCAGCTTTTGATCAATAATCCCTTTTCTAAACGACCATTATTGGTGCTTTTCATATCAAACGTTTGTTTGCTTTGGGAGTACTTCAGATGAAAATGGCTATAAATAAATGTCGACATCTGTTCTCCTTAAGGCTTGCACAGGGTCAAAAGACAGAATCTGCTGCCCTTTTTGCAAAATTTAAATGTCTGTTCCTTTATGTCCTTTATCATCTTTTCTAGACTACTGCTGCCAGTGGTGTGATGGAGCTAATACTCTCAGGATCAAAAAGCCAGGACTTTTTGATTAGAAGGAATAAGAACGACATTGTGGAAGACAATATCATCCTATACTGTATAAGTTTGCACTGGATTTAAGATCCACAGGGATCACCTTTTCGTCACACCATTGTCACAGGCAGGGTTGCCAGATCTCAGGGCCAGGCCTTGCATCTTAATTTTTGCATCTGAGAGAATCATCTCCAAGCAGAAGATGCAGGTGCTAATTTCTCCAGTTTTAGGGGGGGCTGAGCTCCAGAAAAGAGGAAAGAGCTGGGTGCAAATCTCCAGCTCAGATTGTAGAACAGCAGCTAGCTACAGTTTTCTAGGTCTAATTTATTTGTTGCTGCCTCTTGCAAAGACTGTCTCAGGGGGGGGGGGGGGTGTCTATGTATTTATTTAGTTAGCTTTCTCCTTTGCTACCAGTTGTGGTGGTGACACCAGGACTCACCCTTGACTCCACTCTCCACTTTTTGCCAACTTTTGGCAAGAATAAAATTGTCTAGATTCCCATCTGGGAACAGCCCCTTCCCAAGGACTTCATCATGCCAGTTTGCTCTCACATGACAATCGAGCTAGTTTAAGAATGGAAGCATACCAGTTTGGCATCATTTTTTATCACACTTCTCCCCATGATAGCGCTTTGATGATTCATGGCTGCATGGCCTATTTTCAACACTGCCTTTGGAAGGAAGGGAGGAATGAAAGATCCCATAGTGTGTGAATGTGCTACTCGCCCCCCCCCCCTCCCAAAATGCAGGGATGCTGTGTGCATATTATTCACACAGCAGTCCCTTGCTTCGGGATGAAGGGGAGGGACAAACTATTCCAATGGCAATCACATTTACATTTCTATACTGCTTCATAGTGAAGTCAGTACAAGCTATTCCAATAACAATAGCATTTACATTTCTATACCACTTCATAGTGAACTCAGCACTCTAAGTGGTTTACATTGTGCAAGCAATTTGCTCCCAACAAGATGGGTACTCATTTTACTGACCTACCTATGAAAAGATGGAAGGCTGAGGGGCTGTGCATACCAGCCATTAAGGCCGGCCTGAGGGCAGGGTCAGGGCATGGCGTTCATACAACACACAACCCAACTCCACCCCCATGGTGGCGTGATGCCATGCACTGCTCTGCACAGCACACAGTGTCACAGCACTCCTCTGGCACTGCGTCCAGATGACGCATCACCGAAGGAGTGCCATAAAGCCGTGGTGCCATGGCACCACAGTTATCACACCCTTTCCAGGGCACAAAAAGGAGCCACTTTTTGCAGCTCTTTTTGGCCCCCTGGAAAGGTCAGATCGGGGCCACAGAATGTGGTTGCCATGGCCCCAGTCTGGCTGTAAAAGGGGCAGCTAGAGCCCCTGAGTCAACCTTGGAGGCCTTGGATCAAACTCAAAATCTCATGGCTACAGTACTGGCATTTAACCGCTCTGCCTCCAGCTGCCAATTGCCTCCCAAAGCTGGCTGCAGTGTGAATGTCTACACACCAGCTGGCTTTGGGAAGCTGTTGGCAGCACAATTGTGGAGAGGTGGAAAGGAGCAGACTCACATCCTCTCACTGAGTGGTGGCTTTCTGAGAAGTGAAACTGCAGCAGAAGGGACTTATCGCACCAAGGCAATTATGGAATAGCAACAAGATTGAGAACCTGTTAATGGGTTTTGCCAATCAATGAAAAGCTGCACTACAGGAACAAATGAAATGCAAGGCAGCAGCAGGATGGACCTAGTGTTGTGTGATATGTACTGGCCTAGGACACTTCTGCTCTCTTAAAATCCCACTTTTCTAGCCTTGTACAATAAAGTCTTCCGAACAAGAGGAAGGCAATGGCCATCTGTAAAAGTTCTTATCGTCAACTGCTCTGCGTGATGTGTTTTTTAAAATAAAAACATGCTACTTGGTTTGCGAGGGGGGGAAGGCGGGGTGAGAATACAATGAACATATATTTCTCATCCAACAAATGGCTGGAAATTGATGTGAGCCATTAAGAGCAGTTGAATCACAGAGCAATCTATCTGAGGGAGGCAAGCCTAGGCACTCGCTGCCTCCTTCATCCTAGGCAAACTCTTTTCAGTCATTAGCTCTGAAGCAGATGCAAGGCCAGACAGATGTAATAGAATTTTTAATACCAACGAAGAAAGATGAACAGGTGAAGGGAGGTGCATTTCTAACCACGCCATTCCACTGTCAGATCTCAGCACTACACTTTTTCAAACTGCTTTGTAGAATCATAGAAGCATAGAGTTGGAAGAGACCCCAAGGGCCATCCAATCCAACCCCATTCTGCCATGCAGGAAGACACAGTCAAAGCACTCCTGACAAATTGCCATCCAGCCTGTTTAGAAACTTCCAAAGAAGGAGACTCTGCCACCCTCCAAAGCAGCATATTCCCCTGTCGAACAGCCTTTACTGTCAGGAAGTTCTTCCTAATGTTGAAGGGGAATCTCTTTTCCTGTAGCTTGAATCCATTGCTCCGCATCCTAGTCTCAAGAGCAGCAGAAAGCAAGCTTGCTCCAACTTCCAGTCCAGTCCAATAAATTCCATGCTCTGTTCCTATTTGTAAATTCTCATCTTAAAGTAAGTTATATAATTTTAGGATAGGGTTGCCATCTGAAAACTAGAGAGAGTGCTTTTTTACATGAGGAAGATTGGTGGTTTAAACAGTCAGTATGCCAGGAAAATCGCGTAATCGCGGTGAAGTTTTACTATATTTTTATATATAGTTGTGTGTGTGTGTGTGTGTGTGTATTGTGAGCTGCCTTGGGTCCCAACTTGGGAGAAAGGCAGGATATAAAAATAAATAAATAAATAGTTTTCACACAACGTCGCGATTAAACAGGACTTATCCCAGGAATAACAAGGAAATAACCAGCAACAAATTATTCATGGGGAAATCCCATTAATGATTTGTTGCTGGTCTTTCCCTGGTTTTTCCTGGGAAAAGTCCTGTTTAATCACGATGTATATGAAAATCTTGCCACGACTGTGCAATTTTCCCTGGGATAGTAACCATTTAAACCCACGATTTTCCCCCAGTTTCCCCCCATGTGATAAACTCCTTTGAATCTGGAAAAATTAAAAGCCATTTTATGTTGTTAACTAGTGTTACATGTTTTAATTGATATTGTATGTTGTATATTAATCTATTGACATTCCACACCTCAATCCAAGGGGAAAGGCAGGTGGGTAAGATTATTATTATTGAATGTTTTTAGAGTGCTAGGGCTCACATGGCCAGGTCAGGACTATCCCAAGCCATGATATTTCAGGGTCACACAGAGAACTCTGTTCAAATAACAGAAGAAACAACACAGACACCAGGACTAACAAATAAAGAAAATGCCTTCCAAAGCATTGCTCTCACCCTACGATTCCTCCCCCTCGTCCTAAGGACTAGAGAAGAGAGTCCAGGCCCTGAATCTTGTGACCAAGCCCTGAGATCTGGCAACCTTTGTTGGGACAATGGGGTGAAATATTGGTATGCCAATACATCTCTCTAGCTAAAGTTAAAAGCCATTCATGCTTTTTCTAGAGCCTCAAGAAAATGAATTGTTTCATTACAGGGAAGAGCAGGACTCGATGGAAAGAATGGCATGAAAGGAGCGAAAGGAGACAGAGGACTACAGGGTCAAAAGGGAGAGCCAGTGAGTTCAGTCTGTTGGGGGGTTTTCCCTAGGAGGAAAGTGCTTTGTTTGAAAACTATAAGTCCCAGAATCCTCCCAATCAGCAAAGCACAGCTGGTTGGGGTACTCTGGGAGTTACGGTCCAGAATGCACATGATTTTCCCAACTATTAGTTTTAAATGTGGATGAAATGAGCATACACAAATGAGAAAGAACTTATTTTACTCCTGTTTTTCAGGGAAAGCTGGTTTTTCTCTTGTACTTTTGTGTGTTCAGCGGCTACTGTCTGGTGTTCAGTTTCCAAACCATAGCGGATGGTGATTGTGATGTAAGGGAGGTGGTGAATCCACTCTGGGTTTTAGTCTGAACTTTAAAGGAACTGTCCAAAGTGGTGATCCCTGCCACTCAAATAGGTTCTGCCTCTTGGACAGAGAAGAGTAGGTTCAGACTAAAACCCAGAGCAGAGTCATCCCTCCAATGACATGGGAGCCACCAAGGCTGCTGCCACACTGCAGAATTAATGCATTTTGACTCCACTTTAACTGTCAGGGCTCCATCCTATGCAATCCTGGGATCTGTAGTTTGTTGTGACATCAGAGCTATCTGGCCAGAAGAAGCTAAATATCCCACAAACTGCAAATCCCAGAATTCCATAGGACTGAGCCATAGCAGTTAAAGCAGTTTCAGACTGCACAAATTTTGCAGTGTCTTTACTGCTTCCAAGTCATTAAGTAAGCCAAAATCTACTCCAGGGCCAACAGATGGTTGCTGGAATATTATTCAGCCATGCACTTACTGGAGATCTATCCATATGGAATGTGGAAATTTATTTGCCACCATTTGAGGCTAATACTTTCAGGGATGACATTTTATGTCTGGGGAGAAAGTTTCTTAGTGCAAGCCCAGATGTAAATGTTGGTTCTTTTGCACTTGGTGAAGGTTGAATTTGAATCCAAATTCAGAAGTTTGCATTTCAGCTTTCTGTCACATTTTCCAGGTTGTGTACAAACTGAATTTATTCTCTCCCTTTAGGGAGGGAAAGGCGATCCTGGTATAACGGGAGACATTGGACGGAAAGGTTCAAAGGTACAAAGCAAGCACTTCTAATGGCCAACGTAATCACCTAGTATAATAATAGCCCTTTTTACATTGGGGAAGCTAAGCAGGGTGGAGCCTGGTTTGTGCAAGGATGGGAAACCACAAGGGAGTAATACCTGGGATCTCTTAATACAACTATAAAAGCATCCTGCCATGAAACTCCAGAGAGCTGCTATTGCCAGACAGAGTGGATGATATTGGGCTTAAATGGACCAAAGATCTGGCTTTACATAAACTAGAATTCTATATAGAAAAATTGTGCACAGTGTCATTTGTTGGGCTCTTCACTACCTTCTTTACCTCCTCTGCTTTCAACCGGAGTGGATGGAGTCATGCATTGCTCATTCCTGGAAACATATCCAGGAATAGCCATGTTGGTCATACAGCAAAGTGCTATAACATCCAAAATCCACCAAACATTGGCCCTGTATTGGGCCAACCAAAATGAACAAAATACTTGGCACAAGCTTTCAAAGCTCCATTGGCTTCTTCATCTGGAAAAGGCATTAAAAATCATAGAGTAGAAAGAGAAATAAGATGATATTTTGTCAAGGTGTTGTTGTTTTGGTCTCAGTTAAGATGGTCTTGGGAGGTCAGTGTGGCATAGTCGCTTAAGTTGGACTACGACTCTGGAGACCAGGGTTCGATTCCCAGCTTGGTCATGAAACCTATTGAGGGACCTTGGACAAGTCACACACTCTCGGCCTCAGGGGAAGGCAATCGCAATCCTCCTCTGAACAAATCTCGCCAAGAAAACCCCATGATATATTTGCTTTAGGGTGACCATAAGTCGGAAACAACTTGAAGGCACAGAACACACACAGAAGATGGTATGGAGGGATGTCCATGTAGGCAGAGGTCACATCTCCCTTTTGACAAAGAGTCAAAAAGTCCAGGCAATAAAATTGAACCCCATTAACAACACAAAGAGATATTCTCTTTGAGATTCAGGCTGCCTCTGGATTTTATTTCATGGACTTTACAACTCTTTGTCTCAAAGAGCCCACATGGCCAAAAGGGAGGAAGGGCATCTGTCTACATGGATATCCCTCCATAGCATCTTAACTGAGAACAACAACACATCTTGACAAAATGCAGTCCTATGACTCTACCATTGTCATATTTGTCTTTTCTTGTATTATTTTTAACACCTTTGCCTGATGAAGAAGCCAGTGGAGCCTCAAAAGCTTGCATCAGGTATTTTGTGCATTTTGGTTGTTCCAATAAAGGTGTCACTGTTTTGTGGATTTTGGATGTTATTGTCCATCACCCACCACTGTTAGCTTTTGTGCCTGAGCCAAGACTCACTCTGGCTGTGTGTCTTCATGATCTTACAATTTGTCCTTAGGGTTTACGTGGTTTGCCAGGAAGGACAGGGCCTCCAGGTACACATGGGATCAAGGTAAGTCAGGTTGCTGCTTTCTCTTCTCTCCTTTGGGAAAGGTGGTTTGCATTTATCAGAAGATCTGTCCTTCCCTTTCCTAGGATCACTAAAGTCATTTGCTGCAATCTTACTGACAACACTGTAGCCAAGTAGCCATCATCTGGGAATAACCCAGAAGCAAGCTTTTTCTGTCACAGCACCTGTATTTTACTGAGCTTGGAAAAGTTCCTTTTTGTGAATTAAAGGTAAAAGGTAAAGATAGTCCCTTGACATGAATGTCTAGTCATAACTGACTGTAGGAAGTGGTGCTCGTCTCTGTTTCTAAGCCAAATAGCCAGCGTTGTCCGAAGATGACTCCGGTGGTCATGTGGCCAGCATGACTCCACCAAACACTGTTTACCTTCCTTCCCACTATTTATATACTTGCATTTGCATGCTTTCAAACTGCTAGGCTGGCAGATGCTGGGACTAGTGATGGGAGCTCACCCCATCATACAGCACTCAGGCCTCAAACTGCCAACCTTCCTATCTTCCAATCATCAGAACTGGTGTCTTAACCACTAAGCCACCATGAGAATTTGATCTTCCCAAATCCCTACAAAGCATATCAAAGGGTGTTGCCATAGCAGTTAAAATGAATCTTAGTGCTTAGTGGAGTCACTAGGGTTGATGTCACCACAGTGTGGTAACTTATGCTATCACTTCCAAGTTTCCTGGCACACCCCCAACTAGGGCAATAGTCCCACAGGAATAGATCAGGCCACTAAGGAATCCGGTCTACTAGCCACTGATAGCCATGGACCAGGGCACCTGTAGGGACCATCCATGTCCTAGGTCATCTGGACTACCTGCTTTGTTTGCAACAGTTGAAGAGATCCAAGCACTATTTGGTGAAGAAAGTGGCCTCCAGGTTTTTGCTGTGGAATGGTCCCTGTGTCCCAACCATCTTCCTTGCCACCTGCAAGCAGGTAGACTGGGTACTCTGAAGGATCTCCCGTCTCTGGGGATCTTTGTCTACCCATATAGAGTTGCAGCAGTTCACTACCAGAAGGCAGTGCATTCCTTATAAATGCACCAGAAGACAGCCCCTTCAAGGTGTCACTTGGTATGGTTCACACTCCCTGCACCCCCATCTTGAAATGCCCCTGTTAATGCTATACATAATGTGCAAGGGCCCTAGAACTCATATCTCTCCTTTTACATCTCCCAAGATATACCATATATATTCGTGTACAAGTTGACCTCACGTATAAGTCGAGGGAAAGTTTTACGCCAAAATCATGGATGGATAAGTTGGGGATAGAACTTAAGAGAGGAGAAGATTTAAACACTGGATTGTGCAGTGGAGGGAAATGGGGTGTTTGGTGGTCAGAGGAGGAGGAGGAGGAGGAGGAGGAGGAGGAAAGGTTTTAACATTAGATTGAGAAGGGAGTCACTTCTTTCACAAACACACACACACTCCTGCCTGGGCAGCTCTTTCAGAAATCAGTGCCAGGCAAGAAAAGTGGGGCACCGGAGCTGCTTTTTTAAGAACCTTTCTAAGCAGTATTGCTGTATTGATCCTATATAAGTCAACCCCTGATTTTAAGTTAATTATTGGGCATAAATTTTTCAACTTATAGTCGGATATATATGGTCCTTGATTGTAATGTTTCTTCCTGAAGCTCCACGGTCTCTCAGTTCTCCAAAGGTCTCCAACCCCCTCAAACAGCTCTGCCTTTTCCTTCTTTGCTTCCCCATGCAAAGACTAAATGCATTCCAGTCTGTGTTGTCTGGGAAGGGCAAATCATTCAGCTACCTTTGAATTGTAGATCAAATGAAATCATCAAAACTTCCCTTCATGTGTACATATATGTAGCAGGTTTCCTTAATATCTTACTTCAGCACCAGATGGTGAGGGGTTCATGGATTTTCCAAACAGCCACTCTGAACAGCCTTCAAAAATGCAGAGGATCCCCCCCTTTTTTAATTGATTCATAGATATCTATAAAATATTTTATATTTTGTTACAATAACAAACATTATATAAAATGAGATATGCTATTATCCTGTTCACTCTTTTCTATGAGTACATATTGCATCCTTTCCCATTAGCAAAGCGTCAAGAATTACACAGATTTCCTGTACTTAACTGATTCTATCTATTTGTACTGAGGAATTCAACTTATTTTCCACTAGTTTTGTATAATTTGCATCCTAATGCACAGTTTTCAAGAACTTTCACAAGGCATAGAGAAAACCGATTAAATTTGTTCCGTCCTGCCAGAATGAAATTAATGAAGATTTGCATCCCTACATGGTACCAATTGCACCATGACATGCACAACTGTGGGATCCAATGTAACTAAACTGGTCTATATTTATGCTGTAGTTGAAGAATTAGAGATCTTGGTCACAGAGTCCCATGAACAGTGAGATGCCAGATGCCACTGAATGTCCAAAAGGAACAAGCTAATATTTTTCTTTATATTGTTCCATGTATAGGGAGAGACTGGTGGCACTGGGAGGCCGGGAACACCAGGGGCAGATGGGCTTCTTGGTCCGAAGGTGAGGTGCAAAGATCTTTTCATCTTCCAGGTTTAAAGGTTGTTTATACCTATTGTCCTACATCCCATCTTTGGGCTGAATATTTTTTTTGAAAAGCAAAGGAAATTGGAAACATCAAGTGTAAATTATTCTTAAGGAGAGAGAAAGGCTGCTACCACACTGCCGAATTAAGGCAGTTTGACATTGCAATAACTGCCATGGCTCCATCCTATGGAATCATGGGATTCATAGTTTGTTGTGGCACAAGAATTATCTGACAGAAAAGGCTTCATATCTTCCAAAACTATAGCATATGTTCCAAAACTAAAGCAATTCAATAGCATTGAGCTATGGCAATTAAAGGAGTATCAAAATATATTAATTCTGCAGTGTAGAATAGACGCAGCCTCTATCTTCTCTTCTGCAAGCTAAACATACCCAATTGTCTTTTGTTCCTCTTATACCTTGGTTCTTCCAGGCTTTTGATCATCTTGGACACCTTCCTCTAGTCATATTCCATTCCATTATCTCTGCATTGTAGAATTACTTTCAGTCTTTGAATGCATACATTTGTACATATATAACGTGTCCCTGAAGGTAGTTAGTGTGCCTGTGTTCCCATTTGTTTACTTGTGTTTGACTCTGATCTTTGGGCTATACCTAGGGTGACCGTGGAGAGTCTGGCACCGATGGGCTCCAGGGAATTATGGGGCAAAAAGGAGAAAAGGTTAGTGCTCTCGAAATCATGTTGCAAAAGGTTATTTCCTTTTCAGACACAAATCAGTCGCAGTTAACAATATTACAGACCAAAGCTGGAATACAGGTGTCCTTTTCGCATGGCAAATGCCACCCTATTCAGATAATGTTTCCTTTGGGGGCTTTCTCGTTTGGTCTTTGTTTTGCTGCGGTAACCTTAAGCGTGCTGCAAAAATTTGCTAAAAAATTAAAATGCTGGCAAAAACAAGGAGGGAGATTTGCCCCATAGCATCCCTATTAAGACTTGCAGCTCTTGAGAACTTTTAGGGATGCCAGGTTTTGTGGTGCTTTGTTTGCTAAAAAATGTGTGTGTTTTTAAATGTTGCCATGTTTTTCATTTGTCATTTTGGATGCCTGGAGGGCGGATGTGGTTTGGATAGGAGTTGGCTTCCACAATGCAGCTGAAATGCTGTTGGGCTGCATCCGCACTGCAGAAATAATCTGGTTTGACACCAATTTAACTGTCATGGCTCCATGCTATGTAATTCTAGGAAGTGTAGTTTGTTGTGGCACCAGAACTCTGCTAGTTACAAACTACAGTAGACCCATTGAATCAATTGTTGAATGAGGCATCAGCACATAGGTGGTGTCCAGGAGCAGCCCAGAGTAGTCTGGCTCTGATGCTACTGCAACATCTTCCTGTTATTTTGGGCACTCCTTTAACTGCCACAGCTCCATGCCATGGAATTCTGGTATTTGTGGTTTTGTGAGATATTTAACCTTCTCTGTGAGAGAGCTCTGGTACTATAACAAACTACAAATCCCAGGATTCTGTAGGATGGATCCATGCAGGGGCATCCATAGGAGGGTGCAGGGGCTGCACCATACTAGGTGACACCCTAAAAGAGGGTAAAAAGTTAAAACCACTGCTCCCCAAAGATCTGCCTTTTGGCATATGGTTTCCTGAACAAAAACCTTTATAGTGTTTTTTGCAAACCAGTCCTTAAAAGCAAAAATAATAATAAAAAAATAAAAGGAATCTTACCCAGCAGACAGTAAACCTTTGAAACAGTGGTGTCATAAGGTGTGTGTGTGTGGACTGCACCAGGTGACACCCTAAGTGAGGGGTAACACTACTAGTTCCCAAACATCTGACTTTTGGCAAAACAGGCAGTGGTCTTTGCCTGCATCCCTTTAAAATGATGGAGTTTAGTGGAAGAGATGGGGTAAGTGGGGCAAGACTTAGTGGGAGGAGAACAGAGGGGTTTTTTTAATTTAAAACTTTAAAACCAACTGTAGTGATGCCACTGCAGCCATGACAAAGCAGTGGCCAACTGCACTAATACTGCAGTGTGACAGCAGCCTCAATCAAGGAAGCCATGACCCTAAGTTTTTAAGACCTGAGCAGGGAAATTAACAACAGGGTATCTTACAGCCTCTACAGACCGGCATCAAAGGGTGGCATTGGGGCAGTGTAGGGGCTTGGCGTCCACATTATGCAGGCCTCAACTCTGTGGTGTGGCATGCGGCAGAATCATGGTTCTCTTCTGGTGCTGCCTCCAGATGACACAGCACCAAAGGTGTGCTGAAAAGTCGCAGCACCAGCAACTATGGCGCCCTTTCAACGGCACAAAAAGGAGAAAGGCCAGATCCAGAGTTGTGGCATGTCATTGCTGCAGCACCAATCCAGCATAGACAGAGGCAGCTGCAAGCCATCCCTTAGCGCATCTGTCCACCTCTTAGAGGTCCTTGATTCATAAGATTGTCATAAGTTGAAGCTGACATTGTCATAAGTTGAAGCTGATAGAAATACTGTAACAAAACTCTCTGTACAAACAGTACATACTAAGGCACCCAATTTCATTTGCGAATATTCTGGGGCCAAAGGATTAAAGTCTTCCCTCCACTCATGCTAATATCCCAATCCAGTTTGCTCCCCTGCCATGCTCTGACCCCCTACAATAGTCCCTCCACATTCACTAGGATTAGGGGTGAAGGACCCCCATGAATAAAATAAATAAAACACTATTCTTTTTACCTAAGAGAACACCTCTCTAGGAATTTCCAGGTCCTCCAGTGCAACTCTGTGGTCAAAATCTTCCAGAAACTGATCCTAGAATCATGCTGGAGGACCTAATAATGCCTAGATAAGTGTTTTCTCCAGCACAACTGGAGACCTAAAGCTGGAGACCAATTCCAGGACCTAAAGTTTCCTATAGAGAGCATATTAATCAAAACCACAAATAATCAGAGCCACAAAAGTCAAAGCGCCAAATGTGGGCGGACAACTGTATTTGTTTTTTTTTAAATGACAGCTACAAAGGATGAGGAGAAAATAAAGAAGACTATTACTTCTCATTGGTCATTTGGTCATTTGGTGATGAACAAAGTGGAGGTACAAGAGCACTGCAGGCTGAAACAATAAAATACTGTATATGGAATGAAAGAGAGCTTGGATAGTTATAAAATATGGAGATGAAATGAAATTGTATTTGCCACTTGTCTGTAATGCAGTAGTTGAGGAAGAATAAGAAATCCAATTCTGCAATGCAATCCACTAGCATATAAATTGTAGAAAATTTAAATATCAAGTAGCATAGAACAAGTAAACTGGAACAACTCATAGTGGGGAGGGGAGGTTGCCACAAGGATTTCTTTCCTGCAGGACCCAGGAAAGTAAACTTATTACATGAGGCAATAAAAGGTATAGCAAAGAATGTTAAAGTTGGTATGGGCAACTTGCAGAGGTTGGAAAGACTGCCCTGACCACATGGAGTTCCACTCCTTCTCTGCTGCAGTCCCCAACTTCTTAAAAACCTGTTTGAAAAATGTAATAGCAAGAGCTTTGTAGTAATTCAACTATTTGCCATTCTGCAGAGTTACAACTCAACAAATATTCTCCACCAGCTATTTTAACATTATGTTGATTTCATTTTAACAATTTTGAAATCCATCTATAACTTGAAGGGTTTTTACTTTTTGTACCAGCCTGGCAATAACTTTGGTTACTGCATGTTAAATTATAGAGTGCCTTTTATACTTTGTATTTTTTATCTTAAATGTTTTGTATATTTTCAGCTTTTTGTCTTGCCTTTTGGCTAGCACAATAGATGTATTGATGATGATAAGTATACTTAACTAAGGCACTGTCTGCATGGGCCAAATAAAACAACCTCCCCATTGTTCTCTCAGTGGAGAGTCCAGACAACGCAGCCAACCCTGATTCTGATGCAAACAGACCAGACAGTTCCTCACCCGTTCAGCACTAAAACTGGGGTATACCCCTCTTAACATGCATTAAAATACATCCTTGTTTTCTCTGGATCTTTCCAGAAGATTTGGAGCCCTCTGTTCTGATGTTTGGTGGCTGTTTAAACCAGATCCCGCTGTAGCACTTGGCACATCCACTGCTGCTGCACATCATTTGTTCTGAGGTCATAATGAGGTGCCAAACCATGTGATTGAGGCCAGCGCCTCATTCTGACTTCAGAGCAAATCAACTGATGGCGGTGACGGACCCAGCAGGTGGCACAGTGGGATGCTTGTGCAAACAGCTGCTCAGCATTGGAAAAGAGGGCCTAGGTAACTGTGGGGGGTAGGGGCAGTTCTGGAGCCACGATACTCTGGGCTGCTACCTGTTACCCAAAGAACATCAGTGATTCTTTAAATGTTGGGGAAATTAGCTTTGCAAAATGGATGGGTAACCTTTGGACTATGTGTACCAATATATACCAGTACTAACTGAGAGGAGTCCAGATTTTGGATAAGTTAAGATGGTTTTATTAGAAAATATGCAAAATGCAATCATACACACAGGATAGCAATCCAAACGAACACAGCATACAGAGCTAACTGAAATGGAAACTTGGAAAGGAGAAAGCAGAGTTCTTAGGGGTAGCAGTGAGGTTATAATTACCTGTCCAAAGAGAAGACCATGAAAAGCTGGAGTGGCTCAGACTAGGAGGTGTGTGGGTGTTTATGCCATCTGTGTGTGCAGAAGTTAAGTTTTGAAACCATATTTATACCTTAACACTAGCCCTAGGCAATAGTCTATCTGGCTATCTAACAAAGGCTGAATGACCAGGAATTGACAGTGGGATTCCAGACTGGTTGATGGTTTAACAAAAGCGGTGATTGAATCAGACTATCCCTGAGATGGGTGGATGGAGAAGTTTGGCTGGGAACACAGCAGGGAGTAGGCAGAGACAGATTGGCTTACTATTTTGGATGTGGAAGAGAACCTTTGTCTCAGATTTAAGAGAAGGAAATGCAGATACTTGATCGAAGGAAAAAGTGCACTTTAGAGTTGATAGTTTTGTTTACCTGGTTGTAACGTGCCTAGGGAAACAAATTCCCTTTTTCCTGGGAACTTGACCTTTAGTGTCTCCAGATATGAGATATCAAAACATGAGGACCCCAAAATGTAGCATGGGGTATGCAGGGGTGCTTAACAACCTGAAGTATCCTGGCCAGTGCAGAAAGGACCTAAGTTAACAGCTAAATGTGCTTAAGTAATGTGTCCTACCCCAAACCTGTTGGAAACATCATTCACCCACACTCCATTCACCAGAAGAATGGACCTCCTCCTCTCCTGGTAACTAATGCCCAGTGAAGTAGTTTGGGAAAGGAGTAACAATTGTGGCAATAGTGTCACAATCATGGCTAGTTAGCAATTATGAATATGTCACAGTCGTCATTCGTATATGTGGTCAAATGAATCTCCTGCATCAGGGAGTTCCAGTGTTGTGGGTACCACATCGAAGAAGAATCCATTATGCATTCCCAAGAACTGCACTTTCATTAGCAGCCATTCCCTGGAAATGAGCAGGTACAGAGGATCACTATGGAGACATGAAGGTTGGGGGATTCTGGGAGCTGTGCTCCAGCATCTAACTTTTGTGAGCTCTGGTTGGAGCAGGCAGTCTTTGAAATAACCCAATCCCTAACTGTTTGGGACTCATGAATCTGACTGTTCCATGCACAAAATGGGGTAGACCCTTGTCCAAAAGGATCAAGTGAACTAGAAGTCAGGAGGCAGAGAAGTCCAGCCTCATTCAACCTTTTTGCTAATAGTTCTAGTTATTCAACTTTTCAATCACTTCTCTTGTAATATTTACACGGTGAGTCACTGGGGGTCACTTGTACTAAATAGGAAAGCCAGCCCTGTCAAACATGGGGAATTTATTGCATCAATCATCACCAGGATCTCCCATCTTAATCAGCCAGTGCCTGATAACCTGCTTTGTTAAGCAATTCATATTTCTTCCCCGGGACAGTTCTTGAGCGGCATCAACTCCTTTTGCATAATACCCAAGCTTCTCTCCAAGCCAAGGATCAGTTCCTATTTACAGAGCCAAGAGAATGACGTATTCAACCTGACAAAGCAGATGTTGAGCCAATCTTCACTCTCCTCAAATGCAAAATCTGGAAATTAGGATTAGGAAATTTGGTAATTAGGGTGGAAATTAGGGTTTGCCAGATCTCAGGGTCTGACCCAGAGTCTCCAGTTTTCAGGTTGGATTTTCATTAATGATTTTCATAAAATTCAGGTATGGCAATGTCTACATAAACTAAAAGGAGACATTTTAAACACTTCAATCTTACCTTTAAGGAACAAGGTGTTTAAAGGTCCCCCCCTCCCACAAACTCTTCCTCTCCCTCCCAGAATTTAAACCTGCTGAACTTAAACACACTAGATTCTCCCTGCTTTGAGAAGGAGCAGAAAACAAATTGTTACCCTCTTCTGTGTGACAGCTCTTAAAGTGTTTAGGTGTACTGTCCTCCCAGCACATGAAAAGAAAGTCTTTTTTTTTACAATTTTGCAGGGTTCCAAGGGAGTTCCTGGCTTGGGTGGCTTTAAAGGACAGATTGGCCTACCTGGTAAGGTGGGTGTCGCTGGCCCACCTGGCCCACAAGGACCGCAGGGGGACCCGGGGCCACAGGTAAGGGCTAACATTTATCTCTTGCTGAAAAAAGTGGTCAGAGGAAGTCTTCTTTGTTAATTTGGGCCCATCATCAACTCTTCATTAATGGATCTCCTTTGCATGATAAGCTCCATTGTCTAAGTGTATTTATGTACCTCCTCCGTAGTCATCACTTTTGATTTCTTTATGTTCAGCATTAAGCCTGCCTTGTACTTTCTTCTTTAACCTTCCTTAATAATGGTTGCAAGTCCACCACGTGCCCATTTAACAAAATGCTTCCTCCAGCACTTCCAACCCCCTTCCTAATGCATTTGGAAGAAGCAAAAAAGAACAAATATTTTTGCAATAAAGAGGGTGACCCCTGGGGCTCACAAAGAGGGTCTTGGGGGGCGCACATGAGCCCTGGGCCCCACTTTGGCCATCTCAATGTAGAGGCATATCAGTTGCCGTGTGCCATTTGATGAATAAATTAAAGAAGAAGAGCAGGAAAGAGTGAACTGAGAGAGGGAGAGAGTGGGAGAACGGTTGGTATTCATGCATGCTTAAAGAGGTTAGAATTTTTATATGAATGGCAAGCGCCACCCTGCAAGAGCCCTCAAAGAGATCATTAACCATGTCCGCTGAGGCCTCGGTGAACGAGAGAACATGAAGAGCTTCTCCGCTTGTGCGTCTCCCTCTCCTGCTTTCCCACTTCTCATCCTCTCAGTCGGCACCCTAAATTATGAAGGAGTTCATGCAGGGGAAACTTCAGCCATCAAAGGACAACCAGACTTCTTCAATTTCTTGATCTAGTGGCAGGAAGCAGAGGGACAAAAAAGAAACATCTCTTCCTCCTCCATAGGGTATCAAAGTGACTCTTCCCTGGCAAATATAAAAACCTTTGGATAGCTCTTGTCATCACAGGTGTAGAGAGAAAGGCAAGTGGATGATGGCTTTTAATATATGCATCTCTTGGACCTATCTGAACTTGAGAGCTTCATGGCTGGAATATTGGAGGCCATCATTCAGTTTAATGTCCACTTGTTGTGTGCATTCAAGTTGTTTCTGATATCTGGAGACCCTAAGGCAAACCTATCACAGGGTTTTCTTGGCAAGATTTGTTCAGAGGGGGTTTGCCTTTGCCTTCCTCTGAGGCTGAGAGTGTGTGACTCACTCAAGGTCACCCAGTGGATTTGCATGGCTGAGCAGAGATTCGAACCTTGACCTCCAGAGTTGTAGACCATGTTCTGGTCACTTCTGCAGTAGGATCTTTCAAGGCACAAGAACAAGCTTTCAATTAGTTGATCCCTTAATGTTTGCCACAAAAAAAGTGTGAACCTTGGGAGTCAGATGGAACACTGCTGGGGCTTCATGGGATTCCAGGGTTTCACTTTGGTCAGTCTTTCCTCAACTTGATACCGATGTACAATCACCAGAATATGAAATCCACATGGTCTTGTCCTGTTGTCCATTGTCCCAGACAAGTTAACCTGCCACTACAAATGGACACTTTAGCTATAGTTTTCAGCAGGTAACCGATGTCCTCCAGGTGTCTTACACTGCTTCTCCCTAAATCTGGCTTGTTGGGGGCAATTGGCTTACACACTGTAAACCGCTTAGGTGGGAGTGCTAGTTCACTGATAAGCGGTATAGAAATGTACTTGCTATTGCTATAGCTAAATCCCTGACTATTGGCAAAGCTGAGTGGGGCCGATGGAAGCTTTAGCTCCAAATATCTGGAGGATACCCCAGCTGCCAACCCCAAATGGGAGCATCTTACACCTCCCACAGCCCCCCATCTGCACCCAGAAGACACAAAACTTGCTGCCTTTCTTACTGACACTTGTAGTCAAGTCCTGCTTATGGAGTGATAGTCCTCAGTTCCAGACCTCCATTTAAGGGACAAAATAACTCCAGTCTGTGTGTTTGGCATTGAATCCATCCTACATCTAGTGAAGAGGTAACCAAAATTGGATGGTCACATTTGCACATGAGAGACACATCCCCACTCTCCCCTGCCCAGAGGCATCACTAGGGGAGTGCAGAACACACTGGGTGACATCCTGAGGCAGACAGTGGTGTCACTAGGGTGTCACTAGGGTGTGCGGGGGTGCAGCCCACACTGGGTGACACCCCAGAAGAGGGGTGACACCTGATCAGGCCATCACCACTGCAGTGAAGAGAAGGGATGAGCATGGCCTTTTGGCAGCCTGGCTCCCCTGAACCAGGTGGCACTGGGGCAGAGGACACTGCTGGGACAGAACAGCTGGTGGGACTGGCGTGGCTGCTGAGCAAGCAAGAAAGGATGTTGCCTCCCTTTCTCACTTGCCCAGTAGCCATATCAGACCCAGAAGGGGTCCTCCATAGGTCACAGTGTGACACCCCTCAGCAGGGGTCTGGCTGAGCGATGGGTAGGCGGCCAGCTGGAGTGGCAGGTAAGCAAGGCAGTTGGAGGGAGGGAAAGTCCGCCACCACCCCAGCCTTTTCCAGGCACCCACACTGGATGCCACCAATTGCAGTGATGCCACTGCCCTGCCCAATTTTCTGTAGTTGCAGCACCAAAAATGCACTTATCTATTAAAATTATTAATATTATCTCCTTGCATGACTCATTTAGCAGGCACATAGAATCATAGAGCAAGAAAGGAACTCAGGGTCCATTTAGTTGAACCCCCAGCCATCTAGAGTCCAACCCTTGCCAAGTAGAATCCCCTTTCCATGAAACTTCCAAGAACACAATTTTGCCAGTAAACAAGGTGCACAAGGAATACATGCCTTTGTTTGTTTTTTTAAACAAAGATGGGGAAGCCTTTCCCTCCCAAGAGCTAAATTCAGTTTCAGAGACCAGAGGCAAAAGGGGTGGGACCCAAATCAATTTCATGTTTTAGACTGAAGCTCTTACTGCCAGGCACTAAGCCATACAGGAAGCATTTCAGCCTTTCAGAATGAGAAATAAAGCACACACAGCAAACAATAGTGTCATAAGTGAAATGGTATGGCCATATGGGGAACACCCAGAAGATATTGTAGGAAGCAACCTATGAAAGCAGTAGTGCCAAGTTTAGCATTGCTCAATGGGCATATTCTGCTGATGGCAGCAGAAGCAGTGTCCTTCATCTAGTGCATTATCTTTGCAAGTTGTGCATTGTGCGGTCTTAATTTTGTGTTGTGGTTGCACATCCTGTACTTTGCTGTTTGGTTGTGCATCATATACTTTGCGTCGTGCTTCTTCATTGTACATTTTGCATTACAGTTGGGCATCCTATACTTTGCATGGCGGCAGTGGATCACATGGTGTGCACTGTGCAACAACACATAGTCATTGACCTGTGTTGCTATTCTGCCTGGGGACTGTGGAGTGCTTGCAAAGCTTTTCAGCAGCAACAAGAGTTTCAGGCATGCACTGTCCCTGATGATCAGAGGAAATGCATACAGCCAGTGTACAACTACATTTGACCTTTGGTCTGTGCCCAAAGGACACCTCATAGGCTTTAATATTTTTATCCCCAGGGTGAACGAGGCAGAAGAGGAAGGCAAAAGCTGTGTCTCCGGGGAGCCCCAGGGACTCCTGGCAACAAAGGGGGAAAGGTGAGTAGCCAGCCTTATTCTTAATTTGATGATCAAGTAGAACGGTTGAGACACGGGCCAGATCACAGTCCTCTGAAACTGAGAATGGGGGTAAAGACATCAGTGCAGAGCTAGATCACACTGCATATTGCAGGGATGGACAGCAGCAGCGGACTGAGGTCTGAGAATCCATGTCATTCTCCTGAGCTGTATGGACTGCCAAAAATACTGAAAGATGAGAAAAGCAAAATTAGATCTAGCCAGAAGTCTCTTTCTAATATGGAAAGATGGAGAACGGGCAAAATAAATAGTGCATGGGGTGATGCTATCTATTTAAATTGTGAATTTCAATGCATCCTTGGCAAACGTTAGAAAAAGAACCAGTTGTGGAGTCTGCAGGATTTGAGGGCCACAGAAACTCCTTGGTGCCATATTTGGCCCCTCGGCTGCACTTTGCCCACCTGTGGCCTTGTGGTTCAGTCCAGCAACCAACCCTAACCTGGAAGTGTTGTCAGGGCAAGAAAGCATCACCTGCGCTGCTCTGGCCTATTGCTACAAGGAGATTACAACTGCATCTTTGTGGTTGTCATTGTGTGGCTTCAAGTCATCTCTGACCTATGGCAACCCTAAGGTGATCCTATCATGGAGCTTTCTTGGCAAGTTTCTTCAGAAGGGATTTGCCATTGCCATCCTCTGAGGCTGAGAGAGTGTGACTTGCCCAAGGTCACCCAGTGGTTTTCCATGGCACTGGTCTCCCAGTGTCCTAGTCCAATGCTCAAACCACTACACCACAGCTGCATCTACACTGCAGAATTAAAACAGTTTGACATTGCATTAACTGCCACAGCTCAATGCTATGGAATTTCTGGGATTGGTAGTTTTGTAAGATTGCCAATCTTCTCTGTCAGAGAGCTCTGGTGCCACAACAAACTGCAAACCCCAGGATTCCGTAGCATTGAGCCGTGGCATTTAAAGTGGTGTCAAACCGCATTGCTTTTCAGCTGCTGTTTGCCTTCCCCTACTAGAGCTTTGTTGGGGAGGGAGGATGGCATCCTCTTGTCCATCAAAATATTTGTGTTATTAACCAAGTTATTTCAACAGGGAGAAGAAGGCCCCGCTGGTCAGAAGGGAGAGAGAGGAGATCCTGGACTTTCTGTAAGTGTGTTCTTCATTGATGGCAGCTGTAGGAAAGATTTCTGCAAGATGAAGATCTAGGGCTGAATCTGCTCTGCAAAAAATAATGCAGTTTGACAATGCTTTAATTGTTATGGCCAAATGCTATGGAATCCTGGGATCTGTAGTTTTGAGGGATATTTAGGCTTCTCTGTCAGAGAGCTCTGGTGCCCACAACAGACTATATATTCCAGGATTCCATAGCATTGAGCCATGCCAGCTAAAGTGGTGTCAAACTGTATTATTTCTGCAGTGCAGATTCAGCCTAGAATAGATGGGATTCCCTGATCTCAGGGCCTGAGCAGAGTTTGCAGGCTTCAGGGCAATAGGAGGAATCTCAGGGTGATAGCATTGTCCTGAAAAGATAACTTTTTTAGAAAGTCTATGCTGCTAGCACTTATTCTTGCTTCAGAGCAGCTGCTGTAGACTTTCCAGAGACCTCATCTCCTCCCCTCCTTGCTTTATCTCATTTGTTAGACTTCTGGTTTTTAATTGAATGCTCTCAGCAAATGTTCTTGACACTTCATGCATCATGTTGAATGGCATCACCAAGCCCTGTCCCCAGGTCTCAGACTGAAGCCATGATATCTCAGGGCCTCGGATGGCAACCTTAGGTTTGACCTGTGGATCACTCATGGCCTGCAAGCCCCATTTAGGTCATCTGCAAAAATATCACAGAACAGAGACAAATACAAGTGTTTGGCTCTATGCTTGATATATTATCTGTATTTGATATAGTCTCTGCTAATGGAACTGGAAGGATAAAGGATACATTATCTAGAAGTATATGCAGAACACAAAATGATCCTTGTTATCACAGTGGGCACTTGCTAAAACCTGGCCAAGATCCTCACAAAGCCTGGAAATCTGTTGGGTAATCTAATTTTGAGGCTATGTTGTTAGAACCCATAGGAGTATAAAAATTGCCTTGTATTAAATTTGCCTTAAACCCCAAAGGGTTGCAGTTTGCCCATTCCATTTTAAAGTGTGTGTGTGCTTCTTTTCGTCTTGGCTGCTGTTGTGGTGTGTCTTAAAGTCATTTCCAACTTACAGCAACGCTAAAACAAGCCAATTCATGGGGTTTTCTTGGCAAGATTGGTTCAGAGGAGATTTGCCCTTGCCTTCCCCTGAGGCTGAGAGAGTGTCACATGCCCAAGGTCATCCAGTGGGTTTCATGTCAGAGCTAGGAATCGAACCCTGGTCCCCATACTCCAAAACTCAAACCACTATGCCAATCTCTGATAAGCCCTTTTGAATAAATTTCAGGGATAGTTCTATTGAGGTTCAGACTAAAAACCAAAACAGATTCATAGCCAAAGACACCACCAGCCATTCCTGCTTTCCATTTTCCCAAATGCCATAATTTGGATTTGGATTGCAGAAGTACTTCCCAAATTTTTAATGTGTGGGGGAAATAGTCTGTCATATCTCAACAATCAGAGATAGTATTTCTACATGTAAAAAAATAATGCAGTGTGATACCGCTTTAGTGGCCATAGTTCCATCCTACAGAATCTTGGGATTTGTACCTTTGTGAGGCACCGGCACTCTTTGGCAAAGAAGGCTAATGACCTTGTAAAACTACAAATCCCGCATATTAATCAGATAGCACTACAGCACTCCCGCCTTTTCTTTGGATGCAAATTTCTAAATGTAAAACTGACATTTTAAGTTGCAGTGTTTCCAGAATTCTGGACACTGGATGAAAATTTCACAAAATGGCAGAATTCTTATTTTGGGGAGCAAGGCTTTCCTTTCCCTTTCCCAGCAGCTACATCCTGGTATCTTAGGGGCTAAATAGGCATTTTGAATTGGGCAAGGGTTACTAAACAGGATGCTGACCTCAGAGGGTTGTGGTTGTGGTTGTTTTATGTGTGCTTTATGGCTACAGGCAGAAGACGTGAAGGACATCGTCAGGACTGAGATGAAGGACCAAAACGGTAAGCAAGTCAAAGCTGGCCCCTGACACTGAGACATGCATGAAAACACACACACGCTGCCCAAATCTTTTGTACTGTAAATTAGATCAATTTGAATGCCGGCACAGCCTCGCCTGGCACAGAAAATTTCACCCCATTAGTTACAAATGGGGCTGCTTTGCCCAGCCTGCTAAGTAGATGAATCCGAACAGTCGCTGGGCACGAGGTCCCCATTGTAACTGTGACCTTTGTCGTGCACGGTAGTGTTTTGCCTAGGGAGATTGTATTTGCACATTCCTTTCCCATACTATTGCCAAGCCTCTTTATTTAGTCCCATGCTGATTCCTCTGCCCAGAGTTTCTTATGCTCCAGTATGCTCACAGAGCCAAACAAGGGTTTGAAAACAGTGCATCTTTTGATCAACAGTACCTATAAACAGGGGCTGTGTGAGCTGTGACCTTCCTGCTTGGCCATTCCTCCAGTAGATGGACAACATGCACACATGAGACTCAGATCAGAGAAATTTGAACTCTTATCTCTGATCAATTGTTCTTATCTCTGATCAGAACACAGGGACAAGCCTCACAGAGCAGAAAGTCCCAGCTTCTGCCCCTCCAGCAGGAAATATTTCAGTTTGTAGGCCTGGGAAAGATCCACAGCCAAGCTGAGAAAGAAGCACCAGTAATCTGGCTTTGGATGCATCCACACTGCACAAGTAATGCAGTTTGACACTGCTTTAACTGCCGTGACTCCATCCTTTGGAATCCTGGAATCTGTAGTTTGACAGTAAAGGCCAAAAATTTCACAAAACTATAAGTCGAATACCGGTAGCAAAAAAATTAATATGCTGATTTAGACATTGTGTTATGCAGCTCTGATGTTGAATGGCAGTGGTGCACTGTAGAAATAATGCACTTTAATGCCTCTCCCTAAACTATGAATCCTGTGACTCTGTAGGATGTAACCATGACAGTTAAAGTGGAATCACTAAAGTGTGAAAAATCAAGGGGTGCACCTACACTGTAGAAACAATGTAGTTTGAGTCCCCTTTTATTGCCCTTGCTCCATCATACAGAATCCTGGGATTTGTAGTTTTGTCAGGCACCAGCACACTTTGGCAGAGAAGTCTAAAGACCCACCACTTCCTTGGGGGAATTTATACATGCATAAGACTCCAACAGGATTCTGGTCCATTATTAACATATATATATATCCTCCTTGTTTCACAGCTTGTGCTGGTGAGTTGGGGACATCACGTGTGTGATACCACTGCTTACTGACCCAAAAGATAAGTCTGAAATTCTAATTTCAAATTCTTTTCCATGGGCGTCAATCTACAAAGTTCTACTGCTGAGCATCCCTTATCCAGAAATCCGAAATGCTCCAAAACCTGAAACTTTCTGAGCACCAACATGATGCTTGGAGGCAGTGTTCCTTCATTCATTCATTTGCAAAGTGGAAATGGGCAGCTGGTGGGTTCCTTGGAGATCTTCTGCACAGTATAGAACTGTACCATACAGTGAGCCCTTGGTATCTGCTAGGGTTTGGTTCCAGGACCCCCTGTGGATACCAAAATCTGTGGATGCTTGAGTCCTGTTAAATACAATGGCATGTAAAATGGTGCCCCTTATCTAAAATGGCAAAATCAAGGTTTGCCTTGGGAATGTGTGTGTGTAGTGGGGCCTCCTTTTCCATGGATTTGTCATCCACAGATTTAAGCATCTGCAGATGGCAGCATGTGCATGCGGCCACGGTAGCGACTGAGCATACGTTGCACTGTCATTAGGAGGAAGAGGACTTGAGGTCCCACATTTTTCAGTATCTGCCGGGGGGTCCAAAATGGATCCTCTTTGGATACCATGGTCCAACTATATATATATTCAAGCCATGTATGGTTGATCCTGTAGATAATGAATACGGAGGGCTGACTCCCCCCCCCCTCCCCGGTAAGACTGGAGAGAGTCATGATTGTAGAGATATGTTGGGATCTATGAAATGGTGGGAGGCGTGGATTTGCACCAAGCACTATGCATGGAATCCTGCCATTTCTGTATCCACAGATTCTGCATCTACTGATTCAACCATTCATGGCTTGAAAACATGGCAAAAAAAGAAAAAAAATAAAAAGCAAAAAAAAAAACCCTTTATTTTGGCATTTTATATTAGGGACACCATTTTACTGCACCACTGTATATAATGGGTCTTGATAATCCAGGATTTTTGGTCTCCGACTCTCCATAGGTGGAACCAAACACCAATAGATACCAAAAGGCCTAAAATATTCCAAAATCTGGGGCAGGAGGGTGGAATCTGAATTCTGAAACACTTCTGGTCTCCTGCATTTCATATAAGGGGTACTCAACCTGTAGTATCAAACAGATGGTTATTATTATTATTATTATTATTGACAAAAGAGTGAAATACCAGATGTTTATAATCAAGGCCAAAACAATAAAACATACACTTTCATCATATACTAAAGGTAAAATCCATAGAGAGCGGGGGGGGGGGGGGGAATAGATGTGTGTATGCACATTCAAGTCACATGTTGACTTAAGATGACCCATGATTATTATTATTATTCCACCCGCCATAGGGCAGCTTACAATTAAAAACATATAAAAAGACATATAAAAATAGTACAGTACATTATTCCATAGGGTTTCCTTAGACAAGGAATATTCAGACATCATTTTGCCAGTTCCTTCCTCTGAAATGTAGCCGACAGCACCTGGGATTCACTGGTGGTCTTCCATCCAAGTTCTAACCAGGACTGACCCTGCTTACCTTCTAAGATTAGCCAGGATCTGGTGCCTTTAAGGTATTACATCCAATTTCCCTCCAAAACTATGCATTAGGATTGCCATTTCAGGATCATTCCAGGCCCTGAGGGTTCTGGTCAAAATCTGAGACCTGGAGATGGCACAAGTGATGTCATTAAGCATTATCAAGAGCAAGCATGGCATAGTAGTTTGCACATTGGATTACAACTGTGAAGACAAGGGTTCAATTCCCAGCTTGGCCATGAAGCCCACTGGCTGGCCTTGGGCAAGTCACATGCTCTCAGCCTCAAGGGAAGGCAATGGCAAATCTTCTCTGAACAAATCTTACCAAGAAAACCCCATCATAAGTTTGCCGTAGGGTAGCCATAAGTCGGAAACAACGTGAAGGCACACAACACACACATGCAACCACAGTTGCTCACAGCTTGCCATTCAGATACAACACACAAACATACAAACACCCACACATACTATATGTTTCTGTTTGGAAATTAAGACAGAAATTTTAGCCAAAGAGACTTATCCCCATTGATGATGATGATGATGATGATGATGATGATGATGAAATTTATTTATATCCCGCCCCATCTGCACTCAGGCAATTGGAGCGGCTATCAAGGTGAAATGAGAGGATTAATCCTTCATACCTACCTAGGAAGACAGAAATAATTGTCTGTCTGTCTATCTATCTATCTATCTATCTATCTATGTCTCTATGTCTCTATCTCTCTATCTCTCTCTCATTTTCCTTTCATACAGGCAAAAACTTTCGCTCGGCAAATGGATTGGCAGACCTAGGTGCCAATTATCTGGCAGATGTTGAGCCAGGGGAGAAAAGGACTCTGTTGCCCAAAGCTTTGGCAGAACAAGAGTTTTTCAGTGATGTGCAGAACAGGAGCAAAGCTGATTTGCTACTGACGGAATCTGTCTCACCTTTGACAGGTAATCTTTTAAGCAACACTCTTGTTTGTTCCCTTTCAATAAATGAGGGTGACTCTCTACAGATGCTGCCACCTGAGGTGGGAGAAAATACACATGATTTTGCCAGTCATGGCACCCTCTCTTGGAAACCCAGTGGCCTGGGAGACCTTTCCAACCCCTTGCTTGGTGGTTCTTTGGATGCTAGTGAAGACTGTGCCTTTGAGAGGCATTGGACAAAAAGTTGTCTCATCACCTTGGTGATACCGGATGTCTTTCACAAAGGGATCTTGTAGCACCTAACTGTACAAAAGGAGTTGTGGCATAAGCTTTTGTACACTAAGGTCTACTTCCTCAGGTGCAGATGTCTTTTGTTTTTTCTTTGTAAGTTGCACCAGTGGGTTCTTGTTGTTTTCTGGGATTTCACTAATCCTTTTCATTATGTTGTAGTTGAAATATGCTTTATAACAGAGCACATTTTCAACAGAGAGAGCCAAAGTGGCGTAGTGGTTTGAGTGCTGAGACTACACTTCTGGGGACCAGAGTTCGATTCCCAGCTGGACCATGAAACCCACTGGGTGACCTTGGGCAAGTCATATGCTCTCAGCCTCAGGGGACGGTAATAGCAAACCTCCTCTGAACAAATCTTGCCAAGAAAACCCCATGATAGTCTTATGGTCGCCATAAGTCAGAAATGGCTTGAAGGCATATAACAACAACAAGTCCCATATCTATATTCCAACCTTTGTTGTTGTGTGCCTTCAAGTCTTTTCGAACTTATGGCAACCCTAAGGCTATTGTGGGAGTTTCTTGGTCGGATTTGTTCGGAGAGGATTTGCCATTGCCATCTTCTGAGTGTGATTTCATGGCTGAGCCAAGATTTGAACCCCTGTCTCCAGAGTCAGCACTGAAACCACTATGCCAAATTCCAACCTAGCCCCATGATATTTGCTTTTGAAATTTCTGTTGGTTTTCAGAAAAGAAAAGAGGTAGTAGTGCATGCACAGGAACCCTGGAATGATTAAATATAATTAGATTTAGCAGAGGAAGGGTCGGTCAGACAGCTCACGAAACAGTAGGAAAATTATGAAGTTTACTCCTCCTCCTTCCTCCTTCTAATGGTCCATGTCCCCCTCCTTCCCTCCAACCTCTTACTGTGATCCCTTTTAACTTTGTAATCTGAAGCATCCTTCACCCTGACTTACATAGCACCCTGGTTTCACAAAAACCAAATCAATAAATGGTGGTGCTTTCCCAGGGTGATGTGAAAATAATAATATTTCATTTATTTATTTATATCCCGCCTCTCCATTAGAATCAAGGCAGCATACAAAAAATAAAATGCAACAATGTAAAATAAGTCTATCCCTCCCACCCACACAATTAAAATTCCCTTACATTAATAAGATAACATCCCATTATTAAACAATTGAAACAATGAAACAATATAGAGGGATGGGTACACAAAATATTCTACATGGTGACCATGTCAATGGGTGACAGAGTGCATTATTTCAGGAAAGCTTGTCGGAGGAGATCCATCTCGACAGCTTTTTTGAAGCTGTCAATAGTCCACCTTTTTTATGATTTGCAGTTTTGTTGGCCAGAGGAGATTCTTTGGATTAAAAAAAAATGCAATATTATCAAGACTTTATAAATTTTTATTTAAAAAAATACACCAAAGATGGAATTGTTATAGAAAATATAGTTAAATGGGCACAAAACATAAATCTATGCTTCTTGAACTTGCTGAAGGTAGCTATTAAGGCTGGCCTGTCTGGTTTCCCCCCTTTTTGTCTACATTGCTGTTCTGACATCCTCAGCAAGGTATTCTGGAAGCAGCTGCTGCTTACCCTGCCTGTTGGAGGCAGGCACCCACAACTAGAATGGGATCAGCTGGAGTGGAGTTCTGCCCTTCCCTGTTTGTGCTTTGTGCCTTCAAGTTGTTTCAGATGTATGGCGACCCTAAGGCAAAGCTATCATGGGGTTTTCTTGGTAAGATTTGTTCAGAGGAGGTTTGCCATGGCCTTCCCCTGATGCTGAGAGAGTGTGTACCTGAGGTCACCCAGTAGGTTTTGTAGCCAAGCCGGGAATTGAATCCTGGTCTCCGGAGTCATAGTCCAACACTCCAACCACTACGCCATGCTACTGCAAGTTTTATTACATTGAAATAAATGCTGCTACCACCCGACACGGAAAGTCTGGTTCTGTCCAACTTTCCTTTGCTAACATCCCAATGGCAGAATTCAAAGATATAGCCCTGTTAGTCTGTAGAATCAGTACGTAGAGAGGTCTTGTAGCACCTTTGGGACTGAAAGAAAGAGAGAACTTGACAGCATGAGCTTTCACAGACTTAAGTCAACTTCCTCAATGCACCTGAAGAAGTAGGCTTAAGTCTATGAAAGTTCATGCTGCCAAGTTCTTTCTTTCCATCAGTCCAAAGGTGCTACAAGATCTCTCTTATCACCCCAGTGTTAATGTTGCCTTGAAAAGTTCCAGCTAGACAGAAAAGAAGGAAGAAAAGCATGGCTGGGGTATAAGGAGGAGCTTCACTGTCAGAGGCTTTGTTATCTGCAGTATTCCTCTACTCTCAAGTGGCAGCAGGGTTTATAAATAGCTCTTGTTCAGCAAAGAGCACGAATTGCAGAACGAAGCAGAATCTCCCTTCAAGAGATGCTCCTGAGAGAGAAGGCCCTGCCCATGTCCTCATGTATCCGTTCCGACATTCATTTCCATCCTCCTGCCAACACCATGGCCTCCTCTTTCTCTCTTCTTCCACATCTCTCTCTCTCTCTGACTAATACTCGACCTTTTCCCTAAAGTTGTTAAAAGCCATTAAGATTTCTTTTTATTGCCACCGATCCTTCCGCCACCCGGCGATTGTTTCCGTGACATTTTTATCAGGAGCTTCTTGCTCCTGAAAAAAAAAAGAGAAGGAAAAAAATCATGCGAGTCCTGTAAACGATCAATATTTAAATCGCAGGTAATTTATTTGCGCGCCCTCATTAGCCACCGGTTTCCATTTGCTCTGGCAGCGTCGCCTCCGAGGGATCAGCAGATAATGGGTTTGTCTCACTACGAGCGACGCCAAGGCCCGAAGCCCATTACGAAGTGGAACCGCAGAATTAAATGGCATTTAGGAGAGTCACTTGCTCTGCGGCCTCAATATCAGAGCTGGCGCAGAGATGCTTTTACACCAGCTCAACCAGTCCTAAAGGATGGCGGGGGTCCAATAGTCATTTTGCCTACTTGTAGGTACAGTCAGCCCTCCGTAGTCATGGATTCTTCACCCACAGATTCAACCATCCACAGCTTGAAAGTAATTCTGAAAAATACCAATTCCAAAAACCCAACATTGATTGGCCCATTTTTATATAGGGGATACCATTTTACTACACCACTGGATTTAATGGGACTTGAGCACCCACGGATTTTGATACCCACAAAGGGTTGTGGAACCAAACTCCAGCAGATACCAAGGGGACTTGCAGGGAGGAGAACAAATTCCTTTTCCGCTCCATTATCAATGAAATGTCTTTACATAGGAAGACTTTGACAAGCAGAATATGTACAGTCAGCCCTCCGTATCCACAGATTCTGTATCCGTGGATGATGACGACGACGACGACGACGATGACGATGACGATGATGATGACGATGATTGTGAACTCGAAGGCTTTCATAGCCGACATCCATAGTTTTTTGTGGGTTTTTCGGGTTATGTGGCCATGTTCTAGAAGAGTTTATTCCTTTATTTATTCCAAACATGCTAGCCACAACTGCTAGCGAAAAGTCAGGAATAAATTCTTCTAGAACATAGCCACATAGCCTGAAAAACCCACAAAAATACTATGATTGTTATTATTATTTTCTTATATCCTGCCTTTCTCCCAATATAGGGACTGAAGGCAGCGAACAAGTATAAAACAATACAATTTAAAAACAATACAAAATATTAAAATACATAAATATAAACATTTTAAAAACAACTAAACAATTTTAAGGATTGAAACAGTTATAAATTAAAATATAATATATTAAAATACAAACAATTAAAATTTGTATAGCCCAGCATTAAAACCCAGTCCTTATCAGCTTAATAGGCCTGACTGCTCTGGATTCAACTATCAGTGGCTTGAAAATATATATTTTAAAAGATTCCACACACACAGAAACCACCCTTGAATTTCCCATTTTATATAAAGGGCACATTTTATATAAGGGACACCACACTACACCAGTGTGGTCTAGTGGTTTGAGGATTGGACTAGGACTCTGGAGACCAGGATTCGAATCCCGGCTTGGCCTTGGAAATTGATTGGGTGACCTTGGGCACGTCATACTCTCTCAGCCTTAGAGGGTGGCGATGGCAACTCCCCTCAGAAGAAACTTGCCAAGAAAACACCATGATAAGGTCACCATAAGTTGGAAACGACTTGAAGGCACACAACAACAACAACAACAAATTTACCACACCATTCCTTCCATGGATTTTGGTATCCACAGGGAATCCTGGATCCAAACCCCAGCGGATCCCAAGGGCCCACTGTATTTAGAAGTGCCCAACATGTGTTCAGTGTAGCTTTCTCCAAGTAACTCTGCACCAGATGCATTGCAAGCTGCTCTTTGTACTCCTGAAAAGGCTCGGTGACAATTGCGGCCATAATATTTCTTTGTCCTTGATCATTTTGAACATGTCTAATTGATAATTCCAGAAGGGATTCATCTACATAGGAGCTTTGGCAACTCATTTTTACAAGATCATTTCTGGGGAGGGTCTCAGGTGCATCTACACTGTAGAAATAATGCAATTTGACACCACCTTAACTGCCATGGCTCCATCCTACAGAATCCTTGGATTTGAAGTTTGGTGAGGCACCAGTACTTTTTGCCAGAGAAGGCTAAAGACCTCATAAGACTACAGATCCCAGGATTCCATAGGATAGAGCTATAGCACTTAAGGTGGTGTCAAACTGCATCATTTCAACAGTGTAGATTCACCCCTTATTTTCTTGTCCTATACTTTCTACAGTGTAGAAGTATTCTTAGAGAAAAGTAACTGGGGCTGAGATATTGATTACCAGTTCAACTCTCCACACAATGTTATTGTGCTTCACTATGTGCCTATATAAAGTTATTTAGTGCTTTCCAGCATTGCCTGGTCTGACTATATGATCCCAGAATCTTGGCCATCCTTTGTAACGCACATTTAGAATTTTGTGTCACAATATGCAACATCTCAGTTTTATCTGTTTGGCTTTTTAATGTTATTTGGTCACTTTGCACCTTGCCTTCCTAGTAATAGAATGCAAGATGCTGATACCAAAATCCTTGGCATCCATGAATTATTTGGAGGGCTTGTGTTCCCTTGCAGATCCTTGTGTCCTGCCGATGGATGAGGGTGCATGCAAGCAGTATACAGTACTCTGGTATTATCACCAGGAGGCCAACAACTGCCGGCCGTTCATCTTTGGAGGCTGCGGCGGGAATGCCAACCAGTTTCCATCCAAGCAGACATGTGAATTGTGGTGCAAGAGAGCAACAGGTGAGGTGTGCACCTTTGCCTCTTTTATTTTTGCATGCAAAACATTCCAAACATTTTGTTGTCGCTGCATGCGATTATTGGCCTTATTCCCACTTACAAAAATCATTTCATTAGTGGAACATGATTCCCACTACATTTGCATCGATCACATTTTTTTCCCTGTAAAATAACCCACTTGAGGTTCACATTCACGAATGAATCAGTTCAAAAAGGACCCGCTCCAGGAGACCAAAGGGCAAATTTAAATTGATTCCAATCCACATCTGGTTCACACTTGTGCAGAATCGATTTATCCAAAAAGATGTGGAAAACATCAGCGTCAAAAAGACACAGGTTAAATGGTTCTAGCGCGTGCCCCCCTCCAAATCACTTCAGCAAATCGATTCAAGTGGGAACCAGGGTCATTTGAACCAGTTCAAACCGATTTGTGGTCTGGTTTAAAAGGTAGTAGGAATCAGGCCATTAACAGTTTTGCTTGGGTTTTTTAGGAATTCACTAACAGCCCTGCCATGTAGCTAAGTACTGTACAACTAAAGTTAGGTATTCTAGACAGTGATAAAGGGTTCCAGCCAAAGAGTTACAAGTAATGAAGTTACCAGGTGAGAGTTACTTGGGGGCTATCTCAAAAGTAAAGTAGTGAATGAGAATGAAACTTCCTTATTCATGAAATGAGTACGTTTTCTAGGTAAAGGAGCATTTTAAGACATTTTTAAAGGCACCTGGAGAGGATTTTTTTCCCTAATTTATGCCATCTTCTTATCAATCTATTGCTTTTAAAGGAATTAAAAGTAACAAAAGCCCACAAGCAGTACTGTGTGTACTGCAACAAGTCACTTGTTTAACTTTGCAATGAGTGACAATGATGAACTATTTTTTAAACCAGTTGTTCCCAAACATGTGTCCTCCAGGTGTTTTGAACTTCAACTCCCAGGTCGAGGGTCAGGAATTCTGGGAGCCGAAGCTCAAAACATCTTGAGGACCAAAGTTTGGAAACCACTGTTTTAAACAATTGTAACAAATAATGGTAATGAATAACTCCTCTCAGAAGTATTTTAACTTTGAAAGGACATAAAGTTGACTTAAGCAAAGGGGAAGATTGGAGAGGGCTGTTCCTCAAGGGAGACATGGTTTGACATGGGAAGATATCTGGTGGCTTCCATGTCAGTGGGGCCACAAATCCACTCCAGGTTTTAAAGAGACTATACAATGTGCTGAACCTATTATGGGGGGGATGAGTTCCCTAAACTGAGTAGTTTTTAAAAGTTCAGACTAAATGCCACACCAGATCCACTGATCCAGATCAGATTCCCTCACACATGGAAATGATTAGCCAACATTTGAGTGCAAGCAGCTAGAATTCATGGACTTTTCCCAGTTTTCTGTTGCCTGTAGATCTGGAACAGAGATCTCTTTTCTTCAAAATTATTATGCTTTCTCAGTTGCACAGACAAAAGAAATTGGTTTTGGGAGCCCTGCTGTGTAGCCATGGCCTCACCGAGAACCTGTCAAGTGAATAGATGGAAGGGGGGGGGTCTTATTCATCCCACCTGCATCTTCCACATCCCTTGCAAGCTGGCAGGTGGTGGTACAGAGAGATGTTCGTGAGAAAATTGGATGAAACAGGCCATGCCGTTCCTGAACTTCCTGCTCTTCGGATAAGCACATATGCTGTCATCTTCGTCCTTTCTGAAATGAAACACTTGGGGTTTCTTCACTTGGGTCAATCTGACACTTTATCTACATTCAGTCTCTCATTTTATTTTATTTTTATTTTTCAGTACCAGAAGTTAATAACGTGGAGGTAGACAATACGCAAAGGGATCTTGTCACTCCTTTGAGACTAACTGGGTAGAAGAAGTTATAGCATAATCTTTGGTAGACTTGGTACACTGGATTGTATCAGTGGGTGGTGGACTCTCTGTCTCTGGAGATCATAGAATCCTAGAATTGAAAGAGACTACAAGGCCATCCAGCCCAGCCCCCATGCCATGCAGGAACTCTCAGTCAAAGCACCTCCAACAGATGGCCATCCAGCTTCTATTTAAAGACCTCCAAGGAAGGAGACTCCACTATACTCTTCAAAGGAGTGTGTTTGAACAGCCCTTACTGTCAGAAAATTCCTCCTGATGTTGAGCTCGAATCTCTTTTCCTGTAGCTTGCAACCATTGTTTTCTGATCTCTGGAGCAGCAGAAAACAAACTTGCTCCATTGTCAATATGGCATTCCTTCAAATACTTAAACAGGGCTATCATATCACCTCTTAACCTTCTCTTCTCCAGGCTAAACATCCCCAGATCAAGAAGTCTCTCCTCATAGGGCATGGTTTCCAGACCCTTCACCATTTTGGTCACCCTTCTTTGGACCCGCTCCAGTTTCTCCACATCCTTTTTGAATTGTGCCTAAAACAGCATTGGCCTTTTTAGTTGCCGCATCACACTGTTGACTCATGTTCAACTTGTGGTCTACTTGGACTCCTAGATCCCTTTCACATGTAATTTCCTTAAGCCAGGTGTCTCCCATCCTATGTCTATTCATTTCATTTTTCCACCCTAAGTGTTGAAATTAATTTTGTTAATTTTGGCCCAGCTTCCTAATCTATTAAGGTCATTTTGATTTTATTAGCTACTCCTCCTATATACAGTATTAGCTACTCCTCCTATATACAGATCTTTATATAGAAGCTGGATGGACATCTTTCAGAATGTTTTTATTGTGTATTCCTGCAGGGCAGCATGTTGGACCAAATGACCCTTGTGGTTCCTCCCAACTCTTATGATTTTATGAATCTACATTAGTTCTGGGTGTAAAAAGAAAAAAATTTCTTCTCATCCCCAATCCTCAAGATACAGAAGGGATGTAAACAGACACAGAATCATAAACTCATAGAGATTGTTTTCCCATTTCTCTGCTCCTGAAGATCCATCCCAGGAAGTTGATCAGATACAAGGAGAAAGAGACAACAAAAAGAAGCAAAAGTCAGCCATCTCCAAGACTGTACATATGGCAGAAGGAATAGTTTAAGAAAATGTGGGTTTGGCCACTTACCTGTTCTGTGAACAAAGGAGATAATGCGTATGGAAATAAATCCATTGAGAAAAAAGAAGTGATTGCATTCCTTTATTTATTGTAACCTTCCATTACAGTCAGATTTTTTTTTCCTCTCTGGGCTAAGAAATTCCCAGAACCAAATTTGCTTTGCACCATCTGCTGTTTTTATTTGGGAGATGTTATTTTATTTAAGTTAATACTGGCTAACAAATTTGCTAAAGGGGAGATAGGTAGGTTTTGGTCTGTAACAGAAATATTTGGAGGCCCCAAAAATTCATACAAATTGTTGGTGTATTATATTGTTGATGCTGTCAAGTGATTTCTGGTTTATGGTGATCCTAAGGTGAACCTATCATAGGGTTTTCTTGGCAAGATTTGTTCAGAGCTATGGAAGTCCACCAGGGGAGCCTGAACAAGTAACACTGTCTCAGCCTCAGGGGAAAATAATGACAAAGCTTCTGTGAATCTGTCTTGCCAAGGATTGCCATAGGGTTGCCATAAGTGGAGGGAGTTGACTTGAACATAAAAATAAGAACCAGTGGGGTGTAACAGAGTGTTGGACTGGGACTTCAGGAAACCAGGATTCAAATCCCTGCTCAGCTGTGGATAAGTCTCAGTTACTCTGAGACTCAGAAGCCAGCAATGGCAAACCTCCTCTGAGGGAATCTTGCCTGGGAAAAATTAAAATGCTTGGATAGGCTCACCATTAGTTGGACTTCACTTGAAGGCACATAACAACAACAACAATACAACTTCATCAGTTGCTCATTTGGTTGCAGATGATTCAGTTGCGCAATTGGTTAACCATTGGGTCATGCAACAATGTGCTTCAACACAAGGACAGGATGACCAGATGTCATAACCCCAAAGAGGGACAAGGCACCACAAAGTGTGGGACATTTAAAAAAAAATGTAGGGCATTTGTCTTGAGACAATATGACTCACAGGCTGGGAAAATTGGAATACAGCAAAACAAGAAGACAATTACAGGTAGGCTGACTTAAGGAAGGAAAGAGTGGCTTCCCTGAGTCTGCAAGACCTGAGCAGGGCTGTAGGTGATCTTGGTGCTCTCTCATTCATAGGGTTGACATAAATCAAAGCTAACTCAAAGGCACTTAGCAACCACAAATTATAGGATAATTCCTTGTATGCTCCTTGAGATCATATGATTAATGAAACCATGGCTGCCCTGACTGCAAGACCTAGCCAGGGCCCTAGATGACCAGGGCTCCTGGTTCACCCTCGGTGTAAATCAAAGGCACGTAACAACCACAAATTATAGGACAATTTCTGAGATCAAATGATTTAACAAATCCATTGCTGCCCTCATTTTGCAAGACCTGAGCAGAGCTGTAGATGACTGGGGCTCTTGGAGCTCTCCCATTCATTATTGTTGTCGTGTGTCTTCAAGTCATTTCCAACCTATGGTGACCATAAGGTGAACCTATCATGGTTGAGCAGAGAACCAAACTCCCATCTCCAGAATCCTAGTCCTATGCTCAGACCACTACACACACAATTGTCATAAATCAATACCAATGTTTAAGTAAATCCCATTGATTCAATGATCCTACTCTCTTTGGGAGAGCCAATAGAACTGAGGTTCTTTTTTCTGTTCTCCTGAAGTTCCTGCACCACTACTACCAGATGTAACAGCAACGGAAAGCGCACTGGTAGTTTGGTTGCCATTTTGTAGCCCACACAAAGCTCTGGGCCTCATCTTCCTTCAAGGCATTGAGGAGGGAAAGATGACTGCTACACGAGTGCTCCAGTTAAGGCATCACTCAAGCAAGAGGTAGAATTCACCTGAGTTTCTCTTTAAGAGGTACAATCTATTGAAATATCCATGGGATCAAAAACTTCTCCAAAGGTCCCCTGCCTCCTGCATTGTGATACATACAAGGAACATGCCCTTCTCTTGAAAAATATAGCCCTCTATGCTTTTCCCTATCAAGCAATCGAATCAACTTGAGAAACTCAATTACAGTGGACTGACATTTCCAACAAAACATGATAATGGAGGAACCAGGAGAGATGTTCCATAATATATTGGCTCAGCCAGAGTGGTTGAGATAGTAAATCAATAGGATAAACATTTTATATACAGATGCCTTTCTCACAGATGGGGTTACCAGCTTCTCTGTATTGGGTGGAACTCATTGGACTGGCGTGCATTTAATAAATCATGTACGCATGCCGTGTGATGGTCTAAGAAAAGAACAGGTAAATAAGCATCAGTATAGCACCAGTTAAAGGGTGAAATCCAATGTGGTGCTTGTGTAGTGTAAATCTACATTCATATACAGTTGGACTTCCATATTTACGGCTTTGACTTTTGAAGATTTGATTCATATGTTGTCTCTAGGAATCTCTAGGTCCTCCAGCACAACCCTCTGACCAACTTTTGTCAGAATTTTTGCTGGAGGACCTAGAGACATCTAGAGATGATACTTCTCTAGCCATTTGTGGGCCCTCTAACCAATTCTATTGTCAGTTTCCAACAGATATTGGTCATAGAATTGCACTGGAGACCCAGAGTTTCCTATAGATAAAACTCAGGTAAACTCAAGTACTCTATCAGGTTTAAAAAGTGTTGTTGTTTTTATTTGCACTTTTTCATGGGGGTCTTCTGTCCCTAACCTCAGCAAATGGGGAAGGTCCACTATGGTTATACCAACCTGCTTCCCCTGAATACCAACTTTATGCAGCCAATGGTGTATCACATTCATGTCCCTGGATCCCATCCCATTGAGCAACGGGAAATAATGTGCAATAGTTGCTTCTGCCATCCCAATGATTCAAGTGGAACACTGAAGACATTCACAAATTGGTATGCACAAAGGCATATCCTGGTGCATAGTCTCCACTAGAGTAAACCCATTAACTCAAAAGTTGAACTCAAAGTATAGCTAAATCCAACTGATTCAATGGTTCTGTAGCTGGGATGAACAATATGACGCAAGCCCATATGAAATAGTTACGCTTATGGAATGCCACTCATGCATCTATGAACTGAATGAGTCGATTGCATAGTGGTCAAAAGAATGGGAAACTTCCACATGTGTATGACGGCAACAAGATGTGTATGACACCAACAAGCCCATACATGTAGCCTGGGCTGTGGCCACATGCAAGCAGACTGGGTTGAGCACTCAAATAGCACTGTGGGGCACAATGACAAAAATGCCCCCCTCCCCCCCCAAGAAAGTAGGAAACTACATTGGGACAGTAAAAATGCAATGCACAAATATAGGATGGGTGACACCTAGCTCAATGGCAATACATGCGAAAGGAATCTAGGAGTCTTAGTAGACCACAGCCTGATCATGAGTCAGGAGTATGATGCAGCAGCTAAGAAAGCCAATGCAATTCTAGCCTGCATCAACAGGAATATACTGTCCAGACTGAGAGAAGTAATAGTACCACTCTATTCTGCTTTGGTAAGGGCTCACTTGGAATACTGTGTTCAGTTCTGGGCACCACAGTTCAAGATGAATATTAAGAAGCTGGAGCATGTCCAGAGGAGGGTGACCAAAATGGCTAAAGTTCTGGAAACCATGACCTATGAGGAGAGGTTTAGAGAATTCAATATGTTTAGCCTGGGCAAGAGATAGTTAAAAGATGACATGATGGTCATGTTTTAATATTTGAAGGGACACCATATTGAAGATGGAGCAAGCTTGTTTCTTGCTGCTCCAGAGACTAGGATCTGGAACAATGGATTCATAGACTCATGGAGTTGGACCCCAAGGGCCATCTGCTCCAACCCCTTGCCATGCAGGATACATGCTGGGATTGGGTAATGTAAACCTTTCCCCAGAACATCTCTATGAATGATGCCACATGTTGAGGGAGCATTTTCCACAGGCATTAGTTGTGGGGAGGTGAATGATGTCCACCATTTGGCATCCAGCTGTCTAATGGTTGCTCCAAGACTGTTTGTGGCCTCAAATGGGAAAGTGGTGAGTCAGTTTCCTTCCCCCTACCAATGGACTTTTGGGTTCAACCCACAACGTCACATTCCCAGTTGCTCATTTAGTGAACTAGATCGCAAACACCCAATGCACCTGCATGAAGAACAGTGAAGTGAGTCATGTCCCACTCATTCTCTTTGCTCTTGTTTCATGCGCCATGCGCAAGTCACCCTAATTTGGAGCCGTCTTTGAATCAGCCCTGAAGAAGTTAATGAGTTGCTTTTGAGAGTGACTTGTGGTGAACTTCTTTATATTCTTCTTCCCGAAAAATAACCACCCTCCCATTTGTGCTGCATGCCCCCTGTCAGAGCCCTGGCTGTCATTATACTGACGGGATTGTTATCAAATTACTCCATCACGCTGTCCATGAGATGGTGTCAAGCAATTTATTTTCTCTTGTCGCTGGGACAAATAATTTTTCTGCTACTATGATGAGATGGCCAGATAAGTCCAGACCCTCTTATTTTCCTCCCTTCCATCCACCTTCCTCTTTCTCTATGTTGATATTATTCCAATTTGCTGCAGTGCTGAAGCATCAGTTCTTAATACTGTGCACTTCATTACAGCCGTGGTGGCCTTTTGCTCCCATGTCAGTGAGATGATCAATCCACTCCAGGCATTGCTTTTAAACTTAACAGAGCTATCCATGGTGCTGAAGGGTAATGTTTCGCACCTTTGACATCTCTTTACATTTCAAACTTTATACAAATTCATATCTTTATGCAACAAATATATACAGTATTAAAACATCCATATGGATATCATTTACAATAACATCATACATCTCAACATCCTAACATCACCAGCATCTAAATCATTCTAACTCATAATCAGTCATATCATGTTTAATCTTCTCCAAGTTTCTTCAAGTATCTTCACTTTACCTTCTTGGAGAGAAGTGTTCAGTGGGGTCCCACAGGGCTCTGTCCTGGGCCAAGTGCTATTCAACATCTTTATCAGTGACTTGGATGTCACTGTTAGAGGACATACTTATCAAATTTGCAGATGACACCAAATTAGGAGTAGCTAATACCCCAGAAGACAGGATCAAAATTCAAAATGATCTGAATAGACTAGAAAGCTGGGCCAAAGCTAACAAAATGAAATTCAACACAGAGAAATGTAAGGTTCTGCACTTAGGGAGCAAAAATGAAATGCACAGATATAGGACTGGAGGACACCTGGCTGAACGAGACTTTAAGGTGTGAAAGAGATCTAGGAGTCCTAGTAGACCACAAGTTGAACTATGACCATGCTGCCTGGGGATTTGGGGATTTGTAGTCCAAATGCCACCAACTTTGCATGGTAATGGGATTGCATGCTCCTGTGAGGCAAGAGGCTACAAATCCCAAATTCCCCAGTTTGGAATATCTTTTACCATGAAAACCCTGTGATGAGACAACCATTTAGACAGATAATTTTTCAAGCATTGGCTGATCTATCACCTTGGGGGGGCGATGACAAGTAGTTTGGAAGAAAGTAGTTTGGAAGAAAAGATGACACGTAGTTTGTACTGCTCCTTTCTTTGAAGTTACACTTGCTTATCTCACATGTAGTTCTCTAATAATGACCCCAGAAGAGGAAATATGAATTATGAAAGATTCTTTTAACCTCTCGACACATTCATGGCTAAGAAAAGCCCAATTAGAAATTTTCTTCATTTTTTCAGTCTGCAGCTGGAGCTAGGAGGAGAAACGCACTCACTCCCCAGGTCCTCTTAGTGATGCCTCTGAGGGCAAATATTATGAGTAAAAGGCTATATAAGTAGGAAAAATCTGGATGTGTCATGAGATGACATAGGAGTTTATCACACTGGGGCTAATTTCGGCATTAAAGAGAAAGCAAAGCACATTTAAAGCATCCTGCAAATAAAGCAAAAATGGCAAGTAATTGCACAAATGATCATCACATGGGATTGCACAATTAAAGTGATATTGGAAATACATTGTCATTGCAATCCCAAAAGTAAAAAGATGTGCATTAATGCTTCTTTGTGAGCACTTTAATGGTGGGTTTAGTGCGACCTCATGCAAAACGGTTTCACGTAATTATGCGATTTTTCCAGGATATGCAAGGGATAATCCCCTGACCTCCTTCATGTGAAAAACTCCATAATTCACACAACAAAGATGATAATGCTCGGAGAAACAGTTAAAAGGGGGGGGGGGGGAATACCACCTTGCAAAGCACATGAAAACCTCAGTACAGAAGCCCCTGGAGCTGACTTCCACCTGTATGACAGTGAGAGAAGGATTTTTTAAAAAAAAAAATATTGTTGTCCTGTTGGGAAACTGATTTCAATGGGTCATTCAAATGTCTTCATCCAATGCCATGAAAAAATGGGTTAAAAATATTTAACTCAAGGGAAAATGTTTACATGGAAGGGAAAGAGAGGAAATGGCACCTTAAAAATATGTGGGCAGCAATAAAAAAACAAAAACAGAGCTCCCATTTAAAGTTGTTTTTGATGCAACACTCCCATTTATTGCAACTGTCCCTTCCTTCATGAAACACGCCACAGACAGAATTCCCAGAGGAATCACTTAAGTGGCAATTCAGCAAACCTCATGAAGTGGAGGCTTTTTAAAATAATTCAGCAATAAGTAGACAAATTGTCCAGAATCAGCTATGCGATGAGCAATATTTGCGTAATTGAGCTGGTGTGGGCTTTTGATGCAATCTCGGTTAAAACAAGAAGCAAACGTATACCATGAAGTAGTTCCCATATTGCATTTCAAAAACCATTTGAAGACACTGGGTGACATTTTGGATAAAATATAACTTTGCTTTCATACTACGGTTTCAGTAATGTTATAAACACTTTATGTACGCTATCTCCTAATCCTTACAACTCCAAAAGATGGGTCAATATTTGTTGTTGTTGTGTGCCTTCAATTTGTTTTTTACTTATGGCAACCCTAAGGCAATCATATTCCAGTTTTCTAGGGCTGAGAGTTTGTGACTTGGCTAAGGTCAGCCGGTGGTTTTTCATGGCCAACTGATCTTTTCAAGTTCTATCAGAGAGTTATGATGCATTTGCTTACAGCAGCCGTGAGTATCTATTATTTTTACTAACACCTGGAGACACACCATTATGTATGTATTTAATTTATATCCCGTCTTTCTCCCAGTACAGGAACCAAGATGGTAGCATACTTAACGGTATACTGTCAGAAATGGTATCCACAGATTTTTTTATCCAGGGATTCAAGCATCCAGAGTTTGAAAATATTTTTTAAAATATATAAATTCCAAAAAACAAACTTTGATTTTTTCATTTTATGTAAGGGACACCATTTTAATGTGCCACTGTGTTGAATGGGACTTGAGTATCCCTAGATTTTGCTATCCATGGCGGGAGGGGGGGGTGTCCTGGAACCAAACCCCAGTGGATACCAACTGTACTTAGTTGTTGTTAACTGCCTTCCAGTCGGCCTTGACTCACGGCGATCCTATGAGCGAGACAACTCCAGGCCCTTCTATCCTCAACTGCTCCATTCAGGTTCTGCAAGCTAAGGACCATGACCTCCTTGATCAAATCTGTGTGATATGTGGCCTTCCTCTTGTTCTGCTACCTTCCATCTGTCCTAGTATTATTGTCTTTTCCAGTGAGTCATGTCTTCTTATGACGTGGTCAAAGTACGACAGCCTCAGTTTGGTCATCTTGGCTTCCAGGGATTGCTCAGTCTTGATCTATTCTAGGACCCATTTCTTTGTCTTTTGGGCTGTTGTCCTCCATACTCTTCTCCAGTGCCACATCTCAAATGAGTTGATTTTCTTTCTATCTGCTTTATTCACCATCCAACTCTCACATCCATACCTGATAATGGGGAATACAATGCATACAAGTATACTTAGGCAAAATACTTACCTGCCCCAACCTTCTCTCCAATCCTGCTTTATTGTGTTGCAGCTACTGTGAGCAACAGAGGTCTCTTCTCCTGTCGGTCAAGGTGCAACAGACATGTCTTTCCACCCCTTCCTGCCACAGTAAAGATATTTTTGCATGTATACCATTTGGAAAATATGATACTTTCACACATGCCCATCCCAATTTTGCAATGGAAAACATCAGATCTGATTGCATGGTTAGTGAAATTGAACCACTTTGAGGGATAGTTCACAATGAGAGGATCCAATTTTTCTCATCTGCACTTGAAACTGATTGGGAACGATAAAATAGGTTTGATGAGTTTCTCTGTCTTCTTTTTTAAAAAGAGCTTGTATCCTCTCATTCTGATCTCACTTTAATGAAATCATTTCTGCACTGAAGTCTTCAAGTCTGGCATATAAATATATTATCTTTGTACAAGATGCCTCATCTAGGCTCAGCTCTTGCATTAGGGCAATAAATGTGTTAGTAATATAAGCAATCTGTGTAGTTGTCATAAGTCTCTCTCACCACCCAGACACACACGGGTATCCTGGTAGTGATCTGTGCATACACAACTGGGGCTTCTATACATGAGTAGGGCACAGCGGCTATTTTCCAAAACCTCCCCCAACAGACAACTGTCAGATCCCAGGAAGAACTGTTGCTGCTGCTGACCAGTGAGAAGAAGAGGGAAATGGAAGCAATTCAGACCATTAAAACATAGCTGCTCTGGCCTCCAGGGGAAGGAAAAGAAGGGTCATTCCATCCATGACAGTACCCTCATTTCTTCACTTCCCCACCAAGATGAGTTCAGCTGCTACTTTATTGTTTGAATCAGCTTCCACTTCATCCCTTTCCCACTTATAGGTTGCAGCTTCTTCTCCAACCCAAGATCTGCCAGGGTAAAAGGGAAGGTCCTAGATGGAGTCACACTCTCCTCGAAGGACCCTGTTCACAGTCTGGGGGTGCTCCTTGACTCGTCGCTTCACATGACTAGTCAGGTGAATGCGGCAGTCAGGAGTGCCTGTTATCAGCTTCGGCTGATACGCCAGCTGCGCCCCTACCTGGATCAGAGGGACCTGTAAACAGTGGTGCACACTTTGGTAACCTCACGCTTGGATTTCTGTAAAGCGCTCTACATGGGGCTACCCTTGTGCCTAACCTGGAAACTCCAACTAGTTCAAAATATGGCAGCCAGGCTTGTTACGGGAACATCGATGAGAGAGCACATAACACCAGTGCTTAAAGCTCTCCACTGGCTGCTAATTAGTTTCCGGGCGCAGTACAAGGTGTTGGTTTTAACCTTTAAAGCCCTACATGGCTTGAGTCCATCTTATCTCAGGGACCGCCTCTCCCCATATGAACCCCCCCGCACGCTTCGGTCCTCTGGGAGAAATCTGTTGCAGCCCATGAAGACTACGTTAGCGTAGACCTCCCAGAGGGCCTTTTCTGCTTCTGCTCCCAGGCTATGGAATGGCCTGCCGGACGAGATGCGTCTCATTACATCACTAGACTGTTTCAAAACAGCCTTAAAGACACATCTCTTCCGGCAGGCCTTCCCTGAAACTGTATAATCTACCCGGCTCCTAAAATCTTTCAGCCAATTCCCAACTCCTTATCCCCCCCCCCCTCTGTATTTTGTTGCTACCCATGCTGTGGCCAGCATTGCGGTTTTTGTGTATTATGTTGTATTGTATTTTTATTGTTAGTAATTTAATTTTAGACTTAACTAGTTTAATCCTATTTTAA